>JAPNXP010000011.1:0-1200000 GCA_028753945.1 Hexactinellida sp. DTS-2022 | reverse complement strand
ACCATTTGTTAATCGGTCCGAGTCACAAGGAACGGTAGATAAATTTGAAGTTTGTTTCTATCATAGACCATCTAGAGTTTAATGCCATTCATTCATTATGTATTCATAATAAATTATGTTATTAGTTATATATTTTAGTAATGTTATCCACGGTGAGTTGAGTAAAGTAAAATTCCTTATATAAATTAATTTAATTTAATCTATTGTATAGTAATGCTACAATTAAATAGAAGCCACCTGGAATTTATAAATTGAATCAATTTAATTATCGCAAGTTGAATCAATAAAGTAGGATTTAACAAGTTAAATCAACGAGCCCTTCGGTCTCGGTCGCTTCGCGACGGATCTCTCTCTCACAAAAGTCGCTTCGCGACTTTTGTTTGTTTGTGTTAGGCACTACGCGATACAATTAACGGCCGTTTCGCGGCCTTTCCCTTCCCAAAAAGCTATAATATTGCTAATGAGTTCACCTGTGGCTGGTGAATTACACACTATTACTTAATAATGCGTGCCTAAATTCATTTTGGGTTGTGATTACTGTAATTTGTTTGGGGAATTATGTTGAGTAAGTTATTTTCATTGCTCATTAGTTATTAATTATTAGTTAATTAAAAGCTCAATAGTTCTTAAAATAAAGGCGGGTAGCTCATTCAGCTATATTAAAAGGTTAGCTTGTTAGCTCAATTAAATTGAGACATGTGGTTGGTAAATTATACGCAATTAATTATTTCAGTAAATTGTATTGCAAAGTAATTACTAACTCTGGGTGTAATCTCTCATAATAATGGTAAATTCAGGGTTGCAAAATATTTGATTTAATAGTAATAAACATTTATACATCTCACCATAAACAATTCATTTTGCAGGAGCTGGGTTAGTGAATTATTTAATTGATAGCAATAATTAACATAATAAATCTCATCGTTAGGCAGAACCAAAATCCTAGATTTAGTTAGGGAATTTTAGCCCAAATTATAGGTCAACCTCGAAAAAAATTGTTACCAAACAATTTCTACACTAGCGTCTTCTTCTATGTCCGAATAAACATAGAAAAAAAGTTGCAAGCCCAAAGCTGTGAGGAAAATTTTTTACACTCCTTCAAACCTGGGGACCAGGGGCCAAAAATCGCCGATATTTTTACCTTTTTCTTTTCATTAAAATCAATTTATATGGTGTATTTTGGAATAAGGAATTGTTTAGAACCACCCATTTTATGCTAGCATTAATAGAACCTCTCGAACTTTGAGCATTTACTCGAAAAATTCGAATATCTGAAACCTAATACTACAAAAGTTAGGCCCTATCAAATAAATTACTTGTTTAATATTCCCTCCCGTCCCAATTTTTACACTCCGTCCGGATTCATTTACTATTAACTTATGAACTTAATAGTGCAAAATATTAGCTATTGACTGATGTTAAATATTCCTAATATATCAATTTTAATAAGTCAAGAATTTTAGAGCATTACTTTTATATTTTGGGCATTGCCTTGTGTTTTTCTAATTAAATTAAATCAGAATATGTATTTTATTTGATATTGGATATGTTGTTTCATATTAAATTATTAATGGAATAAAAAAGAAAAAGAAAATCCCGTCCGCCGTCCTTATTTTCTAAAAAATCTGGATGATAAACAAGTAAATTTTTACATGTATTTATGTTGCGGTGTGTACCACACACACTGTCATGTTAGTGTGTGCAGGTACACACTGCTGTATGACCGCACACAATCAGTGTATTAGTGTGTGCGGGCACACACTGGTACCTGCACACAATTAATGACTAGACTACATTGTCTCAATAAACACTAAGGAGTTTGTGTAATTGCGAAAGAGATCGAATGCCGGCTGCTATCCTCGTGTATTCGGTACATACAAACCAGGGAATGAAAGGTTCACGAACGAACTTATTGAACTTGAACTGAACGAACTGAACGCAAGACTTTGATGGCATTTACGCTGGACGAACTGAACGAACGTCAACGGTTGCCTGAACGGCAGTTGAACGAACTGAACGAACGCTGGTGGTGTTGAAGTTAGGAGGTGAACGTGAACGAACTGAACGTGCGTTAATTTGAAATGAACTGAATTTGGTTTATTCAGTCCGTTCGTGAAACTTTCATTCCCTGATACAAACTATAATTTTTTAATCCGTAATAATGATTATTTAATCATAGACTATAGTAGGATACTACAACTATTTAATACTACTCTAAGCAGCAAAGTTTCAAAATTGTTCGCTTATTTTCTGGGTGGCCTTTCTGCCTTACAGATAAGCCTAACTAGACCATTTATGATAGGGGTATAAAATTTAGGCAGGAGAAAGAGAATCGAACTTCGAATTCTCAATTTTTCATTCAATTCCAGTATTACATCGAACTTAGTGTATTTGTTATTTTTCCATTTAAACTTTACTACATTGAATTAAAATCAAAGTATGTTTAAAGAGTTGCTTAGGGTTTTCATGTAGGTACTAGGTAGACTCCATGGGTCTCCATGGATAGCGAACCGACACGAATATTGCTTACTGCATTATGTATTTCAAAGTGTTTACTACTGGGTGGCAGTGTTGCCGTCGATATGGGAATACCCACAGCATTTCCATATGATGGGAATGGGGAAAATTTTCATGCTATGTTAATTCCCGCGAGTTGAAATCCTATGGGAATGCTCTTTGCTGCGGGGTCATGTAAAGAATAAGAAATTCTATTTAATAAAACGAAAACATGTTCCAAAGTATTCATAAATTTGGAAGCATACGAAAGAATGTGTCATCCATCCTGTCTGTGAGCTGTTTTGTAATATATATTATGTATTATTGACTTGTAGTATGATCTAACTAACATCAACTGTGTAGTTAGGCTGGTCACGGGCTGATCTATAAAGCTGAATTGCCAGCCTGAAAAATGATGTAATTTATAATCAGGGCGGGAAGGAGCTGTTACAGTTAACAGCAAATATAACAGCCAACTGTAGTTTAACTAGTAACATTAAATGCGTCATTAACAGCATATTAAGGGTCTGATATTTACATTAATCTCCTTTTGTATCTCATAGGAGACATTCTATAATAATTGGGATCGAAATTCAACTGTGAAAGAACGATTTGCAATTACTGGGCCCTCTTAATTAAAGAGCATCCTTATATGTAGACCGTCTAGAAATAGACGGTCTATAAAAGCCCATACAAATAAGCCAAAAATTTGTAGACCGTCTATAAATTCTGTAGACCACTTGCCCTGCTTTTTATGGGTAATACTAATGTATAGGGAATAAAACCTGGTCTATTTCTAGACGGTCTACATATAAGATATCTCTTAATTAAAAGCGAATAGTTTCTTATTTCTAGAAACTAAAAAAAAGCTGCTAAATACAATTTTAGCTTATGTGGCTTAAATATACTGACAATTGTCAAGTGTACTTTTGTGTAAGCAGGTGAATAGATAAATTTTAAGTAGTGTGGCGCTTACACCGCAAGCAGAGTAATATACTATATGTAATATGTATAGTATGGGCATATAGTTCACAGTTTGTATAATATCTGGAGTGATTAAAACTCCTCTACCCCCCTTATCTACACCCATCGTAAGTGTTTCCAGATACTCTATACTTGAAAAATTTACTGAAAATTGGCTTGATATAAAAGAAGGAGTGTAAAAAATAAGCTGTAAACAGCAAGAGTAATGCTGTTAACAGTTAACAGAAAAATAGGCTATTACAACATTTCTAACATTCCTGTTTATAATTAAATAATTATTATTACGGAATAAAAAATTATAGTTTGTATGTACCGAATACACGAGGATAGCAGCCGGCATTCGATCTCTTTCGCAATTACACAAACTCCTTAGTGTTTATTGAGACAATGTAGTCTAGTCATTAATTGTGTGCAGGTACCAGTGTGTGCCCGCACACACTAATACACTGATTGTGTGCGGTCATACAGCAGTGTGTAGCTGCACACACTAACATGACAGTGTGTGTGGTACACACCGCAACATAAATACATGTAAAAATTTACTTGTTTACCATCCAGATTTTTTAGAAAATAAGGACGGCGGACGGGATTTTCTTTTTCTTTTTTATTCCATTAATATGAAACAACATATCCAATATCAAATAAAATACATATTCTGATTTAATTTAATTAGAAAAACACAAGGCAATGCCCAAAATATAAAAGTAATGCTCTAAAATTCTTGACTTATTAAAATTGATACATTAGGAATATTTAACATCAGTCAATAGCTAATATTTTGCACTATTAAGTTCATAAGTTAATAGTAAATGAATCCGGACGGAGTGTAAAATTTGGGACGGGCGGGAATATTAAACAAGTAATTTATTTGATAGGGCCTAACTTTTGTAGTATTAGGTTTCAGATATTCGAATTTTTCGAGTAAATGCTCAAAGTTCGAGAGGTTCTATTAATGCTAGCATAAAATGGGTGGTTCTAAACAATTCCTTATTCCAAAATACACCATGTAAATTGATTTTAATGAAAAAAAAAAAGGTAAAAATATCGGCGATTTTTGGCCCCTGGTCCCCAGGTTTGAAGGGGTGTAAAAAATTTTCCTCACAGCTTTGGGCTTGCAACTTTTTTTCTATGTTTATTCGGACATAGAAGAAGACGCTAGTGTAGAAATTGTTTGGTAACAATTTTTTTCGAGGTTTTGAGTTATAATTCCCTAACTAATTACTTAACTTAATTCATTTCTAGTAGAAATCCTAGGTTCCATTGATAGTCTTGTTATAGAAGCCAATATAGGTGTAATAAATAAACAATGCATTAGAGACTCTAAGCGCATTCTTGTTAATTAACCAAACAAATTAGATTGTAGTAATATTATGCATACTTATGTCATTGATGTAAGCTAAATACATCACGAATAGAAATAAACTGATGGAAGCCAAACTGGATTAATCAACTATGCAATTTCGGAAATATTGTAGGTGAAGATTAAATCATAAACCTCAATATATGCAATGATGCAGCAATTGGAGGTTACATTTTTGTCATTGCCTGGCTCAGATTAAATGCGAGAATTATAAAAATTTCTAGAGACATGCAATACATTCTGTTTTATTATGTGACAAAATTATTTATCGATTGAACCAAAAGTGTAAGAGCTGAATCCAAATCAGTTCCTACGTGACGTCACATTCCCATAAATTGGTATATGTGTGTCTGATAGTATGTTGTGTTATCATAAAAAATTGTGGGTTAATCGAATAAAAACTGAAAGAGTTATTCCCAAATATGTGCGTTTATGAAGTCACAATCCCGTTATTTCGCTTAGAAAACCAATAGATCGTTGTCGCAGTACAAAATTACCCCTGTATACAATTTTTCAGCTTTCTGGGACTCGTACTCTTTCCAATTAATTCTGGACAAACACACACACATTATCGCAAGTTGAATCAATAGAGTAGGATTTAACAAGTTAAATCAATATAATTATTACAAGTTAAAACAATGGAATTAGATTTAACACTTTTACAGAAATTGAAGTGTGAGTAAACAAAGAAATTTCAACCCCCATTTATGGCAAAAATTAAACCCATCTTAAAAAATCTTCTTCTCCCAACAGACGCAGAATTTTAAGATGAATCCAAATATGAAATAAAATTTGGGGGTTTAGTAAAACATATTTTGAGTTATGGACCAGACAAATTTTGAAAGGTGTTAAAGATGTGTCCAAAATTTGTTAATCAAAAATCGTAACCCCAGGTGCAAATTAGACGGTCCCATCGCACCTACATGCCAAATTTCAGCCCATCAACTATAAAGCTCTTGCCAGGGCACCGTCTATGGAGAAAAAAATAAAAATAAAGGCAGTAAGATCAATACTGGGCCACTATACTATAGTATAGTCGGCACAGTAATATTAATAATAAAGGCAGTGATTTCAATACTGGGCCACTATACTATGGTATAGTCGGCACCAGGGCCGGCGGAAGAGGGGCGGTTGGGGCGGCCTGGGCCGCCCCACTTTTTCTGTGATTTTGTTGTACTCTGAAATTTCCCGGGGGTGTTTTTGACTCTGCAATCCTCACAATTATCATCACAATACAAGGCCGCCCCACCTCTCACGAGCTTCCGCCGGCCCTGGTCGGCACAGTAATAAAATAAAGGCAGTGATTCCAATACTGGGCCACTATACTATAGTATAGTCGGCACAGTAATAACCAAGGCAGTAAGATTAGAACTGGGCATAGGCGTCGTTGCAGGGGGGGCGGGGGGGGCCTGCCCCCCCCGGAAAAATGTCGGGGGGGGCAGCATAGGTCTCGCCCCCCCCAGATTTCGCATACCTGCCAACCTATTTGAGTCATGTCCCTGTACAGGGCTCCAATTTTCCCCTGTACATTGGCCAAAATCCATGTACACTTCCCAAAAATCTCTCGCTCGCTGCGCTCGCTCGTCCAAGGAATTACTATTCACTTACATTGCTAAATTAGTACTTGGAAAGGAGAAAGCATTGAATTATATATTGTACAGGGAATCCCTGAACGCTTGAATATATATATAAACCAGTTGTGCCTTTATGTGGTCAATGCAGAATGCATGGCAGAATATACTATCATAACTGTAGACATTTTTAGGCATTATTTGACACATAATTCGTAAATTAAAAATCCCTGTACGCCTGTACTGAACCGCCAAAATGTTTAAATCCCTGTACTGTACAGGGAATCCCTGTAGGTTTGGGAAGTATGATTTCGTCCCCTCAGCTGGCGTTTCTGTTGAAAATTAGTTGAAACAGTGGCGGAAAACAGCTTTTTAATTTGCCAAAAATTTCAAGTTGCATAGTAAAGCTTTCTCATGCTCAGTAAATTTACATCTCACTTACGTTATTTATTTACTATTTATACGTGATTTTTGCGTATTAATTGCAAAATAAAATAAATGTCTTTTAATTGTTCTCTGGCTGCCCCCCCCAGATTTTCAGAAAAATTGGAAAGTTCGACGCCTATGGAACTGGGCCACTATACTATAGTATAGTCGGCACTGTAATAATTACTAACCAAAGCAGTAAGATTAGAACTGGGCCTGTAGTGGGCCACTACAGTGACTACACTATAGTATAGTCGGCACTGTAATAATTATATTAACCAAGGCAAGATTAGAACTGGGCCACCATACTATAGTATAGTCGGCACAGTAATAATAAAGGCAGTGATTTCAATACTGGGCCACTATACTATAGTATAGTCGGCACAGTAATAATAATAATAACCAAAGCACTAAGACCTATACTGGGCCACTATACTATAGTGCTGTGAACTGGAATTAAATTTGATTCAATTCAGTTACAGTTACAGTTACAGTTACAGTTACAGTTACAGTTACAGTTTCATTTCAGTTACAGTTTTAATTCAGTTACAGTTACAGTTTTCATTCAGTTACAGTCTTAATTCAGTTACAGTTTTAA
Source organism: Hexactinellida sp. DTS-2022 (assembly GCA_028753945.1). NCBI lineage: Eukaryota > Metazoa > Porifera > Hexactinellida > Hexactinellida sp. DTS-2022. The sequence continues at coordinate 1,192,565 of JAPNXP010000011.1, read as the reverse complement.
TTCAGATACAGTTTTAATTCAGTTACAGTTTTCATTTCAGTTACAATTTTCATTTCAGTTACAATTTTACCACAGTCAGTACAATTTCGTACTTAGTTAGGTATTCACAACTTTCACCTATTTTGTTCGACTAAACCTTAGTTAATTATTACTAACCCTTATTATACTCTATGCAATAAATAATCGTATTCGCTTTATCTAGGTTCCAAGGTCTGCAGACAACATAATCTAGTTTCATTTTTTCTAATTTCATTTTGTGTCGCCTAACTAGTGCTGCAAACCGGAATTGAATTTGAAGAAATTCAATCTCAGTTTATTTTCAGTTGGAGAAAAATACATTTCAGTTACAGTTACAGTTACAGTTTTATAAACGAGTACATTTCAGTTACAGTTTAGAAAAATCGCTAAAACTAATTCAGTTTTATTTAGTTACAGTTTTAATTGGGTTTCAGTTCGCAGCACTACTATACTATAGTATAGTCCATAGTTGCATTATACGTAACGTACAGTCGAAATCGGGGTTTTTTGCCACGGGGTTTTTTGCCTTATCGGGTTATTTTGCCCCCTTGCTTCTTGTTTTTTTCATAACCTCATAGAACTGTATATTGTTAAATACGGGTTTTTTTGCTTATCGGTTTTTTTGCCTCTTTTTTCCATGCATTTAGGGGGGTAAATACCCAGTTTCCACTGTATAGCGTATATATGGTACCATTATACGATAGGTGAACGTATAATGCCATCATACGTAACGTATAATCATCATACAACGTATAACGTATAACGATTTTAACGTATATATGGTCCATTGTACGCTCCCCGAACGTATAACGTATAATCGTATAATGCATCTATGGTATAGTCGGCACAGTAATAATATTATAATATACCAGACACTAAGACCAATACTGGGCCACTATACTATAGTATAGTCGGCACAGTAATTAATGAATGGCATTTAATTAAGATATAAACAAACTTTAAATTTATCAATCGTCACTTTGTCTCGTGACAACTTGATAAATGGGTCTAAACACCTTAAGGGGTTGACGACATGGCGAAAAATCCAAAATTTCAGCTGTGCTGACAGTATTTTCCTTTGGAGGCACTATGAATTTACCAACCAGTCACCACCAAAAGATTGTGTCTCCAAAGGAACATGTCGCCACATCTGGAATTTTGGATATTTATTTATAAAATGACAACCCCCCCTTTGAATACATCCTCGATCCGTCCCTGTTTACCTGTATATATATTAGTATAAATAAAATAATACTATACTGTTGATTAATTAATAAATGAAGATTAAATGCCGCCTACCGACCCAATTTTCTCGAAAATAATGGATGATGAATAGTACGTGATTTATTTATGTGGCCTTACTTAATTAGTTTCCTATATTGCTGTAAGCATGTCAGAGAGTGAATCCGATGAGTTCTTGTCAGCTGAAGAAGATTATCTGCCCCCTAGATCTCTCCTAGCTGATAGACCTGATGAGCAGTTGGCGAAACCGGCATATTGTATCAGTACACGTGATGACACTCGTAACCCAGAAACTACACAACATAATGTAGGAAATAAAGTTGATACTATGAAAGATAAATATATTGCACAATTAGCTGAACATTCAGCTAACAAATTGGATATCCCAACAGAATCATGTCAGTTAGATAACCAATCAAATAGAAACAGTATAGTAGAGAAACTGTGCAGTACACCGGGACAACCAGAACTGCAGCAAACAGAGATACCCACTGGCGAGGACGTACGTTCTGAGTTTGACCCAATTCAACTCGAGGCATTACGAACGGAAGTGCAATCTAGGAAGGAGACTGGCAACTGTCTCTACCGCGAACAAGACTTCTCTTCTGCTAGGGACTCTTACTCCTCTGCTCTCGAGCTTTGTCCAAGAGAGCTGTCCACCGAGAGAGCATTCCTCTTCTCCAATAGGTCTCTCTGTCTCTTGAAGCTAGAGGAGCACCAATTGGCTCTAGCTGACTGCTCCCAGGCTCTGCTTATAAACCCACAGTTCACCAAGGCTAAGATAAGACGAGCTCAACTCTACGAGAAACTACACAAGCTAGAAGAGGCACTGAGTGACTATTCTGAAGTCCTAACAGCTGATCCCGCCTGCCCTCAGGCTAGAGAGGCTGTCCCTCGCCTAACTGCTGAGATAGAAACGCAGAGAGAAGCTCTGAAGACGGAGGCTCTATCCAAGCTAAGAGACCTGGGAGATATGGTACTGAAACCATTTGGTATCTCTACTAATGATTTCAACTTTGTACAAGATCCAAACACTGGGAACTATAGCGTCTCATTCGGGAAGAACAATTGACTCTATGGATTATGTTATGGAGTAATTGAATGTGTATTGTATTTCAAATTTCTTCTTCCAATGTTTTCTTGGGACAAGCCATGACCTATAATTTGGATTATGGACAGGATTCAGAGGTGGCACGAGGGTGGTGCCTGTGCCCCAATTGAATTTGAGCATGCCCACCTCACTCACCTCAGGTGGGACACAGGCTCAGAATTAATGTTAGTGTACCCCACCAGTGGCTCTGCTACTGACTGGATTTATAGTAATAATTCTTTACAAATTGGATCATGGAATGAATTTGCGACAGGAATTAATTATACAATAACAATGGAATAATGTGCTCATTATATAGTATTTCTTGAATCTATTTTTGGTGGAAATACGGAAGGATATTTAATGCTGTTAGTTTTTATGCAACTGTTAATCAAGCCTTTTCATGAGTCATTTGATTGACTCCCGAGTCACAATTATCGAATTTTCTCTCGAGTCATGGTGGCCGTGGCTCGAGTAGTAAATGTCATGACTCGCTGTTAATCGACAATTTGGAATTTTAAATGGCGCCGATAAATTGCAATTGTTGTGTAGTATTCTTATTATTTGACTAGCTAAAATAGGATATTTTGGAGTGTGGTAATAGTTAATCATAAACAAAGTTGACAATAATTGACAATGTAATGCGGTAAAAATATGATGCAGACGGTGTAGCTGAAACAAGTTGACTTCGAACTGTGAGATATTCATAAATGCCTGGACGATGAATCGAACAAAAAGAGTTAATATAATTATTTTATTCACTGAAAGAGTAGGCAGAAAACTAGAGACTGCTATTTCTCAAACAGAATGGAAAGGTGGTGAGAACTATAATCTGTTTGACACTACTAAACTTGTTACGTACTGTCATATACACTTCATGAACTTTTAGCATTTTAAGTTATATTAATTTTGCATCTTTGGTAAGACTTTTCCAGAAATCATAATAATTAATTTGTTTGTTTAGAGCTCATTTAATTTGCCCGATATAACTGAATATTCTAAACTTTCCTATTGTTAAATGAGATTTTATCTCCCGATTAAACAAATTTGTAATCATTTGTTTCAAAACTTGACCAATACTACTATATCGTTAGTTCTTAGAAGTCTAAATCTGAACAATTCTGATGCATTTCCACAGTGAAATTTTACATTTCCTATATCTAAAGTAGGTGGTACTGTGGTAGCAGGCACGTAGCTACGGGGGGGCGAGGGGGGGCGACTGCCCCCCCAAAAGTACTTCTCGCCCCCCCTCCCAAGAGAATTTAGGAAGTGTTCGTTATAGTAAATAGAGTGATTCGTCCCCCCTTGCCCCCCCGACTTCCTGCACTTCCCCCCCCCCCAACATAAAACTTGCCCCCTGAATTATATACTCTAGCTACGTGCCTGAGTGGTAGGCAAGTAGAGCAGTTCACTTTTATGCAACGTAATCACCACAAATTCTGAAATTTTTGATTTTTTGAATGAAATCGATAGAGAACACAAAATCTTGTCCAAATCCGAATTTTCACGAAATTTGAATAATTTTATCGACCAGTTTTCGACCGGGAACAATGTGTATCATTCGGCCTTCGTCGGTTATTCTTTAATTTAGCTTCTCATTGCCAGGCCTGGGGTAATAGTAATATGTAATAGTAATTGTATTAGTAACGATTACATTTTAGAAGTAATAGTAATCAGGGCCGTGCGAGCCTTTTTATACCTGCCCAGGTCAAACCTAACTAGAGTAAGCATCATTGCTACCCATTGTAATTTTTTAATATTATTAACTTATTAAAATGTTAATAGCATGGTTTCCTTTATTTGAGATTTCGCTAGAAAATTATACTAGTTTAAACCTTAAATATTATCTTATTATTTGTTTTGAAACTGAGTAAGTTAGTGGAAACCTGGTCATATGACCAGGTCAACCTGGTCAGAACCTGGTCTGGAAAAAATCTGCCCAGGTTTGGCCTGGTCAGTTTGTATTAGTGGCACGGCCCTGTAGTAATAGTAATAAGTAATATTGTTTCAAATAGGATGTAATAGTAATAGTAATTATCTATTACAATTCTATAACGTCGGACTGGCTTATTTGATTTTTCGTGAAGAAATAGGAAGTTGTTAAAATATATTTAAGGCAAGATGATTATCGTTTTGAATTTGTCACTTTATTGAAATTAGTAGTTTTATTAAAATTAGTTGTTTGGTTAGGTTAGATAATATGTTTTGTTTGTGTGGGATAATCAATTAAAATAATAAACTTCAGACATTCTGAATCATAGCAGAGTCTTAGTAAATGTCTAGTAATTTGTAATAGTAATATTAAAAGTAATTGTAATAGTAATAGTAATAGGAAGAAATATAAGTAATAGTAATCGACTAATTGTAATATATTACATTTTAGAGTAATTGACCCCAGGCCAGCTCATTGCATACACTCCGCTCTCGGAGTATTGTACTCCTTAACGCCATGGAGTGCTATAGCACACCTCATTTTACAAAATAGAATTTTTTTTTTCCTTTTAATACATCAGAAAGTCACTCATGATTCATAAATTTTATATTAAGACATTTGCTATAATATTTTGTAAGATATGATCGGATTTTTTCGAAAAATGACATTTTCTTCATTGCTGGAGTGTATATATTTTAAATAAGCATTATAATCGCTGAATATTTTTTTAGACTCTTTCAGTTACAATCTATATGCATACGTATAGCAATCTAGTATATACTAAGGCAATTATAGTCCATTGAGAATATGGACCATGGACAGCGATGTATAGCTAATTTCAAAATATATTTTCGTGGCTATTTTAACTTTGTCTACTGATTTGATTTATATATTTATACTCAATTCACACCCTCCTACCTCAACATTACTTAGGAACATTTTTTGACGAATATTAAATTTTGCATTATTGAGTAGCTTAATTTTAAATCTAAAACTGATCGTGTATCCCCTATAAATTTGAGCGAATGAATGTTCTAAAAGCTTATATCATCTTCAGGTACCACTATTATATTTGCTGATGTAAATAGTCCTGGTTAGCGTGCTATTATCTGATTACATACACACTTCAGGCCCGTCGTAGGCCAATTATTATTGGTGCGGCCAAGTGACGTCACTTAATTGATTCGCAGTGTATAACCCGAATTATGATGCGGGCACCTAAAATATTGGTGCGGCCTATGCCGCACCTGCCGCCCGTGTTCCTACGGCCCTGCACTTATTATCAAAGAAACGTGTAATAGTTGTCACATTATAACCACCCATAATTATTGTTTACAAAATTGATTTAAAGATAACGAAATTTAGTCATTGTCTCACTTTTATCATAGTTTTACGATTTTCTTTTCAACATGACATGTGTGGTGCCAAGTTGTAAATCTAATTATCATTCTGAGAGTGGATTTACTTCAGTTTTCTCTTTCCCTATTGATGAGGATATTCGTGAGAAATGGTTCCGGGCTATACCTAGGCCGAGAGAAGATTACGAGACGCACAAACAGTTAAAGGTAAGATTGACTTTTAAATTTACTACTACGGTATATATTTATAAGGTGAAATTTATAAATCCCATATTTTTGTCAAACTAATATTTGTTTTCCACCAAAACAATGAATATTTTACACTTCAGAAAGAGTTCAGATAATCGAAGTTGCACTGTCATAGGATTATCAATATAATAATTCATTGACACCTCTAGTTTCCTATGACTTCCGAATTCTTTACTTCTTTACTTCAACACTTTCTTGTTTCGAACTACAACTTGATACTCGTTTATTTTTAGAACTTAATTAATTAATTATACAGTCAACTCCGCTTAATAGAGCCACCGGTTAATCGGTTTCTCCGCTTAATCGGGTCAAAATTTCACAGGATTTATAGGACAGAATTACAGTTTGGCTTACAATATTTTCGGTTAATCGGTTTCTCCGCTTAATCGGGTCAAAACATCCTGGTCCCGAGGTGGCTCTATTAAGCGGAGTCGATTGTACTTATAATTATAATTATATATAATATAGTATTACTACGATTATCAAACAATATAATCGAAAAATCTATAGTTTATACTTTATTCTTTATCTAAAGGTTTGTACATAGCATTCTATACATAAAGCAATGAAACGGACTCAAATTTCAGGACCATGGATGAACTAGTATAGTCAACTAAATTTATGCAATGCAATTATTCTTCGAAATAAGTAATCCAGGGTGCTTCAACTTATGTAATTGTTTTATAAAGGTGGTCATGTACAAGACGCATATTTTTGAGGTACCACTTGGTCGAAATGACGTCACCGTATGTCTGATAGGCAAAATATGCCAAAACTTTGAACGCATGTAAAATGTTCAATTTCGCTTTTTCAAACAAATTGCTGTGCCTAACTCATCTAGGAGTAATTTTACATAAAATATCTCAGAATCAATTATGGAATGTTACCACATTCCTCTGTTGCCTTGGAAACGTGAATTCAATGATTGAGGTAATATCTCGAGTAGGAATATAGTTACAGCTTAGTCAATGGATCCAATCGGTAGCCCGTCCTTAACTTCCTATCAATGATAATACATTTCGATGCTCTATCTCCAACCAATTTTCTAAAAATTGTGATTATTGTAATATACATCAAATTGTTATACACATTTTGCGCAAAATTGGTTGGAGATAGAGCATCGAAATGTATTATCATTGAATAGGAGGTTGAGGACGGGCTATCAATTGGATCCATTGCAGGGGCGTCAGGTTGACCAAAAAAGCGGGGGGGCCGTTGTACTAGTTCATTCAATATGTCAAATACACAATTTAAAATGAATAGTAATATCAATTATATTTGAATCCTTCCATGTCTGCATTTCGTAATTGATCAATTAAAGAATCCATAATTTCATGTTATTTCCTAATTGAACAATTAAAGGGTCTATATTATTAAAATAAGTTAATGACATTAATTTGTTTATGATAATATTAATTGTCTTATATTACACGTATACATTTCAAATACATAAATAAATTATAAATAATCAGTAGTATCTAGTATTGCAATCACGCACTGCATATTTATGCACAGCACAATGAGTAAACTAGGATCAGAATACCTTTAAAGTGAGCATAATTTTTGAAAAGAAACTGGGGGGCGGCCCCCCCCGGTTTTTGGCTCATTTCAAAACAGGGGGGGCGTGCCCCCCCGCCCCCCCGGAACCTGACGCCCCTGATCCATTGACTAAGCTGTAACTATATTTCTTCTCGAGATATGACCTCAAGCATTGAAATCACGTTTCCAAGGCAACAGAGGAATGTGGCAACATTCCATAATTGATTCTGAGATATTTTAGGTAAAATGACTCCTAGATGGGTTAGTCATAGCATAGCCTACTCTATATAAGGCCTACCATCAAAGCTAATATTTTGCACCAAGGATGAAGTAGTGTACGATATTTTTATTGACCCATAGTTATTTACATTTATCTCTGTACAGTTAGAAATATTTTAAATTTAGTTGGATCAACTTGTTACTGATTTTTGTTACTTTTAGTAATTAATTAATCCAATTCTCCTTCCACCGATATTTTAAGCACTTCCTAGTACTATATTTGACTTTGTTTCTTTTTAATAGATAGTTAGATATTTAATTTTTCTCAATGCCGAACTGTTCTGCCCCTGCACTGGTTGTGGGGGTAATTATACCCCAGAAGAGCGCGTCCCAGTTTTTAACTTCCAGATGGTTCACCTGAGTTACGACATGCCTGGATACGTGCACTCCATCGTGAGGATATTTCTGACCTCAAAATGGTGTATGTGTGTGTGTTAGCTAAGCATTTTCCGAAGGAAGATATTCAATATTTTCACACGGTACCCAGAGGAGATGGCACATCCTATTAGGTCCCGCAAGGAAGACCCAAATTAAATCCTGCGCAGTCCCCTCTCTCCTTCCTGGTTGTCCGTCTTATTATTCCTCTACCCCTTCAATTAGAATCAAACGAACTCGGTTCTCTTATGACTCCAAAGAGGAAGATTTATTGAACCAAGTAACTAATCTCAGCTTGAGATCAGAGAATACAGAAATGGAGAAGTTTCGTGTTGGTTGTATACAAGAAATACGAGATAAGTTAGCTTTGATAACAATCCCAACTGACTGGTTAGTTTGGATTCAAACAGATAATTGTGTGAGATTTTTTTTAACTAAGATGGAAAATAATAATATTTGTGCAGATGTTTCTCTTGAAATATATTCTTTTTTATCTGTGAACGGATATATAATATTATATATATGGGAAGAGTCCATTTCTCTCTACTTATCTCTATCACTGATATTCGACAAATTGAAACGCTGTTTACAGAGATTACTCTGAAACTTAGCTCTTCCCCTCAGAAGAAACATCCTCCCCATATCTCTAAAGTAAAAGAACATATTGAGGAGGCCATATGTGATCTATTAGATAGTGATGAAACAGAATCCAATTGTTCCGATTTGCCAAGATTACAATTTATTCTTGGCCAACTAGAGAATGTGGGTCTTTACAAGAAGAGAAGGAGATATAATGTTCTTACACAAATTCTGGCCATAAAAACGCATCTGGTTCCTCCTGCTAGTTACAAATTTCTCCAAAGTTCAGAATGCATTTCTTTTCCACATGTTCACACACTAGAAATGTTGTACTGTTCTTTTGGGCTGGAAAACGACTCTTGTACTTACCTTAGCCAGGTAACTTCTTCTTTAAGTTCTCAAGAGAAGAATGTAATTATTCAGATGGATGAGATCAGGGTTGGGTTCAAGTACAATTTACTTAAGTACTTCTGTAATTAAGTACATTTTTTTAGTACTTGTACTTGTACTTAAGTACTTTCACCATTTTTCCGTTGTACTTGTACTTGTACTTAATTACTTTCCTCATTTTTCTAAAGTACTTGCACTTGTACTTGAGTACTTGTTACTCGTGTCTTTTTTATCATTCAATATATTTCCAACACACATCATTGATGTTCCTCAAATCCCATCTCAAATAAAGTAGTGTTACTTAATACTTAGTATATTAGGAATTGTGTTCGTGTCAAGGACTACTGCTAAATCAATTAAATAGATTTGGATGATACTATATAAACTATGTATTTAGCAATTTCTACTATTAGTACGAGAGATTTATCATAAGAGCTTGGGAAGTACTTGTACTTGTACTTAAGTATTTCCTAATTTTTTCATTGTACTTGTACTTGTACTTAAGTACTTTAAGTTTACCTGTACTTGTACTTGTATTGTACTTGAATATCTGAAAAGTAGTAGTACTTGTACTTAAGTACTTTAAAATGTACTTGAACCCAACCCTGGATGAGATCCACGTTAACTTAAGTCTGAGGGGTGGGAAGGGTGGGAAAATATTTGGTCCTAACTTATCCCCTGAATACCCCACAAGCAGGCACGTAGCTAGAGTATGTAATTCAGGGGGGCAAGTTTTATGTTGGGGGGGCAAGTGCAGGGAGTCGGGGGGGCAAGTGGGGGACGAATCACTCTATTTACTATAACGAACACTTCCTAATTCTCTTGGGAGGGGGGGCGAGGAGTACTTTTGGGGGGGCGGTCGCCCCCCCTTGCTCCCCCGTAGCTACGTGCCTGCCCACAAGAACTGTATTTGCTATCATGGTTTCTAGTTTACACAAAAAAATGGTCCTGTATTTCCCGTTTGATACCTTGCGCATCTATATCTGCTGAATACCTTTCCTATAATTAAGTCTTGTATTTTGGATATCGAATCTTGCGGTTTGAAAGTACAGATTATTTTTACCGACAATTACCCTTTAAACGTGAACTTATTCAAGTTATTTTCTCCAACTAAAAAGTATTCGAAACAACTGGTTTAATCAGAAAAATATTCGGAAAACCTTTCACTTTCCCAACTTTCAGAACATTAAGCTGGATTACTGTGTGTATCCTGTTCAAGTTTACTCTGCATCTTTTAGTGATCTGCGTCTCCTCTATAATTTAGAGAAAGAATCCTTAGCTAAGTTAGCACCTAGCTTGACTATCAAAGCTTGTTATCCTTCTGCTATTGAGCGCCAAAATATGAAACTTGTTTTGAAAGTATTCAACGAATTAACTGTTGCAGCTCTGAAGTTACTGAATGAACTCCGTAACCAAGAAGACCGAAACAATACACACGACTTTGTTGAAATGCTTCTTCAAATTTGGAAACTTTTCAACATAAATTCCCCACTTAAAGGTAAACGTTGGAATGATGATATCTCAAGACCTCTAATATACCAGGGCGAACGATTTTCATTCTTAGCTTGTGTTGTTATTTGGTTAGAGACTTGGCTGGCCTTGCCAGGAAATGTAGGAAAGTTAAGTAAACAAACGTTTACTATACCAGTTCTAAACATGCTTGTACTGTATTGCCTCAGATAACTAACCAGTAACTGGATTTTGTGGATTTAACTATCTTTTGACATCCTTTCTACAAACAGATCCATTGGAACATCACTTCGGCCTATATCGTATGATGTCAGGTTCGAACTATCACATTCGTATCTTCAAATCCTTGAAACTGAACGCCGCCTCAAGTTATCTAACAAAGTAAAGATTTTTGCTTCACACATTTATTGATTCATACTCATCCTTTGATACGAATAATGGCGATGAAATCGATGTCCAACTAGTCTGGGATGAAATTGATGATCTAACTTCCATTGAATGTAGTTTACAGACTCTTCACTCATTAGCTTTTATTGCTGGTTATGCAGTACATACGTAAATATATTTAAAAAACTCAGCCATGTCATGTTTGCATTGATCTTTTGACCATTGACAAATACTTTATCTTTGATGAAGATTCACAACCCGAGTTCAGGCTTTTGCAATTAACTGACCGTGGTGGCCTAAAGTATCCATCTGAGTTTATCCTCAAATCTATAGTAACTTTATGGAAGACGTTAATTGCAATTGAAAGCAAAGAAAACTTGTTGGCGATATTGAGGGAAGGATCATCCAGAAAAATTATTGTGAAAGTAACTTTGATATTCTTAGAAGAGACTGATGCGATTGCTAAATTGAGTTGCATTTCTTGTTGTGTCTCTATTTTGACTATCCTAAAAATCTTATTTTCACTTGCGCCAACTGTTTACTAGCTAAGGTTAATAATTATAACTCCGCTGTTGCATCTAAAGGAATAGAAAAGCGAAAACTGAAGAAGTTCTCACATTAATGAAATACACCAGGAGGCTACTCTTCTATTATTATTATTGTTATTATTATTGTTATTTGAACCCACATTATTATTTATGTATTCTTATCATTGTTGTTAAGTAAGCAATAAAGACTCAATAGAGAAAATCTATTAATTTACTAGAATTATTTATTATAACAGATTAATTTCTAAAATTAAACTCATCCGTGACCTTCGATATATAAGGCCTGAGTGCTGGTTTGAACCATGGATTACTTAAAGTGCATTTCAATCATCTTTGAGATAGTGAGTCATTACCTAATAATGAATTAAGTGTTAATTATGTCATGATCTCAAAAGTTATTTAAGTTAGGCATATAAAATGTATTATCAATGAATAGGAAGTTACCTATTCCGGACAGATCAGTACCAGCCTAGTTTACATAACATTCATAGTTTTTGAGTTATGACACATTTTAGGAAATATACATTTCCATGGCAACCGAGGAATGTGTCAACATTCCATTTATAATTTCGATATATTTTTTTCAACTAGTTATGGGTATAACCATGTTCCAATTTTGAACATTTATAACGCGTTTAACTATGTTAAAAGTATGCTAGAAAAACAAGATAATTCGCAACCAAAATTACCATTACGTCATCAGATGATGACATATCACAATTCTGGAGAGTGCTATGTATACCTGGGTACCATATTCCTATATAGTTATAATACACTTTTCAGCTCTATCATTACTAATTATTGGGATAAAGAACAATTCTCCATTTTTCAATGCACTTTAAGTAATCCATGGTACACAAATTTTCGCTTAGCACTCAGGCCTTATATATCGAAGGTCACGACTCATCGTACACTACTTCATCCATGGTACATTTGATGGTAGGCCTTATATAGAGTAGGCTATGGTCATAGACTCATAGCAATTTGTTTGAAAAAGCGAAATTGAACATTTTACATGCGTTCAAAGTTTTGGCATATTTTGCCTATTAGACATACGGTGACGTCATTTCGACCAAGTGGTACCTCAAAAATATGCGTCTTGTACATGACCACCTTTATAAAACAATTACATAAGTAGAAGCACCCTGGATTACTTATTTCGAAGAATAATTGCATTGCATATATTTATGTTACTATACTATTTCATCCATGGTCCAGAAATTTGAGTCCGTTTCATTGCCTTATGTATAGAATGCTATGGTTTGTATTATCCATTTCAAGAATGAGGACATAGAGAGAAACTATGAATTTTTTGACGGTACTAAAATGGTGGAAGTACCCAGGAAAAGATCAATTTGAACAAATATGCAGTCCCAAGTATTTTCCCAAATTGTCCAGAATACCTGACAGATATACCTGTAAAACCCCAAAGACTTTCTCGAGCTGATATGGAAGAGAAGATGATGCAATCGGCGTATAAAGAAAGTCTTATTGACAACAAAGAAAAGGATGCTAAGTTTTTTGTTGTACTCTTGATTGTATAATTAGTAAATTGAGCCAAATTGAACTCCCTAACGGTTGGCTTTGCCACAGACCTAACCCATCTACAATCCTTTTCCTAAAAATTCATTTTTATGGTGAAATAACTACAATAGATCAATCCATAATTTTAGATCAAAACTTAATTTGTAAGGCTTTATATAAAGAAACACATAAAATTCAACTATCTTATAATGTACTGAATGATATGAGGTTATTGGAGAAAATCATTCAAGAAGTTGAGATATTTGAAATGGCCCAAATAAAAAGCGTCAGTTCTTCAGTCAACCCTGTTAATACACATGTTGAGAATGCAATAATGGAAATTTCTAGTGTTATCAATAAATTAGAGCCCAGTAATAATAATTCCCTTACTGATTACGAAACCTGGAATACAGATTCTATGCGAATTCGTCTAAATTTTTTGTAAGATCAGCTCAAATACTTAATCCTTGATAAATATTCTCGTCGTTTTAGCATTCTTACTCAGGAATTTTGTTTAAAACTTGAAGGAATTTCACCAGCCTCATATCGTCTTATTCAGTGCTCTAATTGTTTAATTCTTCCACATGAGCGTAACTTTTTTAGAATCAGAAACAGTATCGGCTTACAGATTGAGTATACAAAAATTATCAAAGAAATTGCAACCACTTTTAAACACCTAGAGCGTCATGTTATCCTTCAAATGGATGAAGTACATATTCGTAGCGATGCAGCATATAAAGGAGGAAGAGTAATTGGGTCAATTGATAACCCTGAAGATCCACCCAAGACAGTTTTTTCAATAATCATTTCAAGTTTAGCCGCTAGGTTTTCCACAATTGTACGGTTAATCCCTTTGGGCTCTTCAGCAGAAAAATTATATCCAATTATCAAGTCAACTATTTATGATATCGAAGCTTGCGATCTGTTTGTTGAAGCTCTCTGTACAGATAATTACCCACTAAACGTTCGTTTATACAAATTGTTCTCATCTGATAATACACTTGTGCCAAAAGTAACGCACCCATGCCACCCAGAAAGAAGTCTATTTTTGTTTTTTGATATCGTTCATATCATTAAATGTATCCGTAATAACTGGTTAAATCTCAAGGATTATGAAAGGACATTTATTTTCCGAAATTCGAAGCGTGTCTATTGGAAGGAGAAAAGTGTACAATTCTATTAAATCTACTAAAACTCTTTTTATCTCAGTCTCCACAGCCAACATTTCAACTAGCCATTTCACTTCCAAGACACTTCATCCAGAACTCTGTTACGCACCTTCCAAGATATTCGAAATTTATTCACATCTGATAAGTGTAATATCTTGAAATGAGCGCCAAGATTAACAGGTATAGCGTGCTGGCCATCCACATTGGAAAGACAAAATGTTAGCTTTGCGTTAATAATCTTTCATGAAACACATACGCTTGGCTTTTATCTTGGAAAATGGAGAATAACATCGTAAACATTAATCAAACGGTCGAATTTCTCAATCTAATAAATCAGGTTTGGAAAACATTCGATGTCAATTGGGTAGGAAAAGATATTCGGTTCAATGATGATTATTTAGCTCCTATTTATCCAGGTGATTTCCGTTTGCAATTTTTAAGAAATGTTTTCTCTTGGTTGGATAGCTGGATACATCTGCCATTTGCACATGGGAAGTTAACACCACAAACTTGTACAAGCTTTCGACATACCTGTGAAGCATTACCAATGCGGGGCGTATGCATTTGTCCGAATTTCTCACTAATTTTTGTAAGTTCTGCATTTGTCCGAATGGACTTTTGTAAGTTCTGCATTTGTCCGAATGGACTTTTGTAAGTTCTGCATTTGTCCGAAAGGACTTTTGTAAGTTCTGCGTTTGTCCGAATGGACTTTTATGTAAGTTCTGCATTTGTCCGAATGGACTTTTGTAAGTTCTGCATTTGTCCGAAAGGACTTTTGTAAGTTCTGCGTTTGTCCGAATGGACTTTTGTAAGTTCTGCATTTGTCCGAATGGACATTTATGTAAGTTCTGCATTTGTCCGAATCAACTTTTGTAAGTTCTGCATTTGTCCGAAAGGACTTTTGTAAGTTCTGCGTTTGTCCGAATGGACTTTTGTAAGTTCTGCATTTGTCCGAATCAACTTTTCTAAGTTCTGCATTTGTCCGAATGGACTTTTGTAAGTTCTGCGTTTGTCCGAATGGACTTTTGTAAGTTCTGCATTTGTCCGAATGGACATTTATGTAAGTTCTGCATTTGTCCGAATGGACTTTTGTAAGTTCTGCATTTGTCCGAAAGGACTTTTGTAAGTTCTGCGTTTGTCCGAATGGACTTTTGTAAGTTCTGCATTTGTCCGAATGGACATTTATGTAAGTTCTGCATTTGTCCGAATCAACTTTTGTAAGTTCTGCATTTGTCCGAATGGACTTTTGTAAGTTCTGCGTTTGTCCGAATGGACTTTTGTAAGTTCTGCATTTGTCCGAATGGACATTTATGTAAGTTCTGCATTTCTCCGAATCAACTTTTGTAAGTTCTGCATTTGTCCGAATGGACTTTTGTAAGTTCTGCATTTGTCCGAATGGACTTTTGTAAGTTCTGCGTTTGTCCGAATGGACTTTTATAAATTCTGCATTTGTCCGAATTGAATTTGTAAGAGTTGTATATTAGGTACCTTTATTAGTCAAGTTCAAAATTTGCTGGTTACTTTTTAATGAGTGTAGAATAAATATGAAAATTGAAATAAAACTGAAAAAATTAATGAATAATATATTAATTAATAAATATCTGTAACCTTTCATTTATGTCGCTACGACATATGGGGCAAGTTTGTCTCATGTCCATTATTTGCTGGCTACAGTTAGCACAAAATTTCGCATGCCTGCATGGCATAAAAATCCATGTTGATATTCGAGGGCAAAGACATACAACACAGTTATTTCCTACTATGTTGGTGGTAGTATCATTCAGTTCTTCTTCCGTATCTTCTGAATCACTCAGAGGCATTTCTGTAAACTTCTTGCACCCAATTGTTTTGCTCATGGACTGCAAAAATTGCCATGGGGTATAGTCTCCATTAAATAACATTCTCTGCTCATCAATATGGACATAAATAGGCTTCCTCGCGCGACTAATCTCCCTTCCTAGTCGAATTCGACCAATGTCATTGTCTGTGTCTACAATAATATCATTTAATTGTGCCAAGAATGACCATATCCTAGGATGAGAAGTTCGAATTCTTGCCTTGAGTTTGGAATGGTAACTCTCAGCACCATTATTCGTAGAGATGCTTATATCAAATATGGAGAGTTCTTCTGGAGATATTTGAGTCAACCAATACTTTTTGATGTAACTTTTCAGCTTAACCATCATTGACGCTTGACTTGTTTCCAAACTCGGCGTTGCAATCAAATCGAATGTTGGAACAATGAGAGAGGGAGGTAAAAACGGAATAGCCATCAACAAATGGGTGAACTTGGAAATTTCTGGGTTAACTTTGAAATCCTGAGTGAGGCCAAGTTTTTGAACCTTTGACCAAATTCTTTGAGTATAGTGAAATAAACACCCATATATGCGAATTTGTGGAAAAACTTCTTTAACCGCATTTCTAGAAGCTTGCTCCCAATCCGACATGCTAGCCACCGGCTTGAATTCAGGTATGTATGCGACAAGACTGTCTAAAATCCCCTTATATAGCTCTTGTGTTTTGGCCGTCATTAAGCAATGTACGGCAGGAATAGTGTGCCTTCCAACAGAGACGAATATTGTCCATAACTGATAGAATAGAATGGGAACAGTATAAAAAGTTCCATCAAATTGTATGTTTGTGGCTTCAGTCAGTAAATCCTTTATTTCGTTAGAAAAGAATACCACAGCAGTTTGGTTTTCACTAGTAACAGAAAATTTATAATGTACTCCAAGATGTGAAGATCCTAACACATCTATAAATTCGATGACAGATTGAGGAACTTTGGGTTGAATTGTTTTTCTAGCTCGGTACATAGCTGATTCACATTCTGCAAAAGTAATATCACGAGCACATGGGTTATTTCTAGCTACATCATCGAATACTTTTCTCAAACTAGATGATTGTACCTGCTTAGCAACGGTCTTGCACTTGGTTTTCAATTGATGGACCTCGGTCTTGTACACAAGTACTTCGTGGTTATGTAGTTGCATAGGAGTTATCAAGTTTCTTGTGCGATTCAGTTTACTTGTTCCTTTGCAACCACTTCTAAAGATGGCGCATTTAAGGTAGATATAATTTTCAGTGTTCTTGGATTGGACATATTTATAACCATCTGCAGTTGTAAAAACATTTCCCATACAACGTTTGTATTCTTCTGTCGTAAATTCCATAATAATAATAATGTAAAATAGGAGAGATATTGGAATTATGTTTGGGATTAGTTATTTATGCATTTTCAGTACACTAAAGAATACATATACAAGTGTTCTTCCGTCAAGTCAACAATCGAATTGTTGTTTGATAACACAGATGTGTCATTTCATCCATTTATCCATTTTATATTATTGAAACAACACTCTCGAAAAATGGATATCTTATGGCTCCAGAAACTCTATTCTACAAAGGGCAGAACTTACAAAAGTCCATTCGGACAAATGCAGAACTTACATAAATGTCCATTCGGACAAATGCAGAACTTACAAAAGTCCATTCGGACAAATGCAGAACTTACATAAATGTCCATTCGGACAAACGCAGAACTTACAAAAGTCCATTCGGACAAACGCAGAACTTACAAAAGTTGATTCGGACAAACGCAGAACTTACATAAATGTCCATTCGGACAAATGCAGAACTTACATAAATGTCCATTCGGACAAACGCAGAACTTACAAAAGTCCATTCGGACAAACGCAGAACTTACAAAAGTCCATTCGGACAAACGCAGAACTTACAAAAGTCCATTCGGACAAATGCAGAACTTGCAAAAGTTGATTCGGACAAACGCAGAACTTACAAAAGTTGATTCGGACAAATGCAGAACTTACATAAATGTCCATTCGGACAAATGCAGAACTTACAAAAGTCCATTCGGACAAACGCAGAACTTACAAAAGTCCTTTCGGACAAATGCAGAACTTACAAAAGTTGATTCGGACAAATGCAGAACTTACATAAATGTCCATTCGGACAAATGCAGAACTTACAAAAAGCGATTCGGACAAACGACAACTCACGAATTCGGACAAACGACAACTCATCGATTCGGACAAATGCAGCTTCCCCTACCAATGCTTGTTAAACGACTTACTGAGCACTGTGGATACCAGTATCTTCTAACTTCAAGAATCCAAAATGATGCGTTAGAAACCACTTTGGTCCTTATAGGCAAATGTCTGGGTCTCATTATCAGATATGATTTACTCAAATTTTAGAAAGTGAAAGTAGACTTCAGCTTTCTAACATTTTAAAGGTGTTTGCTATTAAATGCAAAGTTACTTCAGACGAAAAGCCAGTCTCTCTAAAAGAATATATTAGCCAATTTAGTGACAACAATTATGTTGAAGAACAACTTGATTTTGAAATAGAACTCTATATAGATAAATTGAATGAAATTTCTTGTCCACAAATTGATCTTGTTCAAATTGATTGTCTCGTATACCCTCCCCTACCAAAAGTATTCGTACACCCAAAAATTTCCTATGGAAATAGTACTATATAACTCTAATATTTATCGCTAATGTATACAAATTCTATGAGATGTCGCCACTTTGGTTTCAGAATCGTATTCTACGCCACCGAATTGACCATTGTAGAAGCTTTCAACTCAATTACATATTTATTAGTTTGAAAATTATCATCCGGTGTAACCATGTACCACTTCTTCTAATTGTCCCCATGCTACAAGATGGGAATAAGTGGCACATGGTGGCATAGGATGATAATTTTCAACCTAATCAGTAGCTAATAGAGTTCAAAGCTTCTTTAAATATTTCGAATGCGTAGATTACGAATATGAAATCTAAATTGCAATATTCCATGTATTTAGTGTACAATAAACATTATTATTGACACACTATATTACTATTTTCTATGGGAATGCTTGTGGAGTACGAATACTTTTGGTAGGGGAGTGTATATTTCAGGCTATGCAGTATTCTCTTATCTTAAAAAATCTAATGGTTGTCCATATTGTCAAGATTTCTTAACGACAGACAAATCACTTGAAGTAAACAATGATGTAGGTTCTCAATATACGTTGATAGATTTATTGGATAGAGGCTCTCTCAAATATCCGTCTCGTTGTGTAGTAGATTGTGTCTGTATCCTGTATGAAATTTTTATCAAGATTGATAACTGTAGTACTTTTAACAAAGAATTTTATTTGGGACAATGTCGAACCAAGTTGGTACAACTTTCTATAAAAATGATACAGATAAATATATTGATATGTGGAATGATTGGTGTCGGTGTAATGTTTGGAACTGCGATGTCCTAAAGAAATTATGCGTAACATGGTCAAACTGCATCCTATCAAAGCGAGTCCATAATTATAATACTGTAGTTCTGAAGAGAGATAATACGAAACTGAAAAAATACAATTAACTTTTAAACTGTTCCTTTTATATAATTCAACCTCGAAAGTTTAGATGATGGCGAGATACTTAGTATACAAGTCCCTGAGTCTCTAATATTCTACGGTAGTTGTTTCTTCAGTCCAGTAGTTTGTTTACAAGTCTAATGTAAAATGATTAATCTACAAGTCCAATCCAGGAGTATTCATACTTACTTGTATTTATTTGTTATGTATTCACGTTTACCTAAATTATGAATATACTAGTTGCTAATGCTCATTAAAATATCAATTATCTACTGATACTATATATCTAGAACACAGCCCAGATTTGCTTAAGGTGTAGCACCATCTTTAGTTGAACTAGAATAGAAATTATTTATAACGAGTGTATGCGTTATAAATTTAGTATTTTGAAAATTAGCTATACATCGCTGTCCATGTTCCATATTTTCAATGGACTATCATTGCCTTAGTATATAGAGTGCTATGCTATATGCTATTGCAAAAAACTTGAATAAATATGAATTGAAACAAGTTCTGGGCGATATACCAAATAGGGGTCCAAATTCCAACTCCCATGAATAACGCAATAACGAAGTGTGTTAAATAACCACTAACAACCCTGGAATGTATATATTTCTTTTCTTATCCCCCACCAATATATTGGAGCATTGTCGTTTAAAATATAGATTTTGACCATATATGGGCATAGATGTGCCAATTTTCATGACGAAGCATATTTATAACTCCTGAACAGTGTTCGGAAAAAACCGCCCTTTTCTGGACTTTTCTGCCTTTTTCTATTGACTGGCCTACGCGTAATTAATATACGTATTTCGGTGTATTTAGTGGTTAATCCACTAACCTTTGTTTTATATTAGGGATCCACTCTCAAAAGTCCTAAATTTAACAATCGGTGGCACTAGAAGTGTAGAATCTCTTTAAAATATCTGTCTCTTGCATATAGAAACTGACCATAAATGGGCCTGCAGTTTTGCCATGTATGGTCATAAGTGTTTTTTTCCAAATTTACTGCCCTTTTCCGGGGTGGAAAAAACCGGGTTTTTCCGGTTTTTCCGAGGTGGTCTTTTCTGGTAAACACTGCTCCTGAATGTATGATGGTAGAAGTTAGCTCTAAACTTCTATACAGATCTATCTATAGCGCATGCCTAATTATTGGACGAGCTTCTAAGCCAATTTTACTTAAGGTCACAATGATATAAATTCAATGCCCAATTGCACATATATGGTGGTGGCATGTGGAAAAATATGATGACGTCGATAGAATTTTAACTTAAAACCAGAATAGGTAGAGCTTAGCTCTAACTTCCTAGAAATATTTCTAATCAATTTCTAGACCCTTGAGCTAAATTTTGTTATTTGTTTTCAATTTTTATTTGGGTAAATAATTCCACTCCGACACAATTGCCAACTCATCTAATTGTTTACCTCGGGGCTGAATAATTTATAACTCAAAATCTATTGAATGAATTCGTCTTTTAAATTTTTATATTATGTTCTTCATATCTAAGTGCATTCAGTTAAATACAAAAATCGGTTATATTATTCAAATCAATTTTTAGTGTGCTTCTTATAGTAAAAAACGTTATAGTAGGGTCCTACTAAGTTTTATACTATAAGTGCACAGTATTGAATTTACCTCTGTCGGACTTACGGCCGGCCGTACGCGATGGCCTGACTAGACCATTGGTGATAGAGATTTAAAATTTGGAAGGAGATATATAATTTCCTGGAAATGATCGCCTCGAAGCCCGATTTCTCAATTTCGCTTTTGTTCGACAGTTATATCGAAATTAGTATTATAATCGAGTGAATCTTTAATAATTCGAATTAGTTATTGAAAATATAGAAGTTGTATTCTCCTAAGGATGTTTTTTCTATATATCATCAATTAAAGGGTATTATGGGTAAATCTAAAATGCCAAAGTACTGTTTCCATTTCCAGGGGATCCTTATCCTTAAGATCATGATTTAAAAATTAAAAATTAAAAAATCAGATTTATTATTATTTTATCTACCCTGCCTGGGAAGATATTTTTACTTACTGGTATTAATAATTAATACTTGTTAGCGGTAATAACATGCTATGGCAGGTAGGAAACAAGAGACGAACTAATAATATCTAAATAAACCTGTGATTATTTTTTTAAAAGCCCCTCACAGACGGGATGGGAGTGTGCTCCTTCTGATTGCACTTCCCCAATGTTTATTTTAAATAGAATTTCAATATTCAATTTCAAATTACATTTCATCTTAGTGTAATATAATTTAATTAATGTTTGAATTGTGAAGACTTCAAATGTTTAAATTAATTAAAGATTAATTATTACAAATAGAAATTAGGAATACGTGTAGTATTTACGTTACTATTTTGAATAATAGAATTGACACCATCATCAACTTGTAAAATGTTCCAACTTCCAAGTGTTTTCATTGCCCTTGTAAGAACACATATTCACTTACAAACCAATCAATAACAGTATTATCTAGCAGATAGTTTATGTAATATGTTCTATAGCATTCAGTATACTATAGAGTAATTACAATATCGAGAAGATGGCTGATTTACATCAAAAAAACATTAATAAAACGTAGAATTGATTAGCGACCTAATAATTTTAATCAAACTACTCTGTCCATGTTTCCTACCATGTGCATGTTGTCCCGATTATCCATCTGATTAAGCGGCATCCGCTGTACTTGTGAATATCTTAGTGAATATCTTAATTATAATTATAGATTATTATACTTACGTTCCAATAGTGTTTGTGTGCCACTAGGGTATTCAGCATGGCTATGGGTAGCAGTTTTAGTGGAGGGTTCATGTCAGACACGAGTGCAATGGACACTAGCATGGGCGGGACTAGCGAGGGTCCACCTAAACGTGAGATGAGGAGCGGAGGTACTCTGGTGCCAGTGACAGCACTGATGATACAACGAGCAGTTGAGAACAAGAAGAGTGAGGGAAATGACTTCATTATCAACGGGGAGCCCGTTAAACAGGTGAGAATGGTGGGACAGGTGACTGAAATACGTGAGGCGCAGACTACATACAACTACACATTGAATGACTCGAGTGGAGCTCAAGTGGAGGTCAAGCGTTGGATTAATGTAGATGATGGCGTGAAGGAACAAAACTTGCGAGCTGATGTGCGTGAAGGTATGTACTGTTGCGTGGTTGGGAATCTAAGGTCATTAGGAGACAAGGCTCATATTGGCTGCTACGTTATATTCCCGATTATAACGATGAATGAGATCACGCGTCACCTGCTGGAAGTAGCCTATGTGAACCTGGCAGTAACGCGTGCGCACTACAGTTCTGATAGTATGCAAGTGGAGACTACCTCGTATGCAGGCGGGGGTTCGCGGGCTGGGCCTGGAGTGGCACAGATCCACTCTGGCCTGTCCCCTATTCAGAAAGACACCTTTGAACTCCTGCGTGCCTGTCAAAAACAGTTCGGCATGCACATCGATGAGATAATTGGTAAGCTGGGTAGCAAGTACTCAGCTGATGATATTCGAACAGCTGTTGAGTTCCTTTGTTCAGAGGGACTGGTCTACAGCTCTTGTGATGACAATCACTACCAATCTACTGAGTAGTTTAGCATTATTAGTGTAGCCTATTTGATAGTTGAATTATTGATTGTAATTTGAGAGATAATCTTATTGCTTCTCATATTCGAGAAACATGGGTATTAGAGAAAGTACGACAATTTCAGCCATTTATCTTGATTAATAGATCCAGATGGTACCGTTTTGGCCGGACCTTTATCTACCTAATTTGGTTTTTAACTGCATCCTTCGTTCAAATCACTGTTTATTACAATATGGAATTGTATGGGAAACTTTAATAATAATCCTATTTCTACATCCATACATGGTACATCTACTCTTATGCCGTGGATTATGTTTAGGGTTACAGAAAGGGGGGCGCTGCATTAGTTCGAATTGTTATTGTCACTAGTTCGAATTTGTTGAACTGTCATTAGTTTAAATCTATATTGTGATTACTGTTAATAATTGTGTTGCATGGTATATTGAGACGATACTATTAGTAAACCATGGATGTGCTATTACAATCATACAGTGATATTCTGAGACATAGACGCTACTATAAATGGTAATTTTTTGGCATAATTTACCTTTTATTGTGAATTGAGATGCTACTACAGTGAAACCTGCAGAAACGAGGTGCCAAGTGGGCAAGCTTTTAGCCACAGTGACCCCGATTCCCAATTTCTGCAGATTCCCCGTTTGTGGATATTCTTTTGTATGGGACTAGAAATTTGCTGCATTCTCTTCACACAATTTGTAAAGGCTCTCCGTTTGCAGTGGCCCCGCTTGTGGAGGTTCCATATAATTACTATCAGTATGCCTCAAATGTTTATTTGGCGGTTCAAACGTTACATGACCCAAACATCCTTCCTTTCGAAAAGTGGCACGGCAAATAATTTAGCAGTAAAAGTTTGCGGAACCCTGAGCTAAGTAGCATTGCTGATAAAAAAATATATAGGCGAAAATCGCTAAACAAAGTGACAGGGGTGGCATACTTTTCAAAATGGCCAGCTTTGCTGTACCACCTACATATATCTGTTCTAAATTAATTGACAATTTAATGATGAAATAATTTCTGGATCTATTCAAATACCTGTTGCTGCGTCGCCGGACCACATTCGAACATTTATATCAGGCCACATAATCATAACAAATTTTCCTCAGGCCGCAAACAATTTCGAGAAAAATTTTCGAAATTTATAACAAAACTATAATGTTGTTGTAATACTAGAACTATAGATCATTTCTAAGCAAAATGTGCATAAAGGACTCTAGTTAAGGTAATACCGTTATGATATAGGTAATGACAATTTTATTTAATTAAATCAGTGTGTATATGTGTGCACTGTGCAGGCTAGATTAAAATCAGAAATGTCTCTCCGGCCACACATGATACAAATTTCCATTGGGCTATGAGGCCACACATAAAGTTGTTTCAGGCCGCATGCGGCCTGAAAAACCTAATTTGCGGAACCCTGAGTCTTAGCTAGATAAGACAGTGTTACGTAACAGTTACATTTATCTGAATTGTCCGAATTGATTTGACGGCAATTTCCTTTTACATCTGAAAATAATCTATATAGTGGGGCAGCTAGCAATATAATTGTTCATTTTTGATACAAGCAGGAAAATTGGCACAGACATAGATAAATATATAATAAAAAGATATGGATATGGAGGCATCACGAAATTTTAATATTTTCAGGATGGCGGCCAAAATTATCGGAAAAAGTCGGACAAAGCTCGCTCTCGCGAATA
This sequence comes from Hexactinellida sp. DTS-2022, assembly GCA_028753945.1. NCBI lineage: Eukaryota > Metazoa > Porifera > Hexactinellida > Hexactinellida sp. DTS-2022. Next base: position 1,167,722 of record JAPNXP010000011.1, on the reverse strand, counting down.
TTTGTTAAATGATCTCGTAGAGTGTTTATATACGCATAGTTATTCTCAAATGGCTGTGCGGTGAATGAAGAGGGGTCACTCGATAGCGTAGAAACAATATTTGAGATTGGAATGTATCACATTCCAGCGTTGTCAAGGAATGCCCTCCCTCCAAACATGGTCATGTGCAGACATGGGGTCAAATACATATGTATTTGTATTTGAGAGTTACTCAGAGTATTTAAATACTTTTTTTTCAAGTATTTGTACTGTATTTGTATTTTAACTTTACCTAAATGAGAGTATTTGTATTTATATTTAAATACTATCAAAAAGTTTTAAAATATTAAAATATACTATATAAATACAATCAAATATTAATGATACACCCTTGATAATTCATGTTATCATATCGAGGTAGATGAATATAAGTTTTTACCCAACAACAATGGCAAAGTCCCACTCATTGATATTCATATTCATTATTGTTCTATCATTTAGAGACCGAGATGAGGGCATAGGCGCTATCTTGCCTTTTTTTCGGGGTCCGATCCCATTAGGACCACCCCAATTTCCAATTAGGACCCCCCCAACTTTTGGTGTCCGGCCTCAAAAGTTGGCGTCCTTGGACGGGGGGATAGAGATTTTTAAAAATATAATAACCATGACCTGGTCCAGGCGGATCGTAATAGAATATGTTGAATTAACATCGATTTTTGCGATTTGTATTTGTAATTAAATACATTCCAAAGTATTTGTATTTGTATTTAAATACATTGTCATTCAGGAGTATTTGTATTTGTATTTGTATTTAAGAATTTCACATGTATTGTATTTGTAATAAATACTTCTCAAAGTATTTGACCCCATGTCTGGTCATGTGACCCCTATAATTACTTGAAATCTTATGCTGATTTCGAATATCAGCATTAAACATTGATTAAGCTTCAATTGACAATAAATTGCGTTTTGTTGCATACTATATGTACTAAAGTATAACTCGGTTAGTACGTAACTTCGGCTTAGAAGGTACTAATTTTGTTAACCATTTTAGTAAATTTATATGTACAGTCGACTCCGCTTAATAGAGCCACCTCGGAACCAGCTTGTTTTGACCCGATTAAGCAGAGAAACCGATTAACCGAAAATATTGTAAGCCAAACTGTAATTATGTCCTATAAATCCTGTGAAATTTTGACCCAATTATGCGGAGAAACCGATTAACCGGTATCTCTATTAAGCGGAGTTGACTGTATCTCAATATAATGTAAAGTCACTTAGTACAGTATAAATCAAATAATCACTTTACGTGTCTTCTATTTCGGCTATTTTGCCCTTGTCTATTTGCACATATATGTTAACAAATTGGTATCAACCGGAGTCATTCAAATTGAATTGGAGAAATCCTAAAATTGTGCTCATAGTAACCAGAAATTTGCATTATCCTTGTTCGTACTAATGAGCAGGGCCGTGCGAGCCTATTGATTACTGCCCAGGTCAAACTTAACTAGAGTAAGCTAGACTACCCATTGTCAAAAAATTCTATTATTAACTTCTTAAAATCTTGATATCATGGTTTCCTTTATTGGAGTTTCGCTAGAAAATTATACTATAATTTGAACTTTAAAATATTATCTTATTAATTGTTTTGAAACTCAGCAAGTTAGTGCGAACCTGTTCTGGAAAAATTCTGCCCAGGTTGACCTGGTCAGTTTGTATTAGTGGTACGGCCCTGAATGAGGTTATAGTAATACTGTATATTGCAATTTTTGAATTGATTAGGATTTATTTCAGTTTCACGCTCAAAAATATTTTAGGCGAGAACCTTTCAGGGGCTAAGGATTTTAAGAAAACTAATGATGAATCTATATTATTAAAACTTGATTGTTGTTCGATTATGTATTTGTGTCAGTGCACGCAGGGGCGCCGGAACTCATTTGTATCAGGGTGGGTATACTTCCCGATATACATAAATTAAATATTTTTTCAATAAGACTAATATCGAGAATACACATTTTTTGTTTATAAGGAATACCTTAATAAGAAACTCCAGGCCGAGATAGAATTCATTATTACATTTACGTAAAATAATTTATTTCTAAATTACTAAAATTATTTCTATAAGATTAATTCAATATTGTCAAATAGAAACGTTACAATGTTAATTAAGCCCAAAACTTAAGGAACCGATATAGGAACTTTGAGGCTGAATTTACAAAATAAAAAAAGAACCTCAGCCTGAAATTTGAATTAGTGTACGTTATTTTTAAAAATGTGTAACTAAAAGAAATTATATATAATCATTAATTAGAAACCTCCAGACCTCCAAAAATTGTATCTTGGATAACAGCAATTACTTTGGTCAATTGAATAAAAATATTGATTGGAATATTGAGCATTAACAGGGTGGGTTAAACCCACCCTAAATAATTGTAGGGTGGGTCTATACCCACCCTTCCACCCCAGTTTCGGCGCCCCTGAGTGCACGACAAAATTAAATTTTGATGGTAGCTAATTAAGCCACCGCCTCACCTTTTCTGGTGGCTAAAGAATAAACAACGGTCTGTTTAATAACAAACTACTTATGGCTTAACAAACTTATGATGCTGTAAAAAAACACTAATATTAATAACAAATAATGCAACGAAAAATATAATTTACACGAAGTAAAATAATCCAAAATTTATGGTGGATTAGTCAAGCCACCAAATGCAAAATTTGGTGGCTTAAGAAAGATGTTTGGCGGCTAACGTCACCAAACCACCTAATTTGTCAAGCACTGGCAATGTGTGTGTTTGTTTGTCCAGGTTGTATTAAAGTGATGGGAGAATATAAAACTTCCAAATGTTATAATAGGTAAAAAAGTATGCTGATTTCAAATTTCAAATTTATTCATTTTTATATAAATATTATTGTTGTTCTTTACAAAAATGGTAACTAATTAATGAAAATTCAAAATCAACCTAGAAGTTTGCTTTCAAAGGGTATTTTAGGTAAACAAGTTAAAAGTATGCAAGTGGTAGGAAGGGATGTTTTATTACTCTATCATCAATGGTTTAGTGAGGAGTAAGGCAGCATAGCGGCCGTTGACTTGAGGTGCGTAGCACCGATCCGTCGCAAAGTGACAGAGACCGAAGGGCTCGTATTTATAATAAGTCTGATTAGAATATATCATATACCGAATTTAATAATCATCTAAAATCGGCTCAATCTCCTAATATAGTTTAAATCTCTTAATTCGTAGTGCAACATCAATTATCATGCCTATAGTATAAGGACGCGGGATAATGCAATTTCCAATTGATTTGAGACTATACTATATATTTAATAAATAACGACTTAGAAGAATTTATAACTGCAACTATATATCATTCGATGATCACTGGGTATCTCGAATGGCAGGGTGGTATCGTGCCATTCACCTGGAGGATGCTTTCCTCATTCGGCGCAGACTTTTGCAATATTTCTTATAGTATAAGGGCCACTATTTTCAGGAAATAGAATACACAGTATTGATTTATATTAAACACGGATAAGATCTTCACATGCATGCCTATATACAGTAGACCTCGTCAATATGAGCACCAACGGACGGTGAAATTTTGTTCGCTTTATCCGGAGTTTATATTGATCGGAGTTGATTATTGTTATGTTTCAGCATTTATGATGCAAAATCTATATATTAAATCGCAATTGTTGTTTGTTTGTTGTTTGTGTGTCTAGAATTAATTGGAAAGACTACGAGTCCCAGAAAGCTAAAATTTGTATACAGGGGTAATTTTGTACTGCGACAACAATCTATTGGTTTTTGAATTGAAATATTTGCATTTGAAGTAGACAAAATATGTTAGCCAATTAATTTCGAGGTTTTGTTAGTATGGATTAGCTAACTTATTCAATTAGTATAAATTGATTGTGCATATTGGAAAGATTTTCTGAGGCTGCAATCTGATTGAGTGAAAATAAATTCATCTAACCAATTAATCTTTTCTCTATTCTATAATTTCTATTGCATGTTTTTCTTTAGTATTACAGTGGATGCCGGTTATAAGCACATCGTCGGGAACTGCACTTAATGTGCTTTTAACCGACATGTTCTTATAACCGACATAAATTATACAGGGTATATGGCATCCGTATCCCAACATAGTGTGCTTATATCCGATATGTTCTTATAACCGGTGTGCTTATATCCGACATCTACTGTATTTGGATGCGAGCTAACATTATCGTGCAACTGAAATTTATTGAGTTACTAATCGAAGTATTTGAATTTCCCAAACAAATTACAATGTGTAGTATTTTATTAAGGGGACTTTATGAGGAATATATTTAATACACCATAGAGATGTATATTTCTAAATGATTAGTTTCAAGGCGTACTAGGCTGCGCAGTGGTCGTCAATTGATCCGCGAAGTGACGAACCGTCGCAAAGCGACCGAGACCGAAGGGCTCGTACGTGTAAACTTTCAATTCTCTTTAATCGAAGGTAAATTATATAAAAAGCTTTTCTAATTGATGTGAACCTAACATATTGTGGAAGATAATAAATTATGTTTGCTTTTCACGCTTACTGTTTTATGTTTGCAGGATTGATGAAATTATATCAGCATTCTAGGAAGTAGAATAAGTCTCATCATTTGTTAATTTTTGAATGAAAGTGAGGGAGATTCTCATATTATCTCCCAAATTGTGCAATAACAACAGAAAATTGGAGATTGAAATCCATTTAATAAAATATTGAATACCTTTCATGATCCTTCCGCGGATTGGAATGTGACACATTCCAATCTCAAATATTGTTCCTACCCTATCGAGTGACCCCTCTTGATTCACCGCACAGCCATTTTAGAAAAACTATGCTAATATAAACACTCTATGAGATCATTTAACAAGTATTCGCGAGAGCGGGCTTTTGTCCGACTTTTTTCCGACAATTTTTGGTCGCCATCTTGAAAATATTGAAAAATCGTGATGCCTCCATATCCATATCTTTTTATACCATATTTACCTATGTCTGTGCCAATTTTCATGCTTGTATCAATAATTGAACAATTAAGTTAATAACACCATCCATATGCACCAATATGGCTGTTGCTGCCCCACTAATACCCACGTGACACTAAAAATGTGAGAACAAATCTAATTTTTGGTTACTTAAGCATAAACAATAAAAGACCTACAACAATCTACATTAAATAGTAATTATTTCCATAGTTGCATTATACGTAACGTATATAAGGTCCATTATACGCTCCCCGAACGTATAAGGTATAATCGTATAATGCATCTATGATTATTTCCCTAATTCACAAAGAAACCCTCCTCCTCCTCCATGCCCTCCTCTTGTTAGTTCCCTTTTCCTCCAAATCTTCCTCCTCCCTGTTAATAGTCTTCTGAGTGTCAATACAGTACACCCTCGCTAATCCGAACAGAGGTGTTCCGATTCAAAAATCTTCTGTCCGATTAGTGAATTCGTTCGGATTAGTGAAGTAATGCATTTACTATGGGCATCAGGGATTGATACAGAAATTTTTCTTAGGGGGGGGGGAAACTTTCCTAGTAACAGACTGTTCCCTTAGATAAAGGAGCAGCATTACATGTATTGGCCAAAATTAATGTATTTAGTTGGCATAATCATTCTATGCTTTAATCCTCTTTATATTAGCAATTACTTATCCTTTATTTAATAACTATGAGGCAAAGTTAAGCAATTCCTGGGATGGGGGCATCTTTCCTGGGGGGGGGGGATCCCAGGCCCTGGGCATCTATAAATGAGAATCTCGATAATCCGAACCAAACTTGTACAAACCTTGTTAATCCGCACTAAACATCTAGTGTACTCCTTAAAATACTTGCCTGAAAATTAAAAATACCACAAAGTTCAAACCAATACAAAGGAAAGTTGAATTTCTACTAAGAATGGATAGTTAATCTTGATAATTTCGATTTTAAAAAAGAATCACAAGTGCTAAAAGATAAGATTCTATACTATCATTAAATAAGTACGTACGGAGTGCGTACAGAGTGCGTAAGTACGGTACGGAAGGATAATCTGCGTACTAAGTCCGTACCGTACCGTACAGTACGCCGTACGCGGTTACTCTGTTTCCAGGAGAAACGCGTTTCGCGTAGACCATCAGCGTTTCCATTTTTATATATTCATCATGGGTGTCTTATTAGATTTTTAAATCACTATATGCTATTTATCGTTGATGTGGTAATTAGAGGCTATTATTAAGTAGTTAATTACGATCATTCAAGCTCTAACTTTTAATTCATACATGTATGTAATTATTATCTATTTATACGAATTAACTTAATTAACTTATTATTAGCACTTAATTCTTTATATGGTAATTATCTCATTATCTCAAAAAATATTGAAGTTAGGCCTAGAGAATGTATTATCAATGAATAGGAAGTTACCAATTGCGGATAGATCAGTACTAGCATAGTTTACATGAAATAGATAGTTTTTGAGTTATGGCTCATTTTAGGAAATATACATTTCCCTGGCAACCGAGGAATGTGTCAACATTCCATTTATAATTTCGATATATTTCATTCAACTAGTTATGGACATCCTCATGTTCCAATTTTGAACATTTATATCGCGTTTAACTATGTTAAAAGCAGGCTATAAAAACACGATAATTCCCACGAAAAATAGCGATTACGTAATCAAATGGTGATACAGTCGAAATCGGGTTTTTTGCCACGGGTTTTTTTGCTTATTGCGTTTTTTTGCCTCCATTTGTCGTGCAAAAATGTGATATCTTAATGTGTTTTCCATCGGTTTTTTTTGCTTATTGGGTTTTTTTGCCTCCTTTTGTCGTGCATTTTGGGGGGCAAAAAAACCCGATTTCGACTGTATATCACAATTCTAAAGGGTGTTATGTATGCCTTGATATCATGTTCCTAACTTCCTATATAATTATAATGCATTTCTCAGGTCTCTCATTACTAGCTATTGAGATAAAGATATGTCAGCTAATAATCAATGGACTTTAAGTAATCCATGGTCCAGCAAAATCTACTCAGTAGTATGGCCTTATATAACGAAGGTCACGGTTGAGTATATTTAGAAATTTTGAAAAAGTTGAGTATTTTTGGAATTTTTCCAATTCATAATTGACAATTTAAAGTTAACATGAAACTATTTGCTATTGAAGCCAGTTACAGAATTTCCATAACCATGGTTAAAACTCTGTCATTACCCTATGTAGAACAATAGTAATTTTACCTTATCAATCGGGATGTAACTACGTATGTGTAGAACCGGTTATTTCCGTAGTTTGATCCCAGTGACCATGATTTAACCGTATCTGAACATTGTTATATGGTAGGTTCTGGTTATAACCATGGTTAGTTCCGGTGTCGGAGTGCCAGCGGTCCCCCCCAGACATGTGGCTATAGGGTTAGATCTCCCCCTAGGCTCAGATGCCCTCGGACTCCTTAACACTAGGATCCCAGAACAGTTAAATTTCACAATGCACATCACTAGTTTTATATTCTTTATTTATGTGTTGCATATTTTCCCAATGCTATACATTTCTATCACTTTAGTTTAGTAACTATGTTTCCTCCATCAAAAATGCCACGGAAAATGGGCTTAAAGAGATGGCATAGAATGATGCTAGTGAAATAGATTATAAGTAATACATGTAGTTATAGTAGCGATTCTATAGTTTTCAACATTAATCTGTGTCAGCTATCAGGATATGGGATAATTGCTGTCGGGAGGACATCTGGCCCTAGGGTGAATAGTCCAAGTGGGTAATACCTGACACTTAGGGGGGACAGCTGGCCCTAGTGCAATAGGTCCGGGAGATATTATTTTGGGGGAACGCTGGCACCATTATTCACCATGGTTGTTATAACCAGAACTAAGTTTGCATATAACTAAGGGTAGATTCAATTATTCCGATTGTAACTGGGATATAATACAAACTGCTTAACCGAAAATGAAGGCCGCTCCACTAAAACGTTCATAACTCTGGAAATAATCGTCGAATCGATGAAAACCAAAGTCCCATCGAAAGATAACATCCTTCCGCAGTGTGTGTAAAAATATTGAAAATTTTTAAACATTTCTAACTTTGGGCGGAACCAGCGTTTGTTATTAAAACTCGATTGTTGTTTGTGTTTGTTGTCCGCATTGTATTAAAGCGTTAGTATAATAGAAACCGAATTTATATTGGAGATATAAACTAACTTCCAAAAGTTAGATAATGTAAGCAAGTACAGTCAGGTTCTTTTATTTTGAACATTCAAGGGACCAAAATTGTGTTCATAATATTATGAACACAATTTTGGTCCCTTGAATGTTCATAAATTTTGGTCCCTTGAATGTTCATAATTTTGGTCCCTTGAATGTTCATAACTTCATAATAAACGAACACAACTTAATACAAACCCTATGTAAGTTGTTAAATGGACCCATAGAGCTCGTACATAATAAAAAGTTTTTCATATTAAAAAATTGTTCACAATAAGCAGACCTGACCTAACTGTATTATCCGCCGCAAAGCGACCGAGACAGAAGGGCTCTCAATAAGAGAAACATAGAAATTATTTTGTGGTGCAATGTCCGGGTGCAGATCCAGGTTATTCACAGGGGGTTGCATGTTTTGCGAGTAATACAAGATGGATTTGGGGGCTTGTCTACCATAATTATTTTAAACCTCTACACGATACTTAAAATTAATAGTACTTTCTTGTTAATTAGCAATAAAATTAATCAACCGGTGAACAAATTAGAGAGGTATGTAGAATAGTTTTACCGTGGTATAGAGACTGCTGTTAGGACTAATATACTTTCCTGCCCCCACCCCATTGATTCGCACATGTTGTCTATCTCTAAATGTGATACAAATATAAAGAGTAGCTGCAATGGATTTACTAACTCTGAGGCGGTTTCCTATTTGTGAAACAGTCTGTACTCTGTAACTCATCAACATAATGCTATCATCGATTACACAAAATAATCTATATTTTACACTAAACGAAGACAGGAGGAATATTCTGGGCTAGCCCAGTTTAACCCCCGGGGTACAAACTAGGCTAGGCTAGGCTAGTTATACACCGGGCATACTATGGTGGGGGGTACCGGGTATAATCTGGGCTGCTACACAGGGTGATGATCCGCTTTGAATCATGGTTACGTTAGTTGTGTACCCAGAACACAGCTATTCGATAAGTGTATCACCCATTAAATGTCATACTGTTGACAAAGAATTACTTGAGGAGACACCCTGCAGTAACTATTCCTACAATTAGTTTTTAACTTACAGTCACTTTAAATTTGTGCCACCTCTACCACAAGTGGAACATGGTAGGAATATGCAGGCCACTATTGAAATGTCGACGGCCCCAATTGTCACAAACATTTAGCATAACAAGCAATCAACCAAACTTGGAAAATTCTATTTTTCAGATTAGTTTGATAAGATACACATTAATTTCGCACTCATTTCCGCCATTTTTGTGGTACAAATTATTGATTGGTACGAATACTATGGATAGGTAGGTATATCTAGAGAGTAAATAATAAGGCCACTGTTAATGACAATATTGTTTGAGCTCCACACGAAGTCTATCAGAGGATGCGGGCGGGCGGCATCTCATTGTCATTATCTCATTATTTGATGACGACATAGTTAATAATTATCTGAGCAAATATTCTAATTTGTCAGTGCTTATTGATAAAATATGCAATCGTTGGGTAATAATGCTTGTTATAGGTTCTGATTTTGTTACTAGCTAATTATGGCTATTTTAGAGTGTGTCCTACAATAAAATTGGCAATGAACAGTGGCCTTACTTGAAATGTAGGTGTAATAATGGAAATAATGACAATAATGACAATATTCGTGAGGGAGTGAAATCTGACGCTGGCGGTGGAGCTGAAACAAGATCCCAACAAACAGTGGCCTAATATTACTAAGGTATTCAGACTCCGAACTAATAGATTGGCTTTAATAGCAATTGTTTCATGTTGACTTTAAATTGTCAATTAAACGAGGTATTAAAAAGTCGAGAGAGCATGCTCATACAGTCGAGAGAGCATGCTCCTAACTTTCTAAGAATAGCTTCCAGTCAGGACACGCATAGCGCGAGCCGAGGAGCTTATATAAATGAAGTACTTGGTGAACTTGTAATTATTTCACTCCTTCAATACAATTATCTAGTCTTATTTTGCTCTCTTATGGCAGAAAAATTGTCAATCTCTGAGTTAGTTATCTCTCAATCCAAAAAGCGAAAGATTAACAATAATGAAGTGCTGGATACTCTTACACTTAATATTGAAAGTGAAGCACGTCCATTCAATACACAACTAAGTGAAGTTGACTCAACGTTAGTTTTGCCAATCACATCGAAACAGAATTCACATCTAAACGGTAATTTGCATAATTTGAAACTTTATCTAATTTATGTCTATTTTTAATTCAGTAATTTGATCATTCTGATATTTACGTACATAGATGTTGAGCAAGATACTGATCTGGACTTACTAACGCTCGATATCCCAACGGTTGATCAGTATGTACAAATGCTAACCGAATACTCCAACATATGGCAACTTCAAGATACAACTCTTTTTTTGCTAACAGAATATGAAAATGATCAGGGTGAGTCAAACTTTTTTATGTTAAGATTTTCATTGACTCTCATGTGCCAAAAATCTTTCTATAAAATATAGGTACAATACATACAAATTGATTAGTAATTGGACGAGGCAACTTTATGCCCGAAATTGAATACCTTTCTGTATATACAGATCTTTGCAGTATAATATGCAATGCGTATAATTATTAATTATTTTTATTTCAATCGGAATACCCGTTTTATCGAATAACATCTTATCCGTCGATATTTCAAAACAACACTGTTCTGGTTGTCTAGGCAAAGACTGTTCGCATTATGAGGCTGTGAAACAATGTTTAGATTACCAATGCTTCACAGTCTGTGAACCTTGTACTGTGGACAATTCAACTTACTATGTTCTCAACGCAAAATCATTTTTTTGATGAAAAATGGACACCATCGCTTTTTCCTCAAAGAAACGAAATGGCATTGCAGTAACTGTCCTGGTGGTTGCCAACAGAAGATTGTTTTTGAGATAATTTTGAAATCTCTTGATCTAATCCCGAAACAGCATGTGAAACTAGATTATTCGACTGTTTCAACTTTACCTATCCCACTTACTCTTGACCCAATTTTAATAGAGGTTTATAAACGCCAACTTTCTTGTGAGTTGAATCTACCAGAAAACTTATATCCAGAAAGAGAATTTTGTGGACATGGCTATAAAATCAATACTAAAGAAAACTTAGTGCTAGAGCGCACGGGAATTATTATTTATACTGAAAACGAGGTGCTCATCTTGAATAGACATCATGGTATGTTTAATTTAGTTAATGTCTATGTTGCAGTTCATATGCGTTTCCATTTTCTATAACTTCAATATACGAAACGCGTTTGGCTTTTTGTAATGACGCGAAACTCATTTCGTGTGGAAAGTTTTTAACTGGAAACGCATATGGACTGCAACATATACACAAATTCGGTTATACAGCTAAAGTTTTGCATCTCTTTGACTTATTTAATCTTTTAGTCTATAGTACCAAATGCAACGGGCCTTGTTCTTGCAAAGCTGTTTTTGAAGGCCAAAATAGTCTCTTACTCAACGTTAACAATCGTTATATGATTCATTACGGATTGCTATTCGAGTATAGCGAACTAATGACTTTATCAAGGAACACACTACATGGTTTTCTAAAGTAGCGATTATTTGCTTATTGAGATTAATTATCTAAAACTATTCGTTTATTCCTTTTTAGGGCTAAGAATAGAAAGATGCAAAGATTGGGAAGTAAGCAAAATTACAATTATCATATTTTTCAGCATGGATGGAATGCTTATTTAAGAATGGTCGATATCGATTTTACATATATTTTAACATGTCCAACTTGCAAGGATTCTCCAGAAGTGATAATTTTGGATGGAATAACAATGGGCACCATTAAAGAAATTCCAGATTCTTCTCCCGAGTTTGATGAAAATCAGCTTTACTCTCCAATAACACTCAGAGATAGATTATTCATTTCAGAAAGTAAATTGAGAAAAGAGCTTCACGAGTATTGCCTGAATGGTTTAAATGTTATACGCTTTAAAGAGACGACATCTTCACTTAGAATAGAGTTCGCAGAATATATTAAATATGGTAGCCTTTTGAATGCAGAGAACATAACTTCGATTAACCTAGAATACCCTAATGTTAAAAAAATAATAAAATTACTTATCAGATCTGAGCCAATACAGGATTGTTTCCATTCTCTCTGCTTACCAATACTGAATTATTATCAGTCGTTGATCTTTCCAAAGAAAGACCTGTAGAACAAAATTTTATTGCATTATTATTTAAAAAAATGCATACATTAGAAATATTATTCAATTCATTTCAAACGCTATCAACTAATGCAGGACAATTTACTTTGCATCCAATAATCGCATCGCTTCTCCGGATCATCATGTCTCAAATCTACTCTCTTTACAAAAACCCAACCAGTATTCTTGTGGAAGTGGAACTGAAACATGAAGATAACTTCAATTATTTTCCCGCCTTCAAAAAGAACTATAAGTAAGTAAATAATTATTACTCACTGTTGCTCCATTCTAATTTCAGTCGAATATTTTATAGGGTAAAATAATGTTGGTATCTGTATTATTGAGTTGACAAAGGTTATTTAAGTTCTTCATTCTAGGATTCCCAACTATCAGTCTTTGAAAGAAATGACAATTAACTGTACTAAGATATACCCGAAACACCAAAGGTTATCCCCAGGGCTTCTTGTAATGATATGCAAACATAAATTTGTTATGGATTTCAGATTTTGAGGCAAAGGGAATCAACTACAATGGTGTTTAACTTGTTGTTAACTCTTTTAAAAAAACCGCCTAGTTTAATCATTTATGATAACGCTTGTAACTTGCATAATACATGCATGATCAGGTTTGTTATTTTTGTGAAGATAGAATCTTCAAGTTCTCTTAATTCGTACAAGTATTTACTATATGTATACCGGTATTTATAGGGATCCCAAACTATTCCGAAGGACAACTTTCCTAATAGATCGATTTCATTCAAGAAATCATCGATGTAACCCTTCTTATTCAATGAACTCTGTAAAAACAGACTTTATCAAACAAATAAACTCTCAAGTCTGTGAACAGCTGTTCTCTACACTAAGGAGGATCTCAACTCAAGTTGCTTACATGCGAACCGAAAACTTATTTTTTAATGTTAGGTACTTTCTCGCATGTTTAAATCGCGAAGAATTCTCTAAGTTAATTTAACCTTTAGCTATCCAATTGATGCATACTACTTTACATTTATTCGATTTTTCATTAATGTACTCAAGCATAAATATTGTTTAAAAGGGATAAGCATAGTAATAAGAATAATTAGGATGTAATTCTAACGTGATCACAAAGTCTGCAATTAAAAACATCTACTACACTTTTTGTATCTGGGATTCCTACACATGGTTTGTGAAACCACTTTTTGCACTTTTCGCACTCTACCATATTATTAAATGAGTAGGAAGGAAGACGACATATGCACCATAGTTGTATGGTAAAGTTAGTTTTCGTCACTGCTACCTTTGAAGAGTATTCCTTTTTCCTCTCGATATTTGGAAATGGTTTTAGTATCTCTGTTCTAATACATTCACTTAAATGAAATCTCATTCTCGCCTGGCGCCACTTACATTGATTAGGATCCTGGCCAGCTGCCAATGCAGTACACACCGCCGCAGAAAATAAGCCACAATCTGCCCCGCCCCGTTGTTGTTGTATCTGGCCGATTTCTATTGTCAGGTCTTCAGATTCTTGCCGATATAAGAGGGCCAGTTGAGTATCTAATTCTTTGCTGCTGCTTCCTGAGTACATCGAATCAAATAAGAAGACTTCTCCATTTTCATTGACACTTCAACAAACCCAATGTAATTGCCCATCGTGGTGGATTTGAGCGCTCGGAACTGGGGCTTTGATGAATTGACGTTTCTAAAAATACTGTAGGAATTAATGTGCAAATCATTTACATTTTGAATGGTTGGTATTTGTATGTTACTTACTTGGGAGAGGATAGTATCTTGTAAACCCTGAAACTGAGGGTAGTTATTCTTCAATATATCCTTTGGAAAAAGAAATTAATTAATTTAAGTTCATTAGAAAATCAACGAAATTAAAATAAACTTACGCAAAATGCATTGATAGTTATATCCGTTAGGAATGTGTGTGTATTCATTTGATAATTCTTGTAGCGAGCGTGATCTTGTTACTTCATCAAGAATACGAATAGTTGTTGTGAGAGGGCTTAACTTTCTTGCACCAGCTAGTACAGCCAATGAAGATGTTGGTTGTAATTCTACAAGCGTAGAAGTGGATTCGGGTTGCTGAAGAGAAAATCCAGGGAATAACGAGGTACTTGATTCGCTCACCTCATCTAAGGAATTGATTTCTGGCAAGTCATTTGTTATCTGCTCATCTTGGAGAAGAATGGGAGAATGCGCGGTAGAAACTGGGAGATTGAGATCGTCTTCTTCCAACACATTGGAGGTGTTAATCCTGTTTAGTGAACGATCTCTGATTAAATTTTTAGGGATAGTTCCTACCTGCTGCGAGTCTAAATAAGCCTTAATGATTTCTGTAGGATAGATTTGGTAGACTTCCTCGAAATATTATCGAAAGGGACATCTTCTGGCCACCGCACCAAATAGGCTGCAATTCTGGTTTACCCCAGAAGTTACGCGTTCTTCCTAATAAATTTAAGCATATAAGAGTACTATAGTATACGCGTTACAATATTAATGATACTATTTTAGTATCAATTTTAGGAAATTTTATTGTAATTGTGCGCATTGAATATAGATAGGTAATTATATGTAGTTACTAACTTCAAAATTACATATTCTAATCTTAATTGTACTAGTTTTATACCGATAGTTAAAATAAAATCAGTTTACATATAAGATACAAAATTGGTCTTGTGGCCTGCAAATTCTGACTCCCACTAAAAATGCACTATGTATTATTATTATTAGAATCATTTACAGTATGAGGAATTGTACCGAAGTCAATGAAGTGACAGGTATAAAAGTAACTTCTAATTATAGAAATCAACACTTTCAGTTGCTATTGCTTCAATTGTGTAATCGTTACTTTATTAACAATCACTGTAACTAATAATATTTACGTTAACAAAAATTGAACACAAGTTCGAGATAAAATGTAGTTATATTCATTCACATTGACAAGTAATGCGTGTTTCAAAATGAAACACAAAGTTGCATTTCTGTGAATGGTGCCTTTATTTAAATATACAAATTGTTTCTTTATTATAATAAAGGTAACGAACACTTCTCCATACATGAATGCAGAAAGTTGATGATTCGCTGTGAGAATACCAAGAGCAGGTACAGATCTACCGGGGGTGTCCATCCCCAAGTATTTCATGGGAATAACATACAGTATGTATTGTATATATTCGTACATATTCGAAGTACAGTGGAACCCGCTTAAATGGAGACGGTTAATCACGATATCAGCATAGTCAGGACATAGTAAACTAGGAATTATAATGGAATCTGGAGAATAATTATACACATAATAGGGAAATTCTTTCGTGAAATATGTTTGCTTTATTATTATGAACAATGAACAGTGTATACCTCGAGAACAGTAGACTTAATCTGTGGTTTCAACATTTTAGCGCTCGCCCGGATATTCCATTAATCAGAATAAATTAACAAATTAAGAAAATTTAAATAATTAATTAAGTTATTACCGAGTATTTGTTGAAGTATCCAGGATACTAGTTTCCTCAGCGTAGCGACATTTTGATCCATGTAATTGTCCTGCCATGACTTCATCTCTTGATCTAATGCGGGCTTAGAAATGGAATAATCCTCTCTCCGAGTATAGGCCAATGTCCTCCAAACCTCTTCCTTGTTGGCTCCAATGAATGTTTTAAAGCACTCTGGACCTAAAACGTTGAGACCTCCTTTCCAGCTAAAGGTTACACCAACAGCTTCGCCAGTGATACTCTTGAATCTCTCATGGGTTCGTGTCATAATTTCCCTCGCGTTTCCCTTAGTCATTTCTGGCATGTTAACTTTCGAAATTATGAATACGTAACTCTGAAACTAGAGTTTAAATAGCATTTGTGTACTCTCGTGTAGGAGCATGCTCTATCGTGTAGGAGCATGCTCTCTCGACTGTAGGAGCATGCTCTCTCGACTTTTTAATATATGGATTAAACATAACTAACATTCATAGTTAAACTTAGCTGTCAGTATGTAATAATAATGCTACATAAGTCACATAACATACTAATACAAAGATTGGTCACTTAGATATTTAAAAAAGTATAAAATTTTGTGTAAATTGTATTGATCCTTAATTAATAATGAATTAAAATAATAAAATGCTATAACGAAAGTTAAGTTAATTCGTATAAATAGATAATAATTACATACGTGTATGAATGAAAAGTAAGAGCTTGGATGATCTTAATTCAACTACTTAATAATAGCCTCTAATCACCACATCAACGATAAATAGCATATAGTGATTTAAAAATCTAATAAGACACCCATGATGAATATATAAAAATGAAAACGCTCATGGCCTACGCGAAACGCGTTTCGCGTAGTTTTTCAGGCGAAACGCGTTTCGCCTGGAAACGCATTTGGCCTACAACATAAACACCAACAACAAATATTAACATTAGAAATTTATAAATGCGAAATTCAAAATCAGCATACTTGTTTACCCCTTATAACATTTGAACGTTAGTTTATATCTCATATATAAATGCGGTTTCTATTCCCCCATCACTTTAATACAATCCGAACGGACAAACAAACACACAAACAAATACACAATAATCGAGATTTTATAATATAGATATGCAGTGTAACTTACGTCAATTGCAAGCGTTACCTTATCTGATTACAATTAACAAAATATTATAAACAAATTAGGTTGTGATCATAGCCTACTATGCTTCACTGAGCAAATTTCCAGTGTACCAGGGATAAGATAAAGGCGATTTTATTATCTACCCATAATGTTATTTATATTCATTTTGTTGAAACTCAAATGACTAATCTGTTGAAATATTTACTAATGGGATTTGTATATACGTATATATAAAATACTCGTACAATTTATTTACAAAATTACATATTCATTAATTATTTCATAGTTTCCTTTACTTTTTCGGTGTTAGCTTCTTATTCATAGTATTTTTGGATGCCTAACGGTATCCATACAAGGTTAAAATAGGAATTCACTTACAATTAATTTATATATTTTATATATTCAAAAGACTGGAGAAGAACTGTTGTGTGATATTTTGGATGCCTATATGATACACTCTATAACCATGGATGTGCTATTGCAAATTAGACTGTATTTTGAGACACTGGTATTCTGAGACGCAACTATAAGGAAAATTTTATTACTCTCTTTGTCTACAACCATCACAACACTCACTCAATCGTCAAACAAATCAACACAAGTACATAAGCATCCAGAACGTGTGCACTTGTACCAATTACGTTTTTGAAATTTCATGACTCAGTTTTGTGCTACAATCATTTAAAACTTACAACTATAAATACTATATGAAAGATGCAAAAGTAATTACAGCTATTACGGATTGCGGTGCTAGATATTACGTGGAGCATATTGAGGAATTTCAAAAAGAACATGCGGAGAAGATGTTGAGGATGATGAAAGAAACATGCGTAATGATCGATGAGCACAAATAATTTCTTGACAAAAAAAGGCAGAGTGGGAGATTGAAAGATAAGACAATTAAAAAAATCTTTAAATTATTATAATTAAAGGGGATAATTTATTGTAGTAGAGAGTAAATTTAGATAAACAATTAAAATTAATTGTTTATCTAAATATACTAAATTAATCTGTAAAGTGGAAAATTCTTTTCACTACCAGCGCCTCAAAAGACCACAGTATAATAGAAAAGCAAATCCATAATTCACTAGTTATACTAATTCTCAAATTCACAATTTAATTAAGTTTAACATGAAACAGTAAACTTATAGTAGAGTGGATAAAATTTGCCTTATATAGTTGCATATCAGAATACCACAGCGCTCAAAATACCACAGACTAATTTGTAATAGCACATCCATGGTGTATATATTATAGAGTGTATCACATAGGCGTCTCAAAATACCACAGAGTCTTAAAATACCACACAACAGAACTATATCTATCGATGGATTCATTTTTGAGTCCATTCTATACTAATTTTCATAGTTTTGATCAGGGTTGGGCCGATTACGATTACAATTGTAATCGATTACACATTACGCTGTAATCATAATCGTAATCGTAATCAGATGATTCTATTAGAGTGTAATCGTAACGTAATCGTAACCATCCTATTTTATTAGCGTATTTATCTTTGAAATTAAGTATATATTATCAATTCGTAGGATTGCTCCTGCGAAAGTGATTTTATTCAATAACAGTGACATTAATTTTAGTTCCATCATAATATATACAGTAACAGTTGGTTTATAGAAATTGACACTTTTCCTTATTGAGCTATTGTTAGTACTTTTAAATTCGAATTTATCAGACTAAGCCAGACCGCATTTAGTATACATTTCGGTTGTTTTCATAATCGTAATCATATACGACAAGTTTATAGTAATCGTAATCGTAATCGCTTAAAAATTATAGATCGTAATCGTAATTGATAATTCGAATTCCTAAAGAGTCACTGGATAAGAACACAAATTTCGATTTAACTGACGAACGAAAACGAAATTGGGTAATCGGGCATAGAGGTGCACATCTCCAGGAAATTCTCTAACTTCTATCAAAATTTGAAATCTCCATTCCCAATAGTCTAGTCAGGCCATCGCGTACGGCCGGAAGTCCGACAGAGGTAATTTAGAACTGTGCATCTTATAGTAAAACTATAGTAGGACCCTACTATAACATTTGTACTGTGCCGACTATACTATAGTATAGTGGCCCAGTTCTAATCTTAGTGCTTTGAACCACCACCAAAGGAACATGCGTCGGCACAGGCTGCAATTTTGGATTTTTACTGTGCCGACTAAACTATAGTATAGTGGCCCCGTATTGGAATCACTGCCTTTATTTTTTATTTTTTATTTTTACTGTGCCGACTATACTATAGTATAGTGGCCCAGTATTGAAATCACTGCCTTTATTATTTTTATTACTGTGCCGACTATACTATAGTATAGTGACCCAGTATTGGAATCACTGCCTTTATTTATTACTGTGCCGACTATACTTTAGTATATAGTGGCCCAGTATTGGAATCACTGCCTTTATTATTTTTATTATTACTGTGCCGACTATACTATAGTATAGTGGCCCAGTTCTAATCTTACTGCCTTTAATAATATTATTTTTACTGTGCCGACTATACTATAGTATAGTGGCCCAGTTCTAATCTTAGTGCTTTGAACCACCACCAAAGGAACATGCGTCGGCACAGGCTGCAATTTTGGATTTTTACTGTGCCGACTAAACTATAGTATAGTGGCCCCGTATTGGAATCACTGCCTTTATTTTTTATTTTTTATTTTTACTGTGCCGACTATACTATAGTATAGTGGCCCAGTATTGAAATCACTGCCTTTATTATTTTTATTACTGTGCCGACTATACTATAGTATAGTGACCCAGTATTGGAATCACTGCCTTTATTTATTACTATGCCGACTATACTTTAATATATAGTGGCCCAGTATTGGAATCACTGCCTTTATTATTTTTATTATTACTGTGCCGACTATACTATAGTATAGTGGCCCAGTTCTAATGTTACTGCCTTTAATAATATTATTTTTACTGTGCCGACTATACTATAGTATAGTGGCCCAGTATTGGAATCACTGCCTTTATTATTACTGTGCCGACTATACTATAGTATAGTGGCCCAGTTCTAATCTTACTACTTTGGTATATTTTCCTTCCGTATCCTCTCCACAGAACAGAGTTTAATTAACTAAGAGCCCAAATTTTCAGGATATGTTCTCTTGGGTTACAGATGTGCACCTGGGGTCACGATTTTTGATTAAACTTTTTTGGACACATTTTTGCACCTGTTTAATATTGAAACAGGAACAATAAATAGTACCCGAAAATTAAATTTATATGCATTCGATAGAGAATTAAATTCTACACCTTTTCACAGTGCACGAATTTTCAAATTTGCCTTAGTTTGTGCCACTATTGAGTTACAAATTTCCTTTGTTTACTAACACTTCAGTTCAATTGAAAGTGTTAAATCTAATTCTATAGTTTCAACTCGTTATTACTGTGCCTACGATACTATAGTATAGTGGCCCAGTATTGGTCTTAGTGCTTTGGTTAGTTATTATTATTACTGTGCCGACTATACTATAGTATAGTGGCCCAGTATTGGTCTTAGTGCTTTGGTGATTATTATTACTGTGCCGACTATACTATAGTTAGTGGCCCAGTATTGGTCGTAGTGCTTTGGTTATTATTATTATTATTGGTCCGTAGATCCTCCACAGAACAGAGTTTTAGTAACTAAGAACTGAAATTTTCAGGATATGTGTCTCATGAGTTACAGATGTCACCTGGGGTCACGATTTTTTATTACATTTTTTTGGACACATTTTTGCACCTGTTTAATATTGGAAAAATATCATTAAATAGTGCGCGAATATTTAATTTATATGCATTCGATAGAGAATTAAATTCTACACCTTTTCACAGTGCACGAATTTTCAAATTGCGCTTCGTTTGTGCCACAATTGAGTTGCAAAATCCCTTTGTTTACTAACACTTCAGTTCAATTGAAGTGTTAAATCTAATTCTATTGTTTCAACTCGTTATTATTATATTGATTCAACTTGTGAGATCGAGTAGGCTTCTATTTTCTAATAGAAAACTAAGATTCTACATTCCATAACAACGACAGATTATGTGATTATATTTACTTCTCCGTGAATATTCTTGCACAATGGATACATGACATATTTAATTCTAATTAATTCATTCTGTGTTTAAATTATAGAGACGGTTCGAATTAGATTATTGGGGTTATCGAGTGCGCTGAATTCAATTATTATAATGAAATGAAATTAAAATTAATAATAATTGCAAATAATTAAACTTCATTTATTTTGATATACATAATATTGGTGTTAAATTATTAATAAATTAATTAAATATTTATACTAATTAGCAAAATTTCATTAATCTCAGAAATTATATCAGATATAAACAAACTTTCAATTTATCAATTGGTCCTTATGGCACGTGCCACCTATACAAGTGGGTCTTGACACCTTGAGGTGATGATGACATCGTTAAAAAAATGTGTTTTTTCAATTTTGTTAATTCGATATTTAAAATGGGTTAGTTGATGTTGGGTGATGAACCAACACTCACATAAAAAATGCTGAGTGATCATCTATTATATTCTACTCAAACTTGAATATCTCTAAAATGAAGTGAACTAAATGGAAATTCCACCACTCTAAGGGTCGATGCCTTCTGTTATACCTTTTTGAAATAATTAACACCTTCATAGTGATGATGACTTGGCGAAAAAAATTTCCAAAATTGCAGCCTGTGCCGACAGCATGTTCCTTTGAGGCACTATCAATAAACCACCACAAAATATAGTGCCTCCAAATGAACATGCGTCGGCACAGGCTGCAATTTTGGATTTTTACTGTGCCGACTATACTATAGTATAGTGGCCCAGTATTGGAATCACTGCCTTTATTACTGTGCCGACTATACTATAGTATAGTGGCCCAGTATTGGAATCACTACCTTTATTACTGTGCCGACTATACTATGGTATAGTGGCCCAGTATTGGAATCACTGCCTTTATTATTATTACTGTGCCGACTATACTATAGTATAGTGGCCCAGTTCTAATCTCACTGCCTTTATTTTTTTTATTTTTTTTTCTCCGCAGACGGTGCCCTGGCCAGAGCTTTATAGTTGATGGGCTGAAACTTGGCATGTAGGTGCGATGGGACGGTTTAATTTGCACCTGGGGTTACGATTTTTGATTAACAAATTTTGGACACATCTTTAACACCTTTCAAAATTTGTCTGATCCATAACTTATAATATGTTTTACTAAACCCCCAAATTTTATTTCATATTTGGATTCATCTTAAAATTCTGCGTCTGTTGGGAGAAGAAAACTTTCAAAAATGGCTTTAATTTTTGCCATAAATGGGGGTTGGAATTTCTTTGTTTACTCACACTTCAATTTCTGTAAAAGTGTTAAATCTAATTCCATTGTTTTAACTTGTAATAATTATATTGATTTAACTTGTAAATCCTACTCTATTGATTCAACTTGCGATAATTATATTGATTTAACTTGTTAAATCCTACTCTAGTGATTCAACTTGCGATAATTAAATTGATTCAACTTATAAATTCCACCTGGCTTCTATTTAATTGTAGCATTACTATACAATGGATTAAATTAAATTAATTTATATAAGGAATTTGTTGACTTTACTCAACTCACCGTGGATAACATTGCTAAAATGAATAACTAATAATTTAATTTATTATCAATAAGTAATGAATGAATGGCATTAAACTAAAGATGGTTTATGATAGAACCGTTAAGATTTTACATTCCACAACAACGACAGATTAAGTGATTATATTTATTTCGGCGAGAATATTCTTGCACAATTAATGTACTGACGTATAAATTTATTATAATTAATTCCTTTTGTATTTAACTTATAGAAGTTTCTAATTGGATTATTGGGGTTATCGAGTGCGCTGAATTCAAATATGAAAGTGAAATTCGATTTAAATTAAAAATAAGTGCAAATAATTGAACTTTATTTATTTTGCTGTACATAATTATGGTGTTAAATTATTAATTTATTAATTAAATATTTATACTAATTAGCTAAATTTCATTAATCTCAGAGATGATACAAGATAGAAACAAACTTTCAATTTATCAATTGGTCCTTATGCCACGTACAACCTACACAAGTGGGTCTTGACACCTTGAGGTGATGATGACATCGTCAAAAAAATGTATTTTTACAATTTTGTGAATTAAATAATTCGCATGGGTTGGTTGGAGTTGGGTGAATACCCAACAAGCACTTTAAAAATGCTGAGTCATCACAGATTATATTCTACTGAAACTTGAATATCTCTCAAATGAAGTGAGCTAAATGGAAACTTCCACCACTCTAAGGGTCGTTGCCTACTGAAACACCTTTCTGTAATAATTTAACACCTTCATAGTGATGATGACTAGGCGAAAAAAAATCCAAAATTGCAGCTTGTGCCAATAGCATGTTCCTTTGGAGGCACTATCAATAAACCACCACCAAAATATAGTGCCACCTAAGGACATGCGTCGGCACAGGGTGCAATTTTGTTTTTACTGTGCCGACTATAATATAATATAGTGGCCCAGTATTGGAATCACTGCCTTTTACTGTGCCGACTATACTATAGTATAGTGGCCCAGTATTGGAATCACTGCCTTTATTATTACTGTGCCGACTATACTATAGTATAGTGGCCCAGTATTGGTCTTAGTGCTTTGGTATATTATTATTATTACTATTATTATTGGTCCGTAGCCTCTCTACTGAACAGAGTTTAATTAACTAAGAACCCAAAATTTCAGGACAGGTGTCTCATGGGTTACAGATGTGCACCTGGGGTCACGATTTTTTACTACATTTTTTTGGACACATTTTTGCTCCTGTTTAATATTAGAAAAAGAACAATAAATAGTGTACAAATATTTAATTTATATGCATTCGATAGAGAATTAAATTCTACACCTTTTCACAGTGCACGTCTTTTTAAATTGCGTTTCGTTTGTGCCACAATTCAGTTGCAAGTTTCCTTTGTTTACTAACACTTCAGTTCAATTGAAGTGTTAAATCAAATTCTATTGTTTCAACTTGTGATTATTATATTGATTCAACTTGTGAGATCCAGTAGGCTTCTATTTTCTAATTGAAAACTAAGATTTTACATTCCATAACAACAACAGATTATGTGATTATATTTATTTCTGCTCAGAATATTCTTGAACAATGGATACATGAGATATTTAATTCTAATTAATTCGCTCTGTGTTTAACTTAGAGAAACGGTTCCAATTAGATTATTGGGAATCGAGTGCGCTGAATTCAAATATGATAGTGAAATTCAATTTAAATTCATAATAATTGCAAATAATTGAACTTTATTTATTTTGCTGTATATAATAATGGTGTTAAATAATTAATAAATTAATTAAATATTTATGCTAATTAGCTAAATTTCATTAATCTCAGAGATGATACAAGATAGAAACAAACTTTCAATTTATCAATTGGTCCTTATGGCACGTGCAACCGCTACAAATGGGTCTTGACACCTTGAGGTTATGATGACATCGTCAAAAAAATGTGTTTTTACAATTTTGTGAATTAAATAATTCGCATGGGTTGGTAGGAGTTGGGTGAATACCCAACACGCACCTAAAAATGCTGACTCAGCACATATTATATTCTACTGAAACTTGAATATCTCTCAAATGAAGTGAGCTAATGGAAACTTCCACCACTCTAAGGGTCGTGGCCTTCTGAAACACCTTTCTGAAATAATTTAGCACCTTTATAGTGATGATGACTTGGCAAAAAAATCCAAAATTGCAGCCTGTGCCGACAGCATGTTCCTTTGGAGGCACTATCAATAAACCACCACCAAAGGAACATGGTCGGCACAGGCTGCAATTTTGGATTTTTTTTTTCTCCGTAGACGGTGCCCTGGCAACACCTTTATACATAGAGAGCTGAAACTTGGCATGTAGGTGCGATGGGACCGTCTAATTTGCACCTGGGGTTACGATTTTTGATTAACAAATTTTTGACACATCTTTAACACCTTTCAAAATTTGTTTGGTCCATAACTCAAAATATGTTTTACTAAACCCCCAAATTTTATTTCACATTTGGATTCACCATAAAATTCTGCGTCTGATGGGAGAAGAAAACTTTCAATAAAGAGTTTTATTTCTGCCATAAATGGGGGTTGAGATTTCTTTGTTTACTCACACTTCAGTTTCAGTATAACTGTTAAATCTAATTCCATTGTTTCAACTTGTAATAATTATATTGATTTAACTTGTTAAATCTTACTCTAGTGATTCAACTTGCGATAATTATATTGATTCAACTTATAAATTGCAGCTGGCTTCTATTTAATTTACCATACAATGGATTAAATAAAATAATATAATATAAGGAATTTGTTGACTTAATTCAACTCAACCGTGGATAACAATGCTAATATAAATAACTAATAATATAATTTATTATCAATACATAATGAATGAATGGCATTAAACTCAAGATGGTTTATGATAGAAACAAGCTTCAAATTTATCTACCGTTCCTTGTGACTCGGACCAATTAACAAATGCTTCTTCACACCTTGGGCGTTGATGACTTGGCGAAAAAAAATCCAAAATTGCAGCCTGCGCCGACAGCATGTTCCTTTAGAGGCACTATCAATAAACAACCAACAAAATATAGTGCCACCAAAGGAACATGCGTCGGCACAGGGTGCAATTTTGGATTTTTTATTTATTTCTCCGTAGCAGGTGCCCTGGCCACACCTGTATACATTGACGGCTGAAACTTGGCATGTATTTGCGGAGGGACCGTCTAATTTGCATCTGGGGTTACGAATTTTTATTAAGAAATTTTTGACACATCTTTAACACCTTTCAAAATTTGTCTGGTCCATAACTCAAAATATGTTTACTAAACCCCCAAATTATATTTCATATTTAGATTCATCTTAAAACTCTGCGTCTGATGGGAGAATAAAATTTGTTAAAATTTGTTTAATTTCTGCCATAAATGGGAGTTTGAAATTCCTTTGTTTACTCAACACTTCAATTTCAATAAAACTGTGAAATCTAATTCCATTCTTTCAACTTGTAATAATTATATTGATTTAACTTGTAAAATCTTTCACTATTGTTTCAACTTGCGATAAATTTATTGATTTAACTTATAAATTACAGCTGGCTTTTATTTAATTGTAGTATTACTATACAATTAATTAAAACAAATTAAATTAAATAAGGAATTTGTTGACTTAATTCAACTCAACCGTGGATAACATTGCTAAAATAAATGACAAATAATATAATTTATTATCAATACATAATGAATGAATGGCATTAAACTCTAGATGGTTTATGATAGAAACAAACTTCGACTTCAAATTTTTCTACCGTTCCTTGTGACTCGGGCCAATTAACAAATGGTTCTTGACAACTTGAGGCGTTGACTTGGCGAAAAAAAAAATCCAAAATTGCAGCCTGTGCCGACAGCATGTTCCATTGGAGGCACTATCAATAAACCACAATCAAAATATAGTGCCACCAAAGGAACATGCGTCGGCACAGGCTGCAATTTTGGATTTTTTTTTAAACTGTGCCGACTATAGTATAGTATAGTGGCACAGTATTGGAATCACTGCCTTTATTATTATTACTGTGCCGACTATACTATAGTATAGTGGCCCAGTATTGGAATCACTGCCTTGGTATATTTTTTATTTTTATCCGTAGCCTCTCCACAGAACAGAGTTTTATTTACTATGAGGCCAAATTTTCAGGATATGTGTCTCATGGGTTACAGATGTGCACCTGGGGTCACGATTTTTTATTACATTTTTTTGACACATTTTTGCACCTGTTTAATTTTGAAACAGCTACAATAAATAGTACCCGAAAATTAAATTTATATGCATTCGATAGAGAATTAAATTCTACACCTTTTCACAGTGCACGAATTTTCAAAATGGGCTTCATTAGTGCCACAATTGACTTGCAAGTTTCTTTTGTTTACTAACACTTCAGTTCAATTGAAAGTGTTAAATCTAATTCTATTGTTTCAACTCGTTACTATTATATTGATTCAACTTGTGAGATCGAGTAGGCTTCTATTTTCCAATTGAAAACTAAGATTCTACATTCCATAACAACGACAGATTATGTGATTATACAGTGGAACCTCTATAAGTGGGGAGCATGGGACGGTGAAAATTTCAATTGCCCCCCATTCCCCGGTTACAAAATTCAATTGGAAAAACATTATATATGCTATATTATACAAAGTATTCATATAACACACACATTAATGCACGTTATAGTTATTATTTGTATATTATGACAATTTAGTTAACTGCTGATCTACACTAGGTGATTTCTTCTAAAAACATCAGAGTAGATCAATCGAAAATATTTTTTCTGTAGAACTTTAGAGTCGATTTATTGGAAATATTGTATTATTTTATAAGAATCATGTTAGGATTTGTCCATTCCCCCCCATTTATGGAGGTTGTTTTGTATGCAGATAAAAACTCCTTGAAATTTATGGTCCCCCATTCCCCACTTCCCCGCTTATAGAGGTTCATTTGAATGGATATATACGAATATGGTAAAAAAATTCCCCACTTATGGAGGTTCCCCATTTATAGAGACCCCACTTATAGAGGTTGCACTGTATTTCCTTCTGCAAGAATACTCTTACACTGTTAATATACTGACGTAATTAATAATAATTAATTAAGTCAGTATATGACTTATATAGATGCTCCCAATTTGTTTATTAGGGGTTATCGAGTGTGCGGAATTGAAATTTGATAGCCAAATTAATTAATTAATTATTTATGACAAAATATATATACTTAATAAATATAAGTTGACATTGAAATTGGTGTTAAATTATAAATATTATTAATAATTATTTATACTAATTAATTAAATATCATAAATCTCAGAGATCATAGAAGATAGAAACAAACTTTCAATTTATCAATTGGTCCTTATGGCACGTGTCACCTATACAAGTGGGTCTTGACACCTTGAGGTGATGATGACATCGTTAAAAAAATGTGTTTTTACAATTTTGATAATTCGATATTTAAAATGGGTTAGTTGATTTTGGGTGATGACCCAACACTCACATAAAAAATGCTGAGTCATCAGCTATTATATTCTACTCAAACTTGAATATCTCTAAAATGAAGTGAGCAAAATGGAAAATTCCACCACTCTAAGGGTCGATGCCTTCTGTAACACCTTTTTGAATAATTTAACACCTTCATAGTGATGATGACATGGCGAAAAAAAATCCAAAATTGCAGCCTGTGCCGACAGCATGTTCCTTTGGAGGCACTATCAATAAACCACCACCAAAATATAGTGCCACCAAAGGAACATGAGTCGGCACAGGCTGCAATTTTGGATTTTATCTTTATTATTTCTCCGTAGACGGTACCCTGCCTTCCCCTTTATACATTAAGGGCTAAAACTTGGCATGTAGGTGCGGAGTGACCGTCTAATTTGCACCTGGGGTTACGATTTCCGTTCAAAATTTCTTAACACCTATTTAATCTAATTAAACCTCATAACATTAATAAATAATAAATAGTGAGCTTGATAAAATTTACATATTTGGATAGAGAATTAAATTCTACACCTTTTCACAGTGTACGAATTTCCAAATTTTGCTTAGTTTGTGCCACAATTGAGTTGAAAATTTCTTTTGTTTACTCACACTTCAATTTAAGTAAAACTGTTAAATCTAATTCTATTGTTTCAACTTGTATCAATTATATTGATTTAACTTGTTAAATTTTACTCTATTGATTCAACTCGCGATAATTATATTGATTCAACTTATAAATTCCATGCTGGCTTCTATTTAATTGTAGTATTACTATACAATGGATTAAATAAAATAAAATAATATAAGGAATTTGTTGACTCAACTCAACCAACCGGGGATAACATTGCTAAAATAAATTACTACTAATATATTTTTTTATCAATACAAAATGAATGAATGGCAATAAACTCTAGATGGTTTATGATAGAAACAAACTTCAAATTCAACAATCGTTCCTTGTGACTCCGACCACTTAACAAATGGTTCTTCACACCTTGGGCGTTGATGACTTGGCGAAAAAAAATCCCAAATTGCTGCCTGTGCCGACAGCTTGTTCCTTTGGAGGCACTTTTAATAAACCACCATCAAAATATAGTGCCTCCAAAGGAACATACGTCGGCACAGCTGCAATTTTGGATTTTTTTTATTACTCCGTATCGTCTCCACAGAACAGAGCATAATTAACTAAGAACTGAAATTTTCAGGACAGGTGTCTCATGGGTTACAAATGTGCACCTGGGGTCACGATTTTTTATCACATTTTTGGGACACATTTTTCCACCTGTTTAATGTTAGAAAAGGAACAGTGGCGGCGCGAGGGGGGGGGCGGCCGCCCCCCCTGGCTTTTGATCCGCCCCCCCCTGTGGGGGGGCGGCAACTCGCTTGTCTGTTATAGGAGTACTTAATGTTAATGCGGAAATGCTAAATGCCCTGGACAGGGAGTTCATAATTTGCCGTTTTGCACCACCGTACACTATTATAGGACAGATTATTTAACCAAGTTTGTCATTAAAAATATCGATTTTGATTTGAATATGAATTTTGGAATGTTTACAACTATTGGGTTTGCCCCTCCAGTGCATTGGTCCGCCCCCCCTTTCGCCCCCCCACTGGGGCTGTGCTGGCGCCGCCCCTGAAAAGGAACAATAAATATTGCGCGAATATTAAATGTACATGTGTTGCATGTACATGCGTTCAGTCTAAACGCAAACTGACTAGTCAGAACGCGTTTTGACTGAAATCTTCAGTCAAAGTGCGTTTACTTAGAAATAATTTATATTATTATTTTGCTTTAATTAAAGCATGTTTAGATAGTTATGTAACATTATTTTAATAGCTTCAGTAGTTATAAGAATATAAGATCCCTTCGGTATCTCACAACAATTGAGTTTTAATAATAATCTACAGTTTAACGTTTATCCATTTTCTCACCATTTTTAATCAAAATAAATTAATAATTCTATTTATATAAGTTATAAATCCCCTCCAATACATTATAATTTTATTCTAAAATATTAAAATATATAATATGTTTATTGTAGTATATCTTGATTTACTATTTTGTATGAACCCAACTTAGTCAACGAAGTATACATTTATATTGTCATGGTTACCTTCAAACAGGATGTATACATAATTACCCTTTTCTACTGGCAGTGTTTTGTTTATAACCATCGTATACTAATATTTGTTTGATAGTTTTGAACTTATTATTCTTCGCAGTTAATTATGTGGATTTTCTCGGCATCAAACAGTAAGTATTTGGGTACAACTATAGTATTGTACCAGTATTTGATTTGTATATAGAGCACATTTAATTAATTAATTTGTAGTTTTGAATACATATAATTCTAATTAATTAACTGCAAGTCGGGAACTTTACTATAATAAGTCTATAATTACTACATGGTTTCAGCCTTTTATACCTTTCAATCTATATTATTTGACTGTAAATTACTAATTTCAAAAGCGTCGCGTTATGTTTAGTACCATTTTCCAAAATATGTTACTTATATATAACAATAAATCTATAAAAACTTTACAAAGACCCCAGACAAATCCTTCTTACCTGTTGCAAATAACGGACTTCATAATTATCCCTTATGCCAGGGTTCCGAAAACCAGGTTTTTCAGGCCGCATGCGGCCTGAAACAACCTTATGTATGGCCAGTGGCGTCGAACTTTTCCATTTTTCGGGAAATCATGCCGGTGTGAGTTAAGAATTTTTTAAAATATCACCTAGTATAAAACTTGTCTCAGAAAAGTAATTTTACCTAATGTTAACTTTTTTTTCAAAATGTGTCGTTTTTATCTTGATGAAAATTTTACTATAAATCGGTATCTATTAAACTTTCTGACACAATACATACATTCCGAATCATATAGGTTCGTGCAAAAAAGGTTCAGAAAATTTTCCCGCGGGTGAATTATAATATGTCACCAATTTATGTTAATTAATTTCCTATCGAGCAGAGATGATATGGATGATTTAGAATTTTTAGTTCAGCCGAACCAAATTTGTTGGGTTCCACTCGAATTACCTTAGTCTAAAAATGTTTACCCGTACAAATAGGTCCGTATGGAACTAAACGTATTAAGATACTATTCCAGCGATGTTTGCAGTGGGTCCAAACTTGCAGGAAATTTGCTCAAAATAGTTCAGAATCAATAAAAATAGCAATCCATGGTAGATCCATCCAAAGTGTCACGAAACACCACCAAATAATCACCAAATTTTGGTAGATTTATGCCGGGGCGGAACAGTAGCCGCCCCGGCATGCTTCATACATGCCGGGGCACGCCCCGACCGCCCCGGCATGGTCGACGCCTATGTGTATGGCCTGATATCCCAATGGAAATTTGTATGATGTGTGGCCTGAGAGACATTTCTAACTGTATTACCTTTTGACTAGAGTCCTTCAGGCTTTCATCCAGGCAAAATTTCCCGCGCGCCTAGATTAAGTTTTAGCTCGCTCACACGCGCCTAAAATACTCAATTTGTATTACGTCTATGGGAGCATCTCTCGATTTCCGCGCGCCTAGAAAAGTTTTCCTTTGAAATTACGCGCCTGGAGCCGCGTCGCATACGCCTGGATGAAACCCTGGAGTCCTTTATGCAATTTTTGCTTAGAAATTAGTATAGTTCTAGTATTACAACAACATAATAATTTTGTTATAAATTTCGAAAAATTCTCGATATTGTTTGCGGCCTGAAGAAAAATTTGTTAAGATTATGTGGCCTGATATAAATGAAAGTTTTCGGAACCCTGCCTTATGCAGTGGTCCTCGTTACATGATACATGGACATGATATGTTTACCAGTATTTTCAAAGAACCAGGTGGTTTTTATCAATAAATTGAAATCTACTACAGTTATTGGTAAGATTTAGTAGTAACAGACAGGTAACGAACTGTCCATTTAATTAATATCCTTCCGAAGTTCCCGCAGTTTATACCGTGTTCTAAATATATTTCTAACTAGATTCAAGGTTTCATAGATGCCTGAAAGAATGAAATACAAATAAGGTGTGCAACTATTTTTTACCTGGTTTCGTTGCTATTTATTTTGGCATGCTAACTGCTTATGACATTTAGAGTTATACTTAATATTAGCACTTTTGCATCGCACCGATTGGTACGGCAGCCACTAGTGCAGTTGCAAAATTGCCTGCGATTGCTCAACGATTCCCGAAATACGGCAGTTCTTAATGAGACTTCTATGTCAGGTACATCATCTTACGAAAGAAAGTGACCGTGTGTCAGATCGAATTCCGTTCTAATGTAAAGTCGATTTATTCTTCCTGACTTTGTACCAATGTGATAAAATCCCTCTTGTGAACGATTAAGGATAACACCAAGAATATTTGGTGGATCGAAAGGAGATCTCTTGTCGACTTCGGGTATATTTAAGACAATGTTATCCCATACATGTAGTTTGGTATTGATTTGAAACTCATAGGTGGCGGATTAGAGAACAGCGGCTGGTATATGAAGTTTCTGGTAGAATGGATGAAATGTAACGGAAAGGGTTATACTCGCTGTTATTAGCGTATCCTGAAGAACAAGGTAAAGGTAGTATGTCATAATTAACAGCACCCAGCTCAGACTGTTGTGCATTAATCACGTTTGACTGATGTCCCTCATATAGGAGTCCGGAGAATCCTGCAACTCTCGTGGTGAGTCATGAATACCTGAATTGTTAGCAGAATAAGGTGAAGAAAATGGACTTTCATTATCTGTCTGTGTAGGACTGTAGGTTCATCAAACTCATACGGAAACTTAGTATGGTGATCTTGGTACACCAAAATAAAATTATAAGGTCTGTTAGCTTGATCCGTGTTCTGGAAATCTATTAAATCAACTTGACCTCTCGATTCAAAGTCTGGACTGTGAATAGGTTTAACAGAGGTACGTTTAAGATACTTTTTGCCCTTCTTAAGTTGACACTCTTGACAGAGGTTGACACAATCTTGTACTACGGACTTCGAGTGTCCACAATATCGCTTTTAAGTTCGATAACCATTCGATTTCTCCCTAGATGCTTCCCACCTTCACAGTGTACGCGGGAGAATACGTCAATAAGCTCTTCCTTCGCTAGAACTCGAAGCAGCGTAGAGGTATCAGAACTACTTTGGTACAGTATCTGACAGGATTGGGTATGCTTCACGGTGTACTTTTTCTGTATCCTGTAGAAACGCTGTCTAGCTGCTGCAGAAGTAGTGGGACATGGCGCAGAGAGGATATTAACGATCTCCGAGATCTGTCCTCCCGATAGGAGAACCTGTTTATGTTGTTGTTGGCATTTACAAGATTAGTAAATTGCAATTCATGACTTTGCATTTTAGTACAACAATTGGACAATGTGTCAATTATATCTATACTATTAAAACACAAGGCTGGGTGTATATATGTTACAGTTAAAACGTATAATCAGTTATTATACATAATAACTGAAAGTTTGCCTCGGCTTTTAGACATACCTGAAATGGAACAGCATAGTAAAGAATGATGAGAAAGTGTATATTTGCAACTACAATGAATGGATAATAAAGATAGTTGGCTTCCCACTTTTAGCATATTACCTGAAATGGAACAGCATAGTAAAGAATGGTGAGAAAGTGTATATTTGCAACTACAATGAATGGACAACAAAGATAGTTGCCTTCCCACTTTTAGATATATAAGGATTTAATGAAATATTTTCTATATTTCAATAATGGAACTTGACATTGAAGCACAGTTCAGAGAACAACTCTATAAGAGTTATAAAGACAACAAGCGTCTTTTGCTGCCTAAGGAAGAATACCAGAACACATCAGCCAGCTCCTTGAAGCTACAGCTACTACCAAAAAGTCGCCACACCAGTATTATTTGCTGAAGAAGTATGAAGTCCTTGAGTGTGGTTATGTTAAGAAGCTCATCCGTAAACGTGAAGATAATGAAGCTATCTTCTACTTCGTGTCAATTGAAGAAACGTTTGATGTCATCAAGCGTGCCCACATTGCTACAGGTCATGGTGGTCGAGACAAGATGATAAAAGAGACTAATAAGAAGTATGCCAACATCACCCAAGAAGCACTCAACATCTTCAAGTCATCATGCATCCAGTGCCAGAAGAAGCGGAAGAGGACGACTACCAAAGGTGTAGTTGTTAAACCAATCCTGTCAAAGGACTTCAGTTCTCGTGCTCAGGTTGATCTGGTTGATATGCAGTCGATGTGCCAGGGACATTATAAGTGGATCATGAACTACCAGGATCATCTTACTAAATTCTGTGTACTTAGACCTCTCACCTCGAAACGAGCCGCAGAAGTCGCGTACCAGTTACTGGATATTTTCCTGTTATTAGGTGCACCTGCTATCTTACAGAGCGATAATGGTTCAGAATTCACTGCACAGGTCATTATAGAGTTGAAGCAGCTGTGGCCTGATCTTTTCATTGTTCATGGCAAGCCCAGACATCCACAGAGTCAAAGTTCTGTTGAAAGAGCCAACTGTGATGTAAAAGACATGCTGGTAGCTTGGTTAGCCGATAACAACACTAATGAGTGGACTGTAGGACTGAAGTTCGTCCAGTTCCAGAAGAATTCCAGTCATCATAGCGGAATCCGGAGGTCTCCTTTTGCTGCTTTGTTGGGTTCTGAATTCAAAGTTGGTTTGACATCTGCCAATCTCCCACAAGAAGTAATTTCCAGATTGCAAAGTGAAGATTATCTTATCGCCGCAATTTCAGTTCCAACTCCAGCCCCAGACATGACACTTCTACCGAGACTGACCAAATTGCCACATCTTTGTTATCAGAGGCAGCAGAATCTGATGACCTATCAACTATCATCAACAGACAGAACAATATCCACATCCAACGAAAGAGAGCAGCAGAATCACAACTACAACAGGCTGAGAAGATGGTGAAAAGAAGCAAGATTGTACTATGAGAGGTAAAGGTTGGTGACAATGTGACTATCCCTATCCCTTCTGTTGACAGAGGTCGCACAGATCCCCGCAACCTGATAGGTATCGTGACAGATATAAGTGACAATGACATGTACACTATAGCCGTAAAGTCGGGTATTTTGAACTCGAAGTATTCACGCAATCAGTTTGACGTGTGTGCCACATCCCTCTACACCATGGGTGACTTATCTACTGAAACAGTGATTTCTCTCCGGGAAGCTGTGCAGCAGGAATCCAACTGTGGTGGACAGGGATTTGTGAGATGAAATTGTGCTGGTGCAAAGAGGTGTAAAACCAATAGATGTCGGTGTTTCAAAGCACGTTTGATGTGCAATTCCAGATGTCATTCCAGCTTTTCTTGCTCCAACAAAAACTCTTTGTTGTTTTTGATAAACTTTTGAAGATGAGACTAGCAATATGTTCATCAAATGTCAAAGTGATTTATATTTATCTGTTTCTTTATCATATTTACCATAAATTAATAAACAATATCAGTTAAATAGTTAATATGTCTAAAAGCCGAGGCAAACTTTCAGTTATTATGTATAATCCCTGAAATTTTCAGGCATTTTGTATAATGCCTGATTGAATCAGTTATTATACATAATACCTGAAAATTTCAGGTATTATCATAGACTACCTTAATAGAAGGACTAGTATCTGACAATCTGAGATTGCGGAACTTGGGTCCCAAGTTCAATTTTGGTCCCATCATATCTGGGGTTGTACACATGCTAGAACCTTCATCTTGGTGTCTAACATGGGATTTTTAGGGATGAGAAATTAATTAATTACACTTTTGACCTTTTACCACGTCACCTAAAGGTCATTTTAACACAAATAGTCTTTCTAAATATGTATAGATTTCTATGATCAGAGTTGATTGAATAAACTACAAGACCCACGGGGCTGATTTTTAGCATGCAGGGGTATTTTGGGTCTGGCTCGGACAAGTTCGAGTCTTGAACCAAAATTCACACCTACCATGGAATTATGACGTCATTGTCACCTTTTCCAAAATGTGAAAATCCACCTATTAGCTTATAACTCACGCTCCATGAGAGATAGAAACGTGAAAATTTAACACAATATGTATATTAATAGCACCTACATATCTCCCACCAAAATCACAAATATGCTTGCTCATCACAAGTATTTCTAATTATTACGTCATCATGATAATGCAAAAAAAAAAATTGGAAATGAGCAAGCATATTTGTGATTTTGGTGGGAGATATGAGGTGCTATTAATATACATATTGTATTAAATTTTCACGTTTCTATCTCTCATTGAGCGTGAGTTATAAGCTAATAGGTGGATTTTCACATTTTGGAAAAGGTGACAATGACGTCATAATTCCATGGTAGTGTGAATTTTGGTTCAAGACTCGAACTTGTCCGAGCCAGACCCAAAATACCCCTGCATGCTAAAAATCAGCCCCGTGGGTCTTGTAGTTCATTCAATCAACTCTGATCATAGAAATCTATACATATTTAGAAAGACTATTTGTTGTAAAATTACCTTTAGGTGACGTGGTAAAAGGTCAAAAGTGTAATTAATTAATTTCTCATCCCTCAAAATCCCATGTTAGACACCAAGATGAAGGTTTTAGCATGTGTACAACCCAAGATATGATGGGACCCAAATTGAACTTGGGACCCAAGTTCCGCAATCCCAGATTGTCAGATACTAGTCCTTCTATTAAAGTAGTCTATGGGTATTATACATAATAACTGATTATACGTTTTAACTGTAACATATATATGTGTATATGTGTATATATTTGTTTGTATGTTACGAGTTGATTGAAGAAAGTGGACGGTTTCCAAATGTGATTTTTGGCATATAGGGGTAACTTTTGGCACCCGCCAACAAGTTGAGGTTTCCACTCAAAATTTCTCACACCTCGACAAGTTATGACGTCATTGTCACATTTCGAGAACCTGAAATTCACTTAATCGCACATAATTCGCGCCCTTTAAGAGAGAAAAATCTGAAAATTTAATAGAACATGTACATTAATGATGCGGACACGTTGGTCACACCAGATCACCAATATGCTTACTCATTATCGCATGATGACGTAATCACTTAATTTCACATTGTTAAATTCTACTATTTTAGGCCTATTTACACTGTATAATCAATATTAGGAGTATATAAACCACACACCAACCGCGAAGCGGTTGGTGTGTGGTTGTGTTCTGCCGCGAAGCGACCTAGCAAGCGAAGCGCGCTAGTGATTGAATAAATAGGAAATCTAGTCTCACATTTATATACCATTCCCGAATATTGGCTTCATGTAAAATCAAAGGCACTTGTAACAATACAAAGTGAGCAACACTTTAACGGTTTAAGAACGTACATTATTTTCTGCTTTGAGAATTGCTTTGAGAATGAAATTTCCTTTTGAATATGTATATTTATTTCACACAAAAGTAGATCAAAGGTATTACAATCAAAAGGTACTATTATCAAAAATCTAGCTACTAACATCAAACATATAACGTATTTTAAGAATAATATTATAATGTATTGGAGGGTTTTATTAACTTATAATATACGTATATACGTATATTATTAAATTATTATATAATATATATCATATTATACGTATAACCAGTGGCGGTCCCATGGGGGGTTGAATTGCCATCCTAATCTTTTTGTAGAATTTAATATTGTTACATTAATCAATTAAAATATTCCTGTGATGGAATATTCTAATCGATTGATTCTTTTGAACTTGAACCTCGTAAATTCAATTCATCGAACAAAAGCGACTATCAAAAATCTGTTCTTAGATGTTTTTATATTTGCCAAACTTATACCAATTAAGTGAATTGACATTATTGAAAGGAATGATTATATGATAATCGTATTCCAAACTACTAATACAACGCAGTGGTTCCCAACCTAGGATACGTGGAAGCTAAAAAGGCTACATTACTGTTAATGGGAGGGGTACGCGTATCTCCTACATTTGTATATAAGGGGTACGCGCCTGAGAAAAGGTTGGGAACCCCTGTACTAGTAGATATAATTTGAGTGGGGATTAGCTAAGTATTTTAGGGTGATTTCCATCCAGTTGGACGTTTGTGATGTAGAAGCACTGTTCCTTAGAATATAAAGCCTTAACATGCCCCGGGGGCTTAATCGTAGCCCCGCCCTTGCCCCGGGCTGATCAGATCCTGCGACCGCCACTGCTTATAACTTATAATTATTAATTTATTTTGATTAAAAAAGGTGGGAAAATAGATAAACGTTAATCTGTAGATTATTATTAAAACTCAATTGTTGTGAGAGGCTCTATATTCTTATAACTACTGAAGCTATTAAAATAATGTTACATAACTATCTAAACATGCTTTAATTAAAGTAAAATAATAATATAAATTATTTCAAAGTAAACGCACTTTGACTGAAAATATCAGTAAAACGCGTTTTGACTAGTCAGTTCGCGTTTTGACTGCACTGTAAACGCACTTTGACTGCACCATATGCATTCGATAGATAATTTAATTCTACACCTTGTCACAGTGCACGAATTTTCAAATTCCGCTTCATTTGTGCCACAATTGAGTTGCAAATTTCCATTGTTTACTAACACTTCAAATCAATTGAAAGTGTTAAATCTAATTCTATTGTTTCAACTTGTGATTATTATATTGATTCAACTTGTGAGATCGAGTAGGTTTCTATTTTCTATTTGAAAACTAATATCTTACATTCCATAACAACGACAGATTATGTGATTAAATTTACTTCAGCGAGAATATGCTTGCTCAATGGATGTATATTAAATTCAAATTAATGCGCTCTGTGTTTAACTTATAGAGACGGTTCCAATAAGATTATTGGGGTTAACGAGTGCGCTAAATTCAAATATTATAATGAAATTCAATTTAGATTAATAATTATTGCAAATAATAGAACTGAACATAGCCTACTCTATATATGGCCTCACAGTAACCTAAAAAATATGGACCAAGGATGAAGGAGAAGATGGTAATATTTATCCAACCACAATATTTAATTTCAAAAATAATAATCATAATCAACCACATTAACCGTAGACGGCCCAGCGGTTTTTGAGGAATTTTCAAAAGACTACAGTATGGTTGGTATCCATCCCAGGGGCTGTATCTTTGACAAACAAAACAACTATAATAATATGTTAAGATTCAAAATTTTCAAAAAAAATTTGGTCAAGGATTTGAAATGAAGTGATGACAAAGCATTTCTCTAAAATTCGAAATATTGTCTGAAATAATGTACAAATATATGCACTTTAAAACATCATTAGACACAACAGTATTATTAGTTCTCATATACAAAAATTCATAAGATTCTGAATTATAGTTCTCATGATTGAACAATTTGAAAAAATCATCAAATCTGTTTTCTTCGAACCATGGATAATGCAATAATTAAAATAAATGCCCTATAAGCTACACAACTTTATAATTTGATCACGAAATATGGTTATCAAGCCATTATATAGTCAAACAATCGGCTGCACTGAACTTCCACTGTCAAATTTTTGATTTACATTTTTCAAAAGAAGGTGGCAAGCAAGGGGCGGAAGTCACTTTTATGATATGTCATCATCATAAAATTTGAAAATTTTTGATTGTAGTCGATAGAAATGAAAAACCATGTCTGAATCCGAGATTTTTTGCTAATTTGATAATTATATCCACCGATATGGCACTGTTACAACGTGTAACAGCTGGCCCGTGTTAATTAGAAATATTCTTGAAATATATACAACTATTGATCAGATTTTATTCGAAACTCTTCTATTGACGTAAAATATAATCCTTTTAATTAATTTCGCTTTGGTATTTTATTCATATTAGCTTCTATTTCTGCCTAACACGTGTTCTGTCCCCGGATGCAAGAGTAACTACAACCCGGATGACCATGTTCCTGTGTTCAAGATGCCTCAAAATCCACCAACCCTGAATCACGCCTGGACATGCGCTCTTCGTCGCGAGGATATTGGTGACCTGAAGGTGGTCTATGTATGTAACAACCATTTTCAGAAAGAAGACATATACATCACTTTCCAAGTCCCAAAATGGGGTGGTAC
Organism: Hexactinellida sp. DTS-2022; assembly: GCA_028753945.1. Lineage (NCBI taxonomy): Eukaryota > Metazoa > Porifera > Hexactinellida > Hexactinellida sp. DTS-2022. Next base: position 1,127,600 of record JAPNXP010000011.1, on the reverse strand, counting down.
TTTTACTGAAGTACCGCGGGCGAAGCCAAAGCTGAAGGAAGGCGCTGTACCAAGTTTACTGCCTGGCTGCCCAGCGTATTACTCATCAAAACCTAACAAACGGAGGCGCTTGTCATACGATGCAAAAGAGGAAGACTTGATGAACCAAACACTACAACTCAGCTTGAGATCCGAGAGTCAAGAGAAGTTAACCTTGATTTGTTTACCTAATAGTTGGTTGGTGTGGTTCCGTAATGAGAGTAACATAACGTTTGTTCTCGCTAAAATGGCTGAAAACAATATATCTGTAGATTAGTACCTTGAAATCAATGCTTATTTATCCACCTCAGCTTATTTTAATGGACAGAGTATATCCGTTCCCATTGCTGCAATTAATGACATCCGAGAAATTGAATCTGTTTTGCAGGAACTTGCTTTAAAATACAACTCTAGTTCTAAAAATACTAAGGAGGCGATTCATTTGCCTCGAGCCAAAGAGCATATTAAGGAGGTCATCAGTGATTACTACTTAATAATGAACATAATAATGTTTCCTCAGAATTACCGCTTTTGCAATTCATATTGGGTCAATTAGAAAATACATTTATTCCCAAGAACAGACGAAGGTACAACATCATAACACAAATCATGGCAATTAAAACTCATTTGATATCTCCTGCTTGTTATAAGTATCTTCAGAGTTTAAACTGTATCTCTCTTCCTCATGTTCATACATTAGAGAAACTGTATGCTTCATTTGGTCTTGAAAACGATTTTTGTACATACCTTCGCCATGCCACTTCCTGCTTTAGTCCAGAGGAAAGAAATGTCATAGTTCAAATGGATGAAATTCATGTTAGATCTGATATTTCCTATAAGGGTGGAAAAATATATGGTCCAAACTTAACTCCTGACGATCCAACGAGAACTGTATTCGCGATCATGGTCTCTAGTCTACATAAAAAATGGTCTTGTATCTCTCGTTTATTACCCTGTGCATCCATCTCTGCTGAAAAGATATTCCCAATCATTAAATCTTGCATAATAGATATCGAGCATTGCTGTCTAAAGGTGCAAGTCATTTCTACTGATAATTATCCTTTAAATGTGAATCTGTTTAAATTATTTTCCTCTAATGGAAAGTTGGAGACCAATGTATCTCACCCATTTGACAGCAATAGAATACTCTTTCTGACATTTGATTTTGTACACATATTAAAAAGTATTCGTAATAACTGGTTAAATCAAAAAGATTTTGCTAAAACATTTCATTTTCCAAATTTGGTAAATTTTAAAGTTGATTATTGTGATTATCCCCTTAAGTTCGGTTGTACGTCAATTATATAATTCAGAAAGAACAAGTTTAGCCAAGTTAGCTCCTCATTTGACTATGAAGTCCTGTTTACCGTCTAGCATAGAGCGTCAAAATGTCAAACTGGTTTTGAAAGTCGTTAACGAATTAACAATATCTGCGCTAACTATCCAGAACGAATTGCGTTATCCAGAATATAGAAATAATACTTCTGAGTTTGTTGATACCCTTCTTAATGTTTGGAAATTAGTCAACGTTAATACACCATTTAAAGGTATACGTTTGAACGATAATTTCTCTAGACCTTTGACTTTGAATGACGAGCGATTTCTATTTTTGACTCGTGTAGTTTTTTGGTTAGATGCTTGGCAAACTTTACCAGAAAAAATTGGCAAACTGAGTAAACAAACATACACCAGTTTTAGACATGCTTGTATTGCCTTACCACAAATTACCAACCATTTGACTCAATCTTGTGGCTTCAAATATGTGTTGTCCTCCTTTCTACAGACGGATCCCTTGGAACACCATTTCGGTCTATACCGTATGATGTCGGGTTCTAATTATCACATCTATCTTCAGATCCTTGAAACTGAGCGTCGACTTAAACTTTCTAACATATTAAACATATTCAATGACCAACAAGACACTTCCTTTCAATTTACTCAGTCATTTGTTAAAAGTAAAGTTTACCGAGTCCTAATTTTCGAATTTTATCATGAAGAGCCTTGGTATAATGGAACCAACAACCTACAAGAGTTATATGAGGAAAAATATTCATAAAAGAGTTTCGCGGTGCTTTTTCAAAGTCACATATTGCCATTAATGGCTTAAAATCTGGAATATATTGACGAAGAGATGATAATACGGCTGTATACAAATTTTCGTTTTTGCTTGTCATTAATATATGTAATGCTGGTATAGCATTTCCTTTATATTGTATGAAAATGGTAAAAATCTGGTAAAAAATATGAGGTACTACCTTGAAAGTCCCGTCAAAATGGATAGTATCTAGTTCCACGAGTTTTGATATCAAAAGATTAGTGGCGAACAATATTGCTGTATAATTTCCATCTCTAATAGTTAGTCTGTGATTGCTGGAGAAGGGGGAGTCTATCAGGAGTTCGATAAACTCCTCTGGAGATATCGGCAGCTTAGGAAGTTCTACCCTTCGTCTTTTACACATCGAACTTTCAAGTTTCTTAAATGTTAGAGAAGATGCTCCATCTGCATTGCGACATTCGTTGTTGAAGATTTCTCTTAAACCATCTGTAGATGATTCTGCTGTACGTTTTATTATATTTGCTAGGACAATACTATCTGACATGTATTCAGAACGAGAATGGTTATGCGCTTTTGTAACCTCTAATAGAGACCTTATGGCAGTAATTTTCGCCAATCCTAGACAATTACATTGCTTTGCAAGAGTGCATCGGAGGTAGATATTACCATTTGATTCGCGATTTTTGGTATACCTATATCCATCTGATAGGTAGTTCAAAGAATTTAACCGTTTTCCTTCAATGATTGAATATTCCATTCTAAACTGATTGCAAAATTACAAATTAACTAGTATATATATATATAATTGCAAAAAGTGTTAAACAAAAATAGATGACTTATTAATGAATGCAAATGTTATGATAAAACACCAATAAACCGACTTTAGAACAATTTATTGGTTTTCGAACTTTTCATACTTGGAAGCCTTTCGAACTTATTCCTACTTACAGGCCTTTCGATCTTATTCCTACTTCAGAAATATATTCGGACTTAATCCTACTTCATAAGTTTTCGAACTTATTCCTACTTACAGGCCTTTCGAACTTATTCCTACTTCATTTTTCGGATTAATTCCTACTTCAACTTTCGAACTTATTCCGCATCCCCCAAAATATATATATACTAGCGGCTTCGCGGCAGAACACAACAACACAAAAAAGTTTTTCAGACCGTGTGAGGTAAAATTAATTCCCAGGAACCATAAGATTTAGGGGAAAGGTCATTTTTTGGGACGGATCTTTTCAATAAAAAAATTTATTTATCGGAAGAGTTTAACATTAAATCAGTATCAGGCATGTATATAAGGGATACATACACCAAATATAATGGAAATCGACAAAATTGGGTGTTTTATCGAATTTCATAGTAAACTCACCCCTTAATCGCACATAATTCGCGCTCTCTAAGAGACAAAAATCTGAAAATTTAATTGAACATGTACATTAATGATGCGGACACGTTAGTCACACCAGGTTGCCAATATGCTTACTCATTATCGCATGATGACGTAATTGTTGCAGCGTATATGTACGCTAGTGTGCATGTACGAAAATGATAATATTCACTGTCGTGCATATACACTAGTGTATAACGACAAAGTTGATTATTTTATAGTGGTTGTTCATTAATTCATTGTACACTTAATTTGTCATCCAGTTCTAAATTAAGCCATCTACGTACGAATTTTAAATAGTTCACTAATAGACCATTTCGGGTGGAACCAGATAATTCTAAAATAGGGAAAACCAGGTGTTTTTCTTACTTGTTCATTAGTAAATCTTTCAATCTTTAATTATAGTAGTAGCATACCGTATTTATTCGAATAGTAGCCCCTATTCAAATAATCGCCTACCTCGAATAATCGCCCTCCCCTGAAATTTAATAATCGCCTAGGTCAATATTCGAATTAATACGGTATTTTAGACAAAATGTGTTATGGCTGAAAACATTGGGGTGTACAATGAATTAATGAACAACCACTTTTTTAAAAATCAACTTTGTCGTGCGTATACACTAGTGTATATGCACGACAGTTAATATCATCATTTTCGTGTATAACACTAGCGTCAGGGCCGGACTAAGGTATGTTGAGGCCCCTAAGCTAAATGAGTGTCGGAGGTCCTACCCAATGAGTTTTATAGTGTGTAACTAAAAATCCCGGTGAGAGGAACCAAGGATACTAATCTCGCTTAAAAAATAGACGAATACAATAGAAAGTGGAGGCTAAGCACTGAAAAGAGAGGATAAATACCTCTTCCTAAAATACAAGTTAGTAACGCCCAGTAGTCCCTACTATAATAAAGCATTAATGTGTACAGGATACACAGTATCAATTAAGTGGGATCGGACACCAATGCAATGCAGATACTTAAGACCTGGTATGCTCACAAATTTCTTTTTTTGAAGTTTTTGGTGAGCAAATTTTCCTATGATATCATAATAGGTGCCAGTCCTAAAGGAATATTCTACAATAATATTGAGTTATTAAAGCCAATATCATCGAAAGCTTCTAAAAAGTGGGGCTGCCAACTGTCAAGGCGGCAAGGGCCCACCTACATACGTGGCCTTAACAGCAATTGAGGCCCCAAATTGTGAGGCCCCAAACCTGTGGATGCCCCCAAGCATGGCCGGATTAAACACAGCAGTGGCCCTACGCCAAGAGGAAATTTGGCCCCCTATTTATGAAGTGGTATAGTAATCATAACCAAGAACAGAAAATTAATGTAAATAGAAGCTATATTTTGTTAATTACATATCCGTTATAATTATCGGTCCAACAAATTTGATTAAAAGTCTACCAAAATTCGTTATACCTCTAACAAAATTTGTGAAATGTCTAACAGATTTTCCATTACCAAAATTACTAAAAAGTCTAACAAAATCACTGAAAAGACTAATAAATGACTGAAAAGTCTAACAGAATCATTGAAAAGTCTAACAAAATTACTGAAATACTTTTCATTAATTGTAGGATTAGGTTAATTAGAGCATAGCTGCATCAGTAATTTTGTACTTTTCATTAATTTTGTTAGACTTTTCATTAATTTTGTTAGACTTTTCACAATTTTGTTAGACCCCTCATTGATTTTGATAAACTTTCTAGTAATTTTGGTAATGGGAAATCTGTTAGACATTTCACAACTTTTGTTAGAGGTAGAACGAATTTTGTTAGACTTTTAACTAAATTTGATAGAACGATAATTAGGACCCATTAAATATCACCTAAGTTTTTTGCGTGATTTTAAACAAGAAAGCTTGTTAATGGTACTTCCGAAAGACAACGTGCTGACATGTGCATTTAAGCTATTTTGCCCATGTTCTTAAATGACTTTTGATGAGTGTCAATTTTGAAAATGAGTGTTCGTCTTCACTACGAGTCAAATGGTAGTGTAAAAATATTCTGAATAATCAGACTAAAAGTAGGCAGAAGGAAAATAATTGCTTTATAAATATTTTTTCTTTCTCTTCCTTAATCTTACGCTTCTCAGCTCCACCTTTTGGTTTCGTAGGCATGGTGTACTTGCTTTGTTATTGCACAATTGAGTAAAGACTCGGAATGCAAGTAATAAATGCGTGAATTTAATTAAGTCAGGAATGTGTGATGCTTAATGCAGGGCCGTAGGAGCAGGTGCGGCCATGGCCGCACCAATAATTTTGGTGACCAAACAAATATTCGGGACAATTTTAACTCGCCGACAACTATAGGTGCGGCATAATGGTATTGGTAAACACAACTGATACAGGTGTGGCATAGGTGCTGCTGGTACCTCCAAACTGTTCGGTACCATTATAATATATAGTATTTGTAACCATTAGATTATTTAGTGACGTCACTATGCCGCACCAATAAATGTTGGCGTGCTACGGGCCTGCATTTAATGTAACTTGTAGTATCATTTATATACAATCTAAATAACCTATTGCTTAGGGGTGACGAATCCCAATCTAGTCGTAACAAATGAATAACAAAGTATCACTTAAGATGAGCTAATTATTGGTTATATTTGCCTACCACCATAGCATTAGCATGACAAAGTACTTATAATTATTGTTCAATTTGTGTCAACAAATATTATCGGTGCACAGTATATACTTGCATAGAGTTAGGCCCCACGATATTTGAAGTGGTCATGACTCATGACCATTCTGAACGGGCCCCGGCCTTGCACTTACAGAGATATATATGGGCCCCCAAGTGTACGGGGCCCTACGCCCAGGCGTAATTGGCGTATAGGCTAATCCGGCCCTGCCCCCAAGCTATAGCTTAGTTAGCTTATTGGGTATTTCGGCCGTGACTAGCGTACATACATGCACGCTAATCTTGCATATACGCTGCAACATAATCACTAAATTTTACATTGTTAAATTTGACTATTTAGGCCTATCTGCGCTTTATAATCAATGTTAGAAGTAGTATATAGACAACAAATTAACCGCGAAGTTGTTGGTGTGTGTGGTTGTGTTCTGTCGCGAAGCGACTAGCAAGTGAAGCGCTAGTTGTTATTAAATAAATAAAAAATTGAATCCAGCCCTGCTGTGTAGCATGGATGATTTACAGTCAACTCCCGTTATAACGAAGTGCTCGAAATCTTAGATTCATTTCGTTATAAGCGGAGTTTGTTATAACCGGAGTTCGAGATTACAAGTTGAATTTCGTTGTAACCGGAGTTCATTATGAACTTATTTCATTATAACCGGAGTAAATCAATACCTGAAGCTACTTGAGATTTAAATGACTTCGTTATAAACGGAATTTCGTTTTAACCGAAGTTTTAATAATGTAATAAGATAGAAGGATTTCCGGACCATTGAATGACTTCGTTATAAGCAGGCATTTGGGTATATCCGACTTGGTTATAACGATAGTTGACTGTAAATATCGCCATAAGTTCAACTAACCGATTGGTGTTTTCTTATCATATCGTAACTTCTCCTCGAGTTGATCAAAAGTGATACTGTCCATAGCTGATTGATGTGTAGAGTTAAAGACTCATCGAAGTTGTTAACTACGAGGGGATTATCAGGAGGTGGGGGGAAAATGTTGTTTATTATTTCGCTATCATCTAGAGGCCTATGCCTTCAGAGAAATTCGATTCTTCTAAATCAAAGTATTCTTATCGTTGGTCTGCAGGTTGTTGAGATCTAGATGCCGGGACTCTCTTCCCTACATAACCTTGAATGGAGTTTGTCTGAGGGGTAATTCTTGCTGGAGTTCATTGCAAGCACAGCCTGTTTCATAAGTTGGACCAATGATCCTCTATCTGACTCTCCATTTTAATAAGTTTTCTATATGGATATTAAAATTCATATTACAAAATACTAACTGTTTCAGAATCTTATTGTGCGCTTTGACTAATACGTTAGCCATCGGGTGCTAAGCACGAGTGCTACGATTGTCAATTCGAAATTTATGGTTGAATTCCTGAAATACAGTGGATGCCGGTTATAAGCACATCGTCGGTAACTGCACTTAATGTGCTTATAACCGACTGTTCTTATAACCGTCATAAATTATACAGGGTATATGGCAACCGTTTCCCAACATAGTGTGCTTATATCCGATATGTTCTTAAAACCGGTGTGCTTATATCCGACATCTACTGTATCTGTTTCAAACAATAAATAAATACAATTCTCTAATCTTAGTGCCTAAAATTAGATTTCAATACTATATCGGAGGAATCAACAAACAGTATTACATTATACTACTCATACTGTTGTGAAGTATTTCCCTTGGTCTTGCTGCATAATATCAGCTAATCCCAATATTAAAGTAAATATCCTTCAGTTTCTGAATAACTTCTTGTGAAGTCTTAGTCTTGAGCGGGCATACTATAACATATTTGCTCAGGTAGCATGCAGTAACTAAAAAGTGTTTACAGCCGTCTTCACTCTCAGCTAGCTCGATATGAGGTCCATTCCAAGGAATTATCCATGAGCGCGAAACGCTCCTTTTGGAGCATGATTTTTGGAAAAATTGAATTTAGGAGAGCGAAAATTTGCAATCCACTCCTATTCCGTAACATTAATAGGTAAATTAGGCGTTGAAAATAGGATCAGACAAGGATTAAGAGCCTATTTACAAATAGCTGTATAATACACTGGTCCATTCCCATATGTCTCCACGTTTTTGACGGAGGTGGTATTGGTTGGAGTTTCTTTTTGCGGTTGAAGTGACAAGGCTGCTGTCACCTGACATAAATGGCAAGTCTTTACCTTATAAATATAAGAAAGCCATTACTATTGCATGATTTAATACTACAACTTTGTTAAAAAGTTAGTATATTGGTTAAAAAAATACATACACCACTTCAATTCACACACCTTGACAAAACTACATTAAGTTACAATTTACATACCTGTTATATAGGAAGCTAAGGGACCTTACTGTATCAAGCTGCCACCATTGACAGCTCAAGCGGTCCAAGTGGTGTCGCCACCACTTAAGGGTTTCGGCCTTCCATAGGCCTCATCAGGGGGACGGTCCAGTCCTCTACCCTGTCGTCGGTACGTGTACCTGCGACCGTTGTGCCTGACCTCTCTCGCTGCCTAGCAGCTCCGTCAGCGCACACTCTAGGTCTGCTCTCGCTCCTGTCCCTTGCGGACTCTAGCAGCACCTAGGCCTCCTGGGAGTGACTCATCTCAATAGCCCTGTCAACGCTATATGACATACCCTTTATAATAAGATTATTGAAATGAATCGAAATTAAAACACAACAATAAACAAAGCTCAATTGAAAGAAAATATGTATGCAAATTTGACAACAAACGAACGAGTACAAAATTAGATGAAAAGTCTAAAGTCAGCCGCTTCGCATTTCTCTAAAAGGTGGCCCGGCAAAAATATAGAAGTAGTCCGGCCAAAACTGGACCGCTTGCTACCAATGAAAGTATACCGGATAACTCACATATTCTCTAACGTCTTGGGAAATTCCTGCCCATGTGTAACTTTGCTGAACTGAATGTATAGTATTTATTCCGGGATGAGCGACTTCGTCATGGAACTATTCATAGATGCTGTCTAACTCACTACAATGAAACTTCTAAATCTGTTTCTGTGCCTTATAAATTTGCTCTCTTAAGGGAGAATTAAATTAAACCATGGGATATATATTAATGGTGAGGGGAATGAGGAAGTCAATATTACCTTGAGAAGTCCGTTGGAATCTCCAGTAAATAAGAAGACAATCTTCTTTTGTAGTTCCATTTTGTCTGCCTTGAAGCTTGAGATGCCTCAGGATATTTTTCTTCCCGAATAAAGTGGATGATTTCTTAATATTCATTTCAAAATAAGAATTGAATTGATTGTTGTTTGTTGTAAATGGAGATGTAAAGTTTATTAGACTATTAATGTTGCAGTGTGTTAGATATTTTCGGGTGTTCGCGTACACACGGATTAATTAACGGGTGTACGCGTACACACTAAAGTTTATAGTATGTACGCGTACACACGAGATAAATTTAGTGTATTAGAATTAACAATATCATATGGGTCACCAATAATATCACATTTGAGTAATTAATTCATTAATATTCATTCCTAATACGATAAATACGTAATCATCATCATAATGTCAGCTGTTGGTGTTTTTGATCTTTCAAAGTTCGCGAAACGTTTCCATGTACGTCTGTTGGGATGACGGTAGATTCTTCTGATCCTCCTCAAATATTTAAATGTTGAAGTTGTAAAGCATTCTTCATATTCTCGACATTCTACTCTCAAAGAATGGACTTGGCAAAACATAATTTTATAAACTCTCTATCGAATCTACCCTCTACAAATCGCTCCGAGTTGTATACGAAGGAAGAAATAACTCAAAAGATTGAATTAATTTCGGGACCCGTGCCTTCAGATAGAGCGGGAAGAATTCGCATGCAGAGACTGCATTTGCGATTCAAGATAGTGCCATGTCAAGGGGCCAGGCTTCTATATCTGAGGAGGAGTGAAGGTGAGCATAGCCAAGATAAGCGCGTACTCTCGATTGAAGAGCTATATGATGTTATAAAACGTGTACATTTGGAACATAACCACGTTAGGAGAGATGGTTTGCATAAACGATTGGTACAGGAGTATCACGGCATACAGAGAAAGCTTGTGTTTTATTCTAAGCCAGTAGTGAAGAATGTCACCTTCGAAAAGCCAAGAAATCGGTAAAATCTTTAGTCGTCAAGCCAATTTCATCGAAGAGATTTCTCTCCAGGTGCCAAGTCGATTTGATTGATTTCGAGATATGTCAGAGCAACACAACATGTCAGATTCTGGTATCCCTTATAAGTGGCTGTTGGTTTACCAGGACCATTTCACCAAATACCTTCTCCTTCGGCCTCTGAAACACAAGTCTGCTGCAGAAGTAGCAAACATCCTTGAAGAAATCTTCTGCGACATCGGCCCACCTCATATTCTCCAGTCAGATAATGGGGGTGAATTCTGTAATTATACTTTATTTTCATTAATTGATGAAAAATGGCCTTCTACAAAGTTCTGGTATCCCTTATAAGTGGCTGTTGGTTTACCAGGACCATTTCACCAAATACCTTCTCCTTCGGCCTCTGAAACACAAGTCTGCTGCAGAAGTAGCAAACATCCTTGTAGAAATCTTCTGCGACATCGGCCCACCTCATATTCTCCAGTCAGATAATGGGGGTGAATTCTGTAATTATACTTTATTTTCATTAATTGATGAAAAATGGCCTTCTACAAAGATCATCCACGGGAAGCCTCGCCATCCAGAAAGCCAAGGATCCGTAGAGCGTGCGAATAGAGAGATTAAAAATGCTCTAGGGTAAAAATGAGGAATAGTCCTAATGATTTGTGCTGGGTCAAATACTTGAAGCGTGTACAGTTCGAAAAAAATACAACACTATTGGAATGACGCCATACGAGGCTCTATATCACCATAAACCATCCTTTGGCCTTTCTGATATCGGACTTCCTGAAGAATGTGCTTCTGACATTCGTACAGAAGAAGACTTAGAAGCTCTCATTGAAGAAATTAATGCTCCTATAAACAACCTAATTCCCAGTGCAATCCCGACTCATAGTGATATATCACCCATTACAGGTTCTAAGTTTTCAACAAATAACAGCGAAGTCGAGGTTGATTCTATTCAGTCACCAGTGCTAGATTCATATATACATGATATTTCACAACCCATTCCTGATGGAACTCGTATCTTCGTAACTAATTCCTCTCCTGGCACATTGAACTGCGTAGTTTGTAATTACGAAACAAGCGGTGTCCATTCTTGTCCAGGTTGTAATAGATTCGTCCATGTCTATTGTGGTAGGACCGAAGGGGAAGAAGGTTTCGGATCCCCTGTTTGGTGTGCCAAATGTGACCTTTAAAATGCAACCAAACATTCAAATAATGTGAGAGCTGGGATCAAGAGAAAACAGGAGAAACTACACGATCGTATGGTTTCATCTGCAGCTAAAAAGTTTCAACCAGCTGCTGTCGGCGATAATGTAGTCGTCCCTATTGAAAGGCCTGATAAAATGCAGTCCCTTAGCCCACGAAATATGCTAGCTGTAGTTACAGATATTTCGGAAGACATCTACACCATTGGCACGAGATATGGTACACTAAATACCAATTACACAAGAAATCAGTTCGAAGTCTGCTCCTCTAATACGTTTATTCAAACTTCGAATGTCCCAGAAGCCATAATTTCTCAAACTTCTGCAATGCGAAAGGCTTCATTAGGAATTGAGAATAATTCTTTTTGCAGATGTAAGCATTGTAAGACAACACGATGTCCATGCAAGAAGTCATCCAGAACCTGTGGCACTAAATGCCACAAAGGTATAATATGCTTCAACAAGTAAATTATCGATTAGTCGTTGGATAACTTGCCATTAATTTTAGTAGGATGAAATTTCAACTATCTATTGACAGTATCGTGTAGTAACCAGTATCGAATTGTTGCCAATTACATTCAATCGATTATAATCTAATAATTTGAGAAATACATGTCACAATTTTATATTCAGTTCAACAAGATGAATTAGAAAGTATTCATTAAACAAACAGAAAAAATATCAAATCTTACACTTAAGTAATGTACTAAATTAATAGAGTCCACCATGACCTACTATAATACGGCTATACATGCTGCCGAATCATAGTAGAAAATAAGAGTCCAGTTTTGTAATTTATTTCTAAGCTAAACTATGCTTCCTATTGGCATAATTTACATTGTGTATGGGGTAATCAACCATTGCGAGTCCAATGGAACCACTTTTGAGATTCTGAGATTTGTGGTTAAGCCGTTTAGGCGCCAATTAACGATGGTTCTCAACCTGGCGACCGCAAGCCAAAGGGTGGTTCTCAACCTGGCGACCGCAAGCCAAAGGGGTCAACGAAGGGTTCCGCCGCGTAACCTATCACGATAATAGTATCATATAATTAGTACATGTTTTGGTTCGCAGAAGATTTTACTACTACCAGGGGTCCGTAATATTGAAAATGTTGAGAACCACCGCTCTAATTGAGGAGTTTGAAGAATACATTTCCAAATCTTTGAAGCCGTTTTGGATTTTACATTGAGTAAACGTCGCAGATTTGTTTGCTCCAATCTGCCCATCCGTAATGGCACCAATGGTATATTACTAGTTGCTACTAATTACAAATTAGAGTGAAACTTGCTCATAAAGGGCACCCAAGGTACTGGATAAAAATGATCATAACGACGGTTATGTATAGATTACCGCTATGTTCAAACGACCATTATCCAAGATTCTAATATCCATAACACAATTCTTGTGTTTTTTTAAATTTTATATTTGAGACTAAGTTCTAATTTATACGTAATATGAATATTGAGTATTGCTGTTTACAAATATAGGTAAAGAAATTAATGGATATCAAAATGGACCTAGAAACTTACTACAAGCTGCTAACTCAAATGTGATATTATTGGTGACCCATATGATATTGTTAATTCTAATACACTAAATTTATCTCGTGTGTACGCGTACACACTATAAACTTTAGTGTGTACGCGTACACCCGTTAATTAATCCGTGTGTACGCGAACACCCGAAAATCTCTAACACACTGCAACATTAATACATATACCCAGTTTCTTAAATTGTTTAAAACCCCTGTATGATTTGTAATAGTACATCTATGGTTGATCTATACTATGAACTCAAATTATAAAATTGTTAAATTCATAATAAAAAGTAAATAAAGCCAAAAATTGCTATTATAGCGTCTTAGAATATCGCTGCATAATTGTAATAGCACATCCGTGGTTTGCTAAGAGTAGCGTCTCAAAATATTACGCAACAGAGCTGTACAATCCTTGGACTCAGGTGGGAAACAGTTATTGTATTGATTGATTGATAATAATTGGATACCAAATAGACACAATGGAATGTTAGAAATGTATACGTACAGTCGTACACGTATGGCTAGACAGAAACAAACAGTATTCCCTCTAATTTTCGGGATTCAGGACTTCTGACGAGGAGGGGGGCAAACATATCCAAAATAAATTTTCGGGGGTTCACTTTTAAAATGAAATTTATATATAACACAAGCCCTTCGGTCTCGGTAGCTTTGCGACGGATCGGTACGACGCGGCTCCTGTGCGGCCTTAAGGGACGTTATATACATCCCTTTAAATATTTCAATAGTTTTAGCTTGTTTTTCATATTCGCAATTTATAATGCGAAATTCGTGTTCAGCATATTTGTTTACCATAATACCCGTTGAAAGATAACTTCTAATTAGCAGACATACACACACACACACACATCAATCGAGTTTTAATACTATAGATTTTTAGTAGAAAATAAATTTATTTATACCAAATTGGTGGCCTTAATACCCTCTAATTCTCGGAGACCGAGATAAAACACGACTTTTTCGGGGGTATAAGGAAAAATACTAATTTTTCGGGGATTTCCCCAAAATATCCTTAGAGGGAACACTGGACAGAAGGAACACAAATAATTGATTGGATGCATAAATATACTCTCGACCAATTAAATTACAGTTTCTGAAGGCATTCTATAATGCACACTTTACAATTGATAGAGGCCCTAAAATCAATTGTATGCTAGCTGCCAGGGGGGGTGCGGAGTGTGCGCACCCCCCCAAAATTTTTATCCTATTAGAAAATTTCATTCTATTTTGAATTGTAGTCCCATTTTGTTGAACACTTGGCCGAGAATATTTAATGAAAAAACTCATCCAAAATTTGCACCCCCCCAAACTACACCCATCCAAAATTTGCACCCCCCCCCCAAATTTTAGTGGCTAGATCCACCCCTGCTAGCTGCTAATCCATACTGGGACAACGCTCAATTTAATTGGTTAATAGTTTTGTCACATTTTTGGGATGGGAGATTTGAATATTTTTCTTATAAACTGCGTAATCAGGGTAGTTGGATAACTCCTAAATCACATATAAAATTTGGTTCAGCAGGATTTCTCCCATCCCGACTTCCCGCCAAACTTTACAAACTCCCGCTTTTTTGGAAATTGTTTCATATTTAGATTTTTCAGTAATATTGTCAGACTATTCACTAGTATTCAGTAATTTTGTTAGACTTCCCAATGATTTAGTTAGACTTCTTATTGATTTTGATAAACTTTCTAGTAATTTTGGTAATGGCAAATCTGTTAGACATTTCACAAATTGTTTTAGAGGTATAACGGACATTGGGAGATTTTTAACTAAATTTGTTAGACCGATAAATTGGACGCTTTGTTTAATTCGAATTTGGAAGAAATTCTTTATATTCTCCCGGGTTTCCTTGTGCCTACACCCTCCACAAAGCTGTTATACTAGATACGATGTTGAATATTTTTTGTTTAGTTTTTATGTCGATCTATGCAACCACGGGTGGAATAAGCGTTATAATACATTTACAAATTTGATGGCCTAATTGTCATGAAATTCCTTGAAATCTCAAGAATTTTGTCCGTAAACTTTTGAAGATTTTAAGTCTTCTACATCTACGTACTATATCTAATAAAAAAAAACACTTTATAGAAACTTTGAAAATTATAATTAACGAGCCCTTCGGTCTCGGTCGCTTTGCGACAGATCGGTGCTCACATTTTCTACCATGAAAATGGTAGATAGAGACGTTATGATTTTGATTTTCATTAATTTGTTTACCTATTTGTGTAAACCACAACAACAACAAATACTCATATTAGAATTTTATAAATGCGAAATTCGTGTTCAGCACACTTGTTTACTTATAATACCCATTGAAAGCTAACTTCTAGGTTGATTTTGAATTTTCATTAAATTGTTTACCTATTTAGTGTAAAAACAACAACAAATATTCATATTAGAAAATTAAAACCGCGAAAATCGTGTTCAGCATACTTGTTTACCAGTAATACCCGTTGAAAACTAACTTCTAGGTTGATTTTGAATTTTCATTAATTTGTTTACCTATTTTGTGTGTAAACAACAACAACAAATATTAATATGAGAAATTTATAAACGCGAAATTCGTGTTCGGCATACTTGTTTACCTATAATACCCGTTGGAAGCTAACTTCTAGGTTGATTTTGAATTTTCATTAATTTGTTTACTTATTTTGTGTGTAAACAACAACAACAAATATTAATATGAGAAATTTATAAACGCGAAATTCGTGTTCGGCATACTTGTTTACCTATAATACCCGTTGGAAGCTAACTTCTAGGTTGATTTTGAATTTTCATTAATTTCTTTACCTATTTTGTGTAAACAACAACAACAAATATTAATATGAGAAATTTATAAACGCGAAATTCGTGTTCGGCATACTTGTTTACCTATAATACCCGTTGGAAGCTAACTTCTAGGTTGATTTTGAATTTTCATTAATTTGTTTACCTATTTTGTGTGTAAACAACAACAACAAATATTAATATGAGAAATTTATAAACGCGAAATTCGTGTTCGGCATACTTGTTTACCTATAATACCCGTTGGAAGCTAACTTCTAGGTTGATTTTGAATTTTCATTAATTTCTTTACCTATTTTGTGTAAACAACAACAACAAATATTAATATGAGAAATTTATAAACGCGAAATTCGTGTTCGGCATACTTGTTTACCTATAATACCCGTTGGAAGCTAACTTCTAGGTTGATTTTGAATTTTCATTAATTTGTTTACCTATTTTGTGAAACAACAACAACAACAAATATTATTATGAAAAATTTATAAACGCGAAATTCGTGTTCGGCATACTTGTTAACCTATTATAACATTTGAAAGTTAGTTTATATCCCAATATTAATTGCGGTTTCTAGTCCCCCATCACTTTAATACAATCCGGACAAACACACAGACAAACACACAGACAAACACACAAACACACAACAATCGAGATTTAATAATATAGATTAATCTAGCTATTTCTTTTTATTGTATGTTTGCATACATTGGGTGAATACGAGATACGCGGGAAGAAATATAAATTTGATAGATATAACTTGAAAAATACGCGTTTCCTAATTGTAGATATCCAAACATAAAAAAATAATCATATTGTATCGTTCAATTCATGATAGATTCAAAGAAATAACATAAATTTTCATCTCCCGCTTTTTTTGGTAAAACTTCCGCTTTTTTTGGTAAAACTCCCGCCAAAATGGCAAAACCTCCCGATTTTTATTTTCCAGTGGTTGGCATCCCTGGGCTCAGATGTTTGAACTCTCAGAGGAGATGTGAGGACAAACAAAGACGCAAACAACTTTATATCAGTGGAACTCGCTTAGTACGTACTCTCGGATACTACGTATTGTTCTTTAATAACCGATTTTTCTCTCCTATCTGATCCATTATACATAATTCGGTTAATACGTATCGGATAATACGTACCAATTTCTTTTCCCAAGTGTATAAAATGTATATATTTAAATTCGGTTAGTACGTACTCTAGAAAACTATCAGCAGAACTCGGTTAGTAAGTGGTTTAAGTGAGTAAGCAACAACTAAATTATTTAATCGTATCGTTAAGTTAAGTATGTTAAAGACTTGAATACCCTACATCGTATTCATAAAATTGAACATGTAAGTATTTCGTCCTGTGGGTTATGCATACGGATAAGACGTAACTCGGTTAGTACGTAGAATTTTTGTTTCCCAGGGTGGTACGTCTTAATTAACCGAGTTCTACTATATAAAGATATTTACACTTCATTTCTAAAGCATGACAAATCCAAAGAGTTCTCAAAAATTATCAAAAAAACACTTCATTTCCTGAACAAAATAGTTCCGTTTCTTTGGTAGAATATTCAATTCTTTTCCAGCTTTCTGCCAATCGTTGGAAATATCTACCAAAATCTGTCTAACCTCATTCCTTAATAGCATACTCTTTTTAAACACATCATGGTTCCATTTATATTCCCCTTGATATATATTAAACCCCTCTCCAACTATTTTATCCATTGATCCTTTCCCGAAAATTAACTGATAGCCGAGTGAATGTATTTCCTCTTGAATTCCTGCCGATTCTGACAATCCTAAAAGCATTTCTGTATCTAGGAAGATGATGTATCCTGATTGACACTTGCGATTGTTAAGGACCCATTTCTTATTCCCGTCAAACTGAAATAGGATTAATCCGATGTAATCTTTCCCAATTTCGTAAATGTTGGAGGCACACGAAATGTGAAAACTATCGACTTTTAATTCCAATTCTTTACTGCCGACATTCTCTGCCATCTTTACAATAATTAGAGCTAATAAGCTAATATTAATACTAAGGAGATAAGAGCGTCGGTGTCAACAAATATAACAAAATAGTATATTTCTAGTATTAAATTCCCAAACATACTTTGACATGCAAAGTATCCAAATGTGAAAGAAAAATTCGAATCGGTAACTATTTTGTCCTTTTTGACGTCACTTAAGGTCAAAATCACCATCTTATAGAATAAAAAGGACATACAAAACTAAATTATTGTAAATTCATTAAAAATGATAAATTCATGTTTAATTAAACTCTCTTAAATATACTTTGGCATGCTATCTATCTAAATCCAACAGAAATTTTTTGATCCTGAATTTTTTTTAACCATTTGACGTCACTAAAGGTCAAAGTCGTCGTCATTTTGTGGAAAGAATTTCGGGGGGAAATCCAGAAAGTGACCTTGTTTATAGAGGTTTTCTCAAAAAGTATAAGTCGGACAGAGAAAAACTTTCCACAAAAAAATATCCTTATCAGTAGAGCTACCAATTCACCAGCCTCGTTTTCAACTGTAATACAAAGTTATAGAGTTAATAATTAATCATAGCAAAATATTATAGACTCCTTTAAATAAGGACTGTAGGCGCTCATTCTCGGGTCCTGGAACTTGGGTCCAATAGGTATTTCATAATCGGTTAAAGTTTGACACATAAAATGTATTATTGTCGTATAGGAAGTCATAGTTAAGGAGTCCAACGGTCATATTGGATTATCGAAAATATTTGTGGAATGTGAGTTATGCCGTTTTCACACCTTTCCATATATGGTAATATTAATAAAACCACGACAACAGTTAAAGTTAGGCATATTTAAGTATATTATTTGCGGATAGGTAGTATAAAATGGTGAGCTATTTGTCGTGACAATTATTTGCTATACCTCTAATGTTTAAGTTACAAGTTTGGATTTGTTTAGTATGATTGTTAGCATGGAGAAAGTATTATCGAACTAAATGTTGATGGTAAAGAATAATAATGCTTAGTTTTTACATTTTATTTCGTATTTACAAAATTTTGCATATAATCTCACAAGCAACACAGTAATCATGCCAATATGTTGTGCAGCATTCAACTGTCGTGGTAACTATGATGGGGAACCATATAGTCAAGTTGTCAGTTTTCCCACAGATAGGGTTGAAAGGATAAGATGGATTGAGGCCATGCCTAATGAACCTGGGAGTCTTAACGATCGAAAAGAGATATTTGTCTGTTCATCACACTTTGAATGCAAATGGGTAACTGTACGGGGAGGAAAGCGACCAATTGGACCTCCTACATATTTTAAAGGTGTGCCCAAGTCTTGTCAGAAGCAGTCTTTTACACATCCAAGGCCAACAAGAAAGACTATTTCTGCTGTAAGGGATAAATTGCAGAGAGAGTATATTGGCAAGTGTGATAAGATCTTAGATTTCACAACTTTTGCAGAAGAATTTGAAAGACGATTCACATCATTCAGCGTTAGAAATCACGGAGAAAATTTTACAGTTTTCATGGTGGATGAATTAGGGAGTAAAGTGATTCAGTATTTCTGCTTTAAGAAAGTAGAGTCTTGCTTTGGGTTTCTTCATTTGTCTAAGGTAGAAAAGAATGGTTATGAAATCCCAAAGATAATTTTCTATCTACAGAAGAATAGCCTCCTTCATAGATGGTCTCAGATGGAAGAATTCCTCTCGATTGTTAATAATTATGAAACTTCTAACAATGATCATTTGTTAAAGGCCATGGAAGAGTTGAAACAAATGACAATAGATGTACAAGAATCAACACATTTTCAGTTCCTAGAGACCCAGCTAGAATTTCTCTTGATTTCAGATAATAATATCCGGTATACAAAACACCTACTGATTTTTGCTGGAGAACTTCTTTGTATATCTCCAGCTGCATACAGGATGATAAGAAATTACAGAATAGTAAAGCTCCCTAGGGAACAACTTGTTCGAAATTTAATGTCTCGTAGTTTCGCAAACACCAATCTGCCGCTCATATTCAAAGTACTGAAACCTGAGCAACGTCTTGTTAACATACTATTTGATGAGGTAAAGTTAATGAAGACCACGCGCTTAACAGGCAGCCACATCATTGGTTATGCTACTAATGCCACAGAGGCAGTTGCTACATCTGCCTTTTGTATAGAAATTGTTTGCCATCACGGAGGACCACGCTTAGTGATTGGTGTTCATCCAGTTTCTAAAATAAATGCAGCGAAGGCTCGAGATATTTTGATGGAAACAATTGAAGGATTGAGAAAAATGGATATCCAGCCAACATCCTTTATCTGTGATAACTGTCCGCTAAATCAAGGTGTATACCGCTTACTTGGTGGTCCTGGGAAAGTGGAGGTATGCGGTGTCGATATGTACTTAATTTATGATTACGTTCATATCTTAAAAAAATTGAGGAAAATTGGATAACTTAGAGGACCTGGGAATTGTCCTTTAAAGAGAACGGTGTAGGATATCTGGCATGTTGGAGAGACATCCAAGGTCTATATGATGAAGATAAAAAGATGCCATTAGCCCATTACGTCTTACAAAGCTTACTCGTACCTCAGTCTTTCCTAAACCACTACATACAAAGACAGAGCGTACCGCTGGTATGTCAAGTCTTTCATGAAAAGACAATTGCAGCATTCAAAGCCTTAAAGGGTACTATCGACTATCAGGAGGGAACTATTAAATTTCTCACATTGATAACAAACTGGTTCAGAATGATGAACGTAAAAGACAAGTTTAGCACAATACATCTTCGTGATCCACATCGTGCACCTTGGACGTTGAATTGTGACAACTTTAGCAAACTATCAGCAATGTGCGACGTTATAGATTCCTGTCGATGGGAAGGAGGAAGATTTCGACAAAAAAGCTTACTCAATTCACTGCCGATGCTTTTAAGATCACAACAAAATATAGTATTGAAGCCGCCACTTATCTAATGACTTACCACAATTTTCAGTATGTTCTTCCTGCGGTTTTCTCACAAGACCCCTTGGAAACAAATTTTGGACAAGCCAGACAGCGCAATAGAGGAAACTTTTACATTGATATTGTTGATGTCTTCGGTAACATAGAGTTCATTTAAGAAATCCTGTATCGTTATACTACCCAAGTCAGTATCGCTCTTATCATAGGTGTCAATGAGAGCATATATTTTCTTAGCAGTCTCCTTAAGAGCTGCATTAGCTGCTATCTCCTCTTTGGTAGCCGTACTGGCATCAAACTCCAATGGTTCTAGAATTTTACTTGATACCATTGGAGGGTACGGAATACCAAACCTACAGCGGCGAAACGACTTTTTCTTATAACACGTATTTGTGTGCTTATGTCGCTGCAACTTAATATCATCCTCAGTTATTATACTAGTCTCATCTGGCAATTTACATCAGATAGTACGATCAATAAATTCTATTACTTCAGGTAACGGATTGTGGCCATACTTAGGTGCATCTTGTACCCAAAGTAACGAATGCACATGTGGGGACCCTCTTTGCTGAAATTCTATTCTCAAATAGTAATCAGTCAATTTACCAAGGGGACTAACCTCTGATCGAAGTACCTTAAATAGCTCCTTGGAGCGGTGATCAAAGTACCTAGCACAAGTGACAGGATCTCTCCTTATCAGATCTGCTCTCTCGCTCCACTGGAATTCCAGAACCTCTTCAACAGACAGCTTAACGTCATCTAGGATCTGTTTCAGTATCCTGAGTAGCTCCAGCCATTTAGTCTCAGCTGCAGACAGAGTTAGAAAGAACGTGGGACATCCCAGCTGTCTTATCATAGACATCAGCTCTCTCTGCTTCTGCTGCCAGAATGCTGGGGTAGACCGGACTTGCTTTAAGAACTTAAAAGCCTCATCGTCCTCAACCATTCTCTCCAGATTCTGGTCATTGAGAACATCAGACACAGTTATAGCCTGTCCGTCATTAGACTTTGTTTTTCTCATACAAATACTGATAGCACTGTTAAGACTAGCTGTCTCTACCAGTTTGTACTTGAGAAGCAGCAGAGGGATGTTAGTGCTACATCTCCTATCATATCTAGGGAAGTCTCATTAGAAGATTTGAAATTATATTGGAACTTAGTTAATTGTAATTTAAATAACAAATATGTTATTGGACCATGGATATAAGATATTCACTTAACTTTAAGAATATCCATGGTTGAGTAACAAAAATATGTACATAGTAGAGATCGAGATTATAAGTATTATTAGATAGTAACTAACCTCAAAATGTCAGACTTTGATTTCTTGAGGATAGACAGGTCCTCAGGTAAGTCTCTGCATTGACCAGCAAACACACAAGGGTATGCTAGTTCCTCTATAAACTTATCCGTGGTTAAGTACAGAGGCTTCCTCCCTTCTCCAGGAGCCAATTTCATTAGCAGATTCTCATTAGACAGCAGCAGTGTGTCTAGAGAACCAGGGTTAATGGGGAGATCATCCTTGGTCTCATCCCAATCATCAATCTCCTTCAACAACTCCTCAAGGTTATCGAAGAGCTCCTCGATACCAGGAACGGTCTCAGAATCCTCTTGTTCTTCATCTACAACTATATCACACGGCTCGTCATTCGGGTTAACAATAAAATTAACATTACCAGAACCAGTACGTGTAACAGAGTTAATCCAGTTCTCTGAAACTACTACCTTCTCTAGCTTGAAGAGCTCAGTGGTAGAGAGATAGAGAGCTGCTTCTAACACCACATTCGGTCTTATCGTTTCGTATAAATAAGGTTTCGCGAACGATAACTTACGAAACAATTGTAACTGAATGGTTTGGGACTGTAAGAACGTCCTAGGTAACTGATTAACAATCTTATCTACGTCTATGGGAACATTAACAACCATGCCATGCAGCCCGTGCTGTCTCTCCCTGCCCAGAGATCTGATGTTCATGAACTCGTGTCTGGGAGATACCAGTCTCTGTTCAATCACAGTCAGACCAGTTAGCTCAGGAGGGATCTCGGGAAAAGTTAAGCCCCGGCACAACGCTATCTTAGGAACTCTGCCATCTTTGATATAAATGAGACATGTCTTACACACATACTCCATGTTGACTGTCTCATAGAGAAAAACCTAAATAGAAATCATTATATATATTAAAATGATTAAGATTAACCGAAAATTATATTTAATACCTACTTAATCAATAAATCATTTTTAATTAAATCTTATGATACTTAAATATATTAAAAATAATACCAATGGAGTATAATATAATTACCTGTTTGACGAAATCATGTTTGCACTCATTCGTTGAAACAAGTTTTTCTCTCTTAAGAATCACTACTGTTTTCCTGAAATGGAGACATCCACAGCAAGAACAAACAAAAGTGGGCCCTTCAGCAATCTCAGATAGATATTTGAGAATAACCGACTTAAGTGCACCTTGCATAGTCCTATACCTATCTATCTCAGCTAGGTTGTGTTTCATTTTCTCTTTAGAATCTATCCGTTTCTCGGTAACAAGCTTCAGCTGGCGTTCATTATGTTTCGTCCTCTCAGCAGGATCCTTGAGCTTATCTGCAACAGAAGCATTATGTTTCGCCCTTTCAGCTGGTTCCTTAAGCTTATCTGCAACAGCGGCATTATGTTTCGCCCTTTCAGCAGGATCCTTGAGCTTATCTGCAACAGCGGCATTATGTTTCGCCCTTTCAGCCGGATCCTTGAGCTTATCTGCAACAGCGGCATTATGTTTCGCCCTTTCAGCCGGATCCTTGAGCTTATCTGCAACAGCGGCATTATGTTTCGCCCTTTCAGCCGGATCCTTGAGCTTATCTGCAACAGCGGCATTATGTTTCGCCCTTTCAGCCGGATCCTTGAGCTTATCTGCAACAGCGGCATTATGTTTCGCCCTCTCAGCTGGATCCTTGAGCTTATTTGTCAATCTCTTCGACTCATCACTATTATGTTTCGCTCGTGTTTCGGGATCCTCTCGATCTTTCTTGACACTCGCAAGTCTAGTTTCGTTTTCAATATCACGAAACTCAGTATCATCCGTTCTCCTCTTTTTAATAGCATCTCTCTTTCTATCCTTAGTAGCTCTATACCCTTTCCTCTTGCGAGACTTAGGAGTAGAGATCGGTGTGCCCTTGCTAGGAGTAGCACAGGTAGAGGAGCACTGACTAGACAGCCCGAGATCATTCATCGGTACAGCCTGAGAAGTAATCGGGGTACGCTGAACGTCCTGACTTAGATCAGCATTCAATTCAGATTCCGAATCTTCGTTAGTTTCTCCTTGTGAGCATAACTGTACTTCCATTGGACTCAATTCTCGGATAGTAAGATCATTTGAAATATCCATAGTATCTAAAATATTGTATTGTACATATAAGGATAATTAATTAGAAGTTTAATCTAAATTGTACGTCTTTCATTGGATACGTATTACGTATAATGTAATACATACTATATGTATACCTTATAATATCGAGCTCATGAAATTTCCTTTGAACAACTTTCTGTTTAAAATCGTTATTCCTTTGTTGTTATCGACTAATAGCATAGTCTGTATAGTACAAATTTGATTATTTGCTAGCATCTTGTATATACAATAATATTTAAAAATACATATGCTATATTGAATTACTTCGAAAACATTGCTGGTTGTTTAGAGATAAGCGTATAATACGTGTTGATGGACAGCGTATAACGTATTAAACAATTAAGATTTTAATACTCAAATTGAATTTCATCTTATTTAAATATAATTTTAAATAATGTTGGAGGTGTAAAGAATTAAAATAACAATCGGTAATAGTATTTATAAGTATTCTCTATTATTACAAATAGTATAAATATCTTATAATTTCGTTACTAATTTGAATAATAGAATTGACATTATCAACTGTAAGTGTGCAAGTGTTTTAATGTATGAAACATATCTTAATTTACAAACACTAACGTAATAAATAACAGTCGTTATGAAGCAGATATGTATTACCGTATCAGTGTACGCACTTAGTGTATGGAGAAGATGGCTGATTTAGGCAAAAAACCGTTAAAAGTATTAATTTTAAGAATTATCGATGACATCTTTCAATAGATGGATAATTCGTTTGAAAATATTAAAAAATACTCGATCAAGAAACTTAATAATTAATGACAATAAAATAAAATAATAACCTGTTTCAGATGAGAAGTCTTCAGAAGATGAGGCATTAGGATCTCCTCCGGTAGGTCCAGGATTTAACTCTACTCCACCGATCACAAGTAGCATCCTGATGACTACCAATAACAGGCAACATGATAGTGCTAATATCGGATCCGCCTGTTTCGTAATGGGGTAGAAATTCCAGGTCTCACTCTCATCACATCCTTTAGGTAATCTACCTTTTCCTCCCCAGCCTCCAATTCTTGATCTCCAAAGCTCAATAGAAATCATATCTATTTAAATAAATTAACAATGGTGCATAGTGATCACAAATGAAATGAATTCATCGAAAGTATTAAATTAATTCATGGAAGTATTAAATTAATTAATTAGTTCATCAAAAGTAAAGAAGGCATTCATTGAAACTTCGAAAGTACACGTAATGACTTAATTAATACTGACCTTAGAAATGGATGAGCTTTGTTCGGGTGCAGGTCAAAACGTCTACAAACCAAAACGTCTACAACCAAAACGTCTACAAACCAAAACGTCTACAAACCAAAACGTCTACAAACCAAAACGTCTACAAAGCAAAACGTCTATAATCCGAAATACAGTCAACATTCGGTATCTCGAACCCTCAGGGGAAATCAAAATCTATTCGAGATTGCGAATGTTCGAGCTATCGAACGGATTTTGTATGGCAGGGGTTTCCAAGGGAAAAATAAATTTGGTTGAATTAGCGAATGTTCGAGTTAACGGGCATTCGAGATAGTGGATGTTGACTGTATCTAAGTAATGAACCATTCTATCTATGTTTATTCGATAACACCCTGAAGCTATATAATTGATGAGCAATTATAGATAGTATATCTGATAACACCCTTAACTTATAGGGCTATTTTACAAACTCATTGATACACGCATATATATATATTTATTATCGTAAGGTAGGCAAAGTATCAATAATTTATCTATTTTTATGTCTAATAATTCACTATTCGTAAATTCTCATAATGGAACTGTCGTTGATCCATGCCTCGAATGTGGTCTAACTGTAAGACCACGTCAAGAAGCAATTCAGTGTGAAAATTGTTCGTTTTGGCAGCATCGCAAATGTAATACAAATATCACACGTGAATGTTATCGGAGGGCGGTAAGGGGCGAAGAAGAATTACAGTGGCAATGTGTATCATGTTTGATCAACTTTCAAATAGAGTCTGATGAGTTGCCACTTATTGAAAGCACACGATTGTCAAATTTTTCTACTGGCGAAGATGATTATCCGCTTCCAAACGAAGTAAGTGTCTTAAATTCATCTGTTTCGCATCCAAATACCTGCTTTGTACATCCCTCAGTTGCTTTTCATCCAGATCAAACTAATGACCTTAATTCAGCAACTTTAAATGGGTCACTGGAGAATTCTGAAGAAACTAATCTCCCTAATGTATCTAATATAGATACAAACCAATATCCTGACTTTTCTATTCCTGAGAATATACAAGAATCATCACTGGATCTATCCTTTCTCTATACATCTATTCAGAATAGCCAACTGGAATGTACCCCTGAGTTCGAGGTCATAACCAAGTCCTCACAGAAAGGAAAAGATGTTCTGATTGAAAAAGTTGGCTACACTTATGTAATAAATATTCGAAGGAATATGGTCAACTATTGGCGCTGTAGTGTACGCAACAAGTCTATCGTCTGCCCAGCAAGAATTATTCAACGTGGGAGCATGTTTACTCGTGGGCCCAATGATCATAACCACCCAGCTATTCCTGGAGTAAACTTCAAGACCAAGCTAAGGGTAAAGGTTCTAAATAGAGCCAAAAGTGACATATTTGTTCCTGCTGCAGAGATAGTAGAAAATGCACTTGTGCCTTACACTACTTGTCCAGGCCTCCCAAGTCTAGCTAACCTATCGAGAGCTGCAAACCGTGCAAGGCAGAGTATTCGACCAGAGGACCCTGTGGATTTAGAATTTGAAATTTACACAGACTACATTCCTGAGAACTTTTACGTGGAGACGTCAAAGTTGATGAACGGAGACACCTCGTATTCGCTACAAATCACATGCTCAATATTTTAAGCAGAGCTAAGATATGGTATTTGGATGGGACGTTTAAAATTGTGAAACCACCTTTTGTACAGCTATTCTCTATTCATGCTTTGTTAAATCGGACTCTGGAATTAAGCAATTACCATTAGTGTTTGTAGTTATGTCTGGAAAACGCAAGAAGGATTATAGAAAAGTACTAACCGCTATCTTAGAAGCTCTACCTAATCCCCCATTAGTCAAACGTGCAGTAATGGATTTCGAAATAAGCTTATGGAAAGCTTTTCCTAAAGTTTATCCAGGAGTAAAACTACAGGGTTGTTCTTTTCATTGGACACAGGCTGTCTGGAGAAAGATTCAACTCTTAGGTTTACAACAACAATATATGAGTGACATATCAACATATGATTTTTGTAGAAAATTAATGGCTCTACCTTTTCTTCCTGCAGAGCACATAGAACATGCATTCAGAAATCTGGTAGAACATGTTAGTAGTGGAACTGAACTTGAACTTGCAACATACATTGATACTACATGCAGGGGCGCCCGCAGGCATACGCACTATACGCACGTGCGATAGTAAATTTTATCTGTTAATTAATTTTAGCACTCTTTTGTGCTAAGATTTTTTGAAATTAGTCACAAAACTCATGAGTTTGGAAATTGGATACAGAAACTTCCTGAAAAAACATATTGTGCGTACATTAATTTTTAACCTGCGGGCGCCCCTGACTACATGGATCTCCGGAAATTGGCATCCGAATGATTGGTGCATATTTAATCAGGCAGTGCGCACAAATAACGATGTTGAAGGATGGCACTTGCGAATAAATAGTAGGGCCCGGCGAAGTCAATTACAGTTTTATGTATTAATAGAACTTCTACACAAAGAATCTCAAATAATCTCTCTACAATTAAATCTAGTCTCACAAAATAAACTGAAGCGCTATCAAAGAAAAACCTACAGAAATATGCAAGCAAAAATCTTAGCACTTTGGGAAGAATATTCGCATGGAACAATATCGGTAAATCACATGCTGCGTGCTTGTTCTAGGCTAAATGGGCCACAGATCTAGTAACTAGTTACTTGTATTGATTTCTTTATCATTTCTATTATTTCTTATAATGATCTCTTTATCATTCCTTCATTTCAATAAATAATTTCTCCTTATTACAAAGTTACTTTTGCATTGGTAAGGGTTAATAATTATATAACTTATATAAAACATATAGAATATTAGGTGTTATAGAAAATAGCACAAATCCGACGTAAACTTGTGGATTGTATCTTAGTGATAGAATCGCACCCGTTATGGTTTGTAGACGTTTTGGTTTGTAGACGTTTTGGATTGTAGACGTTTTGGATTTTAGACGTTTTGGTTTGTAGACGTTTTGGTTTGTAGACGTTTTGGTTGTAGACGTTTTGGTTTGTAGACGTTTTGACTGTAGACGTTTTGGTTTGTAGACGTTTTGACTAGAAATCCTTTGTTCAAGGTTCAAAAAAATAGCAAATAGAAATAAAAGTAGCAAGTTGTAATAATAATATAATATAATGATAAATTAGTTTCAATATAAAACTGATTCTCTAGTATAAATAGTAATACGAATGCCTAAGTTGAAATAGAAGCCTACTCGATCTCACAAGTTGAATCAATATAATAATAGCGAGTTGAAACAATAGAATTTGAATTGACACTTTCGATTGAACTGAAGTGTTAGTTTACAAAGGAAACTTGCAACTCAATTGTGGCACTAACGAAACCCAATTTAAAAATTCGTGCACTGTGAAAAGGTGTAGAATTTAATTCTCTATCGAATGCATATAATTTAAATATTCGCGCACTATTTAATGTTATTTTTCCAATATTAATCAGGTGCAAAAATGTGTCCAAAAAATGTAATAAAAAATCGTGACCCCAGGTGCACATCTGTAACCCATGAGACACATACCCAGAAATTTTGGGTTCTTAGTTAATAAAACTCTGTTCTGTGGAGAGGATACGGAAGGAAAATAATAATAATAACCAAGGCACTAAGATTAGAACTGGGCCACTATACTATAGTATAGTCGGCACAGTAATAAAAATCCAAAATTGCAGCCTGTGCCGACGCATGATCCTTTGGTGGCACTATATTTTGTTGGTAGTTTATTGATAGTGCCTCCAAAGGAACATGTTGTCGGCACAGGCTGCAATTTTGGATTTTTTCCGCCATGTCATCATCACTATGAAGGTGTTAAATTATTTCAAAAAGGTGTTTCAGAAGGCATCGACCCTTAGAGTGGTGGAATTTTCCATTTAGTTCACTTCATTTTAGAGATATTCAAGTTTGAGTATAATATAATAGCTGATGCCTCAGCATTTTTTATGTGAGTGTTGGGTCATCACCCAACTTCAACTAACCCATTTTAAATATCGAATTAACAAAATTGTAAAAACACATTTTTTTAACGATGTCATCATCACCTCAAGGTGTCAAGACCCATTTGTAGAGGTGTTACGTGACATAAGGATCAATTGATAAATTGGAAGTTTGTTTCTATCTTTTTTGAATTCTGAGATTTATGATATTTGATTAATTAGTATAAATAATTATTAATATTATTTATAATATAACACCAATTTCAATTTCAACTTACAATTATTAAGTTAAATTATTTTGTCATAAATAATATTAATTGATTTGGCTATCAAATTTCAATTCCGCACACTCGATAACCCCTAATAAACAAATTGGGAGCATCTCTATAAGTCATATACTGACTTAATTAATTATAATTAATTACGTCAGTATATTAACAGTGCAAGAGTATTCTTGCAGAAGGAAATATTATCACATAATCTGTCGTTGTAATGGAATGTAAAA
The DNA here is from genome assembly GCA_028753945.1 of Hexactinellida sp. DTS-2022. Classification (NCBI taxonomy): domain Eukaryota; kingdom Metazoa; phylum Porifera; class Hexactinellida; species Hexactinellida sp. DTS-2022. The sequence goes on along the minus strand of JAPNXP010000011.1, from coordinate 1,097,800 downwards.
TCTCGGTTTTCAATTGGAAAATAGAAGCCTACTCGATCTCACAAGTTGAATCAATATAATAGTAACGAGTTGAAACAATAGAATTAGATTTAACACTTTCAATTGAACTGAAGTGTTAGTGAACAAAGGAAACTTGCAAGTCAATTGTGGCACAAACGAAGCCCAATTTGAAAATTCGTGCACTGTGAAAAGGTGTAGAATTTAATTCTCTATCGAATGCATATAAATTAAATATTCGCGCACTATTTAATGTTATTTTTCCAATATTAATCAGGTGCAAAAATGTGTCCAAAAAATGTAATAAAAAATCGTGACCCCAGGTGCACATCTGTAACTCATGAGACACATATCCTGAAAATTTCAGTTCTTAGTTACTAAAACTCTGTTCTGTGGAGGATCTACGGACCAATAATAATAATAAAAATCCAAAATTGCAGCCTGTGCCGACGCGTGTTCCTTTGGTGGCACAATATTTTGTTGGTTGTTTATTGATAGTGCCTCCAAAGGAGCATGCTGTCGGCACAGGCTGCAATTTTGGATTTTTTTCCGCCATGTCATCATCACTATGAAGGTGTTAAATTATTTCTGAAAGGTGTTTCAAAAGGCAACGACCCTTAGTGAGTAGGTAGTTTCGTTTTAGCTCACTTCATTTCAAAGATATTCAAATTTCAGTAGAATATAATAAGTGATGAGTCAACATTTTTTATATGAGTGTTTGGTGATCACACAACACCAACCAACTCATTCGAAATATATTATTCACAAAATTGTAAAAACACATTTTTTTGACGATGTCATCATCACCTCAAGGTGTCAAAACCCATTTGTAGAGGTGTTACGTTGCATAAGGATCAATTGATAAATTTGAAATTTGTTTCTATCTTCTATAATCTCTGAGATTAACGATATTTAATTAATTAGTTTAAATAATTATAAATTAATTAGTTTAAATAATTATTAATATTATTTATAATATAACACCAATTTCAATGTTAATTTACAATAATTAATTTAAATTATTTTGCCATAAATAATAAATTAATTAATTTGACTATCAAATTTCAATTCCGCACACTCGATAACCCCAATAATCTAATTGGAACAGTCTCTAAAAGTTAAAGACAGAGCGATTAATTATGTCAGTGTTCCATTGTGCAGAATATTCACGCAGAAGTAAATATAATCACATAACCTGTCGTTGTTAAGGAATGTAATATCTTAGTTTTCAATTAGAAAATAGAAGCCTACTCGATCTCACAAGTTGAATCAATATGATTATCGCAAGTTTAAACAATAGTGTAAGATTTAACAAGTTGAATCAAATATATTTATTACAAGTTGAAACAATGGAATTAGATTTACAGTTTACTGAAATGGAGGTGTGGGTAAACAAAGAAATTTAAACCCCGATTTGTGGCAAAAATTAACGCAAAGTTGAATATTTTTGATTTTCCAAATGGTGTAAAATTAAATGAGCTATCCAATGTGAAAATTTTATCAAATTGACAAGGTATAATTTCATGTAATAGCCATAATTAGTGTAAATAGGTGTTAAAATTAGTGGATCAAAAATCGTAACCCCAGGTGCAAATTAAACGGCCACTCCGAACCTGCATGCCAAGTTTCAGCCCCCAATGTATACAGGTGTGGCCAGGGCACCGTCTACGGAGAAATAATAAAATCCAAAATTGCAGCCTGTGCCGACGCATGTTCCTTTGGTGGCACTATATTTTGGTGGTGGTTTATTGATAGTGCCTACAAAGGAACATGCTGTCGGCACTAGCTGCAATTTTGGATTTTTTTTCGCCTAGTCATCATCACTATGAAGGTGTTAAATTATTTCAGAAAGGTGTTTCAGTAGAATATAATCTGTGATGACTCAGCATTTTCAAAGTGCGTGTTGGGTATTCACCCAACTCCAACCAACCCATGCGAATTATTTAATTCACAAAATTGTAAAAATACATTTTTTTGACGATGTCATCATCACCTCAAGGTGTCAAGACCCACTTGTATAGGTGGTACCTGGCATAAGGACCAATTGATAAATTGAAAGTTTGTTTCTATCTTGTATCATCTCTGAGATTAATGAAATTTACCTAATTAGTATAAATATTTAATCAATAAATTAATAATTTAACACCATTATTATGTACAGCAAAATAAATAAAGTTCAATTATTTGCACTTATTATTAATTTAAATCGAATTTCACTATCATATTTGAATTCAGCGCACTCGATAACCCCAATAATCCAATTGGAAAATTCTATAAGTTAAATACAAAAGGAATTAATTATAATAAATTACGTCAGTACATTAATTGTGCAAAAAGAATATACTCGCCGAAATAAAAATAATCACTTAATCTGTCGTTGTTGTGGAATGTAAAATCTTAACGGTTCTATCATAAACCATCTTTAGTTTAATGCCATTCATTCATTACTTAATGATAATAAATTAAATTATTAGTTATTTATTTTAGCAATGTTATCCACGGTGAGTTGAGTAAAGTCAACAAATTCCTTATATAAATTAATTTAATTTAATCCATTGTATAGTAATGCTACAATTAAATAGAAGCCAGCTGGAATTTATAAGCTAAATCAATATAATTATCGCAAGTTGAATCACTAGAGTAGGATTTAACAAATTAAATCAATATAATTATTACAAGTTGAAACAATGGAATTAGATTTCACAGTTTTATTGAAATTGAAGTGTGAGTAAACAAAGAAATTTCAACCCCCATTAATGGCAGAAATTAAAACAATTTTAACAAATTTTCTTCTCCCATCAGACGCAGAATTTTAAGATGAATCTAAATATGAAATAAAATTTTGGGATATTAAAACACATTTTGACTTATGGACCGCACAAATTTTGAAAGGTGCTAAAGATGTGTCAAAAATTTCCTAATAAAAATTCGTAACCCCAGGTGCAAATTAGACGGTCCCTCCGCAACTACATGCCAATTTTAAGCCCTCAATGTATACAGGTGTGGCCAGGGCACCTGCTACGGAGAAATAAAAAGAATAATAATAATAAAAAAAATCAAAAATTGCAGCCTGTGCCGACGCATGTTCCTTTGGTGGCACCATATTTTTTTGGTTGTTTATTGATAGTGCCTCCAAAGAAACATGCTGTCGGCACAGGCTGCAATTTTTGATTTTTTTTTTGCCAAGTCATCATCGCTGTAAAGGTGTTAAATTATTTCATGAAAGGTGTTTCAGAGGCTACGACCCTAGGAGTGGTAGAAGATTCCATCTTTCTAACTTCATTTGAGAGATATTCAAGTTTCAGTAGAATATAATGTGCTGAGTCAGCATTTTTGGGTGCGTTTTGGGTATTCACCCAACTCCAACCAACCCATGCAAATTATTTAATTCACAAAATTGTAGAAATACATTTTCTTGACGATGTCATAATCACCTCAAGGTGTCAAGACCCACTTGTATAGGTGGTACCTGGCATAAGGACCAATTGATAAATTGAAAGTTTGTTTCTATCTTGTATCATCTCTGAGATTAATGAAATTTTGATAATTAGTAAAAATATTTAATTTTTAATTTATTATTTAACACCATTATTATATACAGCAAAATAAATTATGTTCAATTATTTGCAATTATTATTAATTTAAATTGAATTTCACTATAATATTTGAATTCCACGCACTCGATAACCCCAATAATCTAATTGGAACCGACTATAAGTTAATTACAAAATGAATTAATTATAATTAATTACGTCAGTACATTAATTGTGCAAGAATATTCTCGCCGAAATAAATATAATCACTTAATCTGTCGTTGTTGTGGAATGTAAAATCTTAACGGTTCCATCATAAACCATCTTTAGTTTAATGCCATTCATTCATTACTTATTGATAATAAATTAAATTATTAGTTATTTATTTTATCAATGTTATCCACGGTGAGTTGAGTAAAGTCAACAAATTCCTTATATAAATTAATTTAAATAGAAGCCAGCTGGAATTTATAAGTTAAATCAATATATTTATCGCAAGTTGAAACAATAGAATAAGATTTAACAAGTCAAATCAATATAATTATTACAAGTTGAAACAATAGAATTAGATTTAACACTTTCAATGGAACTGAAGTGTTAGTAAACAAAGGAAACTTGCAACTCTATTGTGGCGCTAACGAAACCCAATTTAAAAATTCGCACACTGTGAAAAGGTGTAGAATTTAATTCTCTATCCGTACATGTAAATTTTATCAAGCTCAATATTAATTATTTCATGTTATGAGCAATAATTAGTTTAAATAGGTGTTGAAATCATTTGAGAAAAAATCGTAACCCCAGGTGCAAATTAGACGGTCCCTCCGCAACTACATGCCAAGTTTCAGCCCTCAATGTATAAAGGTGTGCCCAGGGCACCGTCTACGGAGAAAAAAAATAAAAAATCCAAAATTGCAGCTGTGCCGACGCATGTCCCTTTGGTGGCACTATATTTTTGTGTTGTTTATTGATAGTGCCTCCAAAGGAACATGCTGTCGGCGCAGGCTGCAATTTTGAATTTTTTTTAACCAAGTCATCAACGTCCAAGGTGTGAAGAAGCATTTGTTATTTGGTCCGAGTCACAAGGAACGGTAGATAAATTTGAAGCTTGTTTCTATCATAAACCATCTAGAGTTTAATGCCATTCATTCATTATGTATTGATAATAAATTATATTATTAGTTATTTATTTTAGCAATGTTATCCACGGTTGGTTGAGTTGAGTCAACAAATTCCTTATATTATATTATTATATTTTATCCATTGTATAGTAATACTACAATTAAATAGAAGCCAGCTGGAATTTATAAGTTAAATCAATTCAATAGAGTAAGATTTAACAAGTTAAATCAATATAATTATTACAAGTTGAAACAATGGAATTAGATTTAACAGTTATACTGAAACTGAAGTGTGATTAAACAAAGAAATTTCAACCCCCATTTATGGCAGAAATAAAACTCTTTATTGAAAGTTTTCTTCTCCCATCAGACGCAGAATTTTATGGTGAATCCAAATGTGAAATAAAATTTGGGGGTTTAGTAAAACATATTTTGAGTTATGGACCAGACAAAATTTGAAAGGTGTTAAAGATGTGTCCAAAATTGGTTAATCAAAAATCGTAACCCCAGGTGCAAATTAGACGGTCCCATCGCACCTACATGCCAAGTTTCAGCCCATCAACTATAAAGCTCTGGCCAGGGCACCGTCTACGGAGAAAAAAAAAAAAAAAAAAAAAAACAATAAAGGCAGTGATTCCAATACTGGGCCACTATACTATAGTATAGTCGGCACAGTAAAAAAATATTAAAGGCATTAAGATTAGAACTGGGCCACTATACTATAGTATAGTCGGCACAGTAAAATAAAAATCCAAAATTGCATCCTGTGCCGACGCATGTTCCTTGGATGCACTATTTTTGTTGGTGGTTTATTGATAGTGCCTCCAATGGAACATGCTGTCGGCACAGGATGCAATTTTGGATTTTTTTTTCGCCAAGTCATCATCACTATAAAGGTGTTAAATCATTTCAAAAAGGTGTTACAGAAGGCATCGACCCTTAGAGTGGTGGAAGTTTCGTTTTAGTTCACTTCCTTTTAGCGATATTCAAGTTTGAGTAGAATATAACAACTGATGACTCAGCATTTTTTATGTGAGTGTTGGGTCATCACCCAACATGAACTAACCCATTTTTAATATCGAATTAACAAAATTGTAAAAACACATTTTTTTAACGATGTCATCATCACCTCAAGGTGTCAAGACCCACTTGTATAGGTGCCACGTGCCATAAGGACCAATTGATAAATTGAAAGTTTGTTTCCATCTTCTATGATCTCTGAGATTTATGATATTTAATTAATTAGTATATATAATTATTAATATTATTTATAATTTAACACCAATTTCAATGTCAACTTATATTTATTAAGTTTAATTATTTTGTCATAAATTATAAATAAATTAATTTGTCCATCAAATTTCAATTCCGCACACTCGGTAACCCCTAATAAACAAATTGGAAGCATCTATATAAGTCATATACTGACTGAATTAATTATAAATAATTACGTCAGTATATTAACAGTGCAATAATATTAACGCAGAAGTAAATATAATCACATAATCTGTCGTTGTTGTGGTATGTAAAATCTTAACGGTTCTATCATAAACCATCTTTAGTTTAATGCCATTCATTCATTACTTATTGATAATAAATTAATTTATTAGTTATTTATTTTAGCATTGTTATCCACGGTGATTTGAGTTTAGTCAACAAATTCCTTATATCATTATATCTTATTTAATCCATTGTATAGTAATACTACAATTAAATAGAAGCCAGCTGGAATTTATAAGTTGAATCAATATATTTATCTCAAGTTGAAACAATAGAGTAAGATTTAACAAGTTAAATCAATATAATTATTACAAGTTGAAACAATAGAATTAGATTTAACACTTTACTGAAATTGAAGTGTGAGTAAACAAGTAATTTTAACCGCCATTTATGGCAGAAATAAAAACCTTTATTGAAAGATTTCTTCTCCCATCAGACGCAGAATTTTATGGTGAATCCAAATGTGAAATAAAATTTGGGGGTTTAGTAAAACATATTTTGAGTTATGGACCAGACAAATTTTGAAAGGTGTTAAAGATGTGTCAAAAATTCGTTAATCAAAAATCGTAACCCCAGGTGCAAATTAGACGGTCCATACGCACCTACATGCCAAGTTTCAGCCCATCAACTATAAAGCTCAGGCCAGGGCACCGTCTACGGAGAAAAAATAAAAATAATAAAAATAATAATAATAAAGGCAGTGATTCTAATACTGGGCCACTATACTATAGTATAGTCGGCACAGTAATAATAATAATAAAGGCAGTGATTCCAATACTGGGCCACTATACTATAGTATAGTCGGCACAGTTAAAAAAAATCCAAAATTGCATCCTGTGCCGACGCATGTTCCTTGGGTGGCACTATATTTTGATGGTGGTTTATTGATAGTGCCTCCAATGGAACATGCTGTCGGCACAGGATGCAATTTTGGATTTTTTTTCGCCAAGTCATCATCACTATAAAGGTGTTAAATCATTTCAAAAAGGTGTTACAGCAGGCATCGACCCTTAGAGTGGTGGAAGTTTCGTTTTAGTTCACTTCCTTTTAGCGATATTCAAGTTTGAGTAGAATATAACAACTGATGACTCAGCATTTTTTATGTGAGTGTTGGGTCATCACCCAACATGAACTAACCCATTTTTAATATCGAATTAACAAAATTGTAAAAACACATTTTTTTAACGATGTCATCATCACCTCAAGATGTCAAGACCCACTTGTATAGGTGGCACGTGCCATAAGGACCAATTGATAAATTGAAAGTTTGTTTCTATCTTCTATGATCTCTGAGATTTATGATATTTAATTAATTAGTATATATAATTATTAATATTATTTATAATTTAACACCAATTTCACTGTCAACTTATATTTATTAAGTTTAATTATTTTGTCATAAATAATAAATAAATTAATTTGTCCATCAAATTTCAATTCCGCACACTCGATAACCCCTAATAAACAAATTGGGAGCATCTATATAAGTCATATACTGACTGAATTAATTATAATTAATTACGTCAGTATATTAACAGTGCAATAATATTAACGCAGAAGTAAATATAATCACATAATCTGTCGTTGTTGTGGTATGTAAAATCTTAACGGTTCTATCATAAACCATCTTTAGTTTAATGCCATTCATTCATTACTTATTGATAATAAATTAAATTATTAGTTATTTATTTTAGCAATGTTATCCACGGTGATTTGAGTTTAGTCAACAAATTCCTTATATCATTATATTTTATTTAATCCATTGTATAGTAATACTAGAATTAAATAGAAGCCAGCTGGAATTTTTAAGTTGAATCAATATATTTATCTCAAGTTGAAACAATAGAGTAAGATTTAACAAGTTAAATCAATATAATTATTACAAGTTGAAACAATAGAATTAGATTTAACACTTTTACTGAAATTGAAGTGTGAGTAAACAAAGAAATTTCAAACCCCATTTATGGCAGAAATTAAACATATTTTTGAAAATATTCCTCTCCCATCGGACGCAGAATTTTATGGTGAATCCAAATGTGAAATAAAATCTGGGGGTTTAGTAAAACATATTTTGAGTTATGGACCAGACAAATTTTGAAAGGTGTTAAAGATGTGTCAAAAATTCGTTAATCAAAGATCGTAACCCCAGGTGCAAATTAGACGGTCCATACGCACCTACATGCCAAGTTTCAGCCCATCAACTATAAAGCTCAGGCCAGGGCACCGTCTACGGAGAAAAAATAAAAATAATAATAATAATAAAAATCCAAAATTGCAGCCTGTGCCGACGCATGTTCCTTTGGTGGCACTATATTTTGTTGGTTGTTTATTGATAGTGCCTCCAAAGGAACATGCTGTCGGCGCAGGCTGCAATTTTGGATTTTTTTTCGCCAAGTCATCAACGCCCAAGGTGTGAAGAAGCATTTGTTAATTGGTCCGAGTCACAAGGAACGGTAGATAAATTTGAAGTTTGTTTCTATCTTAAACCATCTTGAGTTTGATGCCATTCATTCATTATGCATTGATAATAAATTATATTATTAGTTATTTATCTTAGCATTGTTATCCACGGTTGAGTTGAATTAAGTCAACAAATTCCTTATATTATATTATTTTATTTAATCCATTGTATGGTAAATTAAATAGAAGCCAGCTGCAATTTATAAGTTAAATCAATTTAATTATCGCGAGTTGAATCAATAGAATAAGATTTAACAAGTTAAATCAATATAATTATTACAAGTTGAAACAATGGAATTAGATTTAACAGTTATACTGAAACTGAAGTGTGAGTAAACAAAGAAATTTCAACCCCCATTTATGGCAGAAATAAAACTCTTTATTGAAAGTTTTCTTCTCCCATCAGACGCGGAATTTTATGGTGAATCCAAATGTTAAATAAAATTTGGGGGTTTAGTAAAACATATTTTGTGTTATGGACCAGACAAATTTTGAAAGGTGTTAAAGAAGTGTCAAAAATTTCTTAATCAAAAATCGTTACCCCAGGTGCAAATTAGACGGTCCCATCGCACCTACATGCAAAGTTTAAGCCCATCAACTATAAAGCTCTGGCCAGGGCACCGTCTACGGAGAAAAAATAATAAAAATAATAATAAAAAATCCAAAATTGCAGCCTGTGCCGACGCATGTTCCTTTGGTGGCACTATATTTTGGTGGTGGTTTATTGATAGTGCCTCCAAAGGAACATGCTGTCGGCACAAGCTGCAATTTTGGATTTTTTTTTCGCCTAGTCATCATCACTAGGAAGGTGTTAAATTATTTCAGAAAGGTGTTTCAGTAGGCAACGACCCTTAGAGTGGTGGAAATTTCCATTTAGCTCACTTCATTTGAGAGATATTCAAGTTTCAGTAGAATATCATCTGTGATGACTCAGCATTTTTAAAGTGCGTGTTGGGTATTCACCCAACTCCAACCAACCCATGCGAATTATTTAATTCACAAAATTGTAAAAATACATTTTTTTGACGATGTCATCATCACCTCAAGGTGTCAAGACCCACTTGTATAGGTGGTACGTGGCATAAGGACCAATTGATAAATTGAAAGTTTGTTTCTATCTTGTATCATCTCTGAGATTAATATAATTTAGCTAATTAGTATAAATATTTAATTAATAAATTAATAATTTAACACCATTATTATATACAGCAAAATAAATTAAGTTCAATTATTTGCACTTATTATTAATTTAAATCGAATTTCACTATCATATTTGAATTCAGCGCACTCAATAACCCCAATAATCCAATTGGAACCGTCTATAAGTTAAATACAAAAGGAATTAATTATAATTAATTACGTCAGTACATTAATTGTGCAAGAATATTCTCGGCGAAATAAATATAATCACTTAATCTGTCGTTGTTGTGGAATGTAAAATCTTAACGGTTCTATCATAAACCATCTTAAGTTCAATGCCATTCATTCATTACTTATTGATAATAAATTAAATTATTAGTTATTTATTTTAGCAATGTTATCCACGGTGAGTTGAGTAAAGTCAACAAATTCCTTATATTATATTATTATATTTAATCCATTGTATAGTAATACTACAATTAAATAGAAGCCAGCTGGAATTTATAAGTTAAATCAATATAATTATCGCAAGTTGAAACAATAGAATAAGATTTAACATGTCAAATCAATATAATTATTACAGGTTGAAACAATGGAATTAGATTTAACACTTTCAATGGAACTGAAGTGTTAGTAAACAAACGAAACTTGCAACTCTATTGTGGCACTAACGAAACCCAATTAAAAAATTCGTGCACTGTGAAAAGGTGTAGAATTTAATTCTCTATCCGTACATGTAAATTTTTTCAAGTTCAATATTAATTATTTCATGTTATGAGCTATAATTAGTTTAAATAGGTGTTGAAATCATTTGATATAAAATCGTAACCCCAGGTGCAAATTAGACGGTCCCTCCGCAACTACATGCCAAGTTTCAGCCCTCAATGTATACAGGTGTGGCCAGGGCACCTGCTACGGAGAAATAATAAAAATAAAGGCAGTGATTCCAATACTGGGCCACTATACTATAGTATAGTCGGCACAGTAATAATAATAAAGGCAGTGATTCTAATACTGGGCCACTATACTATAGTATAGTCGGCACAGTAAAAAAATCCAAAATTGCAGCCTGTGCCGACGCATGTTCCTTGGTGGCACTATATTTTGTTGGTGGTTATTGATAGTGCCTCCAAAGCCACATGCTGTCGGCGCAGGCTGCAATTTTGGATTTTTTTTCGCCAAGTCATCAACGCCCAAGGTGTGAAGAACCATTTGTTAATTGGTCGTTGCCACAAGGAAGGGTAGATAAATTTGAAGTTTGTTTCTATCATAAACCATCTAGAGTTTAATACCATTCATTCATTATGTATTGATAATAAATTATATTATTAGTTATTTATTTTAGCAATGTTATCCACGGTGATTTGAGTAAAGACAATAAATTCCTTATATTATTAGATTTTATTTAATCCATTGTATAGTAATACTACAATTAAATAGAAGCCAGCTGCAATTTCTAAGTTAAATCAATATAATTATCGCAAGTTGAAACAATAGAGTAGGATTTAACAAGTTAAATCAATATAATTATTACAAGTTGAAACAATGGAATTAGATTTCACAGTTTTATTGAAACTGAAGTGCGAGTAAACAAAGGAATTTCAACCCCCATTTATGGCAGAAATTAAACCAATTTTAACACATTTTCTTCTCCCATCAGACGCAGAATTTTATGGTGAATCCAAATGTGAAATAAAATTTTGGGGTTTAGTAAAACATTTTTTGAGTTATGGACCAGACAAATTTTGAAAGGTGTTAAAGATGTGTCAAAAATTTGTTAATACAAAATCGTAACCCCAGGTGCAAATTAGACGTCGACTTGAATCTACATGCCAAGTTTCAGCCCTCTATGTATATAGGTGTGCCCAGGGCACCGTCTACGGAGAAAGAATAATAATAATATACAATAAAGGCAGTAATATTAGAACTGGGCCACTATACTATAGTATAGTCGGCACAGTAATAATAATAACTAACCAAGGCAGTAAGATTAGAACTGGGCCACTATACTGTAGTATAGTCGGCACAGTAATAATAATAATAACAACAAACCAAAGCACTAAGATTAGAACTGGGCCACTATACTATAGTATAGTCGGCACAGTAATAATATACCAAAGCACTAAGACCAATACTGGGCCACTATACTATAGTATAGTCGGCACAGTAATAATAATAATAACTAACCAAGGCAGTAAGATTAGAACTGGGCCACTATACTATAGTATAGTCGGCACAGTAATAATATACCAAAGCACTAAGACCAATACTGGGCCACTATACTATAGCATAGTCGGCACAGTAATAATATACCAATGCACTAAGATTAGAACTGGGCCACTATACTATAGTATAGTCGGCACAGTAAAAATATTAAAGGCAGTAAGTTTAGAACTGGGCCACTATATAATTTTTGAGATAATGGGATAATTAACACTTAATTCATTATTAGGTAATGACTCACTATCTCAAAAATTATTGAAGTTAGGCATATAAAATGTATTATCGATGAATAGGAAGTTACCTATTCCGGACAGATCAGTACCAGTCTAGTTTAGATAACATTCATAGTTTTTGAGTTATGGCACATTTTAGGAAATATACATTTTCCATGGCAACCGAGGAATGTGTCAACATTCCATTTATAATTTCGATATATTTTATTCTACTACTTCTGGGTATAACCATGTTCCAATTTTGAACATTTATAACGCGTTTAACTATGTTAAAAGTATGCTAGAAAAACAAGATAATTCTCAACCAAAATAACCAACCATAACGTCATCAGATGATGACATATCACAATTCTGGAGGGTGCTATGTATACCTGGATACCATATTCCTATATAGTTATACAGTGGAGCCTCCCATAACGGACACTCCAAATAGCGGACAACCTCTAAATAACGGACAACCCTCGTGGCACGGATTTATTTAATTAGCATATGTCTAATAGAAAAGCAACCTCTAAATAGCGGACAACCTCTAAATAATGGACAACGGTTCCGGTCCCAAGGTGTCCGTTGTTCAGAGGCTCTACTGTAATACACTTTTCAGCTCTATCATTGCTAATTATTCGAATAAAGATCAATTCTCCATTTTGAAAATTAGAAACTGGCCTCTTTGTTTTATGGCCTTCTCGGCGACATATATAGCCGTATATTAAGTAGGCCATGGACTAACCCATCTAGGAGTAATTTTACCTAAAATATCTCAGAATCAATTATGGAATGTTGCCACATTCCTCTGTTGCCTTGGAAACGTGATTTCAATGCTTGAGGTCATATCTCGAGAAGAAATATAGTTACAGCTTAGTCAATGGATCCAATTGATAGCCCGTCCTCAACTTCCTATTCAATGATAATACATTTTGATGCTCTATCTCCAACCAATTTTGCGCAAAATGTGTATAACAATTTGAATGTATATTACAATAATCACAATTCTTAGAAAATTAAAAATATTCTATATTCGTTAATTATTTAAAACAGTACGTATTAAATGATGGGTTAAGAAATTAAACACACATACAGGGTCGTACATGAGTAACAGCCTGGGATCGATGACATGTTACAAAAGGTGGCCGGTATTAAATATTTACTTTTTCGATGGCCGGCATGAGCCGGCTATTGGCCAATCAGCATACCCTAAGGCCGTTCATTAGAGGGAACATTGTCCTGAAGTGGTGCGGCGACGCCGGTCCACTCTGAAAAGTGGTACGGCGCTCGCCGCACCAGCCGTACCGGGTGTGCCACCCCTGTACTACATGGCCAGTTTTAAAGTTGTTGTATACAAATTCTCTTAAAATTCATTCAAAGCCCTGCTGAAAATTTGAAAAAATGGTCCTCGCATGGTGTCAATTGATTAGGAATGTTTATTAAGATCATAACTTTGAAAGGATTGTTCCGATTGACTTGAAAATTTAACTTTAGCTAAATCTATCTTTATATTGTCCAAAAACACTAATCACGATTTCTCTCTTTTTATTTAATTGAGTCGAGAGGGACCATATAAGTAAAATAACTGGATTTTTTTGCTAAAATTAGTCAATATACAGTGGAACCTCTATAAGTGGGGGAGCATGGGACGGGGAAAATTTCAATTGCCCCCCATTCCCCGGTTATAAAAATTCAATTGGAAAAACATTACATATGCTATATTATACAAAATATTCATATAACACAAACATTAATGCACGTTCTAGCTCTTATTTGTATACAGGTTTTACCCGTAAACCTCCCAAAGCGGCACCCATCGGGAGAATGATTTTGTGCCGCTTCTCGGAGGTTGCCGCTTTGGGAGGTTGCTCGTAAGGTAAAACTCCGAAAGCGGCACCCATCGGGAGAATGATTTTGTGCCGCTTCTCGGAGGTTGCCGCTACTCGGAGGTGCCGCTTTGGGAGGTTTACCTGTATTATGACAATTTAGTTAACTGCTGATCCTACACTAGGTGATTTCTTCTAAAAACATCAGAGTAGATCAATCGAAAAAAAAAATTCTGTAGAATTTTAGAGTCGATTTATTGGAAATATTGTAATATTTTATAAGAATCATGTTAGGATTTGTCCATTACCCCCATTTATGGAGGTTGTTTTGTATGGAGATAAAAACTCCTTGAAATTTATGGTCCCCCATCCCCCACTTCCCCGCTTATAGAGGTTCATTTGTATGGATATAAACGAATATGGTAAAAAAAATTCCCCACTTATGGAGGTTCCCCATTTATAGAGACCCCACTTATAGAGGTTGCACTGTACCAGTACCAAGTTTTGTTCTACTTATATACTTTTAAGATAGTTAAGATTCTTTAGCCCCCTCATTAAATCAAATATTTGAAATATTTGATTTGATTTACAACGACACTCTATTGATCAAGTTTCTATGAGCTACACATTGATTCTTTTTGGGTGAAGTTCGGGGAACGGTACTGAGTTGTAGCCCAAGTGCACCCTGACTCTTGTCAGTAGCCGAGGAACCGAATGTATATATACGTACGTATATATTTTTGATTTATTTTTCCTCCATACAATTAGCTATATTTTTAAATTGTGCAAGGGGATTTGAACAGATGAACATCAAAAACCTGGATTGTATTTGCAGAACTCTTGATATAGATAGAGGAAACTCTTAGAAGAACTTACTACACCAATTTATCAACTTGCTGTCTAGGATAGAACAATTTGGTGTGTGAATAACAGAGTGAACACAACCTGGCTGAAACAAAGTGTCCTCAACAAGTTTAGCACTTCCAAGTTCCCACACACGATTGTCATTCTGATATCTTTATGCATCGTGACAAACGTCTGCTGACTAACCTCAGAAAAACAAGATGCATCACTAGGAAATGATCTTGTACTTAATATTCGCACTGACTTGCTTCAAAGTTCAAACGGGTATAATAAGTAAATTAGTAGGCTTGATTACGAATGTAGCATTTAAAAATTATTAATATTAATATTTGTTGTTATTTCTGTTTGATATTACAAAATGAATTAATTAAGTCAAATTTACGTATTCAATATTCAATTATTATTTTGCAGTAATTAATATACACATAGTACTGAAGATAGATTTATGTATTCATACAAAAAATATATACTTACATAGTCGTATTTCAATTGTAATTGGAAACGCGAGACCGGGAGCGACCGATACCGAAGGGCTCATGTATCTTATAGTTACATACTGCGCCCGAAAGTTTGTTTGCTTTATGAATCGAATAGTTTTCACCTGTAATTGAATATTGAATAATAAATATTTTTGAAATCCAAAATAACACCAGATACCCAACTAGTTTGATTTTAATGATTAATAATTAATTTAATGTAAACATAAAGTAATATTAAGAAACAGAAAGTATATTATATGTAAGTATATTTTATCTTTAAATGTAAATCCGGCGCACTTAGTATAGTCGTTCGAAATGGTTTAACGAGTATTCGTCTGAACGAATTAGATCGAAACTAATATTCGGATAACTGCTTTTGGACAAGACATGATTTTATATTGATTGGAGAGATCGTAAAAATAATATCCTACCTAAGGCCGTATAAAATAAATAACTTGTTTATCATCCCCGCCCGCCCCAATTTTACTATCCGTCCGGATCTATTTTATTATTATCTTATGAACATAATCGTACAAAATATAAGCTATAAACTTGTGTAAAGTACCTACTATGCCTGAATTTTTAATAAGTCCTATATGTTAGAGCATTCTGTAATTATTTGGGCAATGTCATTTATTTTCTGATTTTAAAAAATATGTATATTTATTTTTTGGCATAGGATAATGTTATTTGCATATTAATGGAAATAAAAAATAAAAATAAAATCCCGTCCGCCGTCCCAATTTTCTCGAAAAATATGGATGATAAACAAGTAATTTATTTTATGTGGCCTAAACTGGCTGATTAATAGCTAACAGGTGTCTGATACAATTTGTTATTAAGATCAAATTGTTGTAACGTTAACAAAAAAATCCCAAATTGCAGCTGTGCCAGCAGTAGTTCCCTTTGGAGGCACTACTAGTTACCCTTACCCAAACACCAAATGTAGTGCCTCCAAAAAGAACTGCTTCGGCACAGCTGCAATTTTGGATTTTTATTATTATTTTAATTTTCGGATTTTTTCGCATTCTCTTCACTATATAATCCATTATATCCGTAATTACTTTTGCATCTCTCATATGGTATTTATTGTAAATTGTAAATCATTGTAGCACAAAACTAAGTCATGTCACTTCCAAAACGTGATTTGGTACAAGTGCACATACTCTTGAAGCTTATGAAACTTCCTAAGTAACAGGATATCTAACTTGTCTATCTAATGGTTTATTATCTTATTTGTCAGTCACCACTTTGTTTCGCTACATACATACATTATTACAGCCTGATTTTATTTTTATTGTTTAGGAAAAATTTCCTACTAAATAAATGCAATTTTTTTACTAAATTTACTTTTATTCACCCTTGTTAGGAGCCACTAAATTATGCATTGATCTTTTATAATTTACTAATTTAATGGGAAATATCAGAGTTACAGTTTCAGAAAGATGTGATCAATATTCCACATAACTACGTGTAAAGTATATAAAAACTGATCCATCAAAAATACACGAATGCCGGACGGGACAGACTCGTTCTGGCTTGTCAATGTTCTGGCTCGATTCAGGGGCGTAGACTTCGAGGTTTGTCATGGGGGTGCCAACATGGCACAAACCCACTTACACCAAATATAGACATTTGGTGTAGATAGAACCAATGTATTACAGCGTTAATTTAGATGACGTTAACAAGAATTTTTAAAATAATTATTTGCGTTAATTTCATGTATTAAAAAATGTTTTGCTCCAAATCGCGTTAATTTCCTTCGGGTTAATCTACTAGAATAAGGTGTTCACAAGCGGCACTACCAAGCATTTCGTCTTGGCAAGGCAACAGAAAATCATGGGAGTGCAGGCAGGCCTGGCACCCCCATGATTTTCCGCCGGGAGTGCCATGCACCCCCGGCACCCCCCAAGTTTACGCCACTGGCTCGATTCTTCTCGCAGAGTAAAAAGCTAAATGTTTTGAAAACTGCCTGTTAGTAACTATATGAAAATATATTCAATTATGCTGTGAAGTAGTGTTAATTAATTGATTAATTAATTAATAGTATGTTGGTCCCTCAGGGTTGCAGCTAGCTACTACTAGTTCGCTGTGAGTGCACTTGGAAGTTGGAACAAACTCTGTACCTTTCCCCAACCGCGATCCTAACGGTTTAGGGATGTCAAGAGCTTACCTGAGATTACCTAACTTATCTCTTGACACATTAGCAGGACCTAGGCTCAGGACAATTTACCCATTACATGAGACTGAGGGTTTTTATTAAACAGAAGGTTTAATATAAACTATGATTACACAACGAAAGTTTTAACAGTTAAAACTTTCGTTGTCTTATCAGGGAATACTATTCCCTACCCACTGCCATATTTTAAGTCTGTTGCTTTTACCAGTTCCTCAATCAATTCTGAACAAACACAAAAACATTGTGATTTAATATATAAGATAGACTAAATATACCCTTTCTAAACTTGAGTAGATCTGTGAATTTATTGATAAGTTGAGTAGATTTGGAATTTATTAAAAAAACTTGAGCAGAATTGGAATTATTTTGAAAAACTTAAGTAGATTCGGAAAGATCTAGTTTTATATTGGAGTGTCAGTAAAAGTTGAGTATTTTTGGAATTTAAAAAAACACTAATTCCTATTTAATTCATTCAGACAAATTTTACCTAGCATGAGTGACTATGAATCTTTTGATGAAGACGACTCGCCTCAGCGCTCAAGTCTAATACGCTTGCTACTTAATTTGACACCAAAATCTGACACCGAGATACTGAGACGCTCTCTCTCTGAATACTGCTACAACGTGAATGACAAAGGTGAGGCCAGCAGCAATCTCTCGGGAACTGATTTAGATCTGAGTTGCGGGGGAGGAGTCACCTCTTGCCGCAACAGTTTCTACTCTCTACTACGATCTAGACAGTTCAAGTGCGGATCCTTCTTACACCACTCAATGCAGCAGTACACATCAAAGCTAATCCCTAATAAACCAGGGATAATGCATTCTGACATGAGTCGCATATTCGTCTCACGCTACAGCTATGATGGTAGCATATTCTATATAGCTACACAGGATGGAATCATCACGTTATACACAGTCCCCTCATTCAAACCATTCAGGTGCATCGAAGCCTGCGAGGTGGGTTGGGCAGTGATCAGTTGTTCCTTGAATAGTACTAACAACCTGCTAGTGTACAGCACCTGGTCCCCTTCTCTCTATCTCTACCACACAGACGATCCACTCAGCACGCCATTTTCGATCTGCCTCAAACCTCGACGGGACAGATTTGCCATATTTGATACTGCATTTTCTCACGATAGCGCTGTCATAGCAACCACTTGTTCAGATGGGTATGTGTACTTTTGTGACGTGGAACATAAGAAACGCACTGAGCGCGTGGCGGCTCACGAGGATCACGCCAACGCCTGTGTATTCCTCGATAATTCCAGTAACCTTATGCTATCCGGCGGGGAGGATGGGCTTATAAGACTGTGGGACACGCGGGGCATCAGGAGCGAGAGGGATCATCCGGTGGCCACATTCACCGGACATGTAGACAGCATTACAAGCCTGGACGCCCGTTTCGACGAGAGACACTTCCTGTCCAATTCCAAAGATCAGACCGCTAAGCTGTGGGATGTGCGTCGTCCCGGAGACGCGTTTGCTATCGAGCGTAGCAAGACGGTAGTGTCCCGCCAGAATTGGGACTACAGGTGGAATGACGCGCCAGGTTTCATCTCGCAGATGCGACTCCGTGGCGACAGCTCCCTCTGCTCCTACACCGGACACAGAGTCCTTTCAACTCTCATTCGGGCAAAATTCTCTCCGCAACACACTACTAACTCTAAATATATCTATACCGGGTCTCACGGGCACCACAGCAGGGCACATATATACGATATGCTTACAGGTAAATTGGTTGCTAAGGTAGGCCGCCACTCCGCTCTAATCAGAGACCTAGACTGGCACCCGTACGAGATGTGGCTTAATACATCATCCTGGGACGGTACATGGGTACAATGGAAGTATGTACCTGCGGAATAGATATCTCCTTTATTGTACGAGTGCATATTTCGAATTTAAACTTTGTATCCTTTTTTATTTTATGCTTTAATATGTGGAGTTTATTGCCGACCCATCTCTTAAGATTTAGGCCATATAAAATAAATAACTTGTTTATCATCCGGATTTTTTCAGAAAATACGGACGGCGGACGGGATTTTATTTATATTTTTTATTTTCGTTAATATGCAAAAAACATTACCCTATGCCAAACAATAAATATAAATAATTAAATTAAAATATAAATCACATGACAAAATGCCCAAATAATGAAATTAATGTTCTAAATACAAGACTAATGAAAAATTGCTAAATTAGGAGTACTTTACACAAGTTTATGGTTAATATCTGTACGATTCATAAAATAATAATAAAATAGACCCGTTTTGGGGGTAAATATAGGGACGGACGGGATGATAAACAAGTTATTTATTTTATATGGCCTTATTTGAAATCCTTTATAATTTCAAATTTAAAGAATAAATTTAAGCCATTCGAATGCAAAGACGCATATGCTCGCAGTCCAGCGTATAATAAGGGTTATTCCGTTTGCTTAGTTATCTTATCATCAAAAGGCCTGTAGCCAGAAAGTGATAGTGGGTGGGGCTGAGCTCATATACAGTCAACTCCCGTTATAACCAAGTCGGATATAACAAGTACCTGCTTATAACGAAGTCATTCAGTGGTCCGGAAATCATTCTATCTTATTACATTATTAAAACTTCGGTTACAACGAATTGGATATAACGAAATTCCGCTTATAACGAAGTCATTTAAATCCCATATATCCTCGAAGCTATTGATTTACTCCGCTTATAACGAACTCCGGATATAACTAATTCTGCTTATAACGAACTCTGGTTATAACAAACTCCGCTTATACGAAATGAAACTACGGTCCCGAGCATATCGTTATAACGGGAGTTCACTGTACTATAAAAACTATGTATTTTCAACGGAGTTCAATTGGACATTAATAATTCTGAGGGCTCAAAATTCTCCAGCGGGTTTTAGCCACCCTGGCTGCGGCCCTGTTATAAATTACAGCATACAGTTATAATTGTTTTGTCTATTATTGATTTAAAAAATTAATTTTAATATTTTGAAAGTTGACCTGTGTTAATCAGAAAAAAGATCGGGATCGTTTGCTTCAAAATCTTTATTCAGATCGCGATCACGATCTTCATAAAAGGATCTAGATTCTAGAACATGATCTAAAGATCCAAATGACCTTTTAGATTTAGTATAAAACACAAGCCGGGATATATATAGTGTATCCTCGGACCTCGATTATCCGAACTCGTTGAGATAAACATGTTTGGATAATTAAACATGTTCAGTTAATCCAAGTTCAGATAATTTTGGTTACACTGTATGTATTATCTACACTATTTTCTTTATATAAATTGTCGATTGGATTGGATTGGTTTGGCAACCCTGCTTTATATACATACCGTATAAGTATGTATATACGGTATATTTGTTTTGTATGTTCCGAGTTGAAAAGCTGGAGGGGTTCCAAATCTGATTTTTGTAATTAGGGATAACCCTTAAGCCCCCGACAACAAGTTGGGGTTTCTACTCAAAATTTCTCACTCCTCGCCAAAAGGTTATGGCATAGACGTAGCACGCGGTCCGGCTGGTCTGGCCATGGCCGGACCAGTTTTAATTGATTCTACTATATTATATAGGAGGGTCCGGTTTTGGCCAGACCACTTTAACTGGTGTCCGGAGAGTTTTCAGAGCCGTGCGACGCACGTGTATGGTGACATTCTTTTTATCCGGCGTATACCATGGCCAGGATCCAGCTTTTAAATAAAGGACTAACAAGGGTGGGGTTGGTTAACCGATCTGAGGCTACGGTTACAATTCGATTTCTCGCCACGGTTAACCGGTTAACCGCCCATCACACTGAATTCAATAAATCCTTTATAAAAATTTGATTATACTACAGAATAAGAATAAAGTATAACCGCATAAGTATATTAAATGTGGTGAAGAGAAATGGTTTTAGGACTACATATTCTGATAAAATTCAAAAAATTTAATACTATATACATTAATTTCCCAATAACTCTCCTGTTATTCAACAGACCGGTTAACTGGTTAATAAAATCTCTAACCGTTAACCGATGTCAGCAACGGTTAGCCGGTTAACCGAATCCAGCCTTGGGACTAATAATCGGCATGAGTCGCATAGGCGCAAACTTTTGACCTGGAGCCAAAAGTGCCAGTGGTGCACCTCAATACAAAGTACAGGTGGACCTAGCACGACCAGCACTTCTATCGCTGAGTGCAGGTGGTGCACTTGCACCACCTGCACCACCGTACTTTACGCCTATGCATGAGTGGACAGTAACCGTCTACTTTGCACCTGAGTCACTATTTTTATCAAACGAATTTGTTAACACACCTATTTAAACTGATTAATTAAAGATCATAACATAGAATAATTAATCGTGACTGAGATCGGGCCAAATCCACAGGGATTAAAAGATTAAAGGTTAAATCCCAATCAGTGTTCTAAAAATTGAGTGTAAAATTAAGGCGCCTTACTTTTGTTAATTCATATCTACTCGCCTTTTTTAGTGCTACCCCGTTTGGTATATTCGCCCTAGTTTTTTACTGTGCCGACTATACTATTATAGTATAGTGGCCCAGTTCTAATTTCACTCCCTTTATTATTATTATTATATATTTTTTACTGGATTACGACAACTCTCAATTCTACAACTCGCAACAAATCTGATTGGTCAATTACTGGAATACAGGGGGATTCGGCCTTGAACAAATTTGGCCTATGAGTGAATTCGGCCTGAAGAAATTGGTGAATTCAGCTTATATCCAAATGAAAGAGGTGTCAGACTCAATTCTCCGCAGCAGACTATTATCGTATGAAGAGAGGAGAATTAGATGTGACCTGGTACCAGGGGCGGATTGGGCTACTTAGGCGGCCCTGGCAAATTCGCGAAACTGGCCCACTGCCCGAATCCACCGGCCCACCGATCTACCGCCCATCGATCCACAGCCCATCGATCCACCGGCCCACCGGGCATTATCCCGGTGTCCCGGCGGCCCAATCCGCCCCTGCCTGGTACTGTTACAGGTGTCTTACTTTAGCTGACCCAAACCAAGAGGCTGGAATCACCCAAGTGTCTGAAGACTTTGGTGCACAGCGAGCAGAGGATCCAGAGTCAGATTCATATCCTGTGAATTTAGAAGAAGGCCCAGATGCAGACACTATAGTTGCTGAGCTAACACTCCGCGATTTCCACATTGAGTCCTCATTTTCTGAACCAGCTGCTGTCCCTCTACCGGTGGAGCCACCAGTAGTCCCAATCCTTCCTGATGTAGCCCACCTCATAAATCGGTCAGATAAGGTGGAGTATGAGATCATTGACGGTTGTAGTGAGCGTGGGGAAACACTCCTGTGTGACTCATATGGATACTCCTACGCAGAGAAGAAGGGCACATACCGGCAGCCAGGCAAAATACAGTGGCGGTGTAGCAAAAGATGTGGTGCAGGAGAGTTAAATCTTCTCTAAGAGCCGTGAACATGACCACGCAGGACACCCAGGAATTGCAGATAAATTGAAAGTTAGGAAGAAGACGTTCCGTTTGTCACGGGGAAACTCAAAATTTGGGGTAATTTTAAATTCACCCAGTGGAAATAAAATTGGATTTTCCACTCGGGGAAATTCAATTTGAGTTTCCACTGGGGGAATTCAAATTTCACCTGGAGAAAAATGAAATTGGAATTTACCCCGGGGAATTTGAAATTCCCCAAAATAAGAGAGCTAATTTATGATCAGGGATGGAAACAGCCAAGCTGTTAACAGCAAATGAAAATCGAAGCTGTTAACAGCTAGATGCTGAACAATGCAATAATTGAAATATTATTATATAATCATTTAGTTTCAAATTTCACTGTTATGTAAATACGATCTACAATTCGAATTTAAACATTTTTTAGTATAACTTTCTTTGCTTGTCCCTTTTCCTTAAATTTTACTGATACAATTATTGAATTGAGCTGTTAACAGCTAGAATTGGCTGTTAACAGCTCTCATTGGCTGTTAACAGCTTACATTGGCTGTTAACAGCTTACATTGGCTGTTAACAGCTCACATTGGCTGTTAACAGCTCACATTGGCTGTTAACAGCTCACATTGGCTGTTAACAGCTTAAATTGGCATTAATTAACAACTTAAAGGCGACTTAAATGCGTTAAGGTTTAATGCCAATTGGGGACGAATTCTTAGCTGTTAACAGCAAATAGTTAGCTGTTAACAGCAGTTTCACCACCCCTGTTTATGATAAATAAAATGAATATAATAAGACTGAGTGAATGAAATGGAGAGAGTATACGTATATTAAAATACATAAAGTAAACTTGAGAAATCCTGAAATAGTAATGATATGGAGGAAGATAGTTTATTTTTGTCACCAGTAGTGCAAACCCAACATATTTTGTTTTGGCACGTGTTACTTGTTGGGTGATATTTGGTAGAGCAAGTTAGGCCATTCTTTTTGCAGTTACATCGGTTATTGATGCGACTACCGATACAGCCACATACTGTACGTCCTGTTGTTGTCCATTTTGAAGCTTTTCTAGATGCTTTAACTAATGTGATCTTTTGAAGGTTATGTGGATCTGTTTTACTGAGTGTTTGGAAAAAAAGTACTCAAATCTACTAAGTCCTCAGAAGTAAACTTTGGTACTAGAATACCATCCTCTGTAAATACTCTGTAATGAATTATTCTGTTATCTTCATTGATAACTTCTAAAACTTTACATGGCATTATATTTTTGTCAGTGTGAGTACGATCAGCTGTATGAATAGGTATGCCAACGAATTCATCTTTATTGTATTCCTTTCGCAATGTTGCACACTTTTAATCATATTTCGTTTGTTGATTTTCTGCTGTTTTAAAATACTTTTCTCTTGCACTCTTTCGAATTCCCTCATGTAAGGTACTAGTCCGTACTACATTCTTGAGGAACCAAATCTTCATTTTTCCATAAAACGTATTCACCGTTTCTCCAAATGGATTACCATCCTCAGGAATAAAGTCTGCATCGATAACTTCAGTGATTTGCATTATCGAATGAGATTGTATATTAAATTAGTGACCATGAATAACGGATCTGTTCTTGACTTTTATCCCCTTCGCTACTATAAAACCTTGATATTGGAGAATATAGTTACTGTTTAATTGTTCTGATTGTTTCTCTTGATCACTAAAGCTTGCTCCACATATTTGATCGTTTATTTTTGGTATCTCTTCTGCAAGAATATTAGTGTCTGTCTCAAAGTCAGTTTCATCCAACAACCCTTGTTTAGATAATTCTTCCAACTCCGCAAGATTACATCTCGCGGATTGACCAAAAACATTCTCATATGACGTTTAACCAGTCGTCTCTGCAAGTTGACCGAAGTGTTAAACGCATGAACTACAAACTTGAGCCCTAAACTCCATGAGTCCCCATTTACCTCCATCCATTTTCCAAGTTTAATTTATAGACCACCATTTCCTCTCTCTACACATCCTTGAGATTGTGGATGTCTTGGCCGTCCATTGATAATGATTAGACCTTCCAAACGTTTGCTAACTCTTTTATCACAGTAGCAACGAATTATTTGCCATTATCAGACTGTAATATCTTGGGTGGTCCAAATAGGCTAAATATGTCGACAAATTTTTTCTGCGACTCCTGAAGCACGTTTTGATACAAGGGGATACGCCCAACTAAACTTACTGAAATGATCGCGCATATGAAATATCCATTTGAAATCTTGATCTGGACGGCTAGTCATATCTACTAGATCAACCTGGCAACGAGTAAGAAAACCTAAAGAAATAATAGGTTTTCCAGATGGTCGATTCTTTAATGGTTTACGAAGAGAACATAGAGTGCAAGTCTGTAAAAAAAGGGAATTAATATCATAACGGACCCAATAATAATTTGTATGCGCACTTCTCCTAGTTTTTTCACGACCTGAATGTCCAACACGATCGTGACATCTCATAATTATCTCAAATATTCCTTCTTTAGTCACTACTGGACGAGTTGTCTTCTTGCAATACAAAACATAGGGATACATAGGATAATATAAAATTATGAATTGCAAAGCAAATTTATCAAAACTTACCGGTTTAGTTCGATTTTTTCAATTTTAAAATGCTTGTAACTCCAGAACTTGAAGCTATTCCCATCAGGACATCTATAACCTTTCGGTAACTGCACTGCAAACATGATTTTGTCATACGTTTCTTGATCGATCGTAAATGTGTTTGTCCATTTTCGTTGAGTTTGTCAATGTAATCGTTTTAAGAAGTAAAGTAAATTGAGCTTCCTGATCAATCGACATGGTAATAAATGACTATATTATAATGATCAGTACTGGATCCCATATATTATATATACTATGATAGATATGTTTCCCTTCTTGATGAAACAAAACATTTGCTTTTGAAAAGAATGGCCTAACTTGCTCTACCAAATGCCACCCAACAAGTAACACGTGCCAAAACAAAATATAGTTGGGTTTGCACTACTGGTGACAAAAATAAACTATCTTACTCCATATCATTACTATTTCAAGATTTCTCAAGTTTACTTTATGTATTTTAATATACGTATACTCTCTCCATTTCATTCACTCAGTCTTATTATATTCATTTTATTTATCATAAATTAGCTCTCTTATTTTGGGGAATTTCAAATTCCCCCGGGGTAAAATTCCAATTTCATTTTTCTCCTGGTGAAATTTGAATTTCCCCAGTGGAAACTCAAATTGAAATTTCCCCGAGTGGAAAATCCAATTTTAATTTCCACTGGGGGAATCTAAAATTACCCCAAATTTTAAGTTTCCCCGTGACACGTTTAGTGAAGGAAAACTACTTCAAGTCAGCCTAGTCAACTGTGGAGGAAGTTATGGCTGAAGAGCTGACTCCAGAAATAGTATCTGGGAGCCGAAGCAACCCTGTGACCTTAGCCCGGGCAGCAAACAGACACAGACATGCGAACCGCCCTGCAGACCCCACTGACCTGAGGTTTGATTTGGTAGCAGACCACATTACAGAAGACTTTCTGCAGAGTGATGTGAAAAGAGTTGATCAGCGCAATCTTATCTTCGCAACTCCTGACCAGTTGCAAATCCTTGCGGAAACTTAAGTTCTTTCCTTGATGGCACATTCAAGGTGGTAAAGGCACCCTTCAAACAGCTCTTCTCATTTCACACATTTCTTGGGGATGCAGACTACAATTCATTAAACAGGTTCCACTGATATTTGTACTGATGTCTTCAAAGAAGAAGAAGGACTATATGGCTGTAATCCAGAAAGTCAAAGATCTCGCTCCTAGTCTCGAATTGACGCACCTTATTCTCGACTTCCGAGTCATCCATCTGGAGGGCAGCGAGGATCATCTTCCCAGATGCGCACATCCGAGGCTGTAGCTTTCACTGGAGCCAGGCCCTCTGGAGGAAGGTACAGGAGTTAGGACTAGTTGTGGCGTATAAACACGACTACATACGGATACTGTTCGCCTGTCCCTACCTGCCAGTCGGCCATATCATTCGTTCGTTCGACCAGATTGCATCCGTGACCAATGACCAGCTTTGTCCTATGGTGGATTATGTTCGCTCCACGTTGATCCAGGGACAGTGGTCTCCAGAAGACAAACGTGTGTCTACAAGAGATACATCCGAACGAACAATGATGTAGAGGGCTGGCACAACTGGCTCAACATGAAGGCCCAACGAGGGAACCACAGCTCTACCTCCTGATTCAGCTGCTCCACAGTGAAGCTAAGCTAGTGCCTCTCCAGAAGCAGCTGATCACTGAAGACAAGCTTCGCAGACAGCAAAGGAAGGGTACAATAAAGATACAGTGAGCCCTCAGCTGCCTCTGGAAACAGTATGAGAAGGGAGAAATCAAGACCAGCATGCTGCTGACGAAGCTGTCTAGGATATGTGCTCCAAAGACACAGTAACTAAGCGATTAATAGAATACAGGTAAACCTCCCAAAGCGGCACCCATCGGGAGAATGATTTTGTGCCGCTTCTCGGAGGTTGCCGCTTTGGGAGGTTGCTCGTAAGGTAAAACTCCCAAAGCGGCACTCATCGGGAGAATGGTTTTGTGCCGCTTCTCGGAGGTTGCCGCTACTCGGAGGTGCCGCTTTGGGAGGTTTACCTGTACTACTATAATTTTCTGACAATTAAAATAACTGGAAATCTGTTAGAAAATACCGTAGGCCGAACTCACTCACAGGCCGAGTTAGCCTAAATACTGTAGGCCGAATTCACTGGTGGCCCGAATCGCCCGGTTACCAATTACTGAACTCGTATAATGTTGGAACAACATTAGTATTGGAAAAATAGATGTGTATCCCATACACCTCTATTGTTCCCATAAGAAATTTTTTGTTGTCATTAGGAATTCTCTAGTACTTGTCGGATGCCAGTTCAAAATTAAGAGTGGATAGCTTTTGATTCCGTATAAAACCAGGTTTATTAACTGTTGACCACGGCATAAGATCCAAAACAATCATTTCAATACCAACTTATGTAGTATTTGAGCCTTTTCGCTGTTGAAATCCCAAACTGTTTTACTCTCTACCCAATCAGGAATATTTGTCTCAAATAGATCAATTCTCTGCCTTTTAGACCGTATATTGAAGATTGAATCCTCATTCCTCGATAGTTCTGGAGTATTTTTTATATTTAGTTCACTTTGAGACGAAGTTGCTTGAGTCAAATAGATTGGCTCTTAAATTCAACTGGATGTTTAGATAACACTAGCGCGCTTCGCTTGCTAGGTCGCTTCGCGGCAGAACACAACCACACACCAACCGCTTCGCGGTTGGTGTGTGGTTTATATACTCCTAATATTGATTATAAAGCGGAAATAGGCCTAAAATAGTCAAATTTAACAATGTGAAATTTAGTGATTACGTCATCATGCAATAAAGAGTAAGCATATTGGCAATCTGGTGTGACAAACGTGTCCGCATCATTAATGTACATGTTCTATTAAATTTTCAGATGTTTATCTCTTAGAGGGCGCCAATTATGTGCGATTAAGTGAATTTTCAGGTTTCTCGAAATGTAACATTGACGTCATAACTTGTCGAGGTGTGAGAAATTTTGAGTGGAAACCTCAACTTGTTGGCGGGTGCCAAAAGTTACCCCTATATTCCAAAAATCACAGTTGGAATCCGTCCACTTTCTTCAATCAACTCGTAACATACAAACAAATATATACTCGTATAAAACCAGGCTTGTGTTTTAATAGTACGAGCCCTTCGGTCTCGGTCGCTTCGCGACGGATCACTCTCTCACAAAAGTCGCTTCGCGACTTTTGTTCGTTCGTGTTAGGCACTACGCGATACAATTAACGGCCGCTTCGCGGCCTTTCCCTTCCCAAAAATCCAAAATTGCAGCCTGTGCCGACGCATGTTCCTTTGGTTGCACTTTATTTTGTTGGTGGTTTATTGATAGTGCCTCCAATGGAACATGCTGTCGGCACAGGCTGCAATTTTGGATTTTTTTTCGCCAAGTCATCATCACTATAAAGGTGTTAAATTTTTTCAGAAAGGTGTTTCAGAAGGCTACGACCCTTAGAGGTGTGGAATTTTCCATTTGGCTCACTTCATTTGAGAGATATTCAAGTTTCAGTAGAATATAATATGTGCTGAGTCAGCATTTTTAGGTGCGTGTTGTGTATTCACCCAACTCCAACCAACCCATGCGAATTATTTAATTCACAAAATTGTAAAAACACATTTTTTTGACGATGTCATCATCACCTCAAGGTGTCAAGACCCACTTGTATAGGTGGTACCTGGCATAAGGACCAATTGATAAATTGAAAGTTTGTTTATATCTTGTATCATCTCTGAGATTAATGAAATTTAGCTAATTAGCATAAAATTTAATTAATGTATTAATTATTTAACACCATTATTATATACAGCAAAATAAATTAAGTTCAATTATTTGCAATAATTATTAATTTAAATTGAATTTCACTATAATGTTTGAATTCCACGCACTCGATAACCCCAATAATCCAATTGGAACCGTCTATAAGTTAAATACAAAAGGAATTAATTATAATTAATTACGTCAGTACATTAATTGTGCAAGAATATTCTCGCCGAAATAAATATATTCACTTAATCTGTCGTTGTTGTGGAATTGTAAAATCTTAACGGTTCTATCATAAACCATCTTGAGTTTAAAGCCATTCATTCATTATGTATTGATAATAAATTATATTATTACTTTATTAGTTATAAATTTAGCAATGTTATCCACGGTTAAGTTGAATTAAGTCAACAAATTCCTTATATTATAATATTTTATTTAATCCATTGTATAGTAATACTAAAATTAAATAGAAGCCAGCTGGAATTTATAAGTTAAATCAATATAATTATCGCAAGTTGAATCACTAGAGTAGGATTTAACAAGTTAAATCAATATAATTATTACAAGTTGAAACAATGGAATTAGATTTAACACTTTACTGAAATTGAAGTGTGAGTAAACAAAGAAATTTCAACCCCCATTTATGGCAGAAATTGACCCCTTTATTGGAAAATTTATTCTCCCATCAGACGCAGAATTTTATGGCGAATCCAAATATGAAATAAAATTTGGGGGTTTAGTAAACATATTTTGAGTTATGGACCAGACAAATTTTGAAAGGTGTTAAAGATGTGTCCAAAATTTGTTAATCAAAAATCGTAACCCCAGGTGCAAATTAGACGGTCCCATCGCACCTACATGCAAAGTTTAAGCCCATCAACTATAAAGCTCTGGCCAGGGCACCGTCTACGGAGAAAAAAAAAAAATCCAAAATTGCAGCTGTGCCGACGCATGTTCCTTCGGTGGCACTATATTTTGTTGGTGGTTTATTGATAGTGCCTCCAAAGGAACATGCTGACGGGCGCAGGCTACAATTTTGGATTTTTTTCGCCAAGTCATCAACGCCCAAGGTGTGAAGAACCATTTGTTAAGTGGTCGGAGTCACAAGGAACGATTGTTGAATTTGAAGTTTGTTTCTATCATAAACCATCTAGAGTTTAATGCCATTCATTCATTATGTATTGATAATAAATTATTTATTAGTTGTATATTTTAGCAATGTTATCCACGGTGATTTGAGTTTAGTCAACAATTTCCTTATATTATTATATTATATTTAATCCATTGTATAGTAATACTAGAATTAAATAGAAGCCAGCTGGAATTTATAAGTTGAATCAATTTAATTATCGCAAGTTGAAACAATAGTGAAAGATTTAACAAGTTAAATCAATATAATTATTACAAGTTGAAACAATGGAATTAGATTTCACAGTTTTATTGAAATTGAAGTGTTGAGTAAACAAAGGAATTTCAACCCCCATTTATGGCAGAAATTAAACCAATTTTAACAAATTTTCTTCTCCCATCAGACGCAGAATTTTATGGTGAATCCAAATATGAAATAAAATTGGGGGTTTATTAAAACATATTTTGAGCTATGGGCCAGACAAATTTTGAAAGGTGTCAAAGATGTGTCAAAAATTGGGTAATCAAAAATCGTAACCCCAGGTGCAAATTAGACGGTCCCTCCACAACTACATGCCAAGTTTCTGCCCTAAATGTATACAGGTGTGGCCAGGGCACCTGCTACGGAGAAATAAAAAATCCAAAATTGCAGCTGTGCCGACGCATGTCCCTTTGGTGGCACTATATTTTTGTGGTGGTTTATTGATAGTGCCTCCAATGGGACATGCTGTCAGCACAGCTGCAATTTTGGATTTTTTTTCGCCATGTCATCATCACTATGAAGGTGTTAAAATATATCAAAAGGTGTTACAGAAGGCATCGACCCTTAGAGTGGCGGAAGTTTCCATTTAGTTCACTTCATTTTAGAGATATTCAAGTTTGAGTAGAATATAATAGCTGATGACTCAGCATTTTTTATGTGAGTGTTGGGTCTTCACCCAACTTCAAATAACCCATTTTAAATATCGAATTCACAAAATTGTAAAAATACATTTTTTTGACGATGTCATCATCACCTCAAGGTGTCAAGACTCACTTGTATAGGTGGTACGTGGCATAAGGACCAATTGTTAAATTGAAAGTTTGTTTCTATCTTGTATCATCTCTGAGATTAATGAAATTTAGCTAATTAGTATAAATATTTAATTAATAAATTAATAATTTAACACCATTATTATGTACAGCAAAATAAATAAAGTTCAATTATTTGCACTTATTATTAATTTAAATCGAATTTCACTATCATATTTGAATTCAGCGCACTCGATAACCCCAATAATCCAATTGGAACCGTCTATAAGTTAAATACAAAAGGAATTAATTATAATAAATTACGTCAGTACATTAATTGTGCAAGAATATTCTCGCGAAATAAATATAATCACTTTATCTGTCGTTGTTGTGGAATGTAAAATGTTAACGGTTCTATCATAAACCATCTTTAGTTTAGTGCCATTCATTACTTATTGATAATAAATTAAATTATTAGTTATTTATTTTAGCAATGTTATCCACGGTGAGTTGAGTAAAGTCAACAAATTCCTTATATAAATTAATTTAATTTAATCCATTGTATAGTAATGCTAGAATTAAATAGAAGCCAGCTGGAATTTATAAGTTAAATCAATATAATTATCGCAAGTTGAATCACTAGAGTAGGATTTAACAAGTTAAATCAATATAATTATCGCTAGTTGAATCACTAGAGTAGGATTTAACAAGTTAAATCAATATAATTATTACAAGTTGAAACAATAGAATTAGATTTAACACTTTACTGAAATTGAAGTGTGAGTAAACAAAGAAATTTCAACCCCCATTTATGGCAGAAATTGACCCCTTTATTGGAAAATTTATTCTCCCATCAGACGCAGAATTTTATGGCGAATCCAAATATGAAATAAAATTTGGGGGTTTAGTAAAACTTCTTTTTAGTTATGGACCAGACAAATTTTGAAAGGTGTTAAAGATGTGTCCAAAATTTGTTAATCAAAAATCGTAACCCCAGGTGCAAATTAGACTTCGACTCCGAACCTACATGCCAAGTTTCAGCCCTCTATGTATATAGGTGTGGCCAGGGCACCTGCTACGGAGAAATAAAAATAATAAAAATAAAAATAAAGGCAGTAAGATTAGAACTGGGCCACTATACTATAGTATAGTCGGCACAGTAAAAATAATAAAAATAAAAATAAAGGCAGTAAGATTAGAACTGGGCCACTATACTATAGTATAGTCGGCACAGTAATAATAAAAATATAAATAAAGGCAGTGATTCTAATACTGGGCCACTATACTATAGTATAGTCGGCACAGTAATAAAGGCAGTGATTCCAATACTGGGCCACTATACTATAGTATAGTCGGCACAGTAAAAATAAAAATAAAGGCAGTAAGATTAGAACTGGGCCACTATACTATAGTATAGTCGGCACAGTAAAAAATAAAAAAAATAAAGGCAGTGATTCTAATACTGGGCCACTATACTATAGTATAGTCGGCACAGTAAAAAGCTATAATATTACTAATGAGTTATACACCATTACTTAATAATGCGTGTCTAAAATTCATTTTGGGTTGTGATTACTGTAATTTGTTTGGGGAATTATGTTGAGTAAGTTATTCTCATTGCTCAATAGTTATTAATTATTAGTTAATTAATAGCTCAATAATTCTTAACGATAGCTCGTTCAGCTATATTAATGGTAAATTATACGAAATTAATTATTTCAGTAAATTGAATTGCAAAGTAATTTACTCACTTTGGGTGTAATCTCTCCATAATAATGGTTTAAAGATGAGAATAAGACCGCTTCGCGGTCTTATTCTCACCATTAAACCATTATTATGGAGAGGTAAATCCAGGGTTGCAAAATATTTTATTTATAAATAGTAATAAAGTTCTACATCTCAATAAACAATTCGTTTTGCAGGAGCTGGGTTAGTTAATTATTAAATTTAATTGATAGCAATAATTAACATAATAAATCTCATCGTTAGGCAGAACTAAAATCCTAGATTACTTAATTAACTTATTTAATTTCATTTCTAGATGAAATCCTAGGTTCCATTGATAGTCTTATATAGAAGCCAATATGTAGGTGTAATAAATACACAATGCATTAGAGACTCTAAGCGCATTCTGTTAACCAAACAAATCAGATTGATAGTAAATATTATGCATACTTATGTGACTGACGTAAGCTAAATACATCACGAATAGAATAAACTGATGGAAGCCAAACTGGATTAATCACGTATGCAATTTCGGAAATATTGTAGGTGAAGATTAAATCATAAACATCAATATGTGCAATGATGCAGCAATTGGAGGTTACATTTTTGTTATTGCCTGGCTCAGATTAAATGCGAAAATTATAAAAAATTCTAGAGACATGCAATACATTCTGCTTTATAATGTGACAAAATTATTTGTCGATTGAACCAAAAGTGTAAGAGCAGAATCCAAATTAGTTCCTACGTGACGTCACATTCCCATAAATCGGTATACGTGTGTCTCATTGTATGTTGTGTTATCATCTAAAATTGTGGGCGAATCGAATAAAAACTGAATGAGTTATTCCCAAATATGTGCGTTTATGACGTCATAATCCCGTTATTTCGCTTAGGAAACCAATAGATCGTTGTCAGCTTGTAAAATTACCCATGCATGCCAATTTTCAGCTTTCTAGGACTCGTAGTCTTTCCTATTAATTCTGGACAAACACACACACAAACACACACTTGCACTTTGCTATACCTGTGTTGGTACGATACACTATTTATGGTTGATTAGTGCAGGGACTAATTAATTAACTGTGTCACAATCAGAAGTAAAATTGGGATTCGTGAACTGCTATCAGGTGTAGAAATTTAGTATACGTCTAATGCTTTGAATTTTCTACAGATCGGAGCAAAACTGGGAAGCTAGTACAAAATATCTGTTTTTCGCAACTGTGACGTCATAATCCCGTTATTTTGTTTCAAAAACCAATAGATCGTTGTCGCAGTACAAAATTACCCCTGAATACTATTTTTCAGCTTTCTGGGACTTGTAGTCTTTCCAATTAATTCTGGACAAACATCCACACACACACACACACACAAACAAACAACAATTTCGCTTTTAATATATAGATAGATATGTGTTTTCATACCAAAAGTAGTTTGCTTTTTTGGATCCTCAGAGCCTCGAGAAATGTTTACACTACAAAATTTGCACACAACAGATTTTTTATCAACTGCACTGATTGAAAAGAATTGCCAAAGTGGAAAACGATTACTGGACATATTGCTAATTAAGAATCGAGTACACGGTGGATAATTTATGAATACGATAATACGATTCAAAGACTCATATTTATACTATGGTACCAATTGAAAGACTATTTGGACAATGGCATTGCACATCTATGGTTTACCAATTAAAAGACTATGTAGATTGTGTCTGTTGAATGTTTATTTAGCACATTTTATAAGTATTCTTTGCTTATTCAAAAGCATTATAATATCATCAATTTAGCATGATTTCGGTGAAGCCACCGATACCGAAATTCGGCCGAAACCGAAATTAATTTCGGTCGTTCACTAGTCTCATGGGTTACAGATGTGCACCTGGGGTCACGATTTTGATTGATTTTTTTGGACACATTTTTACACATGTTGAATGTTGGAAAAAGAACAATAAATGGTGCCCAAATATTAAATTTATATGCATTCGATAGAAAAATTAATTCTACACCTTTTGGCAATTCACAAATGTTCAATTTTGCCAAGGTTTGTGCCATAATTGGGGTTCCCATCTCCTGTATTTCCTCACACTTCAGAAAAAGTAAAACTGTTACTCTCTAATTCAATTGTTTCAACTTGTAATAGATATATTGATTTAACTTGTTAAATCTTACTCTATTGTTTCAAGTTGCGATAATTATATTGATTTAAATTGTGAATTCGAGCTGGCTTCTATTTAATTGTACTATTACTATACAATGGATTAAATTAAATAAATAATATAAGAGATTTGTTGACTTAACTTACTCACCGTGGATAACATTGCTAAAATAAATAACAAATAATATAATTTATTATAAATACATAATTTATGAATGGCATTAAACTCAAGATGGTTTATGATAGAAATAAACTTCTAATTCATCAATCGTTCCTTAGTCCCGTACTAACTTGATAAATGGGTGTAAACACCTTGAGGCGTTCATAACATGACGAAAAATCAAAAATTGCAACCTGTGCCGAAAGTGTTCCCCTTTCGAGGCACTACTAGTTACCCAACCACCAAATGTAGTGTCTCTATAGGGAGATGCGTCGGCACAGGCTGCAACTATGGATATTTTTCTAAATACAGTAGCACTAGCATAGCAGACTATCTCATGCCTAATACTTGTTCTGTTTTTGGATGCAAGACCAATTACAAAGGTCATCCGAAAGCCACTGTCTTTAGATTACCTAAAAGCCTGTCACGAAAAAATTGGTCCGGGCCAAAACTGGTCCGGTCGGACCAATTTTGGATCGGCCAAAAATGGTCCTAGCTTGCTAAAATAGGTCCGGCCTAAACTTTTTGTTAGATCGCACTAAAGTTGCTATAACAGACCTCCCACTAGTGCGAAATTGTATAGGACAATCATTATATATTTGATCATTTAATTAACGGACTATCGCCCTAAAGTGCTACAACAGACCTCCCAATCCGAACTTGTATAGGACAATCATTATCTTTACTATATATTCCTTAAACTCACAATATAGTCATCAAATTTTTATCCAGTTAAATCCACGACGCAAAACATTATACTTTTTTTAATTACTATAATTATATGCCCCCTTATGTCTGAGGCAGATTTAGTGGAATCAGTGTATCTATATCTCACTCAAAAAACGTATCCAAATGACTGCTCTCATAATTTGAAGAGGATTATCCGCAAAAAGTCTAAAAAGTTTGTCGTACGAGATGGAGAGCTTTATTTTCTTAAGAAGAAGAAGGAAGTAAGCATTTTAATATTTATTGCCATTTGAAATGCTGGAAGTTGCTATTATCAGCAACAGTGTTTCAGAATAATTTATTCCAAAAGGAAGACGCAATGATTTTGTAACCAACTTCTCAGTGTTGTATAAAGGAAGGAAATAGAATATACTTTTTTGTGAGATGTAAATTAACGGAAATATCAATAACCTTTCCTATGTATGAAACCCTGGACTTTCAGCTGTGTGATTTTCTTCTTACAAAATTTATCTGTATATAGGCAATGGTTGACCTTCGGCTTGTCAGGAGCCCTACGGAACAACAGAAATTCTGCATGCTTGCCATCACGACCCAACGTTTGGACATCAGGGCCTTAAGCATACTTTGGCTCGTATCAGTGAGCGATTCATGTGGAGTGGCATGGTAAATGATGTGGAGGACATGGTGAGTATACGTTTATTCACTGTATAGTCTTTTGGACGAGTAATTTACAACGATAATCTAACAGATCTTACATTGTGATACATGTCAAAAGATGAGCCGTAAAACGAGTATTACCAGGCCAGAGCTACACCCTATACCAGTAAAGTTTCCTTGGTATCATGTTGGGGTAGACTTCGTTGGACCCTTGCCTTCTTCATGCAATAACAATCAGTATATATTGACTCTCAGTGATTATTTTACTAAGAGGGTGGAAGCAGTTCCTGCGCCTAATAAGTGGAGCAGTACCGTCGGTGAGATCCTATTGAAGGTTAGCAATTAAACTAAATATTACTTTATTTTCTACTTGACCAGATTGCATGAATGACCATACCAATTCGAAAATACTTGTTTAGACTTTTTTCTTGTAGATATTCATGAGAATGGGATTGCCCCAGGTGCTCACTACTGATCAAGGCGGTGAGTTCGTGAATGAACTTAATAATGAACTTATGAAGAGATTAATCATTAATCATCGTCTCACCACTCCATACCATCCTCAGGTTTGTTCTTGTAATGATCGTTTTTCAGCTTTTACCTATTAAGAAATCAAATCGTTGCCTGAATGTTCATATTTATTTGGAACGGATAACCTGTAAATTAATGAACCTTAATTTTCTATCATCTCTTAGGCAAACGGTTTGGATGAGAGATGGAATCAGACCCTACAAGTAATGCTAGTGAAATTTGTAGAGGAGAAAAAATGTTATGGGGTAGTTATCTAGATACTTGCGTATTTCCCTACAATACATCAAAGCATGAAACAACACATTTCACTCCTTTCGAATTAATGTTTGGTCGAAAAGCGCTTCTTCCAATAGACGTTCAGATGTCTCTGAAAACCGCAGAAGAAACTCTGAGTAATTTTGACAATGCACCAGATTGTACAACAGACACTGCTGACCAGGCAATAGACAGCCACATCAAAATCCTTGAAGAAGCAAAAACAAATGTCGATAGGGCTCAGGTAAAACAAAAAGAACAGTATGAACGAAAACATGGCAAATATGATGCATATCATTGTGGTGCAGAAGTACTTATGAAGGACCTTCGACGAAAGAAGCGTAAGGGAGGAAAATTGGATATTAAATGGTTGGGTCCTTATACAGTTGTCAATAATTTGGGGAAAGGGTTGTACTCACTTCAACTTGTGGGTAATCCTGACTGCACTGTGGGTCGCATAAATAGGAGTAATCTCAAGCCTTATATATCACCAAGTCGCACCCTATCACCGTCAAGACTTTGTATATCAACGAACTGTTCCACATAATTTATTTGCAATGAAACATATGATCTGCCCAAAGAACCTCTACAAACTG
The DNA here is from genome assembly GCA_028753945.1 of Hexactinellida sp. DTS-2022. Taxonomy (NCBI): domain Eukaryota; kingdom Metazoa; phylum Porifera; class Hexactinellida; species Hexactinellida sp. DTS-2022. Next base: position 1,059,543 of record JAPNXP010000011.1, on the reverse strand, counting down.
AATCCTGTCAATCATCACCACAATCAGTGAGATGTAGTTCACCAAAAGCTAAAAAGCTAAAGGTCATCAACTTGGTTGTGAATGATAAAGCTAAGACCTTGATGGTTAAGTGGAGAAAATTAAATCGAAAAGATGATAAACTGGTCACCAAAACAAATGACGTAATTGATGTCGATGCCCTGATACGCTCACCTATACAACATGAGGAGCCTATTTGGATAGACAACGGCTGTATAAAGATGACTATTAAGGACCGTGAAATTATTGAGAGCTCAACAGCTTGGCTCAATTGTATTATCATTTAATGCAGCGCAGACTACCCTAAAAAAACAATTTGGAGTTCCTGGCTTACAGGACTGTCAACTGGGTAATATCTTCGCTTTCAACATAGAAACAGAAGAGTTTCTCCACATTATTAATGCCGATAATCACTGGTTGACTTCAGTACCATAGGAAGAGTGCATCCAAATGTGTTTATTTATGACAACATGTTCTGTTCTCCTCACGTAGCGGTGAAACAGCAAATAGCTGCACTACTAGCCACTCGAATGCCTGAAATAGAGATGAAATATGTAGATGTTCAAATGCAGTCTGGGCATAATGACTGGTATATTTGCTATCGCGTACGCGATAACCCTTTGCCTCGGGGAACATCCAAGGAATTACATATTAGAGCAGGGTGCAATGAGAAGACATCTCATCAAATGCTTAGAAAAAGGCACTTTTGATATGTTTCCTGTACGCAAGACTAGACGACAGTCGAAGCGGATTAAATCGACAGCAATCATCAAGGTTTTCTGTGATTGTCGTATGCCAGAACTGCCATCTTCAGGAATATGCACAAATGTAAATCCACTTGTACTGAAGTCTACTTGGTTTTGCAATTAATGTGCAGAATAACTAGTTTGTACAACTATTATAAACTTTGTATAATATATATTCATGTAGTACCAATATATTCATGTAGTACCAATATTTATTCAAGTAATATCTTATATCACTAGTAATTCATTAAATAATAGTCACCCAGACCAAATTTATTCCAACCCGGACCACTTTAGGCAGGCCAAAGGTGGTCCGGCGGGGACCACCTTTGGCCAATGGGGACCGCCTTTGGCGACCAAAACTTGTCCGGCCGGACCATTTTTGGCGACCAAAGCTAGTCCGGCCGGACCATTTTTGGCAGTCAAAAGTGGTCCGGCCGGACCACTTTTGATCCGGACAAATTTTGGCGTGACAGGCCCACCTGAATTAGTTCACGATTGGATCCGAGCTTTACATAGAACAGAAACAGAAGACTTACATTTGGAAAACATTTTCGTCTGTATTCACCATTTTCGAGAGAACCTGATACGAGTAGACAGAGTCTTACATGCTGATTGTACTTACTCTGAAGTACCACGTGAAAGACCAACTTATCGTCTCAATGCTGTTCCTGTAATTTTTCAAGGTTGTCCATCTTATTTACCTCCACTTCTTCTACTTGTAAGAGTTATAGCCGAGAATCAAAGGAAGAAGCACACTTTGCTAAAAGTCTCAAGTATAGTTTAATTGAAGAAATCATGAAAAATTTCTTTACTCCTTAGATATTTTTGAGATCTCAGACAAAAATTATCCACCTTGAAACTAAAGCAGGATTGCCTGGATTGGGTCACTTGGTATTCTTCTAATACATATACTCAGGCTGCAATCGTTCGATCAGTTCGATCCACTCTTTTTGCAATTAATTCAGATTTAACCGTCTCAGCTAATAGTGTTGAGCAACAGGTACCTTGCCACTGGATAAAATATATGACTTACGACAGATTGAGACTTATTGATTATATTATAAACTTTCAACCAGATTCGGATATATTTCACCCGATTCTGTTCTGGTGAATATCAAGGAAGCGTCACAGAAATTATCTTCAGCAGTTTCTATTCTACTAGATACAGATCAAATGAATGAAAATAGTATGAAATCTCTAAACATACCTCACTCGCCCCGTTTTCAATTTATTATTTGTCAGCTCGAAAACTCGCTTGTTCCCATAAACCAACGACGCTATAACACTGTTCACAGGTTAGCATTTTCTCTAAACATTTTAATTTTGACATTATTTATAATAATTAGGTCAATATTAATTATAGTTTCAATTCTAGACTATTGCATTAAAAGCGCACTTAATCTCACCAGCCTGCTACAAATTTCTACAATCATTAGATTGCCTATCTCTTCTGACAACAAAGTCTCTTGGTTTCTATCATCGAGTATTGGATTGGAAAATGAATACACTAATTTGCTTAAAAACATAACTGCTTATTTTTTAGAGAGGGAACGGCATCTTGTACTCAACATGGACGAAATCCACGTTGCATCAGATATCTCGTACCAAGGTAATGCGAGCATACGTATGTAGTAAGTACATATAATACAATTTGACTATCTACTTAGACGCTTTATATATTGTCTGTTATTTAGGTAGAAGAATAATCGGAGAGATAGATCCTACAACTCCAATTAGGAAAGTTTTTGCTCTGATGGTGTATAGTTTATCAAAAAAATGGTCACAAGTTGTGAAGCTTTTTCCCCTCAAATTTTTCTACTGCGGAGGAACTTTATCCGATAGTTAAATCTGTGATATTGGATATCGAAAAATGAAACCTATTTGTTGAATTACTTGTTACAGATAACTATTCACTGAATGTTTTTTACTCAAACTGTTTTCTTCGGAACAAATGACATTAACTTCTGCAGTCCCACATCCTGTGTCCTCCGACCGAAAATTGTATATTCTATTTGATTTCGTACGTACATATATTAAAATCTATCAGAAACAATTGGCTAAACTTGAAGGATTATGATCATACGTTCAAATATCCAGTCATGCTCTTATTTCCTTCAATTTACGATACTAGTAAATTTAATGTGGCTAAGTTTGAGGATATTCGTTACTGTACAAGTCTGACGACTCGATCGTTAAACAAGCCCACAGACTAAATTCTAAGGCATGTTAGCCAACTAGCTTTGAACGCCAGAATGTTAATCTAGCACTCCGCGTTTTCAATGATTCAACTTGTGCAGCTCTTAAATACAGAACGATTCACGCTCAAGGTTTAAAAACGATACTCCAAATTTCGTGGATATTATTGGACAGATATGGAAGATCTTCAATGTGAATACTCCCCTTAAACATATTCACTTGAATGATGAATATTCTGCGCCACTTACGGAAGACGATTGGCGTTTCGGTTTTCTTAACTTAATCTCTAATTGGATTGATTAATGGAATTTAACAAATGGCAAGAATGGTAAACTTAGTGCTCAAAATTCGTAAGTTTGCGCCATTCTTGTATTACTTTACCACTAATAGTTTCTCATCTGATTCAAAATTGTAAGTTTTAATATTTTCTTACTTCCAGGCTTCAAAATTATCCAATAGAACACCAATTCGGATTATATCGAATGATGAGCGGAGCTCAATACCATGTTACTTATTCCCAAATATTAGAATGTCAACGGCGTATGAACATATCGAATATTCTTAAATTGTTTTCACAACAACAAAAACAAGTGCTACTATCCCTTTAGAAGATTTATTCAATCTTTTTCTGAAGGTTCTGTGAAGTGGCCCTCAGATCTTGTTGTTGACTCCATAGTGGTCTTATGGAAAAATTTTCATTAAAATTGATGATGATGAGATATTGAAAACGTAATTTTACACCTCCCCTTCGCGTACAATATTAATTCAGTTAGCTGAGAGAGTGCTAGCTAGTGATTGAACAGAGTGAACACTGGAGAACTAACTGCGCTCATTGCAACATTTTAGGTTGGAGGATATTTACAATATGCAATTAGCGCATCTTAACATATGCGCTAATTGCATATTAGCCAATAAAACTAGAAATGTGAATTCTCATTGCATCGATAAAGAAAGAAACACTTAAATTCAAGAAATTTAAATCTACGTGAATAATACTCGAGTCTCTAGTTAATTATATTATTAATAGTTACTGTACTAGTATTTGACAAATGTAATCATGTTTTGTTCATTGCATTACTTTCTGTAGCTCAATATTCGCGAAATAAACATTATAAGGACTTGATGTCTTAACTTTTTCTTTCGAATTTAAATGTAAATTAGTTTACCCTTCTAACCTATCCATGGTCCAGTTTTATTTGAACGAACTGAACGAACGCTGGTGGAGCTGAAGTTAGGAGGTGAACTTGAACGAACTGAACGTGCGTCAATTTGAGATGAACTGAATTGCGTCAATTCAGTCCGTTCGTGAACCTTTCATTCCCTGTATTGCACATAAAATAACTGCAATGCAATCACGTTATAATAAATCCAGGCGACATACTATCCAAGTTGATTTTAGTGTATATTGTGATGAAATCGGTGATCTTATAGGAGCGAAACCTCATTTCTTAAAAATATTCCTTAAAGATCCAAAATTATGGTTTCAGCTGTTTGTTGGACCTACAAACCCACCTCAATACAGGATAAATGGTCCACATGCATGGTCTGGTGCCAGAACTAGGGTAATGGATGCCTGGGAGAATGCAATGTATCCTACTCAGACTAGAAAGTTAAGCAATAAACCATTCTTTCCCTTTTTACAACATCTAATTATGTTCCTTCTCATTGGAGTTGTTTGTGCTTATTTGTCCTGCAAATATTTATTCTAACCGCAGAAGACACTATATACTTTTTAACTAGTATTATCAGTATAGATAATATTTTGTAGTATATTTAGTTTTTTTGAGATAACTTTCGAAATGACGTCGGTATTTTATTTCATTATATTTACATTTCCTATTTATATTATTATTATTGTGTTGATGTAATCAGTGGCGCAGCTAAAGTTTCGGGGAGCCCGGTTCAAAAGTATGCGCCGAGGCCCTTGGCCCCACCAGTTCAAATTGGAGTAGTTAATTTTAAGGAGTGCATGCATCTGGATAAATTTGGGTTCGGAAATTACATTTCCCGCATTTTGATAGAATACAAATAATTATCAAATAACATAACTGTTATCATGAAGTATGATCGAAGTATATCTGCATAAGTGAAATTTTGGTACCCTTGGGGGGCCCTGGTTCAATGAAACGCCTATTGCTACGCCTCTGGATGTAATGAATGTATTCAAAATAATTTTAAATTCATGTGATCTGATTTCAAAATTCTGTACCAATGTGTGTATACCGTTATACTTAAACTACGGTCTCATATTAAGACATTCAGAACATTCAGAAAATCTTAAAAAATACGACATTTTAAGAAGGATGTGTACTTTGCTAGGAATATAAAATCAGTCTATTTAAAAATAGAATTTAATAAAAGAAATAATAGCAAAACATTCATAGTTTTTAACAGATATCGTTATCACTAGTCAAGTTAGTTTTGTAGCCAAAAAGAGCAAAATCGTATCTGTAGATCTCAAATATTTTCCTACGTATGTCTATTGGAACAGTTTTAAAAGCATTATTGCATACACTAACTGATGTTTTGGGAGTAAAAGGATCGAATTTAAGTGGGTGATTCAGCTTGTTATTTCTTTGAAGATAATTAAGCACCAATTGAGATTCCTGTGAGACTCTATCGTGTTCGATTAGTATATCATAATTAAATGAACATGGAAGGCAATAATCTAATATCGGTCTCCAGTGTGGATCAAATGATTCTGTGGAGCTTTCTTCCTCCCAAGTTAATATGAGGTATTTTAAGAACTCTATTAAAGTGATTAGCTTCAAATATGGATCTTCTATCCTCATATACTGAAGCATAATATTCATTTTGGTATCGGTATTCAAATAAGAATATTTTGTATTTATTCCTGCAATGAAGCCTGATACATTTGTTGGCATGTCTATCAAGTATAACTTTGTAATTATGATTTTATTTACTCCATTGAAGTACAAGGGGTGTTTCGTAAACTTATCATTGAAACCTGAGATAATACGCTTGAAAGGATGCCGAGTTACAATAGTTTTTGTGTATGTCTGAAGGCGCTTTGCGGTCATGTTGTGAGGAATCATATGATAACCCAGGCTAAATAGTATCCTTTCATCTGGCGGAGGCTCGGGAGACCATTTTCTTTCACTATTGCGCATCTGAGCGAATTTTCGTAGCCAGACACGAGAAGATGCTTTAGGTAAAGCACAATGAACAGATTCATAACTGTCATTAAAATACATCCTAGCATCTTCATATAACATCATTGATTGAGTAGATGGAATATTTAGCTCATCGCAGTATACATTCATGAGATCGATTCTCTTCTTGAAAGGAGAGTACTCTCTAGTCAGAGGGTGATGTGATTTAGTCAGCATTCTCGGTCTATACTCGGGTAACAAGGTTAGGATTCCGGTCTCGTCATCAATATCTATCAGCATTTCTTGTCCACTCCAATTTTTTCGATATTCTAACCATGGAGTGTTGATAGGAGAAACTGTAGTTGAATTTGTTATATGAGTACTAGTCCTGTTGGTTATCTGAACTGGGTCTGGTGGTGTAGTTATTGGATTTTTAGGAAAATCTTGATATTCAGTGGTAGTAGTGAGTATTTCTCTCGTAGGAGCACACGCATTAGTTAGTCCCCATTGTGATACTTTCGAATCAAAAACCTTTGATCCATTAATATCATACTTTACATAAATGAGGGTACCCAATGTAAACATCAAAACAATTATAGCAATCACAATTTTGTAATGCTTTTTTAAATTAAAATATATCATCTTCAAATCTTCCCAAAATAAGAATCTAAGTTAGCCATAATAAGATTGTGATACATATGTGTATATGTTATGTCGATTTTGTCAAATGTTGATTTTACAAAAATCAACATGAATCGACGGAACTAAAACAAGTGTTCGACTTTGGCTATATATATTACTCGGATAGGCCTAGGTTTTATTGCGTTTTGTTCAGAATTCGCTTCATCCAAGTATATACCGACTTGTATGAAGAAAATTTTTACCAAAAAAATAAAAAAAATTTACTAGAATGAAAAAATATTCCAGGGTGATTTTGCAAAATCAACGAATAAAATATGTCGATTTTATAAAATCAACTAATAACAAGGCACTAAGATTAGAACTGGGCCACTATACTATAGTATAGTCGGCACAGTAAAAAATGTTGATTTTGTAAAATCAACATTCTGAAATGTCGATTTTACAAAATAAACTAATTTAAAATGTTGATTTTATAAAATCGACATTCTGAAATGTCGATTTATAAAATCAACTATTTTACAAATTAAACTTAAGTTTGTACGTATGTTGATTTTACAAAATCGACATTTTGGATGTTGATTTTGTAAAATCGACTATTTGACAAAATCGACATAACATATACACAAATTGTCCTTGTACTTAAACGTTGGTTGTATATAAATTGTATTAATAAGTTTGGGGCTCCTTTTACAAAGTAATTACGTAATACTGTACTTACGTAAATAATGTTTGTTTTTTTAACGATGTAATTAAATCTTATAATGAAATATATTCTGAAATCAATATATTCACATGATTACTCATTGTTATTTACTGTCTAATGTGTCATAGATTTAATATACAATGTCAATATTTCGTTGTCCGTTTCGTTGTCGGAAATACGTTGACGTAAAACTGCGCCATGGATGGTCCCCCGGCAATGAATAATCTTGGAGCGCGAGACTCCTTTTAGAGTATGATTTTTGGTAAATTTTAATTAGGAGTCAGATGATTCTGAATCTTCTCCTATAGCGTAATATTAATTTGTGATTTAGTTGTATGAAATTTGGATCAGACCAGTATTAGGAGCGTTGTTATAAATGACTGTATAATACTCTGCCCGGATCAACCATAGGGCATGACAGTTACAAACTATGAATGACTAAATCATAAAACCCCTTACATTTATACCAGTACTTAGCTCCACATTCATATCTCTATTAATTTTGCTCCACATTCATATTTCTATTAATTTGTGTTCACCATTAATTAAAGATACGTACCCTTTGCAACCAGTACTGCTGATACATTCTAATTTGATGTATCAATTCCTTATCTAGTTTTAGTTGCAGATTAACATATCCGACTATCAATCAACCCATCACCAATATACGTATAGACTATAGTGCCTCCAAAATAACAAGCAGCCGGCACTGCTTTAATTTTAGATTTTTTGAAACCTATCATTTGTTTAAAATCAAATTACGATTTACTCTTATGAAGCAAATTGAATGAGAGCTACTGTGCCGACTACTATATGGTGGACCGTTCTGAAATGACTGCCTTGGTTAGTTATTACCACGTATCCTCTCCACAGAACAGAGTTTTATTAACTAAGTGCCCAAAATTTCTGGATAGGCGTCATATGGGTTACAGATGTGCACTTGGGATCACGATTTTTGATTATTTTTAGGACACATTTTACACCTATTTAATGTCACAACAGGAACAATAAATAGTGCCTAATATTCAATTTACGTATATACATTCGTGACAGTATTTAATTCTACACCTTATCACATGGCACGAATTTTCAAATTGTGCTTATTTTGTGCCATAATTGATTACACAACGACAGATTATGCGAGTCGATTTCTTTCAGCAAGAATATTCTTGCACAAATAAGATACTGACGTATTAATATACTGGCGTATATAATCTAAATAATTCAGTTTATTGTAGGAAACGCTTCCAATTTGTTTATAGGGTCTATCGAGTGCGCTGAATTCAAATACTATAGTAGGGAAATTCATATAAATTAATAGTTATTCCAAATAACTAACCTTAAGTTAATAAGTTATCGCTTAGGTGCCAAGTTAAAGTTAATTGAATTTCTTTTAAAGTGAAAATGAGTTTTCTTTAATTATACCTTGGACCCTAGGGCACCCGCGAGTTTTAATTAATAAAGTTAACAGTACATTAGTATTGGTTTTAAATTAGGCCAGTGTTAATGATAATCTTGTTTCAGCTCCACCGCCCACATCATATTTTTCCTCCGAACTTTATTGTCATTACTGCCAATTTTGTGGTATTAACCATTAATTAACACACTAGAATAGCCATAATTAGTTATTAACAAAATTAGAAATATCGATAAGCATTATTACCCAATAACTGCATATTTTATTAGAAACCACTCACAAATTAGAATATATGCAAAAGGAATTATTAAACTATGCAGTCATCAAATAATGAGATGCCGCCCACCCGCATCCTCAGATAGACTAGAGCTGAAACAATATTACCATTACACTGACCTTATTAATAAATAAACAGTAATTAATAATAATTAGCTAAATGTTATTAATGTCAGACGTGAAGCATGATAGAAACAAACTTCCTATTTATCAACTGTTCCCTCATGGCGTGTAACACCTTTACAAATGGGGCTTAACACCTTCAGGTGATGACGATGTCGTCAAAAATACGTTTTTACAATTTTGGGAATTCGATATATAAAAAGTATTTGTCGGTGTTAAGAGATCAATCAACATGAACGTACAAGAAATGGGACTCATAACCTATAATATTTATGCTCAAACTAAAATAATACTGAAATGGAGGGGGTTGGAAGGAAACTTCCAACACTCAAAAGGACCGTTGCCTACCGAAACACCTTTCTGAAATAGTTGAACACCTTATTGTGATGATGACATTACGAAAAATCTAAAATTACAGCTGTGCCGACCATTTTCTTTTGGAGGCACTATCACTCTAACCCCTTTAATACAGTGCCACCAAAGAAATGCTGTCGGTACAGCTGTAATTGTATATTTTAAATTTAGGAGTAATCGAATACTGCTCATTGTAATAGGCATTAATTGGTTAATGAAAACAAGAGTGGAATATTGACTAACTTCCAGATGCTGTGCCACTGTGTTATCCTCTCTAAATGACGTAGCCTATCTATCTATTTATTTATCTATATCATTTAGTTCCAATATGTTTCTCTAAGTCTAGTAGCAAGTCCGCCTATAAAATTTGACTTGCTTTTACGCGAACCCAACTGTCGTTCAAACGTCTGAGAACTCCAGATACCAACTCAAATTAAATTTGATATATAGGGTAAATAATTTTAATTTATCACTTCAATACTACACACCAAATATTAATACCGAATTATAGAACATAGACATTTTTGATATAATCATCTAAAATAAAATCATTAACAACTGGTAAACTAGAAATAGCAATAATTTTAAGGTGCATCAAGAGAGCTATACTTAATCCTCCCATTACCATTGATACACCTGTGAATATGTTTTATACAAATACAGATTGTGATCAGGCTATATTTGATAACTCTCAAATTGAATGCCTTAACTATATTGCCGGGTATGCAGTGTTTTCTTATTTTAAACAATCCTCTGAATGTTCAGTCTGCCATGATTTTTTGACTTCTCCAAAAGATATTCAAATTAATAACGATACAGGGTTTTCATTAATTAATCTGCTCGATAGAGGTTCCCTTAAATATCCATCAGAAAATGTTTATCAATCTGTGGTAACAATGTACGAAATATTTATTAAGATCGATAATTATCCTAATTTAAGTCGTCGATTTTATGAGGGACCTTGCCGTAGAAAATTAGTTGACATTTCATTGCTCGAAATTGAAAAAAAATCCAGTGAAATATGGAGGGGGTGCACGGGTGGTGTCAAAATGGGATATTCTTAAGAAATTGTTAACAACAGTGGCAATTGCATTTTATCTAAGAAAGTTAAAAATTTTAATAACACTGTAGTTGGTCGCGATAATTCAAAACTTCAGAAATTTTCTTCCTAATACTTCTTAACCTTCTAGAAATTCAACTAAAAATACTTCAGAAGTTTGCATCTTTACTATAACTACTAGACGAGGAGACGAGGAGCGGTGACACCAACCAGTTAAGATATGCAGCTCTCACTGCTAGGCAAAGGAACGCTAATTTCTATTTCAAGACAATACTACTACTTGTATATTTACTACATACTACATCTTTGTTACTACTTGTTTTATTATTATAGATATTTATTTTATTCTTCATTTCTTGTAAGTGTTTAGAAATACATTAAACTGTCTCTTATTTGATTCTAAATAGTCTAAACTAATCGTATGCAATACTATGCATTATAAACCTAGATATTATTATGGAATATTCAGCATAAACATTATATAACCACGATAGTATAGTAGATTCTCTAAGTAACTTACCAATCCCTGGTCCAAAAATTTATAAGCGCGCCATTGCCTTTCTATAGAATGCTATGATCCAGCTTATAGTAGCTCTAATCATTAAATAAGATTATTTATGTAAAATTTGACTTTTTACAAAAACTGGGATATGGAGCATGGAGGTCGACTCTAAATTTTTAGAAATTTTGGATTCTATAATTTGTCTATTGGCAGCATTTAATTTGTGTTTGTCCTATATCTAGAATTACCATTATGGCAGCTAACTTGTTGAGTCCGTGTATTATAGAGCAATGCAGGGACTATATGGGGAGGCGATGGATTCCTAACAAGCCTGAAATATATGTATCTATTATAACAGGTGGACTCACAAATTCATTATTTCTCCTCAAAATTACATCTGAAGAAGATTATAGTTCAAAACACGAAGATCCCACATGTTGTTTGCTAAGAATATTCGCTAATTTATGGTCACAAGAAGAGATAGCATTAAATAACGTTATAACTGCTATACTAGCTGAGAGAGGGATTGGACCAAGGATATATGGAGTCCTACCAGGTAACCAGGGGAGATTGGAAGAATTTTATATTTCAAGACAATTAAGAACTACAGAATTGATACAACATTTCGATAGGATAGCAGTTATGGTAGGGAAGTTTAATAGACAAATAATGCCACTCCCTAAAACAGATAACTTCCTTGTAAATTCAATGCATAGGCTCCTTGAAAAGATAAACACATTTCCAATTGAGATAAAGACTAATACAGAGAAGATCGACAAAATAAGGAGTCGGTTAAACTGGGATGTAGAGATTAGCTGGATTGGAGAGTACATGCGGTCTATAGGGTCGCCTATTATCTTGTGTCATAATGATTTAAACGAAAGCAATTTCCTTTTACTCAAAGATGGTCAACTTAAACTGATTGATTTTGAGTTTTGTAACTATAACTATCGTGGTTTCGAGTTAGCTCAGCTCTTCTACGAATGTTCTATAACAATGACTTATCCTGAATATCCATACTTTAAACATACATATGGAGATTATCCTAATTACGAACAAAGAAGAGAGTTTATTACTAAATATTTAAATGCTTTCGAACCAGGGATTAGCCATGATGAAATAGAAATCAATTCAGTTCTGTTGGAGGTTGAATGCATGAAGATAGCAGTAGATCTGTACTGGGTCTTATGGAGTCTGGTTATGGCTTATATAGATGATAGGTTCGGATATCCTGAGTATGGAGATTTGAGAATTGAGTTGTATCTTTCTGAAAAGGCAAAGTTAAACATAGATTAATGTGGGCTTAATAATCGATTAATATTAGATACGTATAATTTAGTCCCCTTCAAAGTCTTTAATACAAATAATATTCGTCAATACGAATTTAGGAAAAGGCGAACACATTATGACGGTCCTTGGTGTTCGTATTAACGAGGTTCTACTGTAGTTGCTGAAAATTGGGACGTTAAATTTATATATTTATGAGGGTCATAATTTTTTAAGTAAAGTTTTTTCTAGGCGGGCGAAATCGAGAGATACTTCCATAGACTTAATAGCTAATACAAAATGAGTAATTTAAGCGCGTGTGAACGAGCTCAAATTAGACTAGGCACACAGAAACATCCTTTATATTTATTGTACGTTGATCGTTGAGTAAAGAAATTCTTGAATAATTAGACAGCCCTCGCCCTACATCACGCTTCATAAAACAATAAGCATGGCCCCTCATGGGAAACGTCACGTAACATTTGATTGGTCACTAATCTAGTGATCATATGTTTTACTATTTGTATCTACTTTCATGATTATTGTCTTCTGTTTATAGCGAAAATGATCGTTAGAAGGTAGATTGGTAGTTTAATAGTAACGCTGATTATTGGTTGGGACAATCTGTAAACAGCCATCGTTGTGCGAATTAAAATTCAACCGACAGAGATCTCATAGTTATAGGTATACTATTAGCTAAGTAATAGAGAGTGAGAGAGTGATACATTATAGTTAACAAAATTGTTCGAAGGAATGGCATTAATGTGGCTAGATACACAATACATACAGATGAATATAATTATGAATTTAGCTCTAACTAATTTAAATACCAGTTTAAGGTAGGCATTCTATGATCACACTTAACAACTGGTATAATTTAAATGATACTAACTGTTTTAATAAACGTATATACAATAGTGCTCGCATAATAACGAGTTCGGAACTGTAACTGAGCATGTAACTTTCTGTCCATTTTTACTAGAGCCGAGCGATAAGACACGAACACGACACGACACGAATTCGTGTTCGTGTCGTGTCGTGTTCGTGTTCAAAGTTCATGTATCGTGTCGTGTTCGGTTGAAGTTTCATGGGGGTTTTGTTATTAAAATTATACAATACTTGTGGTGAACAAGTTATTGTATAATATTCGTATGTTATGATCTTAATTCATTATATTTATTCATTTAATTTTTCCAATTTGTATTTCGTGTTTCGTGTTCGTGTTTGTGTCGTGACATATACATATTGGTGTGGCGCAATTCGTGTTCGTGCCACATGTTTCGTGTTCGTGTTCGTCTTAAAAGAAAAATTGAACGCTCACCTCTAATGGTTACTCTATACAATATGGCTGCTGTATCTTATCCTGTCAGTAATGTATCTTAGAAATTACAGTAGAACCTCGTTAGTACAAACAACAGGACCGTCAAAATGCGTTCGCCTTATCCGAAATTCGTATTAACCGGTGTATTATTTACAATTTAATTTGTAGTTACATAATTCTAATAATTAGAGTTTATGGTCCAGGATAATTAACATAGATTTACTACTTTCCTGTAAACAAATTAAAAATTACTTTTATAATTATAAAATTAAAATAACATGCGAGTTTCTTACTTTCTTATCTTATGTGACGGTATATTAGTTAGTTCCTGAAAACCAATTACTACACTTTATACTTCCTATTATACACTTATGACTTATCTAAACTTATAAAGAATCACATCTAAAATTTTAATTATACTATCATATTTTGTCATTACAGTTTGCTTCAACATAGAACGAATAATTTCCATATTACAGTACACCCTCGATAACCCGAACCCTCGCTAGTCCAACAGATCGCAAAATAAAAGTGGGAAAAATCCTAAATATTGTATACTACATTGGATTATACAAAAATAAGCTCAGACAAGTATTTTAGGCATAGACTCCTTTAGATAAGGACTGGAACGTCGCGATCTCAGGCTTTTAACTTGAGTCTGAGAGGCTCCAATTTAAAAATTGAAAAATCATCAGGTTTCCGGTTTCCAAATGTGATTTTTGGCATATAGGGGTAACTTTTGGCACCCGCCAACAAGTTGAGGTTTCCGCTCAAAATTTCTCACACCTCGACAAAAAAGTTATGACGTCATTGTCACATTTCGAGAACTGTGAAAATTCACTTAAACAACTTAGGTAAATATAATAACTTAATAGTTACGAATAATTAACAATCTAAATAGACCAAATTAAAGCGCTAAATAACTCAATCCGAATTCTATATGTAAGTTAAATTATACAATTTCCTTATATATTTGTTGTTTTGATAGTCTTCTCTGAGTCTTGAAATGGCCATAAACGATTTTTCACGAACTTGTTCATCCTTGGGAAATCTAAATACTTTTGTGAAATGTTCTCCCCGATAATTCAAGCTACATCCGGGTACGATACAACTCATCTCGTTGAAATTGAAGTTAGAATAAGTGAAAAAAAGCCCGCATGGATATTTATGGCCCGCAAGCAGGGTTGCCAATCCAATCCAATCGAGCCAAATTTGGACAATCGGCAATCCAAATTTCGACAATCGATTATTCGGATGACAATCCAATCGCAATCGACAATCCAAAATATGGTCGATTTTTTGGATTGTTTCTCCGATTTTTTTCGATCGTTTACTCCTCAGTATTATATCAAAAAGAGTTATGTTTCATCATATGTTCAAACTTAAAACATATATATTGGGTTTAATTGACGAGCAATTGATTATTTTAAATTTTGGCATTATTTAGAAATTGAAAAAACAAACAATCGAAAAAAATCGATGAAAATTCATCGATTGCAATCCAATCGATAAAAATCGAACCAATCCAATCGATGAAAAATGCAGCAATCCAACCGATAATCCAATCGATGAAAAATGCAGCAATCGGCAATCTAAAATCTTCTCGATTGGATTGGATTGGCAACTCTGCCCGCAAGAGGCCCGCAACTTGTATATAAATTTCAATATGTTTGTTATTAATTTCAGGTCAAGAAGATAATTAGGGAATCCTTGTGTGAAACCGAGTTTGTGAAAACTGATGAATATAAGGGAAAAATTAATCTTCTTTCTTTTTATATGTATTCACAATTGGTAACTCGTGACAATTCAAAACAGTAATGCGGATTATAATGGGAGTAATTTACGGCCGGCCCTCGCGACCCGCGGGCCGATGTGAAAAGTCGGCCCCGCCAGGCCGGCCCGCGTGAAACTCTGGCAGGGTATTATACAGAGGGGGGGGCGCCCCGGGATTCCCCCCCCCTAGCTTGAGTTCCCCCCCCTGGAAATATGCTGCTAAGTTCTTATTTTCAGTTAAAATTAGGTGTTTTTAGCCTTTTATAAAGAGACAAATCGACGTATTCTCTCTAGGCTAGAATATATTATGTTAAAAGTTCTGTATATTAACCACACATACCATTCAAACATTACTAGTGATTATCATTAATGAAATTGTGCCAGAAGCTATAATTATCTTCCATTAGTTACCACAGCTTCAAATACTATGTGATTATTTTACAGCAATAGCTCTCCATTGTTAGCAATAATACTTTGCACTATAAATTGTATCTGGCTTCCAGGGGCGAAGCCCCTGGACCCTAGTGGGGGGCTAGCAGCGCCCCCCAGACCCCCAGCAGGCGAAGCAATTATTTAGTGGATCCTGGTACTAGCAGACTTCCCCCCCCCTGAAGAAAAATCTTGTATAAAACCCTGTCTGGTGTATAGTAGATAATAATAATTTCCATTTCGCTTATTTATGTTAAAAAGTTAATGTAATCATTATTGGTTATTAAAAATTAATCTCGAAACACCTCCTTGGTAAAAGTTTTACATGTTACACGGTTATTTTTACATCTCCTAGAATATTTTATATCAAAACAGCTTATGGGTGATAAATAACGTAATAAAGGAAAATGTAAATTTGAATATACAAACCAATCCCTGGTCCAAAAAAATAGTGACTGCCATTGCCTTATGTATAGAATGCTATGATTATCATATAAGTGGTTTGGAAGACGATTTTACGATATCCCGTTTCTCATTTTGTGTTGCAATAATTAACTATGCACAAACGGGGTGCCAGGGACGCAAAGTTTAACCACCCCGATTCCCCGTTTGTGGAGGTTCATTTATGTGGGACTAGGAATTTTCAGAAGATCCCCGTTTCCACAGGCCCCGTTTGTGGAGGTTCCACTGTACGAGTATCTATCGTGCCAATCCTTGTATATACTAATCCCGGTATCCCAGGATTCAGAATGCGACAATTCCGAAATCCCACGATTGTAAATTGCACCCGGGATTGTAAACCTTAATGGCAACCGTTTTCTAATAGATTGGTCCTATATCCGGCATCTACTTACGTGTATTATAATAAAGTTTCTCCAAAAGATAGCTGATAGCCGTAATATATTAATAATTGAACAATGGGAGGAATTTCAGTTGCAAAATTTGCGCCCCTATCTAGTGATCTGGAGAATGATTGCCAGGGGCGTCCGGGCCAGGGGGGGGGGGAGCATCGGGGAACTTTCTGTGCTTTTGTACATATAGAATAGCTTGATAAGGGCCCCAAGGGGGCCCTTATAAAAACTAGGAGCCCAAATTAGGGATCCCCTAAGGGGGGCCCAGCGGGGATTCCCTGCTGGCTTGTATTGCCAGGACGCCCCTGCTGATTGTTGCAACATTCATTATCTCGAATAAATTGGTCTTATTATAAGAAACAAAAACTATAGTATAAAGCAAATTTAGACAGT
The DNA here is from genome assembly GCA_028753945.1 of Hexactinellida sp. DTS-2022. Classification (NCBI taxonomy): domain Eukaryota; kingdom Metazoa; phylum Porifera; class Hexactinellida; species Hexactinellida sp. DTS-2022. The sequence goes on along the minus strand of JAPNXP010000011.1, from coordinate 1,042,357 downwards.
ATCTGAAATAGCCTTCTGGCAGTGAATTTATTATTATTTAATTAACAAACTATGTGAGATGCTGTTCCATTTACCTGATTTTTGTAGCTTAATGGGAGTGGGAAATTGTCTAAAATTTTTACCGTAACTAGATACATGTATAATTTCTGCTTCGAAATATCCAATTTCACAATTTAAAACACTGATGATCGTCAATACATTATTGTAAACCAATTACTATTTCAATCCACAACAATAATATCAATACGAGCCAATAAACACATTAATTAGGTCTATAAATCAAAGTTTAGTTTGTATATCAAAGAATAGACTCGGGAAATAGTACCGTATTTCCACAGCTTGTGTATCTATCCACACCATTCCCTCCTTAATCAAATGCTCCAACACACTAATAGCTCTCTCCTCACTCCACTTAAGAGAACCAGTGAGTGTACTCACACACGTATAGCCTGTAGACTCTGCTTGCTGCATTGTCACAGTATGATCCATGTTAAGCTCACATGGCACAGACTGTAATAACTTCTTACCACATAAAGGGATTATCTTAAACCCATTACCTAGCACAGATAGTTTCTTAATCGCACGTGTTAAGTCATCTAAGCTTATATCTTGTTGCTGTGTTTTGCTTCTGGATTCGATAGCACGTGTACGTAGCTCCTCAAGTGTAATTAACCCACCGTTAATATCCCTGGTAGCTAAGCAAATTTCAATTATCTGAATACCTAATTCATAATAGAAGTCTCCTACACCTAATAGCGAGGCCCAGAATCCTTTACTAGAAGCGAGAGGGTCTACACCGATACGAGCACACATTTGTTGGAATTGAGCACGGAATTCTGGATTCTTTTTTATTTCTGTTTTATGTTTAGCCGCGAATGTTTCTAGATAGGACCGGAAGGATTCTATTTGTGTACTAACATGTGATATTTCTATGTCAGCTATCTCAGCTCCTTTCTCTCCGTATTTGGCTTTCTCTAATTTTTCTTTATTTATCGCTCCCAATCCTCTCCTGCGAGCCATTGCAACCAACTAGTCCATTAATAAAGGAAATATAGTAAACCTCGGGTCAGGCTTGGGGCTGATTACGATTACAATTGTAATCGATTGTAATCGATTACAACATTTCCTGTAATCGTAATCACTCACTAGTAATCAGCCCCAACCTTAGGTGGGATTGATTACGATTACAATCGTAATTGATTGTAATCGATTACAACATTTCTTGTAATCGTAATCGTAATCGTAATCACTCACTAGTAATCAGTCCCAGGTCTGCCTCAGTTACAACGTACGCCCTCGGGAGTGGAAAATAAGAACATATTATCCGAGTGTATGTACTAACCGAGTTAGTGCTTACTGTTTTATAAACTTGGTTAAAAAATAATATTACGTACTAAGCCAAAGTACGTATTATCATCCCAGCTACATTAGAACCGAGTTCTACTGTATAAAGTATTATCCATGGTTATAAATTTACAATCTTAATTATCAGCTCCAGAAATAAGACTGTGAAACATACATTATACTCTCGTTAATACACACAAAGCGAAATATAGTCTCAGGAGCACATTATTTGTTTCCCTTATTATATCTGTACAAATGTAGGCATTTAAATGCGGTTGATACGAATTTCAGGTTAATACGAAGTTACGAACACATTTCGATTGTCCCCAGGTCAGTGGCGTATCCAGCCCGGAGATAACATTCCCGAGGAACGGTAAAGTTTAATAAGAAGACACAACAAAAAGTTTATTATTTACATAGTTAATATACTGTTATTATTTGTTTTTGTATCCTAGTATCAGCCATAGTGGACAGTGGGGTAAATTCATAACTTAGTGTGAAATAAAACTAATTTTCTGTATCTGGATGAAACAATAGACTTTTTCACAGCTTTTTGCTTTAACTTGCAAATAACTTTCAAGCCCTACAGAAATGTATTCAATAAATTATTGGCATGTCTAGTAAGGTATTTTTGGAATCGTATGCACTTTGTGGACTGGTCAAATAGGCGAGTATTTCGTCCGGTTCGGACACTCTACTTCAAAGTAAAGTGTCCCCTTTGAAATAAATTGTCCCCCCCCCCTTGTGATTGATAATTTAATTGGAAGCAAAGTATACAATTCATATGAAATGATGTTATAATAAAAAATATATTATTCTAATATTATATTGTTTTCGATCTACAAACAACACAGGCCCAACAACATTACCACTAATGCTGCTTCAGTCACCATATCTCTCACAAAATATCATTTTCCCTCTTCTTCAATACAACAATTTACAAATACCTCACACCTTTCCACCTTTATAATAGTTTCGCTGCGATAGGGTGAATCGCAGCGAAACTAAAATTATAATTTATTTATTGATCCTCTAAAGTCTAAACAATGAAATATTCAGGCATAGCATTCTATACATAAGGCAATGGCACTCACTCAAATTTCTGGACCAGGGATTGGTTAGTATAGTCAACTAAATATATGCAAAGTAATTATTCTTCGAAATAAGTATTCCAGGGGGCTTCTACTTATGTAATTGTCAACTTCCTATTCAATGATAATACATTTCGATGCTCTAACTCGAACCATCAATCCGAAAAATGTGTATAACCATTTGAATATCTATTACAATAATCACAATTCTCAGAAAATTGGTTGGAGATAGAGCATCGAAATGTATTATCATTGAATAGGAAGTTAAGGACGGGCTATCAATTGGATCCATTGAGTAAGCTGTAACTATATTCCTCGAGATATGACCTCAAGCATTGAAATCACGTTACCTTAGCAACAGAGGAATGTGGTAACATTCCATAATTGATTCTGAGATATTATTTGTAAAATGACTCCTATATGGGTTAGTCAAAGCAATTTGTTTGAAAAGAGAAATTGAACATTTTACATGCGTTCAAAGTTTTAGCATATTTGGCCTATTAGACAAAACGGTGACGTCATTTCGACATAGTGCTACCTCAAAAATATGCGTCTTGTACATGACTACCTTTATAAAAAACAATTACATAAGTAGAAGCCCCCTGGAATACTTATTTCGAAGAATAATTACTTTGCATATATTTAGTTGACAATACTAACCAATCCCTGGTCCAGAAATTTGAGTGAGTGCCATTGCCTTATGTATAGAATGCTATGATTCAGGATTTTCCTGTTTGCAAAGTGTCATTGCAAAGGCGATTGTGAACAAGCCGCAATCAGAGCCATTTCTGTTTCTATTATACGTAACAATTTAAAATTTATGCTTTAATAGATGTACGTAACAAGTTATCTACATATAAATTAACGAATATTTACCTGATTATTTGCATACCCTAGCTACCCTAGGATCATAGGCGGCGCAAGCACTGCGAGCACCTATATTTTCTCAGAAAATTTGGGCCTAACTATTTTTAAGGGCATCAACTGCATTTATAATATCAGTGATCATAATATTCAGAATTCTATTGGGGTTAAATAGATACAAGTAGACTACGCTTAACTCTGCAGGGTAAAAAATGCCAAATTGGGAGGACTAAAGTTTCAGATCTCGGGCATACGTTTTCGAGTTTGGGAATGTCTCCAGATCAATCTAACGTAGAATTGATTATTTAATGGCCTCATCCTCAAGTCAAAAAGAAGTAAAACATTTCTTGGGATAAGCAGGATTTTATCGTAGATAGATCAAAGATTTTGCTTCTATCGCAAATCCATTAATTTCCTTGCTGAGGACAGATATGAGTTTTAACTCATGTTATTTTTAAGGGGGCGCATGCTTTTGTCCGAATTTCTAGTATGCATTTGTCCGAAATTTTGGAGTATGCATTTGTCCGAATTTGTTGTATGCATTTGTCCGACTGGAGTATGCATTTGTCCGAATTTTGTTGTATGCATTTGTCCGACAGAAGTAACCATTTGTCATTGAGTTTTTATGGATCATTGATAAAACACTCGCATTTCTAAGTGTGATTTTATGGTTTATTGTTAAAACGCACGCATTTCTAAGTGCGTATATATGATTTCGGGGGAAAGCGCGCCCTTTTTAAGTGTTCATTTCAATCACGGTTATTTTAAAGTGGTAATTTCAATCATTACAAGTGATGACTTGGGAATTAATGCTTACTACTTAATGTGTATAAAAAAATGCGGCATCACCTGAGGTGGTGCGCAAAAACATTTTGGTGGTGCGCCGCACCACCGCGCACCACCCTGGCTACGCCACTGTTACCACACAACAACCGCGAAGCGGTTGTTGTGTGTTGTTCTGACGCGAAGCAACCTAGAATGCGAGCGAATTAATTCACAAAATACAGACCCCATGGCGACTAATTCGTCGCATGGAGAGGGTCAAAGGCTAGTAGATTATAATAACTGTAAAAGAATTTGACGCACAGATAAATACCGAAAATAACAGTTCCCATCTTTTTCGAACGTTTGCCAGGATTGGAATCCTAGAGCAGCTCCTGTCATTATAGTATAGATGGTGAATATCCATGGTTTGTAACATTCTAGCATGCGAGTCAAACGGCCAACAACAGAGTTATTTGTGTATAAAAATGTCGGTATTCGTGTAGTCATAATGGTCTGAACTAAAATGTAATTGAGACAGAGTGAATTGCTCTAACGAATACAATGTAAGACATTATAGCTTACAGTTGAAATATAATAACTTTCTACAATAAACAATATAATAAATACCAACCAATAGTAATCACAATAATATATGCAATAAACTCATTCTATTAATTAAAAAGTAATATAAATTATATTACATTGTAAAAGTAAGTATTTACTTGTAAATATAAATAACTCAATAAATGGATGTGTTTACAATATAATAGAAGATGAGTTATTTTTCAATTATCCTAAACTTGGTGTTATCATGGATTTTCCTAATATTCAGTGGATACTGGGGGTTTATTTTCATCAGGAGAATCCATTGCTGCAGAAAATACAAGAGAGGAGTAGCGAGATGTCTCTCAGGTGATTCAGGTTATTTAAATAAACAATTATATTATCATTATGAAACTGAAATTTGGAAAAATACTCTATTACTCTTCATCACCTTTTCAGAAATTATTGCTAGTATAGTTTGTTTGACATCAAGTAACATACAGCATTACCTTACCTACCATAAAGTAAGTAATAATACACTCGAGTTACCATTCACTGATTGTACAAGTTATCACAAGCCTGAAGTGAATCAAGTTAATATTATATATACGGAAATTCCTTTCTTAAATGGACTTAACTCCATAGCGAGATCTGCTGAATTATTTGTGTTTACCCTCAGTGCATGTTTAATGAATTATCTAATTATTCGTATGAAGAATATCAAACAACCGTACAACACATTGAGTTCTCGGCTATTCTTAATTATAACCACCTTGTTAAGTACAGTCATTATCATAACTGGGTTTATACAATATACCACAGTTATTAGTACTGTATTGTTCTACGTTAATGTACCCACATATCTCTGTATATTTGTTCGCACTTCCAAACGATTCAAATGTGCCTTACTCCAGAGAGCTTTGGAGCGTCTCACACAACACGGTTCCAACAAGGAAGAGATGAAACAGTACAGATACTGCAAGCACACTATTACTATTATAACATGGGGATATCTGTTCATGCTATTATCAGAGATCTTAATTGATCTTCAAAAATTATTGATTGGTGCATTATTCTATGGAGCATGTTATTTCCCGTTTAATTTGTTCAGTTCGTTAAACTCTGTTATCCAAACTGAAGAAGCTGTTGAAACATTTTTGAAAGTAATGCGATATCCGGAAATTATTGTCAATGTTATTTGGTTTCTATCATTGTCAATATGCCTGTTGCCATTCGTGTTCGTCACAATCAGTATTTGGTGCAAGCATATTTATAAGTATAATTATGGCACAAAGAAAACACAGTATACAAATGTAAATAAGGATTTGCAAGAGATATTATTAAACAATAATTAATTTTCTCATCATCAATATGTTTTTTCAAAGTGATGCATGATATATGATAGAATATTTGGTGTGTAAAATCTGAATAAAAATTTGTGTTTGTGTTCTCATTTTTATTTGGGGAATCAGGGTTGCATACAGGTTTTTAGGTCGGGGGGGGGGGGCAAATGCAGGGCCGTAGCCACTGGTCCGGTTGGTCAGGTTTCAACCTGACCACTTTTGGCACCACTTGGTCAGTTTGGACAGGTTAACCTGACCACTTGGTCCTGTTGGTACTGAGCCAGCCCGGTTTAACCGGACCACTTTTAATTGGTGGCTACGGCTCTGATTTAATGGGGTTGGTTAAAGAAATAAGGGGAGCGAAGCCCATCCAATTAAGGGGGGAAAAGGCAGCCCAGGGGGGGGCAAAAGGAAACCCAGGGGGGGCGAAAGCCCCCCCCTAAATGCAGCCCAGGGAATCTTAGAATATTCATGAGATTTCCCGTACAATGGAAGAGAAGTCTGTTAAACCCTTCGACGACTAGGTAAATGAAATTAAAACTGAAAGTGAAAATGGGATTTTTCTATTTATACCTTTTACCCCGTGTGCAACGAAGGGTTTTAATTAATTGAAGGGTGTTTGAACGTTTTCCAAAAATGGTTGTGTAATAAGTAGTCCCATTATTGATAAGTTCTGTATTGTTTGTTACAGTCGAAGCCGGTTTATTTTAACTCGGGTTATTTTAACTTATCGGTCCATTCTAACTATTAGTGATACAATGTTTGTAAGAAATTCAAACTTTGCTAGCATTTCTTACTATTTTTATCTGAAAAGAAATAGATGGAAAAACCGGTTTCAATTGTACCATCTGAATGATTACGAACATAGGATTTAGATCAGTGGCCGTATTCACTAAGAAGTTAAGTTAGAACTTAAGTCGTATTCACTAAGATTTCAGTTCGTACTTAAGTTCGAACTTAAGTACGAACTTTAAGCAAGCTAGGGAGGTTGCTTAAGTAATTTTGTATTAGACTAAATTTAGAATTTGTTCGGATTCGTAACAAATATAGTATACTTTTATGTTACTCTCTATTTGGTAGGCATATTCAAGTAACATCGTTATATTTCTGCACACCATCTGGTCTAGGTAGTAACTAAATTTATGACTTTTCTAACAGCTTCTGATGTTTCAGCCGTAGTACTCCCTCTGCTCTTCAATTAGCTGAAGTTGTGCTGCGAATACAGCCATCTGTTGTAACAGCACTTCCTGCTGTAAAGGGAGTAAGTCCGCAACCTTCATTTCCGGCTGCTGCTGGGACTCAGTTGGACATTTATAATCTGCTGGATTACGTCTTCGCTCCCTACTTTTCGACCCGTTACGATTAATTAACGTTAATGTTGGGTTCTTCGGGAGTATACAAAATTGACGTATCGTCTACAGTACCTATCTGAGGAATTTGGTCGGTGCTCGCTGCTGTTGCTGGTGATACGAAATTATCGACAGCACCTGAGATTCCGCTAAAAGCTGGGGTGGTCTCAAACATCTCTCTAATTCTATCAGAATTAGTTATACTCCTATCTGCAGCTAAAATTAATACGTCTTCGTCTTCGACAATTCCAGCGGAGTTTGAGCCCCCTCCGGTCATTCTAGATTCCCTAAAGCTAGCATCAACTTTTGACTTGGCAGCTAACTTCAGGTTATTCCATTTCTTTCTTATGTCTTCTACCCCTCTATTATTTCTATATACAGCGTTTACTTTGCCTGTAATGGTTTTCCACAGTTGCTTCTTCTTCTTATTGAGGTCAACGCTGTTTCCTGAACCTCTTAATAACTCACCAGCAGATTCAATTTCACCAATGAGCGTACATTCTTCTTCCTTAGTCCAATTTATCTTCCTGGATTTTTCCATTCCGTTTAGAATTGGTTTTGTTCAACAGCAATTTATACAAATGGGAGAAAGAACATTGATCATGAAAATTAATCTTCAATGGAATTATATGCATTTGTTATTTTGGCATCAAAGCTACTTTGTATATGTATAGAGAACTTAACTGTTTCATGTTTAGACAGACTGACGTACGTAGACACTCCTCTAAATGTTTTACGAAGCACTTAGCTACATACAGAGACGGAACCGGTCGGGTCTGACCTGCACCGGTCGACCGGTCGGGTCGGGTACCGGGCGGAACCTTGACCGGCCGGTCGAGATCTCTATATGATCTATTCGATATCATAATATCATAATTTGTTTTCTATTATTTATAAATTATTGCTAGCTATGATTGACCGGTCGACCGGCCGGTCGGGTCGGGTCAAATTTCCAACTGCACCGGTCGGGTCGGGTCATGAAAATCCCGACCGGTTCCATCTCTGGCTACATACCAGTAGTATATTTCTTTTTTGAATTAATTAAATAAACTTCAACTAATTATCTTAATTTATACATATATATAAATTCAATCAAAATTATGAATAGCAAATTAGTCTCTGTAATGCTTAGCAGCCAAATGTCCCAATTCTTCAATTACAATAGGTTCTTCCATAAGATGGTAAATAGGCGAATCGTCCAGCATTGGTTGCTTCCAAACTATAGCCATATTATGTAGCACAGCACATGAAGCAATAATGGTGCAAACCTTGTCAGGACCATTCGGATCTCCCCATGTAGACAATGAAATCTGCGCTTCCATCCACCAAAGGTTTGTTCAATCAGTACTCGTGTTTTTTTTAGTTCATAATTATAGTTTTCTTGCTATTGAAGCAAGTTGTCTATATGGTGTCAACAGACACTGCCTCAACATGTAACCACTATCCCCTAGTATGTGTTCTCCAACCAAGAAGTTATTTTCTACAGATATTCCAACTTGTGAAAGTTTCTAAATTCTTGAATCGTGCACTGATTCTAGAAATCTTGCTAACACATCGGAGAATCTTCCATCAGGTCTACAGATAGCTTGAACGTTATTGAATGGTAGAAGTGTCTGTTTACATCAGTGTTCCGCAACCCCTCATTTGCCGGCCGCATGCGGCTGGCAAATTAATTTTTGCGGCCGGCAGAATTTATTCAAAGAAAATAATTGTTTTACAGAATCTTTTTTGGATCTGAAGTTCCATGTAGGCCTTTGAATTTATATCAAAAATTTCGATACTATTCCGAGCCTGGTTATCAATTTGGGCGGGGAATGGTAATCTCTGTTATAAACACACATTAAATTTGAAAACCATCATTATATTATGCGTAATTTGTCATTTATACTCCCCTAACAAACCTAAAAATCTCCTATGGAAATAGTACTACACTTTTAAAGTCAAATATTTTTTTAAGCGCTTGTGTTCTGCAAATACTATGAAATGTCGCAACTTTGGGTTCAGAATCGTATTCTAATTGAGCTCCAAATAAGTAATCTGATAAAATGTCAATAATATTGGTGACATTAAGACCTCAAAAAATTATTCAACGACCCCAAGAAATATTAATGGCGACCCCACATGGTTTTGCGACCCCGCTGTTGAGAAACACTGCACTAAGGGAATTTTTTCCAATTTTTTATTGCGGCCGGCACAGCTGTGGGCTTTAGAAAATTGGCCTCGAGATTCAAAAAGGTTGCGGAACACTGGTTTACATAATCAGCTTCATCCTGAGAAGGCTTCTGGATGCGAATATGTGTTCCATCCACAAGTCCAAGAACTCCAGGCAAATGGACTAACTCATAAAACTGAGACTTAATCGTTGCTTTCTCAGGAGGACTTGGCATACTAATAAAAGTTGAATACACTGATTGCAGCCCAAGTGCAACAGTTCTTATGTACCTACACGCTGATGGTTGACACACGTCAACTCCATCTCCACAAATAATTTGAAACGTACCCGAAGCAAAAAATAGTAGAGCGACGCATACTTGTACGTGTGGATGTGCAGCATGGGATCTATCAGTGCACTTGAGATGATTTTGTATCAATTCAGTTATCTTCAAAATTGCTGACCTTGAGAAGCGAACATGTTGTACTAATTCGAGATCATCATAGAAATCCAATGGATCACTACGATTCCTGAAAACTCGCTCCAGAGCTAGAGATTTTTGTTGTTGTTGCTCAGAAATGGTAAGTGGAATCAAACCCGCCATTTGAATATAAATTATGAAAAGTAATATAGTTAGTCTTTGATGTATTTACGGTATTTTGTATTGATTATTTGATCTTATACTCATGTCTATACACTAGTAATTAATCATAATCTAACAACGTTTATGTAAATTGTTTATGTAAGTAGTGATTAATAAATGTGTTTACATTCTTTTCACCGCGTAGAAAGATTAACAAGCACTTTAACTTTGATTATTTAGACTTTAGAGTATAATCTAAGAAATTTTTATTTATTTAGCATATGTCTAATATAAAAGCAACCTCTAAATAGCGGATGACCTCTAAATAACGGACAATGGTTCGGATCCCAAGGTGTCCGTTGTTCAGATACAGTAGAGCCTCTGAACAACGGACACCTTGGGACCGGAACCGTTGTCCGTTATTTAGAGGTTGTACGCTATTTAGAGGTTGATTTTCTATTAGACATATGCTAAATAAATAAATCCGTTCCAAGAGGGTTGTTCGTTATTTAGAGGTTGTCCGCTATTTGGAGTGTCCGTTATGGGAGGCTCCACTGTATTAATATTTGAAGCCGATTCCAAACTCCAAAAGAATAGAAATTGAGTGAAATAAAATTAAAAGTAAAAAATCCAAAATTGCAGCTGTGCCGACGCATGTTCCCTTGGTGGCACTATATTTTGGTGGTGGTTAATTGATTGTGTCTCCAAAGGAACATGCTGTCGGCACAGCTGCAATTTTTGGATTTTTTAGCCATGTCATCATCTCTATCAAGGTGTTAAATTATTTCAGAAAGGTGTTTCAAAAGGCAACGACCCTTAGTGAGTTGGAAGTTTCGTTTTAGCTCACTTAATTTCAAAGATATTCAAGTTTCAGTAGAATATAATAAGTGATGAGTCAGCATTTTTGATGTGCGTGCACAGTGGTTTATTTGGACCATTCACAGGAAGTAGGTATTTCCAGAGCAGATAGACCTATCAAATGTATTATATACCCATGGGTTATCTATACCTGTGAATCCATTTATGGACTCAGAAAATTAGTATGGCTTCAAATTTTTAAGTTATGACGTCATAGTATATTTTTTAATTCCCATAATTCCACAAATATTTGCTAAATTAGTATTTTCAAATAAACTAGAGCTAATTCATTTATATGCATCTCTAAATAAATGCATGGTGTAGACCTATTTAAGTTGATAATGTAATTCGAGAGCCTAGGCCAGTTAAATAACCAGCTTTTTTAACATCAACGATTCGACCAGTTTTTCTTGATCCAATTTTGACATTTGATCACCCTTGCATTTTCTATTACATTTACAGCAACCCGTATAGTTTCCTTGGTTGAAAGGTAATCCCACGCTTCTAAATTATTCATTTAGTTTACTAATTGATGAAATTTTGAAAAAAATAATTAAAATCTTCGTATATAAATCTTCAAAGCCCCCGTATATAGACACGTAGATTTTGGTTTGCGCGCGGTTGCGCGGGGCTGGAAAGTGGTTAAAATCCAAGCTATATAGTTAAACTTTATATATAAATAGGGCTAGTAAAACGACACGACACGACACAACAGTTTTCGCAATACCAATACATGGAATTTAGCAGTTCGGACACTTCCAGCTAATCATAATTTGCAATGATAATTATACTAAAGGACAAATAATTCTATGAAGAGTATTCAACAGTTTTAGGATGATTTAAACTATAATTAAACACTGTGAAAGTATTAGCTGATTGTGATCGAAACCTAATGAGATACACGAGCATGAAATGATGCATAATAGTTAACGACAAAATTTCTTCAATTATATTTAGCCATTGAAACTATAGACACTGCATCATATTTCTAATTCTACTTGGAATTTTTAACTGTAAAAACAGTTACCTAGGTTCTCGATTATGCTGAACACGATAAAAACGTTTTTGAAGAGATCAGAATTGGTAAAAAATTGTCCAACTCCCTGTCAATAAACCACTGTGGCGTGTTGGGTGTTCACCCAACTCCAACCAAGCCATTCGAAATATATAATTCACAAAATTGTAAAAATACATTTTTTGACGATGTCATCATCACCTCAATATGTCAAGACCCACTTCTATAGGTGGTACGTGGCATAAGGATCAATTGATAAATTGAAAGTTTGTTTCTATCTTCAAATTCAGTTAATTAGTATAAATATTTAATAAATTTATTAATAATTTGACGCCATAATATTATGTACAGCAAAAGTTAAAATAATTATATATTTAGATTGAATTTCACTATAAATTTGAATTAAGCGAACTCGATAACCCCAATGATCTAATTGGAACGTCACTATAAGTTAAACACAGAGCGAATTAATTAGAATTTAATTTGTCAGTGTATCCATTGTGCAATAATATTCTCGTAGAAGTAAATATAATCACATAATCTGTCGTTGTTATGGAATGTAAAATATTAGTTTTCAAATAGAAAATAGAAGCCTACTCGATCTCACAAGTGGAATAAATATAATTATCACAAGTTGAAACAATAGAATTAGATGTAACACTTTCAATTGAACTGAAGTGTTAGTAAACAAAGGAAATTTGCAACTCAATTGTGGCACAAATGAAGCACAAATTGAAAATTCGTACACTGTGACAACGTGTAGAATTAAATTCTCTATCGAATGCATATAAAATGAATATTTGCGCACTATTTCTTTTTCTTTTTCTAACATTAAACAGGTGCAAAAATGTGGCCAAAAATTTGAAATAAAAAAACGTGACCCCAGGTGCACATCTGTAACCCATAAGAAACCTATCCTGAAAATTTGGACTCTTAGTTAATTAAACTCTGTTCTGTGAACGATCTACGGAAGGATAATATACCAAAGCAGTAAGATTAGAACTGGGCCACTATACTATAGTATAGTCGGCACCAGTAAAAATAAAAATAAAAATAAAGGTAGTGATTTCAATACTGGGCCACTATACTACGTATAGTATAGTCGGCACAGTAAAAATAAAAATAATAAAGGCAGTGATTTCAATACTGGGCCACTATACTAAAGTATAGTCGGCACAGTAAAAATCGTGACTCCAGGTGCACATCTGTAACACATGAGGCACCTGTCCTGAAAATTTCAGTTCTTGGTTAATAAAACTCTATTCTGTGGACGATCTACGGACTAATAATAATAATAATAAACCCAAAATTGCAGCTGTGCCGACGCATTTCCCTTTGTAGGCACTATATTTTGGTGGCTACTGGCTGGTTAATGGATAGTGCCTCCAAAGGAAAATGCTGTCGCCACAGCTGCAATTTTGGATTTTTTTCGCCATGTCATCATCACTGTCAAGGTGTTAAATTATTTCAGAATGATGTTTAAAAGGTACCTGGAGAACTCGGGCTATAGGAGAATTCGGCCAAGGAGCACTCGGCTCAGGAGAACTCGGCTTATAGGAAAACTCGGCCCATAGGAAAACTCTGTCCAAGTCTAAGAAGATACAATCGGTCTGGTTGCCCTTGTCGATTCCTTTGACTATAAGGTGAAACCTTTTACAAAACCATGTTGGAGGTGGTAAATTTGATTTTCAAGAAATAGAAATAATTTATCATAAACACAACTCTCAGTTATCTTTGAAATAACCCTGAGCAGAGAAATAGGACGGTAATTATATTTAAAATTAATACTAATAATTAATAAGCACGGATATTTCAAATACTTAACACAGATGACTTTCATTAAGACGAATACTAGGGGAAGGTCGAAACTTTTTCGTTCTATCTGCAGTTGTCACTTATATCGATTGCATGTATTTTAATAGGCCAGAGGACTGGTTTCAATTGGGCTTCTTGAAACTCCGTGTTATGCAATAAATTTTCAATGGTTCCGCATAATTATTGTTAACTCAGTGTTAATTTGTTTTCTATACAAAGTACACCAGAACTAACAATGGTCAGCTATATGCCTATATTATTAAATTCGACTGTTATGATTTGTCTGTGTTTTTTTTTTGTGTGTTCCCCCAGTATCCCCCCTCCCAGCCTTCTGACCTGGGGGTGACAGGCCCCCCCAAGAACCCCAACATCGGCGCCTCTGTGTACATGTTGTGATCGAGTTCTTAAGGTTCACAATTGGTCGAAAAAAATTGTGAGTTCTTTAGGTCCGATTGTATTTATGTAGATTTCGTTGAATTGTGTTGTTTTCGTGACGAATGTAGTATAGGGTTGTGTGTTTTATTTCAAAATACATTGTTGGGGGCCGGTCCTTTGTGTTGTGTAGGTTTGTATTAGCTTCAATTTGGAGGAGGGCTTTCTTTAGTTTGGTGATGCAGCATATGTATTGTTTTGCGGTTATTTGGTCTCCTAAGTTGTTGAGATATTCGTCGAAGATAGTAGCTAGTGTTTGCTTTTGTATTATGAATAGTCCTGGGCCATTATTTGCAGTTACTATTGTGAGGCCTTGGGTTTTAAGTTCTTCTTTTAGGTTGATGAGGAGTTTCTAGTATTTGTCATGAGTTCGTTTTTCTAGTGGTCTAAGGTTGAAGTGTGTAGGAGGTGGTAAGTTTTCTAGCAGGTTTAGGCAATCTTCGAATGGTGTGAGGGAGGGTGGACTGTTGCGGTGTTTGGAAATTTAATCCATGCTAAGTTATTTTTGGAGGGTTAGTGCTGTATTGAGTTTGATGGTTGTTGTATGAATATTGGCGGTGCTTTGTAGCTCCATTTCAGTTGGTAAGGATTGTGGGGGTGTTATGTTTCGCGTTAGGTGGTTGGTTGGTTTGTTTGCATGTGTAGGTGATGGAGTTCCGATTTAGTTTTAGGATCTTCTAAGTCTTAGCATATGTTGCATGTATATTATTCCGGTAACAGTCATTTATGGGGAGGGGGATATAGGGATTCCAAACCCGGGATCCCGGAGCAATTTCTACCGGGATTAGCGATTTAATACCGGGATTGGTTGAATATAGTCAATCGAATAGAGTAATTTTCTAACCACACCAATAATAGGCTTCAGTTGAATAATTCACCAAAATTAAATAGAAATTGTATCTTGACACTTCGATTAATTATGAAGCTGCAGAAATTGTATCTGTGAAGCCTACTTCGTTGAGTATTGCTAATAATTTAAAATATACTATAGTCTATATATAGTAGGGTCAAAAATGAAGGTTCCGTGACCAGCCTCTGGCTAGTTAAGTTTTATGCCTGATTCTGATACTTTAGGATATAACTCGCGATTTAAGCTCCCATGCCGCTCTGGAAAGTTTGGGCAAACTTTTTTATAGCGACCAGTGATGTGCTCCGTTACTAAACCTTCCGTTACTCCGTTACTCCGTTACCGTTACTTTATACTCCCGTTACCGTTACTCCGTTACCGTTACTTTATTTGTTCCGTTACCGTTACTCCGTTACCGTTACTTATTTTTATCACGTTACTTTTACTCCGTTACCGTTACTTTATTTCTTCCGTTGCCGTTACTCCGTTACTTTTGTTAATTTTATCCGTTTAACTTTATTCAGCACAGTTACCTTAATGTAACGGTAACTGATTTAAAATAACGTTGTAATGGCAATGGAATAAGTTTAACGTAGTAACGGTTACTGTATTACGGTAAAGTAATGGTAAGAGTAACTGATTAAAGATAACGGTAACTAGTTAAAAGTAACGGATGTCCGTTACCGTTACTTTTTCCGTTACCGTTACTCGGCGATGCCCGTTACCGTTACTTTTCCGTTACCGTTACTCCGCGACGCCCGTTACCGTTACTTTTTCCCGTTACCGTTACTTGACGACACCCGTTACCGTTACTTTTTCCGTTACCGTTACCGTTACCGTTACTCCGTTACTAGTAACGGAGCACATCACTGATAGCGACAAATTCAAAGGGCCTCCGGCAATCATTTTGAAAAATTAAGGCCCCTCTCTGAACATTTCATAAATTGAGATTAGAGTATTTTTGAACAGTATGCAATAAGTAGTAGCTGCACTGAAAATTTCAACTCAATCGGGACTATACTTTTAATGTAGTAACCTTTTGAATATTCTTGCGTCATTTGTCACCATGGGAGGTCCCTTCTTTTAACTATTTTTTTTAAGGGATTTGAAGCATATCTCATCCTATATACATGCAATAACCTTTTAGCTCGCTATGTAGTATGTCTCCATGTAAATCTCGGTAATAGACCTAAATTTACCACTTTGACTCTTCTGGAGATCTCACATGGGGGTGACGAAGCAAAGAAAATTGACCCATAATCGTTTTAATCGGCCACTTTATATATATAATTATCACAATTTTGACGTCAAATGACTGGATTTTTTAATTTTTGTATAGTCAAAGTGGTAAATTTAGGTCTATTACCGAGATTTACATGGAGACATACTACATAGCGAGTTAAAAGGTTATTGCATGTATATAGGATGAGATATGCTTCAAATCCCTTAAAAAAATAGTTTAAAGAAGGGACCTCCCATGGTGACAAATGACGTAAGAATCTTCAAAAGGTTACTACATTAAAAGTATAGTCCCGATTGAGTTGAAATTTTCAGTGCAGCTACTACTTATTGCATACTGTTCAAAAATACTCTAATCTCAATTTATGAAATGTTCAGAGAGGGGCCTTAATTTTTCAAAATGATTGCCGGAGGCCCTTTGAATTTGTCGCTATAAAAAAGTTTGCCCAAACTTTCCAGAGCGGCATGGGAGCTTAAATCGCGAGTTATATCCTAAAGTATCAGAATCAGGCATAAAACTTAACTAGCCAGAGGTTGGTCATGGAACCTTCATTTTTGACCCTACTATATATGATATTTCTGAATCACGGAAAATTCGTCGGCGGAAAATACGTCGAATGGAATATTCGTCTAACGGAAAATTCGTCGAAAGGAAAAAAACGTCGAACATGCACTTGTTTTGATTGCGTATACCTATAACAACCAAATTGATTCATAATATATGATAATTAATTTAATGTCTTGATTGCGTATACATATAATCAAATTGTTGCATAATATATGATTATGATAATGAAAAGTAGGAATTATTTATGTTTATAATAAGAAATCACAAATCAAAGTTATGAGCTATCCCTCTCAAGTCTTAATTATGCTAATATCTCACGATTATGGTAGTTTTAAACAATACTTTAACTCTTTCGTTGCGTACTTACTTAGTTTAGACGGGTGTATGACTTCACCTGCCTCCAATTTTGCCAATATAGCCTCCTGCAATGACTGTTCACGTTGTATAAATGTTAATAGCTTTCCAATAGATGGATGAGAGCATGATATCGTTGACTGAAAGGCATTATGCCAACCTTCCACATGGTTGTTAGTGCGAGCTTGGTGATTGTTTACTCTCGAATACATGTTCCACAGCCTGATTGGAAACATTGGAATCCTTCTACTCCCATTTGGTAATCTTTTACCTAAATAATTATCTTCAAAATATTTCCCTATGGTAATCGCAGATTCAGGGAAGTCCTGCATTAATAAATTAAAACTGTCAATCACGTCCATTCAGGTACAAATGCAAGACTAGGTACCATTTTTATTTTGAGTGCAAACTCTTTATCTTCTCGATAATTTACCGCTAGTCCCTCTGTTTGAACCTTGCGATAAATATTTTGGGCAAGATGGAAGAAACATCCACTTATGACAGATATAAGATTGTTCTCTAAGGAATTGATAGCCGCTTTTTCAAAATCCAACATAACGGTAAATGGGTTTAAGGCAAGTTCTATTTCCAATTATTTTTTAAAAACACTATCATACGTTGACTCTTGTTTATTTAATAATAAAGCATAGACGCAAGGTATGACCATTCCTTCCTTCTCAGCATGGATTGTATATAGTTGAAAGAATAAGTCTGGTACAACTTTAAATGTTCCATCGCAATACCAATGAGGCAATGCCGACATTCACTTAGAATGTATAAAATATGCGACTGGCAAAATTAATCATTCTTCGCTCATCTCCAAATCCGGAATCAAATAATAGGAAAGCCTCTCCCTTAAGAGTCATTTTGTATTTATCTGGAATGATTATACCACCAGCATTATCGGGATGCCCACAACTTTCAATTCCTCTGCTTTTGTAGGAACGAATAGTGCGTTTTACAGATTCAAATTTTGGGAATGCATTAATTGTAGTTGTATGCATAGTTTCTAACGTCGTAGATAAAATATCCCCTGTGCTATGTTCTGAATTTACTGCAGCTGTTTTGAAATTAAAATAGCTTTTTAGCATCTCGATAAGTCCTGGAATGGGTGCATGGGTGTGATCTTCCACCATTTGTTCAATGTTTGTTGGTTTTATAATATAATCATCTATTGTATTGATTCGAGCGCTGCATTTACCTCGTTGTTCACATACCAAAAACTGGATATTACCATTAGTCTTGTTTAAAGAATAGATGAAACCTTCTACAACAGCTTTTCCTTTGTTTCGATTACTTTTTATTCTTTCGATACAAAAGTTTTGTGGAACGGACATCTTGTTCTGAAAACTGTAATGTAAGTAATGTAATTGAATGTGGAACTTTATGTTCAAACGAAACAATATCTTTTCATAATGTATGCAAATTTGTAATACAAGTCTATTCTCAAAGTTAAGTGTGAATGAAATCACAAACAAAAACGACCCATTGTGTGTAAAGGTGACAAGACAAAACTTCTCCCGTTCAATTGTTTCAACGAATTTCCTTTCGACGAATTTTCCGTTCGACGAATATTCCATTCGATGAAATTTCCGTTTACCGATATTTCTAATGGGAGTACGACAACTCGAATCACGACAATTCGAAACAAGACAATTCGCAACACCGACAACTGGCAACGCGACAACTCGCAACAAATCTGATTAGACAATTAATGAACTCGTACAATGTTGGAACAAATGTAGTATAGGAACAATAGATGTGTATCCCATACACCTCTATTGTTCCCATAAGAAAAATCCCATTTGTTGTCAACAGGAATTCTCGTAGTATAAATAGATCTTGTTATTTACAACGTGTATTATTAACAGTACAATTTTTGCATTCTTTACACTATGGCAGAACTTCCGAGTGAATATTTCACTTTAACCCGGTCTCAGAGAAGAGCAATGAAACTAGTCGAAGGAGGGTATATTTATGAGAAGCAGAGGAAAATTGGAGAGATGACGCATTGGCTGTGTGAACAAAGAGGCTTTTGCAAGGCGATTATACATACCAAAGGCGCAGAGATTGTTAAACGGACGAATGTTCATCTCCATGCACCAGATGGAAAGACAGCTATTTGCTGTGAAGTGAAGGCTAGAACAAAGAGAAAAGCTATAGACTCGCAAGATAGCTCCCATCAGATAATAGGCGAAAGTCTTCAAACTATATCGGAGGGTGTTGCTGCTAAGTTACCGAAGCTCGATAGCCTCAATCGCTCCATACAACGTCAGCGAGTGCGCCACCTAGCAGTTCCAGTACAACCAGCTATTTTGGAGCACCTCAATCTCCCGAAAGAATACAAGAAAACTTCTAAGGGCGAACAATTCCTCCTCTACGATTCTGGTTCAGACACGCAGAGGACTCTCATCTTTGGTACACAAAGGAACCTGGAAATGTTGAAGTTATCCAGGATTTGGTTAGCTGATGGGACGTTTAAGACAGCTCATTCACTATTCACCCAAGTATAGGTAATTCATGCTTTGCTTGGAGGCCATGATCTGATGAAGTATGGCCATCTATTGCCAAGTCTCTTTGTACTCCTACCAAACAAGACAGAGGCTGTGTATTCCAAAATGTGGGAACAAATCCAGCTTCTTTGTCCCCAAGCCGATCCTGCTGAAATGTTGATTTTGAGAAGGCTGCGATTAACAGTTTCGAGCGCAGATGGCACACTTGTATGGTGAAAGGTTGCTTCTTCCACCTCGCACAAAATCTATGGCGCAAGGTACAAGCAGCTGGAATGCAAGTCACATATTCCCAGGACGAACAATTAGCTATCCGTATCAGAATGATACCAACTCTGGCATTTGCTGCTCCTCATGAAGTACCTGCTCAATTTGCTGAAGTGGCTGGTCAGCTCCCTATGCCTGAGACAGACGATATTATACACTACTTCGAGAGGACCTATATCGGACGTACACTGCCAGGTGGTGCATTTCAGCAAGCACTGTCCCCTATCAGCATGTGGAACCATCACTTTGATACGGCATATGGCATACCTAGGACAACGAATGCGGTGGAAGCATGGTATCGCAGCTTCAATGCGACTGTTGGGTGCCATCACCCGAATATTTGGAAGTTTATTACTGCGTTGAAGTGTGAACAAGGTCTTGTTGAGATAAGGCAAGCCAAGGATATAGCTGGTGATCAGCCATATAAGCGGAAAGCGGCGCAAGCTAATGAAAAAGCCTTGAGGGAATTAGTTGGGAGCTATCTACACCGTCCCAGATTTGAATTCTTAAGGGGTGTAGCACATCATTTCAACATGGGAAGGGACTAAACAAAATACAGTTATAATGCATTCATTATTATTTAAATTTTATATTAAAAGTTATTATGATAATACCCTGCAACTACTGTGCAAATATTACAATTCCTATACTACATTTGTTCCAACATTGTACGAGTTCATTAATTGTCCAATCAGATTTGTTGCGAGTTGTCGGTGTTGCGAGTTGTCGTGATGCGAGTTGTCGTACTCCCATTTCTAATACATCTATCAGAAATATACCTGTAATTTTACAAATTATTCTTCATTGAATTAACTATCGTTATTTGTTTGCTTATGGCTGGGAATAAAATCATCTTTCGAGAGTTTGAAGGTGCACCAATTTGGATGCATTATAAGCGCTCTTCCTGTGGAAACCTGGCAGAATGCAAAATCTGTAAGAGAAACCTAAAGTGTCATGGAGGATGAACCAAGGGTTTGCATGTCCACCTTAAAACTTGTCATAATATTGAAATTCTAAAACGTAAAAATTTAGAAAGGGAGGTTAGTAAAACAAAAAAACAAAATCTATCAAAAAACAAAAGAAATTGAAAGATTTCATGGTTATGAGAGCCTTCCAGCAGTGCTGGCTAGAATGACACCCTGTGATGGCCTTCCATTTAAAATATTATTACTTCTCAGGACTTACGGAAATCATTTAGCGCACTAGGGCACTCTCTTTCTAGATCTATTACTAGCATTAGAGAATTAGTTATGCAAACGGACAACAATTACGGCACAAAATAATCCGAAATTTAGTTAATCGTAAATCAGAAGGAGAAAATTTCCGCTTACATTGGATGAATGGACATCTCTACTTAAATATAAACATCCATGGGAGAAGCTATTTTTAAAATCTGGGGTTAGTGAGAATAAAGGCAAGTTTCAGTGCACAATTGTGTTCAGATGCAATCTTTAAAAAGCTGAACGAATTTGATTTAGATTTTAGTACAGATATTGTTGCCATTACAACAGATGGTTGTGCGATGATAAGAAAACTCGGTAAAATACAGCCATTCAACATTTATGCTTACGCTCATGGACTTCAGCTAG
This sequence comes from Hexactinellida sp. DTS-2022, assembly GCA_028753945.1. NCBI lineage: Eukaryota > Metazoa > Porifera > Hexactinellida > Hexactinellida sp. DTS-2022. The sequence goes on along the minus strand of JAPNXP010000011.1, from coordinate 1,020,829 downwards.
TTATACAAGATCTATTCTATCGAAGCAAGCCTACAAGCTCAAAATTAATCTTAACTACTACTGATTCTGATGAAGACAAAGAAGCTTTCGATGAAGATGAGGAAGATGGTGGTTTAATTGTATTAAATACTCCTGAACAAGAAAACTCCACTGAACTATGCTATGATATCAATGACATTGTGACCAAAACACGTGGAATTGTGAAACAATTTAAGCGATTGCCATTGAAAAATGAAACATTACAAAAATACGCTAGAGAAACCAATCCTAAAGGATTAAATTTAATACTTGATTGTAAGACTTGGTGGAGTTCGCAACTAGATATGTTGGTAAGAATCATTCAGGTTAAGCTACCAGTTCAAAAGCATCTGTTGGACTTAAGTGCCATTGAAAATCTAAGAGATAAAATTTCATCAGGATTGAATCAATAGCCAAAGCTCTCACTCCAATCAAAATTGCAGTAGAAGCGCTATGTAGGCGTGATGCTAATTTGATAACAGCGGAAGCAACGGTAAATTTCTATTTAATGAACTCAGTAGGTCTCCTTCAAAATACAACAATCAAATTTTGGAAGCAATTGATAAACGTATTATTCAAGAGCGATATATCGATGCATCGGTTGTTCTACATCTTCACAAACCTCAGGCTCAAATTGAGAAAAAGGTGGTAATTAACAGATTTTGTTGCAACTTATTTTTAAGATTTGGGGAAAATCTTGATCCTGAAGAAAATATTAATGAAGCACAATCTATAATCACCACAGGAAATACTTCCGAAAATACGGAACCGGAAAATCCATCCGTCCAAGAGAAACTCCAAATTGTAATAGATGCTTCACTCAAAAAGCCTCAAGAAAGTTCCCAAAAGACTCTAGTACCGTAATCAACTCTTTTGAAGTATGATTTAACAATCTCTGAGCAGACAGGCAAAAGAGGAAATCTTTTGGAAGAAATATATCAAATGCTGTATATCATCCGAACAACTTCAGTAGAGGCTGAACGAATATTCTCTTCAGCAGCGTGCATATGCAATAGGTTTCGATGCAGACTGAGTGATGAAACAATAGACACGTTAATTATCATCAGAAATATTAATAATTTGTAATACTCTCGTTCATTCACTTCCTCTCTATCCGACTAGATAAATTCAAGGTTATTCTCATTCATATTTTCATCAATATATAGTAATAAAACTGCCGTATTTAATAAAAACTAGTGCGCTTCGGTTGCTAGGTCGCTTCGCGGCAGAATACAACCACACACCAACCGCTTCGCGGTTGCTGTGTGGTTTATATACTCCTAATATTGATTATAAAGCGTAAATAGGCCTAAATAGTAGAATTTAACAATGTTAAATTTAGTGATTACGTCATCATGCGATAATGAGTAAGCATATTGGTGATCTGGTGTGACCAACGTGTCTGCATCATTAATGTCATGTTCTATTAAAATTTAAGATGTTCTCTCTTAAAGGGCGCGAATTATGTGCGATTAAGTGAATTTTCATGCTGCTCGAAATGTGACAATGACGTCATAACTTGTCGAGGTGTGAGAAATTTTGAGTGGATACCCCTATATGCCAAAAATTCCATTTGGAAACCGTCCACTTTCTTCAATCAACTCGTAATATACAAACAAATATATATAGTATAGGGCCGTAGCCACTGGTCCGGTTGGTCAGGTTTCAACCTGACCACTTTTGGCACCACTTGGTCAGGACTCAGGTTGGACAGGTAAACCTGACAACTTGGTCCTGTTGGTACTGTATCCAGCCCGGTCTAACCGGCAGTGGCGTAACCAGGATTTACTATGGTGCGGGCCTAGGTTGTGCACGTTATATTATACAAAAGGCATGAGTTATGATAGCACACATTTACTATATATTCAATTTGTCCTGTTTTTTTGACAATGAATATTGATCGAATAGGGGGTTAGGTATAGAATATAGCTGATTCAGTTGAAGAGACTATTATGGGAATTACCAGCGGCGTCCAGGCCAGGGGGGGGGGGGGGGGGGGGGAATTGGGGAAATTTCTATGCTTTAGTACAGATATAATAGGCTTATAAGGGCCCCAAGGTGTCCCTTATAAACTAGGAGCCAAAATTAGGTATCCCCAAGGGGGCCCCAGCGGGAATTCCCCGCTGGCTTGTATGGCCAGGACACCGCTGGGAATTACTTATACTACATAGTTAACAAATAGTAAGTATCTAACAAGTTCATCAATTAAAAGAATCAAATAATGTTTCAAAAAGCATCAATAACAACATATTAATTATTGGTTATTTTCAGGTCGCTCAGGGCGGGCCTAGGGTCCACTAGAGCGGGCCTAGGCCCCTCAGGCCCGCCCCTGTATACGCCACTGCTAACCGGACCACTTTTAATTGGTGGCTACGGCCGTGTATACACATACACCCAGGTTTGTGTTTTAATAGTATAGATAAAGTATTCCTACATAGCCTATAAAAGTAAATTATAAATATAATAAGCATGTTCAATCCCGGGATCCCGGGATTGAACAAGATGCCAATCCCGAAATCCCGGGATTGTAAAAATTCCCCGAGATTGGAGGGGATTCCACGGGTCCCCGACTCCCTTAGCAAAAAGGTTGATATTAAGTGCGGTCAATCAGTTTTTCCGATGGCTTGGAGTTAGATTGATCGCTTCGCCAAATTGTAGGTGTTTCGTTTTGTGGGTGGCTAAATGTGTTCTTAAGACATTCTGCGGTGCGTTTCGGTGGACATTTCTTTTCACAGCTCAAGCATTGTTTGTGTCAAAGCTCGTTTCTCGTTTCCTTGTTCGCCCACAGCGTGAGCATAGGCCGTGGGTTTTGCATGCTTCGATTAGTGTGGGTAGATGAGTTTTCGTTGCTCTTCAGGTAGTTGTCTGGTGCTGCCTGTTGAAATGTTTGTCTTCTCTCTCAATTGGAGGACAGCGGGCAGCCTCTTTTCTCCTGCTGGTTTTGGTATCCTTCAGTGATGGTGGAATGCACCTCAGGTCCTCAAAGATCGTTTTCGTAGACTGGTCGGTAATTGTTGAGCTTATATTCCTCGATTGTTATGTTGCGGGTCGTGTTTCGATATTATCTGTATATTTTTTGTCTGTTGTGGTTAGTATTGTTGTTGCTGTAGACACCTGGTGCATGGGAATTGGGTTTTATATATCGGTCGGTTGTATTGAGGTCGTTTGGGTTTAGGGTGGATGGGTAGTCTTTCTTTGGTAATGGCGGCGCATGTTGCGTTTCTAGTCCTCGTGTTGAGCTTATAGAAGCTAAACGTTTGTTGTTACGAAGTTTATCTTGTAGTAATGTTCCAAGGAACAGTCGTCCCATATCGTTGGGGTTCAGTTTTAGTTGAGAGGCGATTGTTAGGTACATAAATTCAACAACACCATTTTAATTGATTAGTAATTCCAAATATTTTACTTTGTCCGTATATATCCTAAAGCAATAGCAAGTCGATTATTGCTTGCTAATGTGCGACTTGCTATTAGAGGTACAAAATAGACATTAAATGCTCGCTTGGGCTCTGAAAATAAATTACAGAACGATATTGCCATTAGATTAATTGTTTGTTTTGAGGGACGAATGTCCTGCCTCGCTCCCTTTGCTCCGCTGCTCTGTTCAACATTAATTGTATACATGTTAAGTTGTTAACCTATATGTGCATTAAAAACATCTAGCATCAACTTAAAAAAGAATATGGCCGAAATCCCGAGTTGAAGTCATAAGGACGCGCTTAGCCCGGACAAACAGCATTTAAATATGATACTTATATATTGGTGAGAGAATGCAGAATTATTTTATCTTTTGTCATTAACACACAATTCCAATATTATTTAAATGAGAACAATCGTCTTTATCAGTTGCCCATGTAAAGTACTGAAATTGCATTTGAAATAATTTAATAACTTTATACTTGTTTTCACATATTCAATTCAACACATTAGAAAATATCCTCTGTGGCAACACTATTGAATTGATCTCTGTAATAAACTTGTGATTTTGTATAAAAGGTGTTGTAAAGATCTTAGTTCTAAACATTGCATTGTAACATGATAATTCATCAAACTGCATTTATAGGACAAAATCGCATAATCAATGTCGATGAAACCAAAACAATGAACAAAATAGCGCCCAAAAATGCTGCAAAATATCAAAATACTACAAACTTTACTCGCAGTTCCACCTACTATAGTCGAAATAACCGGACTGAACCATTCGAATTCCTATTTTCATTGAAATATGGTCAGTGTCAATTTGAACCCAGAATGTTTCTCGACGCACTAGGGACCGGCCCATAGGAAGATCCGACCTGATACCATATGCAGAAAGGCTTTCATGGTTAAAAATTAGTTCTGTTAAGCGAACGCAGGAAATGGGATCAGCTTTGTCCAATAAATTCTTTGTGAATCTATTGAGAACAGAAGTTGAAGCCAAACAATGGAAACTCATTGTAGACATAGGACTGTCCGAGAGAGTATCAAATGTATCGGATTTGGAGAATGCATTCCAACTATCAATAGAGAAAGGTTTAATAACACCTAACCTAGAGGAACTGTGAATATGATGGTAGCAATAGAACATCATCATCATGTTGTTGAGAAAATCCAACAATATACCCCGTGTTCCATAGAAATAATAAATTGAATTTCATAGCAAATTAATTAATGACTTTGATACCGATGAGAAAAATGATAAAACAAACTGGGTAAAGAGAAGGAGGGAGTATACCGTGCAGCAACATGAGAATGTGCACATACATTTTGACGATGAGGATAAGACCGCATTGGAATCAGTCTATACTCCTCTAACCATTGTGGAAGAAGAGATAATGAGAGTGAAAGCAAATCAAGAAACCAGCTTCAACGAGATAGCATTCCTCAGGTCCATGAACCAAAAAGAAAAAACATTGAAAGTAGTAGATTTAATTTCCAATATATCCCAGACTAAACCAAAAGTATTATGTCTAATAAGGGATCCAGGTTGTGGCAAAACATTCTTGTGCAAATACATAGCCCCACCCCCCCTTTCCCAGTATGGAAATAGCAAACATATACACACTCATGTCATATCGTGTCGCAGTGAGGAATTGAATAGCATGGAGAAATCGAGGCAAGACAGCGAGAAAGAAATAGATTAAGAATTCATTCAAAAATGTTTTCATATACAATGCCAATGGGCATCAAATGGTCCAAATCCCTAGAGAAACACCACAAAGACAGGAGAAGATCTCCTAATGATAATTGACAGGGTGGACGAATTCATCAATGTTGTGCCGTTTAAAACGACACTGATGTATCTTCTGTTACACAAAGGTGTCCTTAATCGCGCAACACTACTTCTGACCAGCAGGCTCGGTGCATTGAATGAGATTAGAGAGGAACATAGTCCGGCCTTGACAGTAGATTCCAGCTTCCAGGTGCTGGGGTTATCTCCCTCAGATAGAGACAGCTACTTTCGGGGGAGGATTAGCAAGGTTGATAAACTGAGAGACACAAAGGATCTGTTGTTTCTACATGATTAAACAAATCAGTTGTCAATAGTGTCTGTTAACGCTAGTCTCTTTACATCGCAATTCAATGCAACAAACAACATTCTCTCTCAGACACTAACACAGCCTACTCCGCACTGATGGTGTATATAATAAGATGACAATTGTATCGCATGGGACTGAAGAGATTAACGCAGGTAGAGTGCATGGGACAGTTCTATCAATCCATTCTAGAATGCATATAATGCATAGGAAAGGAAGCCTACGAAGGCATAGAAGCTTAGGTGTAGGGAAGAGGATGTGTCAATTCGCGTAAGCTCCCGTGAATACAAGAAATAACGACTAGGCTTTATGCAGGTATAAGTGAAAGTTCTAAAGTTAGGTCATAAGTGAATGTTTGGACCTTTGCTCACTTAACACTGCAGGAATACATAGCTGCTGTGATTTTAGCAACGAGACATGGGTTTTTGGTATGCATAATAGTTCGATTCATAGTGAGTAGAGAGACGTGTTTGCAATGTATAGGATGGTAGTGAGGTTTCTATGCGGCATGCTATCGGATAGAGCTGCCTGTCTCATGCCCATTATATGTGGCAATATTATACCCGATACAGTGCCACTAATTAGTATACCTATGATACATCAACTCAGATACTTAATAAATATAATCGATGTGTTTGACTGGAGTCAATTTACTCAGGTTTATCTCCTCATTTGCTCACTAATAGTAGAATCTAACCCGCTTAATGAAAGAGTATATCGAATGTTTCATTAATCTGTTGCCAGAACATGTGCACTTCATTTTCTATAAATCTATGACACCAAATGAATTCCATTGTTTTCTGCAGTCACTGAATTACTTCTATCAAATAGAAATCCTATATAGAGACATATCTAATAAATCCTAACTAGTTCAGTTTACTACTTCGTCAGCTCTCCTCGTGCATCCTACACTACCGAGCCATTGCATTTTATTGAGATGATACAGAGACAATCCAATCGTATAAGAGCCTCCTATTCTCTGCTGATACACCGATTAATTATTAGATCAGTATTGCCCTCAATCAGTCTGCATTCCATTCCTCTCTCCCAAACAACAAGCAACTTGACTGGAAACATTAGATTAGAACAATCCGAAATATCTAATGAAATGCTGACAATTGGACAATCAGTTTGTTAGCATTGAGAATCTAACCTATGAGCCCAAATCAGATTATACTGATTGGTCTATTCTCTGCCACTGATATCTAACAACAGAGGTATTAAGGGACTGTCCATATGGGATGAATCATACCTGCCAGAGACAACAGGCATACTATCCGGCTTCTGCTCCCTGGAAGAATTATTCTGGTACACTGAAGATCCCTACGTTGCCCTGCCTCACCTACAGACAAACAACAGTATCAGTTCTTTATCGCTAATAGCAACTAATGAGCCTCCCCTTTGGGAGAATTACCAAGACCTCATTACCTAATATATTATAATAACACTTCATTGAAGGGAATACGTTAATATTATTTACCGTCAGTCGGATTGAACAGCTGTACTAGCATCTTATCCCCAATTCGAATTTGTTGTAATCTGGAATCCCTAACGCTAGTTGCTATTTCGTTTACTTCAGATGCTGGGACACCGCTATTCCCTATCTCGTCTCTTGTGGAATTGTGTCTCTCTGCTATCCCCCTACAGGACACCGGATTAATTGGACTGTGCAAGTCTACTCGTAGCTTATGGATCGACTATTGCCCTCTCTCTCCGATCCCAGCCCGCTACTGCTACGCCAGCAAACAGCAGAGCTATTCTCTGTTGAAGTGAGACTGAGTGAAGACACCTAATGATACGAGTACCACATCCTCCCGATCTTGTTATTGCAATTCCGATTAACTGGAATTCACGTGAATCGTATATACATAAATGTATAAATGTATTATCTGTGTCTTTATTTCTGTTTGACCAAATTAATTGATTATATCACGGTGTAAGGAAATATAGGGATTTTAATACTCTAATATTATCTGTAAATTGTGAAATACTATAATTAAAATTCATACTATTTAACACTTAATTATTTGGGACATACATAAATTCCGGAACGGAACGTATGGAACGATACCATTCCGGAATTTCGAAGAACCTGATTACGGAATTGGGCGGTACGGAATTGGGCGGAACGGTTCCGAAAATATGAATACCCGTGACCTTCGATATATAAGGCCATACCACTGAGTATACCATGGACAGGGACTTCTTTAAATATAGGGACTCGTGACCTACGTTATATATCCTTCAGAATTGTGCTATTTCACCATATGATTACGTAATCGCTATTTGGGTGCGAAATATTGTGTTGTAATAACCTGCTTTTACCATAGTTAAACGCATTATAAATGTTCAAGATTGGAACATGATGATGCCCAGGACTTGTTAAAAGAAATATATTGAATTTTAAATGGAATGTTGACACATTCCTCAGTTGCCAGGGATATGTATATTCCCTAAAATGATCCATAACTCAAAGACTATCAATTTTGTGTAAACTGGGCTAGTTCTGATCTATTCGGAATAGGTAACTTTCTATTAATTGATGATACTTCATTTATGCTTAACTTCATTAATTTTTGGGAAAATGAGATAATTAGCAAATAATATTTCTAAGCTAATTAACTCATTATCTCAAAAGTTAATGTAGTTAAGCATAAATTATGTATTATCAATGAATAGGAAGTTACCTATTCCGGATAGATCATCACTAGCCCAGTTTACATAAAATTGATAGTCTTTGAGTTATGGTTCATTTTAGGAAATTTACATATCCCTGGCAACCGAGGAAAGGGTCAACATTAGGGTTTCCAATCCCGGGATTTCGGGATTAAAAAATCCTGCATCCCGGGATTCTCGGGGCTTATTATTATAACACATTTGTAATGAATATATTTTAACGATGTTTATTATAATATGCTGATCTATTATTACTAAAGAAAACAAAAAGAAAATTCATAACGAAATGAATTATTAATATTTTTTTATTTTTTCAAATTGTTCCTTATGAAACAGAGAACATCCAGCGTGTCATCATTAAGTATACTTCGTAATTTATTGCAGAGATATGTACATGATGAAAACGTACGTTCTGATTCAACAGAAGTTGCAGGTATTGTCAGCATCATCTGATACACCTTGTCTAAGTAGTACCCTATTTTTCCTGTTGCTCAGCAACAGTAATTTCATATTTTAAGATAGTTGGTAAACTTGTATTATCAAGTGAAATATAATTTTGAGGAATTTGCATCGATGCGTCTATTGTTTGTTGCAATTTCTTTGCGAGAGGAATATCTTCTGGATCTGGATTCAAAGTAACTTCTGATAATTGTGATTCTGTTATACCATCTTCACTAATTGGGAATTCCTCATCTTCTCGCCGTATTCTGGATAGTAGATTTGCACAAAATATTCTTACATTTGACTTCTTTTCGAGTTTTGCAGATGGGTTGTGGAGATATTGAAGTATAACTGAAGCATCAGTGTAACGCTCTTGAACAATTCGTTGGTTAATAGATTCCAGTATTTTTTTATGATAATGCGATTTGTGAATATCGTCAAGTAGAAATTATATTGTTGCTTCAGCTGTAATAAAATTTGTATCACGCCGGCATATAGTGGGCTCAAAAATTAAGATTCCGTGACCAACCTCTGGCTAGTTAAGTTTTATGCCTGATTCTGATACTTTAGAGTTTATCTCGCGATTTAAGTTTTAGCACTTTGACTCTTCTGGGGATCTCACATGGGGGTGACGAAGCAAAGAAAATTGACCCATAATCGTTTTATTCGCCCACTTTATTATATATATAATTATCACAATTTTGACGTCAATTGACTGGATTTTTAATTTTTATATAGTCAGTGCTAAATTTAGGTCTATTACCGAGATTTACATGGAGACATACTACATAGCGAGTTAAAAGGTTATTGCATGTATGTAGGAAAAGATATGCTTCAAATCCCTTAAAAAAACTTTTTAAGAATGAACCTCCCATGGTGACAAATGACGTGAGAATCTTCAAAAGGTTATTACATTAAAAGTATAGTCCCGATTAAGTTGAAATTTTAAGTGCAGCTACTACTTATTGCATACTGTTTAAAAACACTCTAATCTCAATTTCTGAAATGTTCAGATAATAACCTTAATTTTTCAAAATGATTGCCGGAGGCCCTTCGAATTTGTCGCTATAAAAAAGTTTGCCCAAACTTTCCAGAGCGGCATGGGAGCTTAAATCGCGAGATATACCCTAAAGTATCAGAATCAGGCATAAAACTTAACTAGCCAGAGGTTGGTCACGGAATCTTAATTTTTGCACCACTACATAGAGCTTCTAAAGCCATCTTAATAGGGTTCAATTCGTCTACTATAGAAGATATCAGCGCAAATTCCTCATCAATAAATATATCCCTTGATTAAGACCTAACAATCCTTTTTGTGTGGGCACCTTAATCTGAACTATTCTTTCAAGCATGTTGACGAGTGAACTCCAACGAGTCTTACAATCCAATATCATATTGAGTCCATTTGGATTTTTTTCTCTTACATACTTTTGTAAAGTTTCATGCTTAAGAGGCGAACGTTTAAATATTTTCACAACTCTTCGTACCTTGTTCACTGTTTCAATAATATCTAAATTTAATGCTAGAGCATTTCCAGAGTTTGCAGGTCCTGAAATATCTAACCCATTAGAAAAATCATCATCACAATCATGATCTAGTGTTGTCCTATTATCTTCATCATCAGTTCCACTGCCATCACTAAATATTGCAATATCCTCATTATGCTTCTGATAGAATATGTCCTGTATCACAAGTTGTAGTCCATGAGCATAGCACAACTGGTGAAGACTTGCTATCGATCGCCCCAACTTTTTCATCATCGCGCAGCCATCTGTTGTGATGGCAACAATATCCTTCTTCAAAATTAACTCCAAAATTCATTCAGCTTTTGCACGATAACATTTAAACATGCCTCAGAAGAAAATCTACCCCTTATCCATATTAAACCAAGCATCCCAAAAAAAAAACATTACCGTGGATGTTTATAATAAGATATCGTTTATTTTGCACTGAAGTCCATTCGTCAAAAGTCAGGCTGAAATATCCACCTTTAGATTTAGAAATGTGTATAGAGTAAGCGTAAGGTTGAGAATTTTTATTAGTTAAGAAAGGAACCATTCAAGTTCGAAGTGTATCAGACGTTAACTCGTAAACATTAGTCAAGAATCGTGATCTTTTTATCAGTATACAGTAATACAGGTGCAGAATATATTTCGGGATTCCCGGGATTTAGCAAACCAATGCCGGGATTGGAAACCTTAATAGTGAGGTCATCAAATATATACTGAAATAACTACCATCTCTATGCAGAAACCGTTTCATTTCTTAACTATGACTTGCAGTCCTGAAGGAATGTAAAATACAGGAATACCACAATGAACATTGTAATAGTGTAACTAGGAGCAGAACAAGGCTAGTTATGCATCCAAGAAAGAATATGAGTAAGAAGCTAAAATCAAGAAAATAAATTAAAGTATGAAATATTTAATTAGTAAGTAACTAGCGCGCTTCGCTAGGTTGCTTCGCGGTTGGTGTGTGGTTTATACACTTCTAGCATTGATTATAAAGCTTAAATAGGCCTAAATAGTCAAAAATTACAATGTTAAATTTAGTGATTACGTCATCGTGCGACAATGAGCAAGCATATTGGCAATCTGGTGTGCCGACGTGTCCGCATCATTAATGTCCATGTTATATTAAATTTTCAGATTTTTATCTCTTAGAGGTCAGGAATTATGTCCGATTAAGTGAATTTTCACGCTTCTCGAAGTGTAACAATGACGTCATAACTTGTCGAGGTGCGAAAAAGATTTGTGGAAACCTCAACTTGTTGGCGGGTGCCAAAAGTTACCCTATATGCCAAAAATCACATTTGGATACCGTCCAGTTTCTTCAATCAACTCGGAACATACAAACAAATATACACTACCCGGACAAAAGTATTCGACTATCCAACATTTTACCATTGAAAATAGTATTATAGGGGTTTAACAAATGGAAGATAGTGTATTCAAATTACATGAGATATTGCTATTTCGATTACAAATTCGTGTTCTGCGCATTCGATCGAATTAACAATTGTAGAAGCTCTCAATTCAATCCCTTTCTGTTTTGGTTAAAAATTATCATCCTATGCCACTATCAGGGGCGGATCTAGAGGGGGGGGCAAGGGGGTCCGGCCCCCCCTGAGATTTTTCTCAATGGGTCCCCATTACCCCCCTTACCGTCGCTCGTTTCACTCGCTCCATATCCCTACAAATTTGGGCCCCCCTGAGTCGAAGCGCTGTATCCGCCCCTGGCCACTATGCACCACTTTTCCCAAATTGCCACTATAGGAGAGATGGGAATAGGTTGCACTTGTTGCCATTTGATGATAATTTTCAACCGAATTAATATGTGATCATTTTGAAAGCAACTACAATAGGTATTTCAAATGGGTAGAATACGAATCTGAATTCCAAATAGCAATATAGTAGAAGGTCAGTTATCCGAACATGATGGGACCGAGGGGTGTTCGGAAAAGTGAATTGTTCGGATAACTGCCGCTATAATGAATCATTACAAAACATATTAATACTAGTAGTATAATAATGTTAAAAAAAAGTATCCTATACATTTTCAAATAGTCGCTAACTCTCGACTGCTTTAGAGTATTAAATCTTTTCATAGCAGTTGATTAAGTAGCGCATTGATTATCACATTAGTTCCAAACCCCACATCGGGTTGCTGCTCCAGATACGCAAGAAGTGTTTCCAATGCCTCGCAGGCTTGTGCATGAGTCACTTTCTGGGTAATTACATCGCATCTTCTTCGTCAATCTCTTCAATTCTTTTTGTAACATTCGCCACTATTTCCTCGTCAGTATATTCATGGTAGCCTTTGTCACTATTCTCGAGCATGAGCCAATCCGATCTTTCTTCAGTTGGAACATGAAGTTCATCCATTATTGCATCTATCTCTATACTACTGGTATCGGTTTCTTCGGATTCCGGGACATCCGGCAAAGACAAGAGCTTGCTCCAGCTTCTAGCTATTGTTGATTCCTCTATTTCTCTCCAACATTTGTCAGACATCATAACAGCATCTAAGATAGTAAGGGTTTTGGTGAACTCGGCTATGTTCAATCATTCATTCTCCTTGTTTAGAAGGCGAATCAACAAATCACGCTTGTAACGACGCTTCATGTTTTCTATTACCCCCTAATCCATTGGTTGGATTAAAGACGTAGTGTTAGGAGGAAGGTAGAGGCAAGATATTTCTCCGTCACTTGTGCATAAAGATTTTATATTAGGATGGGAGGGAGCATTGTCCAGAAGGAGAATGGCTCGTTTGGGAAGACCTTTTTCTCCAAGAGCTTTTTGGCATCGCGGGACAAACTTTTCGTGGAACCAATTTGTGAAAATGGAGGAATCCATCCAGGAGCTCTTTTGTGCATAATAGTCGACTGGAAGATCATTTTTGGCCACATTTTTAAAGCAGCGTGGATTGAGTGACTTGTGAATGAACAAAAGAGGGAATTTGATCGATCCAGTGGCATTTGCGCAAGGCATGATGTAACGCGATCTTTCGGCACCTTGAAACCTTTAGCTTCTTTATCCTTGGATGAAACAAGTGTTCTATTCGGCATCAACTTCCAATACAGACCAGTTTCATCGGAGTTGTTCAACTGGTTCAAAGATAAGCCCTTCTCCTCAATGAGTTTTTGCAGAGGTTCCTTGAAGGGATTGATACTTTCTGAAGGTGCAGACTTCGATTCTCCTTGAACCGACAAAGCTCTAATTCCATGCCTATTTCTAAACCTCTTGAGGCATCCTGTTCCTGCTTTGAATGAGCTAGGATCTGAGTCATTAGGACATATCAATGGATAAAGTTGCAAGGCTTTAGCCATCAAATCAACAGTGGGCCACTAATTGGAGTTCCCTTGCAACGAAGCTGAACGAACCAAATATACACTGCTTTATCTAGCGGCACTAGATCTGCTCTTCTAACTATTCGCCTATTATTAATACAGCCGCCGTCCTGAATTTTTGTTAGAAAAGTCTGTAGCTTATCCTGGTTATTCACTATGGCATGAATTGTAGATTTCGATGTATCAAATTCTTTAGCAACGCTCGTCAAAGATCTTCAATTACTCACCATCTCACAGCTGCACAGATCTTGAGCTTGTCAGAAATAGTCATCACAATTCTTTTTCTTTTCCTCCCAACAGCAGCAGAACTAGAAGCAGGAGTAGCCATTGCTTTGTAAAACTAATAAATTGTAAACTAACCTAATATAAATAAAATGTAAACCTAAAATATTGGTATTAGTAGGGCAGCTTAAGCCCATATTTGGATGGATGTGGACATCCCGGACCAAAGCACCAAATTTTTTCCACTTACAGACCATTGCTTGGGCACTCGATTTTTGGTAGGATCCACTTCCGCCGGATACATTATGACCTCCATCATGCATTTTCAAAATGGTCACTTTAATACTTTAAGGTCTTAAGACCTTAATATTATTCGGATAAAAATCCGCATTCACGAACTCATGTCAAATGACTTCGTATAAGGTTATTATATACGTAGTCGTTATCAGGACAGTGTGCGCTGTCGAAAGATGGGTCACTCGATAGGGTTGCTATCATTTTTGAGAATGGAATGTCCAACATTCCACCGTTGTCAAGGAAACTTTTTTAATCTGATATGGTCATGTGACCCCTCTAATTAACGGAAATTCCATGCTGAATACGAATATCCTATTTCTAGAATGGATTAAACGTCACTTTAAAAAAGTTAGATTACATTTAGTGGTTAATAATTAGCTACTAAAAGTAATAAAGTGAGAATTGTGTGAAGACTGTAATGGTATGCTAAAATTATGGTTCGTACCATCTACCATGATACTAAAAATATTGCTTCTCACAGTTACAACTACAAAATTATGTGCATTTCCAACGCGCTTTTTCTGCACGCGCATCTACCACCACAGTCACTTCTACTCTTGAAGCTACATTTACTAATTCACTGCATGCCTTTGAAGCCACAGGTAAACTGTTCCATACATGTACCCATGATTGGGTTTTATCATCAATACCGGACCGACCGGTCTCATGTCGGTTTGTCCGCTTATTTTCAAGTGCGGTCTGGACCGGTCTATTTCCAATCCAATATTTTGATCATACGGTCTGGACCGGTCCTGACTGTCCAGAAAAAAATCATGATTGTCCGGTCCGGTCCATGAAATTTCCGGACTGCTGCATCTCTGGTCCAGCCCCAAGCTTCTGGAGTAGGTACCAGTTGTTCAATTTGCTCACTAGTGCACCATATTCCAGACTGATATGCAACTCGTTTTGATTGTTGTAGTAGTGCAGGCCGGGTAAGCGGTATTCTCTCCATTGTTTTCTCCTGATAAAACATTTCTTTTCTTGCTTCATCCACATACTGCAAATTACTTGCTTTATCATAAAGAATAAAGTGCAGCGTTCCACCAGCTGGAAATGCTGAACATCGAATTCTACTTTTGTATAAGCGTTGAGTGTCATGTAGGTAAAGGCAACTGTCACATCATGATAACAGTTCCATGCATCCCATGCTGACTTCTTGCCTCTCCCAAAGAATGCAGATGTAGTATCACATCCCGTGAAACAATGGAAAACAGGAAGGGCCAGAGATTTCTCCCTTCCTAGTTCTTCGTAGATTGCATTGATATTATAGTATGTAAAAGTTTTTTCCTGTACCAAAGCTAACCCAAATGTTCATATCTTTGCTTATGGTAATCAAGTGGTGTAACTTTCCAACAAGGATCACCAATACTACATCCGTGTCAATTGTGCGGACTAGACACTTAGTAATTAGTACTGCTATTGAGAAGGGCATTCTGTAAATGGATCAGCAGTTTGGTGTCATCTTCCCCATGATCACATCGTGCAATAGAACGATCAAATCCTCGAAGAATAGCTGTGGCGCCAGTCGTGATGATTATTTATTTGCCTCCGGGACAATTCACATTGGCAATCTTGTTGGAAAGAAATGCAAACAGTTCTTGTTTATTAGTTGGATCACGTAAGAAATCAGCCCAATTTCTTGGGAGCTTATTCTTACTTGCAACCTTTCTTCGAATACCTTTACCTCAAGGTTGAAACCGAATACTGATATATATTTGGTTGACCGAATAATTTTTGCCGAATAGTTGAAATTTGGTTGCCAACCTGATATCAGTATTCGTATTCGTTTACTCAACTGATATCAGTATTCGTATTCGGTTACTCAACCGAATATCAGTATTCGTATTCGGTAGGGCAACTATTCATGAATACTGATATTCGGTTCGAGCGGTTACAACCTTGTTTTACCACTCTTTTCTCTAGCAGATTATTTGGTGCTCCTGGGAACCACCAAATGTAAATATAACTTTTAAAGTGATACTTAATCCAATCAGGAAATAGGATATTCGTAATCACTAATCAGCATGGAATTTCCGTTAATTAGAGGGGTCACATGACCATATTAGATTTAAAAAGTTTCCCAGACAACGGTGGAATGTTGAACATTCCATTCTCAAGAATGATAGCAACCCTATCGAGTGACCCGACTTTCGACAGCGCACACTGTTCTGATAACGACTATGTATAAAATAACCTTATACGAAGTCGTTTAACATGAGTTCGTGAATGCGGACTTTTGTCCGAATAATATTAAAGTGACCATTTTGAAAATGCATGATGGAGGTCATAATGTATCCGGCGGAAGTGGTTCCTACCAAAATCGAGTGCCCAAGCAATGGTCTGTACGTGGAAAAATTTGGTGCTTTGGTCCGGGATGTCCACATCCATTAGCTAATCTGCCCTACTATATCAAAAGGGTTTGAGAAAAGAATGAAATATAAGTGGGTAGGTAAGATATGCGTTCGGTTAACCGACGTGTTCGGATAACTGAAGTTCGGATAACTGACGTTCTACTGTATGTCATAAAGTTTTAATACATTGAACAATATTATTAGGCCTACTATAGTACTATTTTCAACGGGAAAATGTTGGGTGGTCGAATACTTTTTCCGGGTACTGTATATATATTTATAAACACATAGAGGTTTGTGTTTTAATAGTACAGTGGAACCCCGCGTATCGGGGCACCTCCGTCCAAGCGCTCAGCGCCCCGATACGAGGGAGTGCCCCGATATGCCTAATGCGGGTTTCTAAGAGAACTCCAATATGTTTGGTTAAAACAATTAAGGTAGCACCTACACAACAAATCATACACATATAGTCAAAACCTAGAGTTAAGGCTGATATGCAGTACTACACATTACAATTTCACATTATACTTTACCTACACTAGGAGTCACAAATCTTTGATATTCACGGAATTTTTTTTTAACTCCCCGATTACCTCAGCACGAGTCTCTAGCGTGAGTGGGTGACGCTTAGCGGCCAGTGCAAAGAATACTAAGCTGCTCAAAAGTAAAAAGCATGTTACTCAAGAGAAATAATCTTCGGTGGAGTGCCCCGATAAGTGAATGGCGCCCCGATACGCGGGGTTATTTTTAATGGCAAAAAACAAATTCCCAACCGACTGCCCCGATACGCGCATGCCCCGATACGCGGGATTCTACTGTTTAGATAAGTGTTCCGCAACCCCTCATTTGCGGCAGAATTTTCTTCAAATAAAATAATTGTTTTACAGAATCTCTGGATTTGAAGTTCCATGTAGGCCTGTTGAATTTATATTTTTTTAATCCAAAATTGCAGCCTGTGCCGACGCATGTTCCTTTGGCGGCACTATATTTTGTTGGTTATTTATTGATAGACAATGATGGTGCCTCCAAAGGAACATGCTGTCGGCACAGGCTGCAATTTTGGATTTTTTTCGGCCATGTCATCAACGCCTCAAGGAGTCAAGAACCATTTGTTAATTGGTCCGAGCCACAAGGAACGGTAGATAAATTTGAAGTTTGTTTCTATCATAAACCACCTTGAGTTTAATGCCATTCATTCATCATGTATTGATGATAAATTATATTATTAGTTATTTGTTTTAGCAATGTTATCCACGGTGAGTTGAGTAAAGTAAAAATTCCTTATATAATTATATTTTATTCTATCCATTGTATAGTAATAGTACATACAATTAAATAGAAGCCAGCTGGAATTTATAAGTTAAATCAATATAATTATCGCAAGTTGAAACAATAGAATTAGATTAAAACACTTTCAATTGAACTGAAGTGTTAGTAAACAAAGGAAACTTGCAACTCCATTGTGGCACTAACGAAACCCAATTTAAAAATTCGTGCACTGCGAAAAGGTGTAGAATTAAATTCTCAATCGAATGCATATAAATTGAATATTCTCGCACAATTTATTGTTCCTGTTTTAATATTAAACAGGAGCAAAAATGTGTCCAAAAGATTTTAATCAAAAATCGTGACCCCAGGTGCACATCTGTAAACCATGAGACACATATCCTGAATATTTGGTCTCTTAGTTGATAAAACTCTGTCCTGTGTAGAGGATACGGACTAATAACCAAAGCACTAAGACCAATACTGGGCCACTATCAGTGGCGGCGCGAGAGGGGGGCGTGAGAGGGGCGGCCGCCCCCCCCGCGCTTTTGATCCGCCCCCCCTGTGGGGGGGCGGGAATTCGATTGTCTGTTATAGGAGTACTTAATGTTAATGCGGAAATGCTATACGGCCTGGACAGGCAGTCCATAATTAGCTGTTTTGCTGAGATGCCCCACCGTATACTATTATAGGACAGATTATTTAACTAAGTTTGTCATTAAAAATATCGATTTTGGTTTGAATGTGAATTTTGGAATGTCTACAACTATTGGGTTTGCCCCTCCAGTGCATTGATCCTCCCCCCTTTCGCCCCCAATGGAGCTGTGCTGGCGCCGCCCCTGGCCACTATACTATAGTATAGTCGGCACAGTAAAAATTGGTCGCTATTCAGAGCCTAGTGTATCAATTTGGGCTGGGAATGGTGATCTCTGTTATGAACAGATATTTGATTTGAAAACTATCATTATATTATGCTTTGTTATATGAAATTACTTATATAGAGCTCAGCTCTAGTAGAGTTCAGTTTTTCACTATGTGTATTCAGGCACTGAGAAAGGTCAGTTTTTTTCTAGAGTTTGAAATTGACCTTTAGAAAGTAAGCCTGGGCTTGGGTCTGACTGAATGGTGGAAAATGGTGGAAAATGGTGGAAAATGGTGGAAAACATCCGAGAGTGGTGGAAAATGGTGGAAAATGGTGGAAAACTACTTGACTGAATGGTGGAAAATGGTGGAAAATGGTGGAAAATGGTGGAATTTCTGAATTTTCGTCGAAATGACTGAATGGTGGAAAGTGGTGGAATTTCTAAAAATCGACTGAAAGGTGGAAAATGGTGGAAAATGGTGGAAAACGACTGAATGGTGGAAAATGGTGGAAAACGACTGAATGGTGGATAATGGTGGAAAATGACTGAATGGTGGAAAATGGTGGAAAACGACTGAATGGTGGAAAATGGTGGAAAACGACTGAATGGTGGAAAATGGTGGAAAATGACTGAATGGTGGAAAATGAATGAATGGTGGAAAATGGTGGAAAACGCCTGAATGGTGGAAAATGGTGGAAAAACGGGGGCTGACTGAATAGTGGAATCTAGTGGAATCTTTGACTGAATAGTGGAATCGAGTGGAATTTGATTAAATTGTTAAACACTACGTATATGCTATAAGCTACGTGTGTATCATATTACGTTAATTTTCGCCCATGTAAAATTGTTTGCAATGATTGAACTAGTGTTGTGCATGAAGTGGGACAATATGATACTATATTAGTATTCTTACTAATCATCTCTATTGAACTGCCCAATGAATACCAACTGGATTTGATAAGGAATTGTTGATAAATAATGTAATAAGATGTGTCTAAATAACATGGTAACAAAGCCTAACTAATAAATCCTATTGTGTCACTTCAATCATTGCAAACAATTTTACATGGGCGAAAATTAACGTAATATGATACACACGTAGCTTATAGCATATACGTAGTGTTTAACAATTTAATCAAATTCCACTCGATTCCACTATTCAGTCAAAGATTCCACTATTCAGTCAGCCCCCGTTTTTCCACCATTTTCCACCATTCAGGCGTTTTCCACCGTTTTCCACCATTTTCCACCATTCAGTCGTTTTCCACCATTTTCCACCATTCAGTCATTTTCCACCATTTTCCACCATTCAGTCGTTTTCCACCATTATCCACCATTCAGTCGTTTTCCACCATTATCCACCATTCAGTCGTTTTCCACCATTTTCCACCATTCAGTCGTTTTCCACCATTTTCCACCATTTTCCACCTTTCAGTCGATTTTTAGAAATTCCACCACTTTCCACCATTCAGTCATTTCGACGAAAATTCAGAAATTCCACCATTTTCCACCATTTTCCACCATTCAGTCAAGTAGTTTTCCACCATTTTCCACCATTTTCCACCATTTTCCACCACTCTCGGATGTTTTCCACCATTTTCCACCATTTTCCACCATTCAGTCAGACCCCTGGGCTTTTAGTATGGGAAAAAATCTGAACTCTACAAAGCTCAGCTCTATATAAGGATTCCCTTGTTATATACACTCTCCTAACAAACCCAAAATCTCCTATGGAAATAGTACTATATAAGTATAATATTTAGCGCTTATGTTCTGCAAATACTATGAAATGTCGCCACTTTGGGTTCAGAATCGTATTCTATGCCATCGAATTAACCATAGTAGCTAGTAGAAGCTTTCAACTCAATTACATTTTGATTAGTTTGAAAATTATCATACGATGTCACTTTGTACCACTTCTTCCAATTGCCCCCATGCTACAAGATGGGAATAAGTTTCACATGGTGGCATAGGCGCCGAAAGGGGGGGGGGGTCAGGGAGGGTGTCACCCCCCCCCCCCCCCCCCTGGCCGAGGAGCAGTAAGGGAAGAAAAATGGGAAAATAATGCTTCCATAGTGAGTTCGTATAAATATCAGTGGATGATGTATACAATTATACCCGTCCAACATTGATTCAATTCCCCATACGTATAGTTTTTTGAACTTTTATATTTAATTCTTCTATAAGAGCGCTAATTATCCTATCTATGTATTAAATAATCCAATTACTCAAACTTACATCGCAAGTATTTAGTAACCTTTGGTACAGTACACCCAGGGACGTCGCCACGGGGGGGCAATGCCCCCCCTGGTAGAAATCCTCGCCCCGGAGCAATGCCACCCCCCCCTGGTAAAATATATTGAACTATTTAATTCTCTGATTCATTGATGCTATTTAATTCTCTGATTCATTGATGCTATTGAATTCCATTTAATGAGTTCACATTTTCCAATCCATTTGAGTCATATACCTGTACGAGGCTCCAATTTTCCCCTGTACATTGGTCAAGATCCCTAGACAAGACACCTCAAAAATTTTTCTCGCTCGCTTCGCTCGCTCGTCTAAAATGTAAATCTACACTTAGAATTGAAACGAATTATACTAACCAAAACATTTTCATACTTTGCAGGACATTAAACTAGAAAGCTTCATCTTTATCGCATAGTTTTTGGTAACGTCAACTGCTAGATTTAACACCAATATAATGTTTGCCCCCCCTGGCAATTTATGTGCCCCCTCTAGGTGAAAAATCCTGGCAACGTCCCTGAGTACACCCTCGCCAATCCAAACAGATGTGTTACAATTCAATAGATCTGTTCCGGTTAGTGATATAGTTTGGATTAGTAATACACTCAGCTCAGACCTCCGAGATCCGGACCTCTCAGATATGGGCAGCTCCCTCAACCGGGCACACTTATTAGTATAAAGCCCAAATAAATATGGATTAATTTAATTAAGCAACTAGCGCGCATCGCTTGCTAGGTCGCTTCGCGGCAGAACACAACCACACACCAACCGATTCGCGGTTGGTGTAATCCATCGGAATTTCAAGTTCGACTAAACTTTCGGGTTGGACTGGAAAGAAATTTGCTTTTCTTCTTTCGCGTTGAATTGTCCTCTTCAAGCTATTTAGTTTGGGTAACTTTACAGCGGTTCCATCGGTAATATTTGAAACACTTTCGCCAACAATATGATGGGTACTGTCCTGAGTCTGTGCAGCTTATATTTTGATTCCTGCATCAGTTTCCAGACAGAGAATCTTCTGCATGTCAGGCCCATGAAGATGCTCATTAATCGTTTTATTATTTCCATACCTTGGGTATGAAGTCTCGCTTTGCACTCTTTTCTTCTTTCACATTGCCAATAAGTAATTTCGCCAAAAAAATTATGTTTGTCAAATAGATATCCGTTCTCCCCGAGTTTATTTCCTCCTCTACTTGACTTGATTAACCGAAACGTAGTACCTTAGTTTTCCGCCATCAATTTCAAAGAAAAATATTGTGTCACACACGAAATAGTTATCCATATATATATAAATAGGGCTGAAACGAATGTTCGAAATGTAACGAACGAACCTTTTTCTAAACGAACGAATATTCGAATATTCCAGGGCTTTTCATGAGTCACCAAGTCATTTGACTCGTGACATAATTCAGTGACTCGAGTCACCGAGTCTGACTCGATGACTCGTGGTGACTCGCGAGTCATCGAGTCAATCAAGTGGCTCGTGAAAAGCACTGGAATATTCGTTCGTTTGGATGACTAAGCATTAAATCAATTTCTAGATACTAAATACATTGGATAATAGGTTTTTGATCATGTTACAGTGGTATAATAATAGTTACGAAGTGTATTATACACAAGTGCATTCATTTTTATTCGGTTAGTACGTACTCTAGAAATCTATCAGCAGAACTCCGTTAGTATTTGGTTCAAGTTGAGTGACAACTAAAATACTTCAATCTTATCGTTAAGTATGCTAAAGACATGAATACCCTACATCGTATGAATATCATTGAACAAGTAAGTACAGTGCAACCTCGATTATCCGGACCCTTTGGGACCGAACGAAAATGTCCGTATAAGCTAAAGTCCGGATAATCGAGGTCATTTTATATTTAATAGTATAGGATTGGGATTTGGACCCATGTCCGGATAATCGAAGAGTCCGGATAATCAAAGTCCGGATAATCGAGGTTGCACTGTATATGGATTATGCATACGGATAAGACGTACCTCGTTAGTAAGTACTTTTTCTTGCTTCCCAGGGTGGTACGTATGCACATAATTGAACAAGTCAGTATTTCGACTTGTGGATTATGCATACGGATAAGACGTACCTCGGTTAGTAAATACTCTTTATTGTTTCTCAGGTGGTACTTAACCGAGTTCTACTGAATGTAGATCTGGCGTAATTTGATCCTGCCTAGCAAATTATAGCATAATGTCTAGCTAAGCAATAATTATTTATATAATTATAATTTGTTAATATTAGGGGATTCATTAATGCTGTGTATAATATGGTAATGCAATGATTATATTGTTGTCAATTATGTTTATCAGGTTTCAACATCCTTGTAATTTAGTCTGGATAAGGACTACAATTTGTAATATGAATGTAAATTACCACATAGATCAAATTGCACAATTGCTACCACTTTTTAAGGGGTACTGATGTATTTGACCTTATTTTGAGAAATAGACACACATGTTTCCAGAAAAAGTTCCGATAAGCTATGAAGAATAAATTGCGCAGATACGCTCTAAGGTTACTGCAAATATTTGAACAGTGGCATTCTATGAAATAAATATTTGTTTGAATAATTAATATTCGAGAATACCCTAAAGGATGTGAGAATAGAGAGCATGTATTTTGCTCCAATTAGTGAAAAATGAAATGAAAATGTTTAAACATAATTTTAATCTTTATTGATACTAAAGGAGATCAAAATACAGTCACTCAGTCAGGTCACAGGTTTGTGAAAAACGTCGTCTGCGAGACTTTTAATGAGAACTTTTTCATTATGAATGTTAATAATAAAAGAAAGAAACTGTTAGACAATTGTAAGAAATTATATATTTATTTGCGAAAACATGAATAATATTAATTTGTCTAACGAAGTAAATTTTATTATTACAATAAAGCTTATTTTCACTTACGAGTATTAGCTTGTATGATGTATAGTATCATTAACTTCAGAATGGTTGGAAAACACATATGAATATTGGCTAACAACATTTTATGAGAACAGATTAGTAATTACAGTCGGCTCTCTTAGGACGAACTATATCCACGAATTTCCAATGGGGAGACGAAAAAGATATTTGTTCCGAATATGCTATTGAATAATCTAAAACAGCGATTCCCAACCTTTTTCAACCGTCCTGTGGACCCCAGGTTGGAAACCACTGATTTAAAACAATGCTTGATATTTCAATACACTCAAACCTCCAATATAGGACCTCTCAGATACGCTATACATTTATACAATTTAACGACGCTATACATTTTAACGACAAAATTATACATATAACAAATCTATATCTTAAACTATCCCAAGCCGGTAAAAGCATCAGTTTTGAATTTTTGAATGAATCTAGAAAATATGGATTAGACACTTTGTGATTGAACATGTACTAGAAATTTATGAGATCCGGGAAAATTCCCAGTTACTCGCACCCTCCGGACGACATTGCTGGGATGAGGGAAGTTTGAGTCTACTGATGGTTGTTAATGCCATATTAATATATGGGAATCCTTATACAGAGCTGAGCTTTGTAGAGTTCAGATTTTTTCCCATACTAAAAGCCCAGGCTTACTTTCTAAAGGTCAATTTCAAACTCTGGAAAAACTGACCTTTCTCAGTGCCTGAATACACATAGTGAAAAACTGAACTCTACTAGAGCTGAGCTCTATATAAGTTATTTCTTAATATATTATATATTCTTCACAGATAGTTTTGAAGTCACACTTCTGGATTCTTTATTCATATACTGTATAATGATTATTTCTTTCAATATTTCATTAATAATAAATTGAAAATACATTTAGTAAATAGCCATTAGCATTAACTTTAACAATTTGATCATTTTTAATTTTGTAACTTTTTGTGTCACAGAATAAACAACACAACGAGAATTATTTAGTTTTAGTCAGGGACGTTGCCAGGATTTTTCACCTAGGGGGGGGGCGAACATATATTGGTGTTAGATCTAGCAGTTGACGTTACCAAAAACTAGGCGATAAATATGAAGCTTTCTAGTTTAATGTCCTGCAAAGTATCTAAAGTAGCCTACAAAAATCAATACATTAACAAGAATTTTGCAACTCCAGCCAATACTACAGCTTAACTACTTGCTATAATGACAGTAAAAGTCACTTTTGACAGGTAACAGGTCTAAAAGTAAAAGTAGTATTGGGTTTGTAAAAAAGTTGATTAGAAATTAGAAGAAAAGTTGCCAAAATAACTGGGAATATCCACAAGGCGCATCTAGATTACTAACAGTCCATTCCTGTCAACCGTATAGGGATTTCAACCATTTTGGATAATCTGTCCAGGCGTACAGGGATGTAATAAATTTGTATATGGATTACTAGTTTGGATAAATTATTGATTGTTTGTCGAATAATACATAAAAAATGCCTAACCCTAAATGTAGCATTTTGTTTTGTGTAAATTAATACCCTATTCAAGCGTACAGGGATTCTCTGTACAAACTATATATTTCAATATTATCTGCGTTCCTACGTGATTATTTTGATTATGTCAAACTTAATAAGAATAAATAACATGTTCGTATGTATATCTTGACACACATAATAAAATCCTTTGGTTAGTGTAATTCGTTTCAATATAAGTGTAGTAGATTTACATTTTAGACGAGCGAGCGAGAAAAAAATTGAGGTGTCCACTGTCTAGGGATCTTGACCAATGTAACAGGGGAAAATTGGAGCCTCGTACAGGGATATGACTCAAATGGATTGGAAAGTGTGAACTCATTAAATTGAATTCAATAGCATCAATGAATCAGAGGAATAAAATGGTTCAATATATTTTACCAGGGGGGGCATTGCCCCCCTATGCCCCCCCGTGGCGACGTCCCTGGTTTTAGTTGATGATTTTTTTAAAGACAAAAGTTTTAAACGACTTTTTCCCAGGAGTTACTTTCCTCGTTCGACACAGGGAGGTTGTTTCGGCCTCGTCAGAATGGCTGACACATTGACCACTAATCTTTCAACTTATTTCGAATATGCTGGCAGCAACCTCCATTGAGAAAAACACAATGTTCGGCCAGCTTCACGGTTCGTTAGCTCTTTTGTTCGGATGCCTACCCCGCTATTCCACTCTATCTCAGTGGTGTATTTAAGAAGCATTGAAGAGGCAGAAGAAAACGAAGGCCAATTTCATGGTGCACTTCGTTTACGTTTAATAGCGCGGGGTTCAGTTTTACAGGAACAATTTCTAGTGAGGCAAATGCTAAATATACAAGCTACAAGTTCAAAAACGAGATAATCAATATTTTCGGATCAATGATTATCCAAATATTGTTTCTGAGGTACATGAAGGTGTACCATTCTCTGCATTAGCGGACGAGTCGGCTGATGTTTCAGCCCATGAGCAGTTGTCAATATCAGTTCACTACATTTCAAATACCCCATAAGATATTTTCATCATTTTAAACGAAATGTCTCTGGGCTTTGTAACTGTAATTGACCTGACCGGGGAAGAGATTGCAAATGCAATATACAGGTAATCATTTTATGTCTCTTGTGATCTTGATTTAAACATTGGTTGACTTGAAATGGGTGAAGCTAGTGCAATGTCTGTTAAATGCAAAGGAGTACGTATAATGCTGCATTCACGTGAAATATACAATGATCCACTATACGCATTGTTCAAATTTAATTTAATCATTGGAAAAGCTACTATTTTGTAGCAATCTACATTTGTAAATCTTACTTCAATAATTTCATTCAGTATCAGGAGGAGAAACAACACTTGTACTTAAGATATTCTTGTACACTCCTAGAAAGTCCATACTTAGATTTGGTTGACGTGTGTTTGGTAATTAATTAATTGGTAGAAACCTTTGAAAAGACATACATTATGACGAATTAGAATGAGTATATTCACGAGAGCTAAGTCAATGGCTCATATATTTGTGGGCAGTTTAAAGGAGAGCGCTCCATTTATCAGGAGAGCATTTTTGGAGTCCGCTCCTTTTCAAATATCACTACAAGGGTGGGGTTGGTTAACCGATCTGAGGCTACGGTTACAATTCCATTTCTCGCCACGGTTAACCGGTTAACCGCCCATCCTACTCAATACAATAAATCCTTATAAAAATGTGATTATGCTACAGAATGTGACTCAGCTGTATAAAATATCACCGCATAAGTATATTAACTGATACATTTCGTGCTTTAGGTGAATTTAAATTAATGTTGTCTAAGAAAATTTATTAAGTGGTGATGAGAAATGGATTTAGGACTGACATATTCTGATAAAATTCAAAATATTTAATACTTTATACAGTAAGTTCCCAATAACTCTGCTGATATTCAACAGACCGGCTAACTGGTTAATAAAATCTCTAACCGTTAACCGATGTCAGCAACGGTTAACCGGTTAGCCGGTTAACCGAATCCAGCCTTGTATCACTAATACAATACAAAATTACCTAATAATAGAGTAATCACCATCGATAGATTGGATAATTAGAGCAGGCAGACGTACAATAACATTATATAAACTAGGACACGTGTAATTTGGAACGTAAATATTTATAGATAATAATATGAACCTAACTAAGTTTGCATGAGGTTTCAGCAGTTGTTAAGCGCGAATCAGAATTACTAACTAGATAAACATCTTTAAACATCTTTAGCACATTTGGTGCACAAGAAATTAAGGAGCGCAAAGTGAGCGAGCTCCAATTTTTCAGGAGCGGGAGAGCGCTCCTTTTTATCGGAGGAAGG
The DNA here is from genome assembly GCA_028753945.1 of Hexactinellida sp. DTS-2022. Taxonomy (NCBI): domain Eukaryota; kingdom Metazoa; phylum Porifera; class Hexactinellida; species Hexactinellida sp. DTS-2022. The sequence continues at coordinate 993,353 of JAPNXP010000011.1, read as the reverse complement.
AAAACAGGAGCGCGGAGCGAGAGCGCGCTCAAAAGATGAGGAGCGCTTAATGCTCTGTTTGTGTGTCTTCGAAATTATTCAATCCCTATTATCGATAGTTTGTACAACAACTTAAATTCTTGAGTCACAATGATAAGGTTTTTACATTCAGAAATCTCCTTCCAATGCCAAAATGCCTAATAAATGTCTTTAAATCATTAGTCTTTATTGCCTTTTTCAGTGAGAAATCGCAGCAGAAATGAAAACTTGACAATGTATATGGGATGATAAAGGGTAAAAGTCGAGACGATACCTGAAATTATTACTTGAGCTTTCATTAAAAAAATTGAGCATTCTTCTTGATATGGTATAGAAATAAAAATGCAATGAAATTTACACCCGGAATATTTGGGGGGCGGCATGAAACCCTTGACACCGCTTAGGCACGCTACTGGTAGGAACACGACGGAACCTACGTAAATAATTCGCCTTTCCTAAATTCGAACCAACAGCTGTCACAGAGCACTTCAAGCTTTGTAGGGAACCAAAAAAGTGTAAGTATACAGAAACCAGTTTTGAATCATTGACTGACTTGGATCTATGACACTATAGACTATACCCATCATTGAAAAATTCGATTATAGGTTAACATGTACTAATCATTACTTTAAAATGCCAAATACACTCAAGATTATGACCATTATTGAAAATAATGATGTTGGCTATTTTTTACTATAAAAAAGCTAAATGTAAAAAGATCAAAAAGATAAATTATATTATACCTTATGCGAAATCTACCCATAATCAATGAGGAGAGATTACATTATTTTTTTATCAAAGAGTACACCAGTTATGCTACTGCTGTTCTCAAGTATGTATACTACAATGCAAATATTCACATACCTCCCTTGGATGGTACAACACCTGATACCAGGACTAGATGAGAAAGATATCGGCTACTATTCAGGACTAATAGCGTTCTCACAATTCTTAGGACGAGCATTAAGTTCCTACTTGTGGGGTTACATCGCAGATAGGTTCGGACGAAAACTTGTATTAATAACATCAGCTATTCTATTAGCTTTTTCTACCCTCGGATTTGGCTTTTCAGTCACAATCGAAATGGCTATAATATTTCGATTCTCAGTCGGTTTATTAAACGGAATCACATCAACAGCTAAAGCAGTCATATCTGAATTAAGTAACGATGCAATACATTCATTTGCAATGGGATTAATCAGTGCTACATCAAGCATAGGGTTTGTACTCGGTTGTGGACTGAGTGGACTCTTAGCTGACCCAATACTTCACTATAGTATCCGTCCTATATGGGTCCTTTCAAAGTTTCCTTTTGCACTTCCAGGAATAGCGAATGCAATAATAATAATCATCGGTGTAATTTCAGTCTGTATATTCATGGAAGACACCAATAAAACTAAAATTAAAACAGTGAGGATAGAATTTTCAGAAGATGGTCAAATGGAAGATCAAACAACAGATGAATGCAATCAAGTTTTATTACCTAAGGTTAGTGAGAATAAAGTAATACAGTTCATTTGGAGTAGCACACTTTACCAGCTAATTAAATCTAGACCGACTATGATAGCTATTTTAATAAACTCGGTCTTTCACGTGGTAGTAACCTGTTTCGAAGAAGTTCTCGCGCTCTGGGTTAAACTGACAGCAGAGTTTGGCGGCCTCGAAATGAGTATTAGAACATCGTCAGTGATTATACTAATGAGTGCATTTATTAGTTTCCCATTCAGTATATTTATATTCAAAAGTATAGAGAGGTTTTTAGGTGGGCTCAGAACCTTTAATCTATTGATTATCTTGCTAATTCCTGTTTTAATATTTCTACCAATCATATCCATTTTTACGAATGAGTTAATAACTCAAGCATGCCTGTGTATATTTCTCGTTGTAATTCGTGCGATAATATCAGGAATAACATCTGGAATATCAATTTTTATAAATAACTCTGTAACTCAAGATCAACTCAGTGCCGTGAATGGATTATCATTATCGATTTGCAGCATATTCAGAGCGATTGCTCCACTCTATGGAGGTATAGTATTCGCAGCTTCGCTTAACAATGTTAATTTCCCCTTCAACTATAATCTTATTTTCGTTCTCAATGGTGGAATACTGATAATATGTCTAGTATTAGGAAGCCTATTGCCAGAGAGTATTAATAGGAAAAAAAGCACAAATATAATTCAATAATTTAATTAATTATAATAATTTAAAAATCTATATATAATATTGTTATTTCAATGTAGTTTAATGTTCTTTAAGCATGCATAAGCCTTATATAATGAATGTGTATCTTTTTGGATAATTAATAAACTTATTTGACATGTACTAAGACACTACTAACTATAAATTGTTCGGGATAATTTAAAATGTGTAGTTTTGTTTATTACAATTTATTGTTTCTTGGGTTCGGTCAATAAGTTCAAGGTCAACAAGAACGTTACCATAATCATCTTGCAGATACTAATTTTGAGCTTTGTTTAGTTGACTAATGATCTATATTATGAAAACTCGATTGATGTTTGTTTGTGTGTTTGTTTGTCCGAATTGAATTAAAGTGAAATGGTCATAGAAACCACATTTATAGTTGAGATACTGACTATCCTTCAAATGTAATAATATTAAACAAGTATGTTGAATTACTTTCGAAATTAAAATTTTATGATCTGAATATTTTTTGTTGTTGTTTACGTAATAGGTAAACAAACTAGTTAAAATTCAAATAAACCTAGGGACAACTTCCAAATGTTATACGTACTAGGACCTTGGTAAACAAGTATTCTGAACATGAATATCGCATTTACAATCAGTCAACTCCCGTTATAACGAAGTGCTCGGGACCGTAGTTTCATTTCGTTATAAGCGGAGTTCGATCTTAAAAGAGTTCATTACAATTTGGATTTCGTTGTAACCGGAGTTCATTATGAACAAATTTCGTTATAACCGGAGTTCGTTATAAGTAGAATTCGTTATAACCGGAGTTCGTTATAAGTAGAATTCGTTATAACCGGAGTTCGTTATACAAGAGTAAAATTAATAGATTAGAGACTATATGGGATTTAATTAAATGACTTCGTTATAAGCGGAGTTTCGTTATATCCATTTCGTTGTAACCGAAGTTTTTATAATGTAATAAGATAGAAGGATTTCCGGACCAGTGAATGACTTTGTTACAAGCAAGTATACTTCGTTATATCCGACTTGGTTATAACGGGAGTTGACTGTAGTTAAAATTCAAATAAACCTAGGGACAACTTCCAAATGTTATACGTACTAGGACCTTGGTAAACAAGTATTCTTAACATGAATATCGCATTTACAATTTCTAAAATGAATCTATATATTAAATGCACACATGTTGTTTGTGTGTGTGTGTGTGTGTGTGTGTATTTGTCCAGAATTAATAGGAAATACCACAAGCTCTAGAAATCTGAAAATTTGCATGCAAGGGAATATTACACGCTGACAACGATCTATTGGTTTAATTTGTCCTTCTCATGATTCACATCAACATGAAAATACTAATGAACTTGTGAGCATTATTGCGAGAGATCTGATCCCACTTTCAATTGTTGATAACCTGAGATATCGAAAATTTGTATGCTAATTAGACTCTAAATATCAATTACCTAGCAGAACATCTCTTCACAAAACTCATAAAAGAAAAGTCAATAGAAATGCAAGAAAATCTCAGACAATTGCTCTAACAACGGATCTTTGGTCAAACAGACAAATAAAGAGCGACATAGTAATTACTGGGCATTTCATTCTGGACTGGAAAATTTATTCTATAATGGTGGCATGTCACAGATTTTACGGAAGACATACTGCGTGCAACATTTATGAAAAATTATAAGATATTATCTGGTCGTTTGAAAATCAGAGACAAAATTTCATTCACATCCAATATGGTTAATGCGTTTAGTTTACCTGGATTTCAATATACTACACATAAGGGAACAAATGTTTAACATTTAAGATGACGTTTCTACTCTGCAAACTTCAGTAAGTATTTCGTGCTTTGCATATACACTTCAACTGGTTGTAAAAGATAGTCTGAATAATGCTGATACGTTTACAAAGGTCATTTCGAAGGCATCTACAATTGTATCATATGTGCACAGATCGTCTATTATCACAGATATACTGATTGGTGAGAACAGGGTACAGACAAGTGTACCTACCCGTTGGAATTCACAACTAGTTATGAATAAATCGATTCTTAAAGTCGATAAAGATAAATTGAACACCCTTGACACAGTAAAGTTGGGATCTTATGAACGAAACCTGAGGGATTTTGTGGGATTTTTATCTCCTTTTGAAGAAGCACAAATATGGCCAAAATTGAGAATGAAGTATCTTCCAGTTTAGTCATTCCATGAATATGAGGTTTATGGGCTCAAATGTCAACACTCTGTTTATTTTCTAACCCACTTGTAACGGAACTAGCAGAATCAATAGATTGTCACCTTTCTGTTTATGAGTCTAAGCAAAATCAAAGCAAATAGTGATTGTAGATTGTGAAGGCTGACTACCATTCTGACCACTCGGCTATATTGATAGCATACTATTGTGTTATGTGAATTACCCGAACCTTTCAAAAAGAGCTTGTCCGTGCGGGTCCCATTTCCACAACCTACCTTTGTGAGGCAGGTTTTTGTACCTTGGTACAAATTAAAGAAAAGTACTGTAACCGGCCGGATATTTCTCACGACATGGGAGTTGCCCTATCAAAAAGTTTTCCTCGTAGTGCTGATTTTGTGGTCAAGACTCAAGACCAAGGGGCATTGATCATATTAATAAATTTTTTAATTACATTGTTACAACTGCACATGTGAATTTATAATTTGAAATGTCTTTTAATACCGACTGGTCACTGGTCGGTTTTAATAGCCATTATGTGGTTCTTATTGCATATAAAAGTCGGGGCATAGCATTCTATACCTCAACTTCCTATTCAAGATAATACATTTCGATGCTCTATCTCCAACCAATTTTCTGAGAATTGTGATTATTGTAATATACATTCAAACGGTTATACACATTTTGCGCAAAATTGGTTTGAGATGGAGCATCGAAATGTATTATCTTGAATAGGAAGTTGAGGATGGGCTATCAATTGGATCCATTGACTAAGCTTTAACTATATTTCTTCTCGAGATATGACCTCAAGCATTGAAATCACGTTTCCATAGCAACATAGGAATGTGTCAACATTCCATAATTGATTCTGAGATATTATATGGAAAATGACTCCTAGATGGGTTAGTCACAGCGATTTGTTTTAAAAAGCGAAATTGAACATTTTACATGCGTTCAAAGTTCTGGCATATTTTGCCTATTAGATAATACGGTGACGTCATTTCGCCCAAGTGGCACCTCAAAAATATGCGTCTTGTACATGACTACCTTTATAAAAAACAATTACATAAGTAGAAGCACCCTTGATTAGTTATTTCGAAGAATAATTGAATTGCATCTATTTAGTTGACTATACTAGTTAATCCCTGGTCCAGAAATTTGAGTGCGTACCATTGCCTTATGTATAGAATGCTATGGTCGGGGGTTTTCAAAGAATCTAGAAAATATGGATTATACACTTTGGATTTGGACATATACTAGCCATTGTATTTCTGAGATCCGTGCAAATTCCAAGTTACGGGCTCCCTCCGGACTACAGTGCCAGGATAAGGGAGGTTTGAGTGTATAAACAAGTATGCTGAACACGATTTTGCAATTACAAATTTCTGATATGAATATATTGTTGTTGTTTACAAAAATGGGTAAGATATCAAATAAAATTAAGGCCATAAAAGGTTTTTAAGTGAATCTATCTGTGAAAAGCGATCATAATGAATATTATCATAACTATTCCACCTCGTGAAACTACAGGATTATTATTGGGATTTTTGATTAATGCACGGATATCAATAACTGCGCCTTCCAAAATCTACCATTCTTCTACCCTGATGTCTTTAATGAAAAAACATCACTCGAACTTAAGGGTGCTCAGGGTGAAAAATGTATTAGCGGTATGGGTGGTTTTAGCGTCTTTGTAGATATTGAAGTGCAATTCTCCAATCTGCTCTGTAATTGCATAACTAAGCTTAAAATGTATACAGCATATCTAAGTTCAAACTATTTTTCGAGTAGCATTAAATTCTTTAGGAAATGCCTCCCCATAGGGGTAACACTGTTTTATTAGATTTGACAGAATTAAATCTTAAAAAGTATATTCGATATAGCTCCAAAAATTTGTTTGATTGATCAATACTATTAGCACTACATTTGCTTAGCTCACCAGACGCCAATTACAAGTTTAACCATTTCTTTACCTACGAATCCTAAAATTCGTCAAAAAAGAGGGCAGAAAGTGGTATTTTTGCTCCTTACTTGGTCTCCACTCAGACACTAATCGTTAGTTTGCTTCAATGAGCTTGCAAAATGATCTTTATACTACTAAGAACTATATATGAATTTTTGAAAGCAATCCCTAATGAACTTTATTAGATAAAATTCGGGATATGTCCAAAAAACAATAATTGAGTAATTGAAGACTGAAGTTTTTTGATTGTGAAATGCATATGTGCTATTAAATTTGTCCGTATTACAACCGGATTAGTTTCAATATACTAGATATTTTTCATATTATATACTAAATATGTATTGAAACATCATAGTAAACAAACGACTTGATTAAATCGAATTCTATGCAAGTTTTTGTCATATTAATGGAGTCCGAGTTCTTTTGGGACATCATTATCAGCGATTAAATCATGGCTAACGTAGTGATTAATGCACTAGTATGTATAATATCTGTACACTAGTTGGGATACAGTATGAATATACTAATATATATGACAATTGAGTTGAATAATATAATATGGTCAATTAATCTGTTGATGATGCATAAAAAAATACTAAAAATATGCAGATCAGAATTTCTAGCCCATTATCAACTGGTTTTGGCAATATATGCTAATCACAGAGATATTTGTGCATATTAATGTTAGTTTAGGTACATAAAGTATAAATATGCACGATATAGTACATATAAAACAAAGGAATGTCAATTGAGATAATAAAAAAGCTACTTCATCAATAATGACGTCACCAAATTGACATTTTGAAGACTTTGCAGAATATTTTTTTTAAAAATTTCACTTCTCACATAATTTTATGATACATTAGCTTCATTTCACAGTATAAACTCTAATTTCAATTTTGTAACAAAAAACCCTAAATTTTCACCCTAAGCATCCTTAAGGCCTATCACATTAAAGAATTAGTTCAAAATATAAATATTGAACAGGAAGATTGTATTATACTTGTTACGGAAGATGTTGGCTCGGTTAATTTGTATGGCTTTTCTTCCGCACTAATGAGGTTTCAGTTAACCACAGCACTTATCAGGTTTCCAGTTATGTAGCATTGATAAGGTTTCCGGTAACATTTGCAGTAATAAGGCTTCCACAAATAAAAAATTTTAAACGCCAACATCTTCCGTGTTGGAAGATGTTGGCTCGGGAATTACAAATATAATTATTGATCTGAAATATAGAAAATATGTAAATACTAGAAGTAAACATTAATAAAAAGTGAACTTTCGTTATAACGAAGTGCTTAGGAACTGGAAATTCCATCGTTAGATCCGGATATAACGAAGGGATTTACAGTAATTATATTTGTAATTCCCGAGCCAACATCTTCCAATACGGAAGATGTTGGCGTTTACAAATTCTTATTTGTGGAATCCTTATTACTGCAAATGTTGCCAGAAACTAAATCAATGCTTCATAACTGGAAACCTGATAAGTGCTGTGGTTAACTGAAACCTCATTAGTGCTGAAGAAAAGCCATACAAATTCCCCGAGCCAACATCTTCCAATCGCCAACATCTTCCGTAACATACTCACCAATCACCATTGAAAATCTCCTTAAATCAAAAATAGATATGAAGATACAATATGATAAGAAATTATTTGTCCAAACAAATGTATTCAATTAGAAACTAATTCATATAAAGAAAAGGGTATATCCATTGGTTAAGATTAAATTATAACAAATTCTTTGTAGTATCAGAAAAAATATTTTTAAACCCGAGAAGAAAAGGATAAACCATTTAAAGCATAATTAATAGATAGATATTGGTTCGAAACAACACCCCACTGTTGTCCCTCTACGACAGTGGTTCCCAACCTTTTCCAAAAAAAAGTCAGGATATTACTCCCCTAAGCTATATTTTTGCTAAAATTCCCCCAGGATTACAATGTAGAATTTTGGTATGGAAATAACTGAAAAACTAAGTGAAATATAAATAATACTGTCACAGAGAACTGTCAATATAATCAATGCAAGGTATTATTAATTACTTAGTGATTAAATCATTCAGTGAGACAAAGTAATCCAGAAAATTTCATTAATATATCTAAGTATAGTACCTATGTGGAATTCCTCCCAGGTTGGGAACGACTGCTCTACGAAGAGGCGTAAATAACGGGATTATGACGTCATAAAATCATATATTTGGGAATAACTTGATTTTGTCCGATTTGCCCATAATTTTAGATTACAAGACAACATAAAATGAGACACACGTGTAACAATTATGGGATTATGACATCACGTAGGAACTAATTGGGGTTCAGCTCTTACAGGGAGTATGATATTTGTGTACATAGCTAGTGCGACGTTTGTGTACTACTTGAAGTCCTTGATTAAACCTTGTTAATTTTGTGCATTATTTGGGCTATTCTATTTTCCGGCTTTCTATACGTATACGAGTACCGGAGTACGTAAATTGTAGACTAATTAGTAAAGCTCTATAACCTAGGGACTAAGTTAGTTTAATAAATGAGTCACAACAACAATAGAGAAAATTCTTGATGACAACAAAACAATCAACTACAAAATAATCCCTGGGTATTTATTGGTAAAATATTATAATTGTTTTACGTTTACGAGAATATTTATTGAATACACAGGTAAAAAGTTCAGCTATTTATGTTCTTTTAGATATGTTCCAAAAGTTAATTCGTTCCAAAAATTTGTTACCTAATAAAATATATTGTATTGAATGTCTCTTCAAATTTAACAATTTTCACATTTAATCTGAGCCAAGCAGGGGCGTAGACTTCGAGGTTGGTCATGGGGGTGCCAACATGGCACAAACCCACCTACACCAAATAGAGACATTTGGTAGTGGATAAAACTAATGTATTACAGCGTTAATTTAGATGACGTTAACCTTGAATATTTAAAAAAATTATTCGCATTAATTTCATGTATTAAAAAATGTTCTTCCCTCAATCGCGTTAATTTCATGTATTTTAAAATGTTTTGCTCCAAATCGGGTAAATTTCCTTCGGGTTAATCTTCTATATAATAAGGTATTCTACATCTTAGCACAAGCGGCACCACAAGCATTTCGTCTTGGCATGGCAACAGAAAATCATGGGGGTGCCAGGCAGGCCTGGCTCCCCAATGATTATCCGCCGGGGGTGCCATGCACCCCCGGCACCCGCCAAGTTTACGCCACTGGAGCCAGGTATTAACAAAAATGTAATCTCCTAATGCTGCCAAATTTTTGGCCAAATTCTTTAAAAAATTCTCGGGGGGCAAAATTGAACTTGTCAGAGTTACTTTTTGATTCCATTATAGAATACTACACAGTACACATAATAAAACTAAAATTTATATATATATATATATAATCCATGCAAGCTAATACGCGTTCATCCTATTGTCCGGCAATCATTCTGAAAAATTAACTCTGAAAAATTAATTTTTCAGAATGATTGCCGGACGCCCTTTGAATTTGTCGCTATAAAAAAGTTTGCCCAATTTTCGAGAGCGGCTGGGAGCTTAAATCGCGAGATATACCATAAAGTATCAGAATCAGGCATAAAACTTAACTTGCCGAGGTTGGTCACGGAATCTTAGATTTTGACCCTACTATGTGGGTGCCTTTGAATTTAATAGGATAGTTTTGATACTGCTGTCACGAAATATTCGGAACCCGCCGGACCAAAATTTTCGGACATTTTTGGTCCGGGTTTACATTTGGCCCCCCCGGACCAAATATTTAATACGTTTTTGGTCCGATTGTATATCATTGTGTTTAATAGGGTAATATATTCTAGATGATGAAGCAATATCTATATTATTAAATCTCGATTGTTGTTTGTGTGTGTGTTTGTGTGTTTGTCCGGATTGTATTAAAGTGATGGGGGAATAGAAACCGCATTTATATATGAGATATAAACTAACTTTCAAATGTAATAATAGGTAAACAAGTACATGTATGCTGAAGACGAATTTCGCGTTTATAAATTTCTCATATTAATATTTGTTGTTGTTGTTTACACAAAATAGGTAAACAAATTAATGAAAATTCAAAATCAACCTAGAAGTTTGCTTTCAACAGGTATTATAGGTAAACAAGTATGCTGAACACGAATTTCGCATTTATAAATTTATAATATGAATATTTGTTGTTGTTGTGACACAAAATAGGTAAACAAATTAAATAAAATTCGAAATCAACCCAGAAGTTAGCTTTCAACAGGTATTATAGGTAAACAAGTATGCTGAACACGAATTTCGCATTTATAAAATTCAAATATGAATAGTTGTTGTTGTTGTTGTTTACACAAATAGGTAAACAAATTAACGAAAAATTCAAAATCATAACGTCCCTTCTACCATTTCCATGGTAGAAAATGTGAGGAGTAAGGCCGCACAGCGGCCGTTAACTTGAGGTGCGTAGCACCGATCTGTCGCAAAGCGACCGAGACCGAAGGGCTCGTTTCTAATAAATACGTATGCATTTTCTGAAACTGATAAATATAGAGTTAATTTAACAACAACATTGATTTTAACCATTAGTGTACTTCTTTTGTTTGGTACCTTGGGGAACACGCATTACAACAATTTAAAAAAATGTGGTTTCAATCAATCTCTTGCCTCGAGACTAATTGGTAAATTATTGGCACGACGGTCACTACCAATAAGCCAAATCTCAATGTTGACATATACGAATACGTGTATACATTTTAGATTACTCTAAATTGAAATATTGCTCTCATAATTTATAATATATTAATACAGTAGTGTTCGCCTAATAACAATTGCTCTAATAGCAATATTGCTCTATTAGCAAGTTACTTTTTGTCCCCAAGCGAGCATTTAATGTTAAATTTATTCCTCTAATAGCAAGTTCGCCTATTAGCAAGGAAATTTCGTGCAAAATGCGACTTGCTATTAGGCGAACACCACTGTATACGTATACATACCTGCCAACCTATTTGAGTCATATCCCTGTACAGGGCTCCAATTTTCCCCTGTACATTGTTCAAAATCCCTGTACACCTCCCAAAACTTTATCGCTCGCTCGTCCAGGGAATTACTATATACATACAAAATTATCATTTTGGAAAGGAGAAAGCAATGAACTACGTATATACAGTATATGGATTCCCTGTACGCTTGAATAAATATATAAACCAAGTTGTGCCTTTATGTGGTCAATGACTCAATGCAGATTGCATGCAGAATATACTATCATCACTGTAGACATTTTTAGACACTATTTGACGCATAATTAGTAAATAAAAATCCCGGTACAAATGGAATGATTTCCTGTACGGTTGGCAGGTATGCGTATACTCGGACTGAAATATTTAGTCCGGGGGAACCAAATGAAACCCGGAACAAAGATTTCTTAAATAATTGGTCCGGCCGGAGTGACAGTACTAACAATTATATCCTTTAATCTCGTGAATACATACTTTAAGTAATCTACTACATATAATTACAGATGCTCTATTGAATTTAAATTGCTAAGTAACTACACTGACCAGCCAAATGTATTTGAACAATAGGGATTTTAATGCAGACACAATATTCATCCGGTAACTTATTAACGGCTATCTAAACTACTCTGAAATGACTATAAATAACTTATTATAGATATACATATGAAAATATTGTGATTTCAATTAAATTTAGAAAATATTCACGAAGTGGCATAAGTGTTTCTGCCACGTACCACTTGTGGCATAAGTGGCACAAATGTAAATCTGGCTGTATCACAGTAGAAAATATTCGGATTGATTTGAAATTATGCACTTAGAGCAATTTAACTATGTGGAATTCAAATCTGCTGTCAGAATTAATATATTAACATTGCATCTTAATTATCACAAATTTATTATTTAATGAGCTAATTATATATTTAATGAGTTTAACGCCTCCATAAAAATGTAAATTCGAAAATTTTGCTGTTTTAATATACTTTACATATCGTTTCATGTAAATGGCCATTTTGTAGAATCTACTATTGTTATAATGCTGGTATAAACTCAAATGTCTGAATACAAATTATTGCTGTTCAAATACTTTTGGCCGGTTAGTGTACTATGAATCTCGTTATAGTTATCCCTTCCCAAATAAGCTCGACCTCGAGCTTGCTAATTTTCTATGTATGTCTTTTTCTTGTGACCATATACAGGTAAACCTCCCAAAGCGGCACCTCCGAGTAGCGGCAACCTCCGAGAAGCGGCACAAATCCATTCTCCCGATGAGTGCCGCTTTGGGAGTTTTACCTGTACTGCATTCCTCAAATGTCCTGGGAGCATTCTCTCTCTTTGGGGTCGGTTATATGTTTCATTGTCACTTGTATTTGAATTATAAACTATTCTGCTTTTAATTGGTGTGCTACAGAATAATTTATCCTGAAAGTCTGTCTATGTCAAGTCATAAATTTCATGCGTTTCACTTAGATAGCTACCCGTAAAAGACTGCATCCTATTCTAACTCATTTTGCAGATACCGTGAGTTATTCATTTTCTTAGTGACACTATCTTCGTGGATTCTTAAAAATCTTTCTCCAGAATTTTGGCCATTGTTATACTGAACTGTCCATTCTGTATTTCTCTGAACGTGATCTTGTAGTTTGTTTACATGTACGAGGCTCCAATTTTCCCCTCTACATTGATCAAGATCCCTAGACACCTCAAAATTTTTCTCGCTCGCTCGTTTAAAATGTAAATCTTCGCTTAGATTGAAACGAATTACACTAACCAAATCATTTTATTATGTATGTCAAGATATACATACGAACATGTTATTTATTCTTATTAAGTTTGACATAAATCAAAATAATCACGTAGGAACGCAGATAATATTGAAATATATATAGTTTGTACAGAGAATCCCTGTACGCTTGAATAGGGTATTAATTTACACAAAACAAATGCTACATTATAGGGTTAGACATTTTTTATGTATTATTCGACAAACAATCAATAATTTATCCAAACTAGTAATCCATATACAAATTTATTACATCCCTGTACGCCTGGACAGATCATCCAAAATGGTTGAAATCCCTGTACGGTTGACAGGAATGGACTGTTAGTAATCTAGATGCGCCTTGTGGATATTCCCAGTTATTTTGGCAACTTTTGTTCTAACTTCTAATCAACTGTTTACTGTCATTATAGCTAGTAGTTAAGCAGTAGTATTTGCTGGGGTTGCAAAATTCTTGTTAATGTATTGATTTTTGTAGGCTACTTTTCATACTTTGCAGGACATTAAACTAGAAAGCTTTATCTTAATCGCCTAGTTTTTGGTAACGTCAACTGCTAGATCTAACACCGTTACACCAATATAATGTTTGTCCCCCCTGGAAATTTCTATGCACCCCTCTAGGTGAAAAATCCTGGCAACGTCCCTGATTGGAATTACGTAATTACTACAATGATTTTGGATCTGCATAATAAATGGTTAAATTAATGAAGATACCAAGGCAGAGATGCAGAAGATTAATAGCCAGGGTTATTAGATACAGCCATACAGGGCCGTGCCACTAATTGACCAGGACAAATCTGGGCAGAATCTTTTAAACTAGTTTAAGTAGTTACATATGCTAAATACGAATTTAGAATTTATTACTTGCAAATAAGGGCTGATTGTTGTTAAAGAGACACTTAGTGACACTTGAGATACGTACTAATTTCTAAGCAACTTACTGTATAGCGTCAGGAGGGAGTCGAGCCCACCCTAAAGTCAGGGAGAGGGGAGAGAGGGTATCTTCTTGTTCCCAATATTTTATTCAATGGTAAATTCTGGGGCTACGGTTACGATTCAATTTTTCGCCACGGTTAACCGCCCATGCTGATCAACACAATAGAAGATTTATTTATATAATTAGTAAGGTTCAGCTTTGCTTTTATTCCTTACTACTGCTACATTTCGTCCTTCAGAAAACTTTTAAATTAAGGCTGGATTCGGTTGACCGCCGCTAATACCGGTTAACTGTACGGATTTTAGTTATCAGTTAACCGATATGTTAATATTACAATTAGAAGTACAAATTTTAGGATAAAAGTGTTAATTTGCACGCATTTTGTTCAGAATATAATAATTGTTTATCTTATTACCCATAGTAACACGATGTATTTTGGTGACAAGTTATCACTGACAACAGTGTAGAAGTAACTTGAAGTGATAAACTTGTACGTATGCTAATTGTACTTATAGAGTACTTGGTAAAAAGAATGTATTTGTCGGTACTAAAATTTAAATATTTTCTGAGAAATGTCTCTATATTTTGATTTAATTTTCAGTGGCGGTTAACCGGTTAACCGTAGTGTGAAGACAATCGTAACCGTGGCCCCAAACGGGTAACCAACCCCACCCTTAACTATTATTTATACAAGGCTGGATTCGTTAACCGGCTGGCTAAAGCTTAAAATGTTGCTATTAAATATCGGTTAGCGGTTACAGATTCGTTAACCAGTTAGCCGGTCTGTTGATAATCAGCAGTATTATTTGGAAATTATCTTACAGTACACCCTCGCTAGTCCGAACAGGAGATCCAACGTATATTACAATTAAATTATACATTAATAAGTCTCAGACAATTATTAGGTTATTAGGTAGTATACTACATGTTTAGTTTGGTTTAAAAAGGTTTGGACAAGTTTGATCCAAATTATCGGAATCTCATGTTATAGAGGCCAATAGAAAATGTATTACTTCACTAATCCGAACGAATTCACTAATAGGAACATAATTTTTTTGAATCGGAACACCTCTGTTGGGATTAGCGAGGATTTACATATAAATAATTAAAAATATCTGAATTTTGTTGGAAAAAATTATCATAAATCCATTTCTCATCACCACAATGATCACATTATATATTTTCTGTAACTACACTGTTTCTAACTTGCCCAAATTGCGAAATGTATTAGTTAATGTACTACTTATGGGGTAATACTTTATAATACTGAGTCCTACACTGTAGTATAAACAAAACGAATCATAACTGTAGCCTCAGAACGGTTAACAATAACAACCCCACCCTTGGTTTATAGGAATTTACTACGTATGAAATGCATAGATCTAAGACTACCATATTCTAACAAAATTCGTCTAATTTAGTGTTTTATATACGCAATTACATTGATATTATTTAACTAGATTGACAGACCGGTTAACTGCTCAATTAAATCTGTAACAGTTAACCAATATTAGCAGCGGTTAAGCGGTCCCCCGGCTAACCGAATTTAGTCTAGACCTGTGAATTGAAATAGGTATCATTTCTCCCCTCATAATAATATTTGGGGTGGCCGTTAATAGACAGCCGGGACCCCGGATCAAAACCTCTTGAATAAGAAGGGTTACGCGATAGCAAAACAATTATTAAACTACCAGAAATACAACTGGTGGATAACCTTAATCCTTAAGATTGCACTATGTTAGCCCGCCTATGGTCTCGCGGGCTACCAAATCCGGCAGTGCTTAAGCAGACCACAATAATCTATATAGTAAAAGCACAATAGTTCTTTGTGTGTGTGTGTGTGTTTGTCCGGATTACATTAAAGTAATTCGGAGATAAAAACGCATCTCTATTTGAGATAAATACTAACGAAGGGCCTGCATTTGTACGACTTCGTATGTCGGCATTTGTCCAAAATTCCAAATATAAAATGTTTAGAATTTTCCGACTACTTTGTCTCTATGTTTTATGCTGGCATTTCTCTGACTGTTTATTAATTATCGTAGTGTCTAATGTGAGTATTCAATAACAGTTGTAATTTATTTATGTTTTCACTCAACACAATATTTGTTGATATATGTACTTTTCGGATCTAGTGTTTGATTTAAACATGATATATTGGCTAATAATAAAATACGTATAAGAAATATTATTAATGCTATTTAGTAATTGATATTTAAATTAACATGGATTTACTTTGACTCAATACAAATAAAATCGCTGTTCAAAATATAGAACATTGAAGGTCACAAGTTGTTTGTATCCAAAAGAAAGATAATCAATATACTAAGGCTTGTGCTCTTTTTCTGCTGAGCCCCCATTAGGGTCTCCCGCTTTTTTGTTAAAACTCCCGCCAAAATGCAAAAATCTCCCGCTTTTTGGTTTCCAGAGGTTGGCATCCCTGCATTTATTTGAGAATGTGTCGCGATTAATTATGTTCTGTCAGGGACTTCTTTAATATAGGGACTGTAAACTTCGTTTTACGGTAAAATTAGCGTAGGCCTAAAACAGTATTGTTACTTATTGATATCCCGTAATCCGCTAATGCTAGACACAGGAAATGTATTATTGTCGTATAGGAAGTCATATTTTGGGAGTCCAACGGTAATATTGGTTTATCGAAAATATTTGTGGAATGTAAGTTATGCGATTTTCACACCCTTCCATATATGGTAATTTTGTTAAAATCTCGAGATTACTTAACTTTATCCATATGAAATGTATCATTTTCGTACAGGAAATCATATTTTGGGAGTCCAACGGTAATATTGGTTTATCGAAAATATTTGTGGAATGTAAGTTATACGATTCTCACACCTTTTCATATATGGTAATATTGTTAAAATCTCGAGATTAGTTAGTTTTATACATATGAAATATATTATTGGCGAATGGGAAATGGGAATTCATATTTAGGGACTCAGTAGATCACATTGATTTACCTAAGGCGTTCCCATTAGCCTATATTATTATTTTGGCACTCTCCACAGGAGGATTGCCCCAACCCTGTTTTGTAGTTTAGCTAATTCTTACATTATAAAAAAATCTTGATAAGTTTCTTTCAAATCTATATTCAAATCAATGTTGTCCAATAAAATGTATTAAGTGGTGATGAGAAATGGATTTAGGACTACATATTCAGATAAAATTCAAAAAATTAATACTTTATACATTAATTTCCCAATAACTCTACTGTTATTCAACAGACCGGCTACCTGGTTAATAAAATCTCTAATCGTTAACCGATGTCAGCAACGGTAACCGGTTAACCGAATCCAGCCTTGTTGTTTTTTAATAAACAACATAATGACAGATATCTGATATGTAAGTATTAGCTAAACTACAAAATAGGGTCGGGGCAATCCTCCAGTAGAGAATGCCAAAATAATAATATAGGCTAATGGGAACGCCTTAGGTAAATCAATGTGATCTACTGAGTCCCTAAATATGAATTCCCATTTCCCATTCGCCAATAATATATTTCATATGTATAAAACTAACTAATCTTGAGATTTTAACAATATTACCATATATGGAAAGGTGTGAGAATCGTATAACTTACATTCCACAAATATTTTCGATAAACCAATATTACCGTTGGACTCCCAAAATATGATTTCCTGTACGAAAATGATACATTTCATATGGATAAAGTTAAGTAATCTCGAGATTTTAACAAAATTACCATATATGGAAGGGTGTGAAAATCGCATAACTTACATTCCACAAATATTTTCGATAAACCAATATTACCGTTGGACTCCCAAAATATGACTTCCTATACTACAATAATACATTTCCTATGTCTAGCATTAGCGGATTACGGGATATCAATAAGTAACAATACTGTTTTAGGCCTACGCTAATTTTAACGTAAAACGAAGTTTACAGTCCCTATATTAAAGAAGTCCCTGGTTCTGTTTATGGTGAATGTATTGAAAATTATATGTATTCAAGATTAAACTGGTGGCTTGAGTGAAATGGTTTGAATTCGCGAGTAGATTAGGATAGATATTATTACGAGCCTATAATCTCGTTCGCTTTTGCTATTCCACTTAATTCATTATCATGTATAATTTACATTTTACCAACCAATATAATTAACTTACAAAAAGACTCGTATTCATTCTGTCAAGTCTTCAATATTAATCAATATACGTAACTATATGATACTAGTTTGCTTACTTACTTATAATTTAAAAATCTCAATCTTATTCTTAGTCATTAATTCCCCAACATTAATAACAAACAGCCCTTATTTGCAAGTAGATAATTCTAAATTCGGATTTAGCATATGCAATTACTTAAAATAACCGTCTAAAGCTAGTCTCTAAGTCCAATATTGTCAATAATAACAACAAATAGACATAATAAAATTTGTGAGTGTAAAATTCGTATTGAGCATACTTGTTTACCTAGTATTCACATTTAGAAGTGAGCAAATAACTGGATTAGATCTGGGATATAATTAATTTTTAACAACCCATAATATTTAGTTAAATATTTTCTATAAGTATGACTCAATCTCGCCTGATACTCAAATTTCGCCTGCGACAATAATATATCACAATATACAATTCATGACGAATAACTGCAGCATAAAACTAACTACGTATCTGCAACATTAATTCCTACGATATTATTTCTTTATTGCTAATAGGAAGTCCCAAGTAGCCATTTCTTCCACTCGCTTCCTTATCGGAAGACACGACAAATTCGGGATGATGGGTCTTTTGCTCATTTTCGTGCACTTGTAACACATATCGAATATAACTCTTGTTTTTTTCTGGGCTCAGCGTACCCTCTTTATCGATGTGGCCATGTGGATTCAACTAAAGCCCAGCAGATGGCCGCTCCTATCAATGGTTATTGTCAATCAGTGTTGAATAGAGAGGTTACCCTGGAGTCTGATTCACATACATATTTGGGGTGAAATTTGCATATGAAATGTGGTACCGTGCAATAGTTCTACGTACACACGAAAGAGTACCCTGGATTACATTTTATTGATTTTGGAAATACTCCCAATAAGGAACAGAGTATTCTTATTCCACTTCCGAAGAAATTCTGTATGTCACCTCTTTGTCACAAGTATTGCTTAGAAGCAGATTTTTACTCCTCCGATCCTGTTTTGGTGAGGGAGCGAGTGAATTTCATATATGATACAATATTTGAAAAGTTCGTTGATCTGACTCCTCTTCGCAGGATGTCAACTGACTCGGACTGTACTGTCGTTTTAGTGTCAATTCCTCTGCTCATGGTTCCAGTCTGAAGCTAACTGAGGAGCTGAAGAAGTACGAATCGGAAGTATCTACCAGAACCGGTAGAACAGATTACTCCTCCAACAATACCCACCCTCGACCAGTTCAGCTTCTCAGTACTTTTCTCACAATTACATTCCTTGTGACCAGTCAAACCAGAACATCGTTTCCGATACCAGCCCTATGATGCTGCCCAGGCAAGGGAGTACCAACACCACTCTTATTTCTCAGGGAACACAGCAACCCAGTCCCTTAACCCAGCTTTTCCTCAACTTCAGCAACAACAACAGCACCAAAATAAGTCTGCTTTCAAACCCCCCTATTCTCCCCAGTTCTGCCAACACAGAGCAGTTACGTCATCCTATCTTTCGACCCGCTGCACGAATCCGAGATGATCGCTCGGTACAGACAGGAGCTGGAGGAGATGGACGAGAATGAAGGCCACAAGTAGGCGTGTCATCTCTCTCGAAACTCTGGTTTCTGAGCAGAGAAGCAAAATCGAGATGTTGGAGAGTCCTGTCGGGTGTCAGCAGTTATTCGACACGTTAGCTGACAAACTTGCAAGCTTTATTAGAGCCAAGAAACAGCTCTACTCCGGACAGGAGGCTAGTCCCCTCAGCGATATCGCTACAAAGCTACAAAGCTCTTTCAAATTTTATGAAAAATTGTTGAGTCTTAACCCGAAAGAAGAAATTGGGGAGGAGAGGGGGGAGGGTATTGGCGAGTTGATTCACCAGATTATTCGGGAATCTGATAGCGAAATTGCAGCTCAGAAGATGGTGGAGGAGGTCAGTTCGAGAGACAAAGCACAGCTAGCTGGAGTCTCACAGAGGCAGTTGCGTACGAGAGCACTTCTCGAGAGCACTTCTGGTGACAGAAGTTTAGATAACTATGAAGTAAAACAACTAATGAATTTGTAGAACAACGCCTAATTATTCTAGTACATATAGTAAACAGTAATGAAGTTAGCTCTAGCTAGGTGGGTGGTATTACTAATAGAATATTCTAGAATCCTTTACTATTACTACACTCCTCCCCTCTAAGTGTTGAACGTCTTATGATAATTAATAATCTGGCTGGTACCGGTCAGGAGGCTTCCGTGTCCTGTTTGACCGGCGCAAAGGTTGAGGTTGCTCTTCAATTTGGGTTTCGTCACCCCGCCTTTCCGTTGAGTCAACATTGGGGAAATCGTATTCAATTCCTTCTCCTAGGGTAAAGTCCAATGAACGACCCTCTTGGATTCCATTGATTCGAAGATGGTCTATATGTCGGCGAACAATCCGCCCATCCCCTAACCTAACGTTGAACGACTGAGGACCACATCTGTCATGTACGATACCGGTGAACCATTTGGCATGCGAAGAAAAATCACGTGCCAGGACTCCGTCTCCAATGTTCAAACTTCTATCCCAATCTCTCTTGTCATATCCTCTTTTCTGAGATTCTTGCTTTGTAGCCACTCGACCCGCCGTATCCGGGAGAAGGAGGCTTAAGTGTGACTTGAGTTGCCTGCCCATCATGAGCTCCGCGGGGGATACTCCTGTCGTACTGTGAGGTGTGATCTTGTAATGGAAAAGAAATCTGGAAACCATCGTCTCTATAGAACCTGTATTCGTTTTCTTCATGGTCTCTTTGAATGTTTGTACGGCCCTTTCAACTTGGCCATTAGAGGAGGGATGATACGGCGCAGTCCGAATGTGCCGAATACCGTTTCGCTCGGTAAACGTCATGAATTCTGTGCTTGTAAACGCTGTCCCATTATCCGACACTAATATATCTGGTAGCCCATGAGTGGCGAACATTACCCGTAACTTCTCAATTGTCGATTGTGTGTTTGCCGAGGTCACTACTGCAACTTCCATCCATTTGGAATGCGCGTCTACTACGAGTAGAAACATTTTCCCCATAAATGGACCTGCGTAATCAACGTGTATACGTGCCCAGGGATGCTGTGGCCATTCCCAAGGATGTAAGGTAACCATTGGCGGTAAATGCCTGGAGAGCTGACATTTTTGACATTTCCCCACTTTTCCTCTAACTCATTATCCATACCAGGCCACCAGACAAAACTTCTAGCTAAACCTTTCATCCTTGAGATACCTGGATGTCCTTCATGAAGCATGTCCATCACAACTTCGCGTCCCTTTGGAGGCACCACTATCCTACTACCCCAAAGGATACAGCCTGTATGGTTAATTCGCCACTTCTCGTGCGAATGGAATATAGCATTCATCGGGGCCTATTGTCTGCCCCTGTAATAACGATCGTAGTATGTGTGACAATACTGGATCACGAGCAGTCCACAGCTTAATTTTATCCGAGTCCAAAGGTGACAATCTAATATTCTCCATCAGCAATATTGTTTCACCTGGCATGGGGACATCCTTTGGTGCCTCGCATAGGGGTAGCCGGCTCAAACAATCTGCATGTCCCATCTCATTCCCTCTTTTGTAACTAATCCGGTAATTATAGGCACCCAATATCAGCGCCCACCTTTGTAATCTTGCCGACGCCATCTGTGGAACTGGCTGGCCATAGCCAAATATGTATTGATACTATTGAAGAGGCTTGTGGTCAGAATATATTGGAAAAGACCGGCCGTACAAATAGTGATGAAATTTTTTAATTGCAAAGATAATGGCCAAAGCCTCTTTGTCTAGTTGTGAATATCCTTTCTCAGCAGTAGCTAGTGATCGTGATGCGTAATAGACCGGCCTCTCGCTTCCATCCTCCATTAAATGAGACAGAACGGCCCCGATTCCGTACGGTGATGCATCGGAACTAACGATTAACTCTTTACCAGGGTCAAAATGCACCAACACCCGATATGAAACTAGTAAATCCTTTACTTTCCTAAAAGAACATGCTTGATCTGTCCCCCAATCCCAATCAGTCTGATTTCTTAGTAACAGATAGAGTGGTGCCAAGACTGAAGAAACATTCGGAATGAACTTCCCATAATAATTTACTAAGCCGAGGAAGGATCGAAGCTGTGATATATTCTTTGGGTCGGGGCGTTAGATATAGCACGAACTTTCTTCTCACTTGGTTTAAGGCCCTCTGCATTAATCACATGGCCCAGATATTCCACCGAGGTCAAGAGAAAAACGCACTTATTCCGTTTGAGACGAAGCGCAGCATCATTCAGACCAGTGGCGGCGCTAGCCAGCCGCCACTGGTGGGGCACAATTACGTCACAGGTGGGGCACTTACAATAATGAGGTGGGGCACAGGCCCCACCTGGCCCCACCCTCGCGCCGCCTCTGATTCAGACGCGTAAAAACTTTCTTCAAGTTGGTTAAATGTTCTTCTGTACTCCTACCTGTCACGAGAATGTCGTCTAAGTAAACACAGACATGGGGTAGGTCCCGTAATACTCCTTCAATTGTCCTCTGGAAAATGGCAGGTGCCGCTGATACTCCAAAAGGTAGACGTGTGTATTGGTATAAACCCCTTTGAGTGTTAATCGTAGTTAATACCTTGGAGTGTTCTTCTAAGGGTACCTGTAAATATGCATGAGCTAGGTCCAGCTTGGAAAACAACTTCCCTCCCGATAGGGTCCTGAACAAATCGTTGATAAGGGGCAAAGGGTAAGTATCGACTTGTGCATACCGGTTAACCGTTACTTTATAGTCCCCACAAATTCGTATTGACCCGTCACGTTTCACAATCGGAACAATTGGGGCTGCCCACTCGGAATAACGGACTGGTTCTATGACTCCCTGAGTTACTAGTCGATCAAGTTCATTTTCAACCCTTTTCCGAAGCGCAAATGGTACTGTTCTTGCCTTGCAGTATTTTGGAGAAGCTGTAGTACCAAGAATAATCTTCGCTTTGACTCCTGTCATACAACCTAACTCCTCTTTGAACAAATCTGAATAACGTTCCAAAAGTTCCTGGATTCCATCAGTTAAGCGAACGTGGTTGAGTTGTGACCAATCCAGTTTGATACTTTTTAACCAATCCCTTCCAAGGAGACTTGGGCCATTACCCTTGACTACTAACAATGATAAGTTATACTCTTGGTTGTAAAGGGATACTTTCACTTCGATTTGGCCAATAACATTAATTTTCTCGCCCGTATACGTTCGGAGCTTAACCAAGGAGTGTTTGATTTGGGGTCGAATTCCATGGAGCCATAAGTGATCGTAAGTTTCGTAACTTATCAGGGACAAAGTTGCGCCAGTATCCACTTCCAGGGAGAGATCCTGACCGTTTACTAGAACTGAAACTTGAAATGGTTGAGTTTTAGAATCTTTAACGTTGAATAGTGTATATTCTGACACTGACTCTGTCTCTGAGCCAAACTCAGCTACCTGTAATTGGTGGGTGTCCCTTGGACGGTATTCCACTGGATTTCGCTTTGCGATCTGGGCTTGCTCCTACATACTCTGGCTAAATGTCCAAGCTTGCCACAATTGTGACATTTCGCATCTTTGAATCTGCATTGCCCCCCATGCTTAGCTCCACATCTGAAACAGGTTTGCTTCCAAGGCTCCTGAGTCTTCTGTACTCGCCTCTTGTCTGCCGGACCCTTCATGAAATGGACTTCCTCCGCTTCTGAGTTCCCAATTCGATCCTTCATTAGAGGCTGGAGAGGCTGTGCTATGTGGATGATTCACTTCTTTGCCCAAGTAAATTTTGCGCATTCCTTTCTGCCACTTCCATTGCCTGAGCAAGATCGAAAGCCCTTTTGTATGTCAGATCTGGCTCCGACAGTAATCTCCTTTGTATCCGGACATCGTTTATCCCACAAACCAGGCGATCACGAAGCATATCCTGAAGGCTATCCCCAAATTGGCAATGCTCCGATATTTTCTTCAGCGCGTTTACATAGGCTGCGATTGACTTCTCTTGCTTCCGTGATCGCGAGTGGTATGTGAAACGTTGGACAATGACCGATTACTTCGGTTCGATGTGGTCCTTGAACAACTGGACAATCTCGGCAAATGTTTTCTCCGTTGGTTTCTCAGGAACACAGAGGTTGTTTATTAATTGGTAAGTTTGTGGTCCACAGACACTGAGGAGGATTGCTTTCTGTTTGTTCTCAGTTGCAATCTCGTTTGCAGTGAAGTATTGCTGAAGCCGCTCCGTATAGGAGGTCCAATCTTCTCGACCGCTATCGAATTCACCAGTGTGAAGGCTCTTCAGCCCTACTGAGCAAACTCGTTTTTAACTGTTATTCTCATATAATGAATCTATGAATATTCTCACCTCAACTTGCGAATGCATACCTTTCCCATAGCATCAATTACAAAAATAGCACTATATGGATTCAATACAAATCTCCATATAGTAATTTATACAGGTTAATTTACGATTATTCTGCTATGGTTATATATTAAGTTAATATGCCTATTGATCAATTGTATAAAGTATCCAGGTAGGGAGTAATGAAGCCAGAATCACAATAATGCTTATAACTTCCTTTATAACACGTCATTCCTTCGGAATTTTCGAGAATTTGGCTGTCAAACATATATCATATGCCTATTTTATTAGTGTTACACAAGTTTATGTTTTATTTTTGGAAATAGCTCTCCATTGCTCCCTACCTAATACATTTACCTATTGATTTGCACTAAATAGCTCTACTATGGACACTGTTCTTACCAACCTTTATGAATTGGGGTCAGGTTTTGCTGTTCGCCGGGGTTTTTTGAATAATATATATTATTCCACTCAGGACACTATTATTGATTTTAATAGTATATCATTGCTACAAATGATTACACTTGCAACTCAACTACAAGCTACTATTAGAATACATGCTATAGGCACAAATCACAAAACCACTGCTCTCCTAAATCTTCAGGATCGTCTACATCCATGCACAATTGGTGGTACCAAAGATCACATCCATCGCACTGGAGCCATAATATTTCCTCTCTAGTATATTTCATACCAAGGCCTATACCGACTAGTCTGTCTTTCTCAGTACCTCCACACACATTACAAGCGCCTGACGCAGCAGTTGACGAAGTGGGAATGGGTTCAGGGGTTACAATGTCAATGGCCTCGTCAGCTTCAGAATCTTCGCTATCAATTTGCATCTTCTCAGGACCAAATCTCCCCGACGAATATCCGATCCCATGTTTTTTTACTTGCTTTGAATGGGAACGTGATCGGTTTTGCTTTTCCAAGAACCTCCTCTGCTGCTGTATAGGGATGCGGGATTTCTGTCGCGCCCGAATGGTGTCAAAGTAGAGCAAGGTTTCTGTCAAAAATTGTTCGACCTCAATTCCAAGTATCTCAACGAGCCTCTTGATTCCTTCGTATCCCTCGTTGAATCTTATAACTGCGAGAGCCGAACCAAGCTGCATCACATCAATTCCTACAGTATCGGTCTTGTGTACCATTGTCCAGAGAACACTATGTATCGCTTCATTATAGTTACTGGTCCGCCCATCAGCAATCTTCTCTACTAACTCAATGGTGTTGTAGCCAAAATCTGAGTGAGGTCAGTGATCAGATTGTAGGCTTCCTCGCCCAAAAAGTTTGGATGACTTGGTAGCGGTAATTTATTGAATTTGGCCGACTGATATCGACACCAGGAATCCGCAGTATATGGACAAAGACGGTGGTGTTCCTCAGCATTCTCGTCGTTCGCAGAAAGATGAAGGGGAATCGCATCTATTGCGCTGATGATAGAAGGGACATCGCCAGCGTGTCTTTGTACCGCCAAACGATAATAGGACGCAATTTGTCCACAATGAGCTAGAGATAAATGTCGGATCTCTCTTCCTTCAGTGGTATTCCATCCCTCTCTAGCCCCAGTATTCCGATGAAGAGTTCCACGGTAAAGAGGATCCAGCTCCTTTCTGATCTGCTGTTTGGATTTACCCTTTCGTGATAATTCAGGTGACTTGGCAGCTTTATCTGCGCGAACAAGCTTTAGAACCTTTTCCTGACGCTTGAAAAGATTAGCTTTCAATCGCTTGGTCAAGTGCGCCAAACATTCAAATCGCTGAATGAGTGGAGAACCATCCAAATGATTATAAACTCCAGCTTTCTGAAGGATATCATGAGTTTTATTATCCCCATCAGAAACAATCCCAGTAAAACGAACTCCACGGTCGAGTGCTCCAGTGATAACTTGAGGTGCAATAGCTGACTCGAGATGGACAGATGCCAAGTCTGAATATTCAGCCGGGCAAATCAACTTGTGATCATTCATTCTCGTTTCGTATTCCTCTAGAGAAATGAGTTCACTTCTAAAGCGGTTACCCAGAATGCTGCAAAGTGAACAACTGTTGCAAGCAACACCATAAGACACGACTTTCCCAGTCTCCGCAATTATTGCAGCCGCGAAGCAATACCTCGAAAATCCTCCTCCAGACTTTCCAGAACGCTGTTGATAACCGCCATCAAAGGTCCCAACAGTTGTGACGTATTTAGTAGAAGGATCAAGTTGCCTAATAGCACGGAGTTCGTCTCGTGCTTTATCCATACATTCTTCTGCAACAAATTTAGCAGCTACAAGGATGTTGGATTGCACCACAAGAAAGTTGCGTGAAGTCATCGGGCCTGGAATATTTTGAAACGAATGATAGAGGTGTAGTTTGCTCCAACCAACTCCAATAAGCCTGCCAGCTAGAACAGACGTGTACATCAGGTCGTTACGTTTGGGAATCTCCTGTTGTCCAATCTGCAACTTTGACTTATACCTACCACTAACGCTCCATAAAGTTCTGTGAGACGAACACTTATTACATTGCAAACGTAGGTGTGAAGCAAGACCATGTTGGTGCGTCTGAAATATTTGAATGTTTCCTTTGAGACATACACTACACAGCGAAAGTGAGTCTAAGGCTGTTTGGAACGGCTTTACGTCAAGAATTATGTTTGTACTGGGAATAGAATATTCATCTGCATTGAATGATTCAGTTTCACTTTGTGGTTCAGGGAACTTGAACACTTCAGGAAGAGGCATGGAACGAGGCTTTAGTATCTTGGATTTAGACACGCCAACTTTAGAACGCTTTCTGCCGGTGAATACTTTTGTTTTCCGTTTGGTAAGTCTAGGTGAGACCAAACTAATAGATTGGAGCGATTGGGAGCAGTAAATAGAGGGAGTCACAGGGGTAGGAACTTCTCCAGCTGAATCGATAGACATCTGGGATCCGATAGACCGAAGAGACGTCAACGAAATATTGTGAGCCTGAGAACAGCCTTCTTCGTAAGAAGAGTTCAATTCAGGGCCATAAGAAGAATCTGACATTCTTGAGTACTTGAGATGTTTGGAATCAATGAAGATTGATGCTAAATTGCACTTTCAGCAACTTCTAAATACTAATGCAAAAAATTGGTACAATGATGTAAGCAGTATTGAAAATAACTTTAGCATTTATCTATTATTATTATATTTATGGGAATAGCATCTCTAATAAGCAAGTGAAATGTGGCTAAATATATGACATCCATACAAAAAAAATCACATGGTGTAGCAATCCAAAAATATCAGTTACAAAAAGAGCATAATAAAGGGAAATGTTGTCGGCACAGCTATAATTTTAGATTTTTCAGTCCAATACAGGTGTTATTAAAAGGAGAATTGCTATTCCAAATGGAAATGCTGTCGGCACAGGTGTAATTTTTGATTCTCTAAGTTGAAAACAAAAGTTTATATAGGGATAATTGCTAATACTAAGGGAAATGCAGTCGGCACAGGTGTAATTTTAGATTTTCTAGGTTCAATTAAGGGGTTAATATAGGGATAATTGCTAATACAAAGTGAAATGCATTCGGCACAGGTGTAATTTTAGATTTTTCAGTACATTTACGTGAAAATATATGGATAATTGCTAACAGATGGTGTCGGCACAGGTATAATTTTAGATTTTTAGTTCAATGCAGGGGTTAATTTAGGGATAATTGCTAATAGAAAAGGAAATTCCGTTGGTCCAGGTGCAAATTTACTTTTTTCAGTTCATTAGTTAGGTTATTTTAGGAATAATTGCTAGTGCGATGAAAAAAGTGGAAAATCACCTAATATTCACTTTGTTAGACTTTGGAAGCGCACAATTTGTTTTTTATCGGTTCGAATTTGCTCAAAGTTTGGAGGTACATGTAACCATATGTTATATACTATATTTAGGAACTAACTCGGTTTTTCGAATATTTGGGTTCAGTAGGGCTGGAGAGCCTGAACGTAAGGGATTGCCATGAAATTCCCCACTTCGTCGTCAATGTAATAACTTTACAAGAAACAATATGGTAGTTGAATAGTTTATCTAAAACAACACAAAGCCTAATTATTCTAGTACATATAGTAAACATAATGAAGTTAGCTCTAGCTAGGTGGGTGGTATTACTAATAGAATATTCTAGAATCCTTTAATATTACTACAATTGATAATGAGTCTGGATATAGATTGCAAAAAAACAATTAAAATCAAAATTCTGATTTAAATAAAAAAGTCGGACTTTTTTGATTTTTTCAAAAAAATCATGATTTTTATCAACCCTGCTGATAAGATAATACATGCTGGTTTATAAACTTAGTTAAATGTTTAATAAATATGATACGTACTAATCCACGTTATAACCGAGTATAGTGTACAATATCTGTCCTCTAATTAACTACAGCCATTGAGTGAATAGCCATTATAGGGAGTTAGGGACCTTTAACCGTGTTCCAAATTCTACTTTACAATATCGGTTCTCTAATAAGTACATATTTGTACATATATAGGAGTACGTACTAACGAATTTCTACCGTATATGTTATGATCCTCAGGAGTACTTGGGGTTGAGGAGCCCTGGGTAGGTGCCAGTACGGACTGACCATGACTACGGGTCTTGGTATTCACGAGCCGGCAGTACGACTGGTATCCATAGTCTAGGACTATGGATACATGGGCAGTACGGCACTCGCAGGAGCTACGGGCTGGAGCGAGAGGTGCGGCAGTACGCATGGTGGTCGAGGGTTACCCTCCTGATGAGTACCTGCGATGGGACGAAACCACTCACATAACATCCCTATGAGTTGAGGTCGGCTAGAGCGCCTAGTCTTCATACTAGTACGTGGCCTCATCTCATAACATTAGTACTTCTCATATGAGCAGTACTAATGTTATGGTTGACGAGTCAACAGTTGCTCAGGAGCGTAGGGCTCGGAGGCGGTTACTTCTGATCACTCTCACGAATTTACTAGGTAAAATACAAATTTTATTTCAAGCTAGACTATTATGTCACCATCACTTGAGGTTGAAGTAAACGATCGAACACTAAAAATTCGATAAAATATCAACCCTAATCAATTTTGATTTTATTGCATTTTCGGAATCTATTTCTTCCTCTAAGCACTCTCAAGAAATTGCTAAGTAAAATACAAACTATATTTCAAATTACAGACTCTTTTGTCACAACACTTCAGGTTGCAGTGAAAAACTCCTTTTATAATTATAATTACTGTGTCGACTATACTATAGTATAGTGGTTATATTCTTATTATTGTTACAAATACGACTATTATTATCACTACAAATATTACTAAAATTATATTATTTAGAGCAATTATAGTCTTGAGGCAGTTGGGTACTCTCCATCCAAATGGTGTAGGCCTTATCAATTCGGAGGCCATCCGGTGCAACTTCAGTAATAAACACCTCCTAGATTTAGTGGAGTTAGGCTAAAACGCTATATGGACACGTCTAGAACTCGCTAAATGATAAAGATAGACCAAAATAAATCTAAAATTGGACAATAATTGACAAAGTTACGGCCAAAATCAGTTATAAGCCAAATCCTATGGAGAAAATTGATAACATCACAGAAGCCTTTTATAGTGTAAACAATGCTATTACAGTAGTTACTCTTGTGCACATAAGCGGAAAGTTATCTAAAAATTCCTAAAGTCTGGGGGGGCGAAACCTGTCAATTGTCGGTTGCACATATTACAACTATGGGGCCTAGTAGTAAATTTTTTGGGGGGGAGCCCCCCCCCCACTTTTCCGCCCATGCTTGTGCATACAAGCTAAATTTGACTATTACAGAACACATATATGATATATTTATATGTGTCAACTTCTATTCGCTATTTTTAAAATTTCAAAATTTCTGAAGATATCAATTTGCTGACAATCATATCCTAATTAAGCATATTATACTGTGTTATAGTCTATGGGAAGCAATTTATAGAATTCTCTTATTATTTTAGTTTCATAATGAAAATTGATTTGTGAAGATCTAGTTATTCTTAGAAATGCATATAAAGAAGCAGTTAAAAATCTTAGTTTGTTACGCTGAAGCAATAAAAAGTTACTATATTAAATTACAAATCGCGTTGGGAAACACCGTTAACAAATGCTTCTTGACACCTTGAAGCGTTGTTGACTGGGCGAAAAAAAATCAAAAATTGCAGCCTGTGCCGACAGCATGTTCCCTTGGAGGCACTATCAATAAACAACCAACAAAATATAGTGCCACCAAAGGAACATGCGTCGGCACAGGCTGCAATTTTGGATTTTTTATTATTATTATTTATCCGTAGCTCATCCACAGAATAGAGTTTTATTAACTAAGAACCCAAAATTTCAGGACAGGTGTCTCATGGGTTACAGATGTGCACCTGTGGTCACGATTTTTGATTAACAAATTTTGGACTTTTTTACACCTTTCAAATTTTCTCTCGTCCATAACTCAAAGAATGTTATACTAAACCCCAAATTATTTCACCATTGGATTCAGCATAAATTTTGCGTCTGATGGGAGTAGACAAATTTTAAGAATGGGTTTAATTCATGCCATAAATGGAGGTTGAAATTTCTTTGTTTACTCACACTTCAATTTCAGTAAAACTGTTAAATCTAATTCTATTGTTTCAACTTGCGATAAATATATTGATTTAACTTATAAATTCCAGCTGGCTTCTATTTAATTGTAGTATTACTATGCAATGGATTAAATTAAATTATATAATATAAAGAATTTATTGACTTTACTCAACTCATGGATAACGGAACTACGACAGTTGTGTACAGAGACATTTGTGTACAAGACTAGTGCGACATTTGTGTACAACTTTGGTATGACATTTGTGTACAGAGATTTTTGTGTACAGCGACATTTGTGTACAGCGACATTTGTGTACAGATTGTAAATTGTATAGCTGTAAATGGGTCACATTAAGTGATGGATAATGACCCATTCTTATTAATTTATAATATCAACTTTATTCGTAGTATTTCAATTTAATAATCTAATCAAACATACAAATAAACGAGAATCTATCTTTATTTATTCATGATAATTTTATATATAAGGCAATCGATGAGTTGAGTTGAAGTAGAGGCTGAATTTAGAAGAATTTAAATTAACTGTTAATAGGAACTATTCCATCTAATTATCCGTATGGAGGTATAAGATGTTTATCTAAAAGTTATTTTAAAAGCAATGCTCTTAAGAAAAACCATAACTGGTCTGGTGAAGTAATTCATTACTATCGTCACCAATGTTGATTCGTTTTCCAGTGACTTTTTAGATTTAGTTGGTCGAATTCCCTTATAGTATTGTGCTTTTCTCAGTTCGACGCTGTATTGTTCAATAGTCAATGCATGACAAAATTTCCAGAATGTTGGATGGTGACATGCAACGGTGACTGAAAACGCGCGATGCCAAGCTTCGACTGCATTCGTTGTCCTCGGTATTCCATATCGAACTAAGTGAAAGTTGTTCCACATCTCGATTGGAAATAGTGGCGAATCGTAACATCCAAATTCATCTCTTCTCCCAACATAAGTACTTTCAAAGTAATCATATAGCGGTAGTGCTTCATGAGGAACTTGAGCTTTTAAGCTTTCAAAAGTGTGTACGACATGTTGAGGTGGTAAATAAGCTAGAGCAGGTAGCATTCTGAGGAGTAATGAAAATTCAAGATCATTTAGATAGCGAGTTTGCAACCCAACTTCCTGTATCTTTCTATAGACAGCCTGAGATAAATGGAAAGAACAGCCCTTGACATTTGTTAAAGCACAAACCTCTCGGAAGGTATTCATGGCAGCTTTCTCAAAGTCTACCAACAAATATTGGGGATTAGAATTAGGACATAAGTCTTTTATAATCTTCCACATCTTTCGATAATAGAATGAACTCTTGCCTGGGAGTAAAACATAAATACATGGAAGCAGATGTCCATCCATGAAAGGGTAAACTCCACCAGCTAACCCATGGATTGTGTAAAGCTGTGCAAATAAAGAAGGAACAGTCTTGAATGTTCCATCTGCCATCCATATCGAACATATAGTTAGTATATTTTTGTTTTCTTCTGTACCAAACATTAGAATTCTATCTGACCCTGGGCCAGAATCGTATATCAAAAACTCTTTCCCCCCTAGGGTTTTAATATTTTGGTCAATTACGAGATCCAAGAGGGAAGTAGGGTTAGCTCGAGCTGGCCTTACTCTTTGACAGGTTCTTTTCAGACTTTTTTCAGGTGGTAAAGGGTTTAGCAATCTCAGACAAACTACCAGAGATTTCCGCAACTATTCTATGTGGATTATCGTGAGATTCTTGAGCCCGTCTCTTAATACCTGCGTGGAATACAAGTACTTCTTCAGCTCCGATCTCTGGTCCATGACAGTGCTCGCCAATCATTTTAAGGATATTTGTTGATTTTGTATGTATACGCCCCCTACAGTTTTTTACTTGACAACGCCACTGCTTCTTTACACTATCTTCACGCTGAAAATTGTAGATGAATCCTTCGTGTGATAATTTATCATGTCCCTTAGAGGATTTTATCAATTTGTAGTCACAATTGTCCCTGGGAAAATTGTCACTACTCAGAGTGACCGATGGAATGACTGATGTTGATAAATCAGTAGAGGCATTCGAAAGAGAATCGTTGCAAGTAATATTATTTTCAATTAAGTCAGATTGTGGATATTCTAAAGTTAGCGCTGGTGGATTATCTAGTATATCCATTATTTCCTGCAAATCTAAGGCATTTTGCGCAGCTTCGCTATTTAATTGCACTATTTGTTGTTCTCTGCCATGACAGTACAAATGAAATTCTGAGAGTATTTTGAATATGTGCTCATTGTTAATCAAAATAATACCATCATCATCTATCCAGCTTAAAAGTCCGCCCTCTTCTTGTGCTGTTCCCCATTTCATCACGGCAACGTTCAATGGGTAAGGCGTTACCCTTATTTTGTATGCTGCCTTCAGGAAAGGGTTACCAAGGTTTAAGAATATTTCATCCAAAGCCTGAGAGATGTTCAAAAGTAGACTTAAAGTTTCGCTTTGGATATGTCAGCGCAATTAATACTTCCGACGGTAGATTTGTCAATTCAGATAGAATCATTTCTGAGTGTAAAAGGGTAGCATTAGTATTGAGATACGTTGGATCTGCTATCTGTTCAAGATTAGTCCATTTATGTTCAATGAATGTAGACCAAGAAATTGATAAATAATCCATTAGAATTTGAAATTTCATATTTAGTCGCTACATATATAAGGAATGCAAGGCCCGAAATCCTATTTTAATATTTACTTCCGGAGTGAAGTCATATACAGTCAGGTGAAGCGTATACAAATGTATTTCCGTACACAAGTGTCGCACTAGTCTTGTACACAAATGTCTCTGTACACAACTCGTATTTCCTTGTGTACAGCGACATTTGTGTACAGCGGCATTTGTGTATAGACTACAGAGTTTTGTGCATGGGGACACTTGTGTACAATCACAGTCAACCTGGTAAGGTGAAGAGATTGTCTCATTACAATGAATGCAAGTTTAACTTTACTAAATTAAACATTTTTATAAGTTATATTTAAGTATAAATAATTAACAATTTTTAAGATAACAGTTAGGTTCTTTTATTCTAAACATTCAAGGAACCAAAATTGTGTTCATAATATAGAGGCTTCTAATAAGCAAACTAACTCAAACAAACCTAAGTTGTTAAATTGGGAGCCGTGTAGTACTTGTTCATTATAATTATAATAATTTCCTAAGTAGACGAAAATTGTTCATAATAAGTAGACCTGATCCTGACTGTCAGTTTTTTTTTCACCCTAAAATGAGCCCTCTTACTGCAAATTCAGCTTCCATAAACAAGTACACATGATTTTTTTCGTTACTGAACATCTAATAAATGAAATACTTGTACTTTTTTTATTGGCTCTAGCGTGCAACCTGCGTGCTGGTGCTAATTCTAGTGTATCGACTTATCTGATACCGTAAGAATTATCATTTTCCCTGACATTGATTAATTAATATACTTACATATACCACTTTGAGGCACTTTTTATTAATCAAACGAGCCCTTCGGTCTCGGTCGCTTCGCGACTTTGTTCGTTCGTGTTATTCACTACGCGATACAATTAACGGCCGCTTCGCGGCCTTTCCCTTCCCAAAAAGCTATATAGTAATTACTATTCAGTTTCACCTGTGGCTAGTGAATTACACACTATTACTTAATAACGCGTGCCTAAAATTCATTTTGGGTTGTGATTCCTGTAATTTGTTTGGGGAATTATGTTGAGTAAGTTATTCTCATTGCTCAATAGTTATTAATTATTAGTTAATTAATAGCTCAATAATTCTTAAGGATAGCTCGTTCAGCTATATTAAAAGGTTCAGCTTGTTAGCTCAAATAAATTGAGACCTGTGGTTGGTAAATTATACGCAATTAATTATTTCAGTAAGTTGTATTGCAAAGTAATTACTACTCTGGGTGTAATCTCTCCATAATAATGGTTTAAAGATGAGAATAAGACCGCTTCGCGGTCTTATTCTCACCATTAAACCATTATTATGGAGAGGTAAATCCAGGGTTACAAAATATTTGATTTATAAATAGTAATAAAGTTCTACATCTCAATAAACAATTCTTTTTGCAGGAGCTGGGTTAGTGAATTATTTAATTTAATTGATAGTAATAATTAACATAATAAATCTCATCGTTATAGGCAGAACCAAAATCCTAGATTACTTAACTTAATTAATTTCTAGTAGAAATCCTAGGTTAGAATTACGTAATCCCATTGATAGTCTTATTATAGGAAGCCAATATAGATAAATAAACAATGCATCAAAGAAATTAACTACTCTAAGCGGATTCTTGTTAACCAAACAAATCAGATCACCCACATGGTGCTACAAATAATAGGACACATTTTAACTAATAACTTTTGCTATGTAAGTTAGTAAAAAGTGATAATTTTCACAAAGGTGTTCCATTATGTGTTGTCTATTTCCATATAAAATTTATACTAACCGAGTCAAATGTGCAAAAGTTATTAAGGAAAAGGTTACCGTGTGATGTCATACTCATTATATTTAGCTTAGAAAACCAACAGACCCATGTCGCTATGACAAACTACTCCTATATACCAAATTTCAGCTCTCTTGGTAGCATGGTCTTTTCAATCAATTACGGACAAACATCCCCACACACACACACACAACAATTCCGCTTTTAATATATAGATAGATTGGATATAACATCAATCAAATGTATAGGAAAATGTCGCTGTACACAAAAATCTTTGTACACAAATGTCGTACCAAAGTTGTACACAAATGTCGCACTAAGCTGTACACAAGTGTCGCACTAGTCTTGTACACAAATGTCTCTGTACACAACTGTCTCCCTCCGGTGGATAACATTGCTAAAATAAATAACTAATAATATAATTTATTATCAATACATAATGAATGAATGGCAGCAAACTCAAGATGGTTTATGATAGAAACAAACTTCAAATTTATCTACCGTTCCTTTTGACTCGGAATTAACAAATGGGTCTTGACACCTTGAGGCGTTGATGACTTGGCGAAAAAAAAAATCCAAAATTGCAGCCTGTGCCGACAGCATGTTCCTTAGGAGGCACTATCAATAAACAACCAACAAAATATAGTGCCACCAAAGGAACATGCTGTCGGCACAGGCTGCAATTTTGGATTTTTAGGAGGGAAGGCGGCAAAGCGGCCCTTAATTGTGTTGCGTAGTGCAAAACACGAAAGAACAAAAATTGCGAAGCGACTGAGAGCGAAGGGCTCGCTCGTTACATTTAGTGCATTAATAAAACCTTAAGTAAATTTGAACAAAACATAATTAAAGGCTTAGACAAATACTAACCAGTGATAAATTAAGTTGTCAATATTTAACAACCTAAAATAAACAACACTTTAAATGCTTAAATTCTAAAGTAAAGAAAAGAAAATTCCAAGAACTGAGTTAAGTTTTGAATAATCGAGAAACTCTAAACCAGTGTTTCTCAAACTTTTTTAGGACAGCGCCCCCTGTCAATTATTTACCATCGATACCGCCCCCCCTCCACAATATCTCAATATTACATTTTGTATTTGTTTAACAAATCCGTATTTGATTTAATAAATCAGCACTATACAGTCTATGTTACAGTTTATGGACGTGCCTGGTGTATCCGCGTGCACACCAGAAGAAAGTCCTGGTGTGCACGCGGATACACCAGGACTTTCCATAAACTGCAACATCTACATTTATTTTACTATTCATTTATTCGATCGAGTCAGTGATGTGCTCCGTTACTCAGTTACCGTTACTTTTTTTCTCCCGTTACTTTTACTCCATTACCGTTCCTTTATTTCTTCCGTTACCGTTACTCCGTTACTTTTGTTAAGTTTATCAGTTTACCTTTATTCAGTACAGTTACCTTAATGTAACGGTAACTGATTTAAAATAAGGAATATGTTATCGCAGGTTCGAAGTTTGACATGAGGTTGTATTTCTGTTTCGCGTTCTAAAACCACATAGCGCCCCCTTGCTGCATGACTGCCCCCAACAACCTTTCAGCGCCCTCCGGGGGCCCCCCTACGGCCCACTTAGAGAAACACTAGTACACTGATCTAAACGATGGATTACTTAAGGTCATTCAATGGAAAATAAGTAATCATAAGGACAATAGTAACATTAGGACAGATCAGAGATGCAGCGGTCTGGACCGGACTGCGGTCCAGACCGGGACCGGACCGGACCGACCGGTCTCAGGTCGGTCCGGTCTGCTTGTTTTCAAGTGCGGTCTGGACCGGTCCAAATTAACGATATAACGGTCTGGACCGGTTCAACGGTCTGGACCGGTTCAACGGTCTGGACCGTTCATCGGTCTGGACTCATCCTAGATTGGACAAGCGATCGGGCTCAAATCCGTTATTACCCATTGTTTACAAGCACATAAGTAATAAGTATCTTATAAACACAAGTGGATATAATTATCCACCCTACTTTGCGGTCTGTAACGGTCCAAATAAGGGATATAACGGTCTGGACCAGTACATCGGTCTGGACCGGTTCATCGGTCTGGACCGGTTCATCGGTCTGGACCGGTTCATCGATCTGGACCGGTTCATCGGTCTGGACCGGTTCATCGGTCTGGACCGGTCCAGACCGATCCAATATTTTGATCATACGGTCTGGACCGGTCCGGACTGTCCAGAAAAAATCATGACGGTCCGGTCCGGTCCATGAAATTTCCGGACCGCTGCATCTCTGGGACAGATACTACCTGTAATCGTATAAAATACAATACTATGATGATACAAAATGTATAAATCAATTCAGTACTAAATTCGTTGAGATTTGATTAAAATGAAACTCCTAACAATTAACACAATAGTACAGTTCACAACTCATCATGGTCTCTGAATAACCTCCCATATCCAGTAACAGGACTGTCCATAAGTTTATAGTCATGATTCTTAACCTCTTCAAATGATATTCTGCCGTCTCTGTTGTCATCTGCCTCGCTTAGGATATGGTCTACCTCCTCTTCATGGTAACGGGTTTCCTCCATAGATATCCATTTCCATATTTCATCTCGGTTGAGAGTGCCGTCTCTGTCCTTATCAAGGGGACCCGTGAACGCGTCTGCCAAGTCTGCTCTGTTAGGAGCTCGTACACTCTGTGGGATAATTAGACAGTAGAACCTAGTTAGTACGAACCAGGGCAGGGGCGGATCCAGGATTGTGTAAGGGGGGAGGGGGCACCGGAGCGAGCGATACTAAGGGGGATCTGGGGTGTATCCCCCCGCATCTTTTTAGATTGATTAGACACACTCAAATAACGTATTTAGACAAGATTTTTTTATCATTATTTTACAAAAGACTAAATTGTAGCCTA
Source organism: Hexactinellida sp. DTS-2022 (assembly GCA_028753945.1). Taxonomy (NCBI): domain Eukaryota; kingdom Metazoa; phylum Porifera; class Hexactinellida; species Hexactinellida sp. DTS-2022. The sequence goes on along the minus strand of JAPNXP010000011.1, from coordinate 954,900 downwards.
TTGAATGCTGCTTTGTGTACTCTAAATATTTTTGAGTTATATCACCTTATTTTAACCTATTGTATTTGTAATATTTTCAGGGGGGGGAGGTGGGGGGGGGGCACGTGCCCCCTCTGACTCCTCCTAAATCCACCACTGCAGGGGACCGTCAAAATGTGCTCCCTTCTCCGGAATTCGTGTTAACCAATATCATTTGTATTTGAAGGGAGCTGAAATAGCGATCGCATTAGCCGGAATTTCGGATTAACCGTGTTCGAATTAACGAGGTTTACTACAATAGAATACTTACAGGAGAAGAAACACAAGTACAATCTAAGTGACTAATTAATTTTTCGAGAATTAGTCAAAATATGTATTTAGGATATAGATAGTTCCTGTGTTCAACTACTTAGTTTTTGTTTTAATTCGTTATGTACGTTATACTATACCGTGTGTCAGAGCTATAAATCATCTTATTATTTCGCTGGGTATTATTGCTAAATATCTGCAATTCGGAATTTCTTTTGACTTATTGTTTCTTCTGGATTTCAATCACCAAATTCTTAGATGATTAATTTTTAATAAATAGAATTAATTCCCGTTTCAATAAGTTACCCTTAGTTTACTTCGATCCTCACCTAGGCTACACAAGGGTGACTCGATAGGACAAGGACAAATTTGAGAATGAAATTTTGTTAAATTCCTAACAGATTACTGCGTCGTCAAGAAAATTTGTCTTAAATCACCATATAAACGACGATTAAACTTGTAGAGGACTTGCATTCTTGAATTTAGAGTATTTAGAACACCTTCAAATAAGTCCCTTAAGTGGTCATTTGTGTCCGAGACTCAAGGGCGTGCTGTGGTTTGGTGCCCATGCGGGATTCCATTCAGAAGGGACCTTTGTGCACTGGTCGGTTACGCGGTTTCGGGGGCTCCGTGTCCGTCCCATGGAACCCCTTGCCTACTACAAAGCACCCCCCTTTTACTGTACCAAAAAATTCAGCTTGGCGATAGAATCGATTTTCCAGTAAGAAATTGTCGCATAAAATCATGTAGGCTGCAATCAGACATCGTTCATACAAAGACACTAGCTCACATAGTCGCAATTTAACAGTTAAGGCTCGACCCGCAAGTTGAAAACAGTATATAATTTTAAGGTTTTAGTGCATATTTAGCAGCTCCATATATCTAGAGTATTCATTCACTGAGAGTCTCATTGAAAAATTCCTAATACATAAGGAAATATGGCACCGGAAATGCATTATTCTCCATATAAGGCCATAATTAAGTTAGGCATTCACTTACAAATATACTAATAAGGTAAAAATACGCAATCAAAGGGGCATTCGAAAATGTCTACTAGTAAAGAAGAGTTGCATTAGATTTAACACTTGAACTCTAGAATTAGATTTAACACTTTCAATTGAACCGACGTGTTAGTAATCAAAGGAAATTAGCAACTCAATTCTGGCACAAACGAAGCCCAATTTTATAATTCGTGTACTGTGAAGAGGTGTAGAATTAATTTCTCTATCGAATGCATATAAATTGAATATTCGGGCACTAACTATTGTTGCATTTGTGAGATTGAATAGATGTAAAGTGTCCAAAAAAATGTAAACAAAATTCGTGACCCCAGGTGCATATCTGTAACCCATGAGACACCTGTCATGAAAATTTTAGTTCTTAGTAAATAAACTCTGTTCTATGGAGGCAGTCATTTCAATACTGGACCACTATACTATAGTATAGTCGGCACAGTGATATATTGGTTGACAATAAAAAAAACAATTCGTGGTTTACGAAGAGTCCCTAAGGGTGACCTAACATGTCTGGAGGTCCCAGTTTCGTAGTGGGAGCCTGCGTCCCACAAAGGGCTCGAGCGGGAATTCAGCATCGATTGTATGGCCAGGACGCCCTGCCGACACTGGATTACTATTTTCCGAAAATCACTATTTGCAGTGAAGAACAAACCTACAAAGCTTGAAAATTTGAAAAACAAATGCACTTTTGAGCTGTTCCGACTACATACTATGTAGTGGGCCAGTTGTAATAACACTGCTTTCCGAAAAACACCGAAACACGTTTCTGAAAGGACTTAACAAATTTAGAGATGACATAACGACAAAATGTAAAATTACAGCTGTGTAGACAGCATTTTTTCATAAAGGCACTAACAATAAACCCCAAAATATAGTGCCTCTGCCTCCAGAAGAAAAATGCTGTCGACACAGCTTGTAACTTTACATTTTGTTGTTGTTTGGCTGGAAAATCTTGTACAAAAATTTCAGGGTGGTCAGTTCAAACAAATGGTAAAAACTTGGTAATATACTAATATGCTTACCACCAATACGTATAGAGGAAATCAAATAAACTAAAACCAACTGATTTTTAACTCATATTGGTTTTGGTTAAACTACCTCGTCAAATAGGCCACTGTGTCCTCTGGCATTGAACTCATCAGCTTCAATGAGACCGTTTCCGTTCTTATCGTGATCTTCCAGAGTCTCCTGTACTAACAGCTCTTTCATCTCTAAGTAGGCCTCTGGATGCAGGTAGAACTTAAGCTCACTTTTAGATAGGAACCCGTCCTGGTCTTGATCAGCTTGTCTATAGACAAATTTAGAAAAATCATGATCTTTACGTATTAAATCAGATTATTATTATGCTCATATAATATGATTTTTGGAAGAGCTTCTTATATGTAGACGGTTTATAATATCCCATAAAAAATAAGCAAAAAGATTCTGTAGACCAAAAGACCCTGCCGTCTATGGTTAATAGTAGTTAAGCAAAAACCTGGTCTAGAAATAGCAGGGGGAGGCTTCCCGAATTTCAAATCCAAATACGTTTGAAATACGTTCCAAATACGTACTTCGCGAATTTCTAGCTTAACAGTATTTGCTACACCCATACCACAAGTGACACTTTGAAGTTGTCACCTGTGACCAGAGTAGCAAGGATTTATACGAAAGTAATTACATCTAGTTTCCTCCTCGAACATTGTTTAACCCAAAACACCTTTGATTTTTTACATTTTTTAATTAGTCAGCAATTGGGTATATTTTATAGGTAAATCTATTTGGTGAATTACTAATAAAAAGATTAGTAATACAGTAGAACTCGGGTATAACGTACCTGGGTTAGTACGTACTTAAGCCTGTACGAATTAATTATTAGCAAAGTGTATAAAGCAGTACAGTATGTATCTATGCTATGCAGGGCAAACTCGGTTAGTATGTACACTCGGATAATCAGGGTTGTCATTGGTATGGGAATTCCGATGAGATTGGATGGAAATGGAAGATTTTCCTGTGGAAAATATATGGGGATAACTTGAAATGGAATGGAATATTACATAACCCATATCTATAGAACAGTAGAATAATACAGTGCTCATACCTATAGTTATACCTGTATTCTCACGAATCAGGGGTTCTAGTATGCAACTTGTGGGAATTATATGAGAATTTGTGCTGTTTCTGTGCAGTGGCGGTCCCAGGGGGGGGGCATTCGGGGCAAATGCCCCGGGTTAAAATATTTTGCCCCGGATTCCAGCCCAATTGGTAGTATAATTACATGGAGCATGCCCCGGATTTATACTAAAAGCTGATCTTTTGCCCCGGGCTGGACAAATCCTGCGACCGCCCCTGTTTCTGTGGGAATGGGAATTCTCTCCCAACAACAACCCTACGGATAATAGAGTCAACTCCGCAATAGGTTTTGGGATTGATACATTTATATTAAACAACACAAGTGGTATAAATACTTCAGAACAATCTGACACAATCGAAAGAATATTGAGGCGATTTGAATATTCAAGCGAATGTTGAGTCAATCAACCAGGATCGGTCATAAATCATAATAATCTCGGATCAATCATAAATAGCAAGGGACTCTCAATCAGTTCAATAATTAAATCAAGCAACTCAAATCAATATATACTTAACAGAAAATTCAGATCTAAAGCTCATTTTAAACAACAAATCTAAAATTACAACTATGCCGACATCACATTTGGTGGTTGGTGGATTGATAGTACCTCAAAAGATAACGCTGTGGGCAAAAGTATAATTTTTGATATTTTTGTAATGTCATCATCATTACAAAGGTGTTAAACCATTTCAGAAAGTTGTTTCGGAAGTTAAAGATCCTTAGTTGTGTTGGAAGTTTCCTATTAGCACAATTCATTCCAGATTATTTTAGTTTGACAAAATATTGTAGGTTTAGTCCACATTTGTTCTGTATAAGTTAATTTATTTCTATATACCGATACTTAGGAAATCAGCAAAGAATTGTGAAAACAAGATTTTTTACGATGTCAGCATCACCTCAAGCTGTTAAGACAAATTTTACATGCATGTGTTACGTGCCATGAAGAACAATTGATAAGTAGGAAATTTGTTTCTATCTTGTATCATCTCTGAGATTAATGATTTTTAGCTAATTAATATAAATAAGTTTTACATTTTAGTAATTACTAGCGCGCTATCTTTCCTCTGGCACCCCACACAACAACCGTTTCGTGGCTATTGTGTGTTGCACTTGGCACTTCGTGTCTCGCGAAGGAGAAAACTATTAAATTATTTAGAATACTTGTCATGATGACATCATATTTTGACAATGAGTGAGCAAATTTTGTGATTTTGGGTGGGGGATATATTGGTACTATTAATGTATATATTGTATCAAATTTTAACGTTTATATCTCTCATGGAGTGCAAGTTAAAAGCAATTAGGTGGATTTTCACACTTTCATAAATATGACAATGACGTCATAGACTCATAATTCCATAGTTGGTGTGAACTTCTCCAAGCCAAAAATCAGCCCTGTGGGTATTGTAGTTTCTATCAATCAATTCTGTACATGCAAACAAATGGGTAACGGAACATTCGTCGAAGGATTTTGTTTGACGGAATTTGGTCGAAAGGATTATCAGTCGACCGGAATATTCGTCGAAGGAAAATTGGTCGAAGGGATTATTGGAAAAATCAATAAATATGGTGACTACAATTAAATAATTATAAGTAAAAGAGAAACATGGACAGACTTTTACTAAGGGATATACTGAAAGAAAATAAAAAACAAAATATACGCGATACCACTTAGGTATGACTGAGTTTCAACAATCTTCATAACTGGAAACTAACGTCTGTAACCTTTTGTTTCACTCTTGGATAGTCTCTCTGGAACAAAGACATGTTATTAATTGTTTTCCCATATTGGAAAACTGGATGCAAAAGTACCACATCCCTGTGATATCAATAGAAATCTTTTCCACACGTTTGATTTTGTACTTGTTCTTTAAAAATGTTCAAAATATTTGGTTGAATCAACAATCTGATGGTAAAATGTTTTCTTATCCAGATTTGAATTGTATTTCTATTGACCAGTGTACCTATTCCATTGAAACTATGTTATGCTTCTTTCCGTGACATCCGTATGCTACATAACTCCGAGATATAGCTTGGCAAAACTCGATCCACGTTTGACAGCTAAATCTTGTTATCCATCCGGCCTTAAAACGTCAGAATGTTAAGTTTGGTTTGAAAGTAGTTCATGAATCCACCATTGCTGGTTAGCCATACAGAATGAACAACAATCTCCAGCATTTAAATCCCAAACTTCTGACTTTGTTGGGATTCTCCTATCTTTGGAAAATCTTCAACTTCAACATGCCCTATAAACATGAAAAATGCATGCTTGTGTTACCCCAGATAACAAATTTTCTAATAGATACCTGTGGCTATTCCTACCTATTAATATCATTCTTACAGACAATCTCAGTAAAATACCATTTTGGGCTGTATCGTATGATATCAGGAACTAATTACCATGATCCTAATCATGTTTTCCAGTCAAACTGTTCCTAGCACATCTTCTTCAGTCTTTTTAATCTTTGGAAAGTGCAGATTCTAATAACGATTTTTACCTAGACCCATTCTTACATGCAAATTCAGATCTTTCTGCTATCTGTGTAATTTACAGGTACTCCAATCCTTATACTTTATTGTTGGCTACTCAGTACACCAATACTTAAAACATAGTCAGCTTTCTTAACTTTTGATAGGGATCTACTTGTTGATGAACCCTCTACTCTATCTCAATTCAAAATATTACAACTCTCCGATCGCGGAGGATTGAAATACCCATCCGAGGTAGTCCTAGAATCCATTTTACTGCTTGGAAGATCCTAATCTGCATAGAAAATGATAGCGAGCTGATGCCGGCGTTTGTCAAAGGACCATAAAGGAAAATCATTTTTAATATTGATCTAACCAGTGGCGTAGCTAAGGTTCCGGGGGCCAAGGTTCAAAAGCATGTACCGGGGCCCCTGGTCCCACCAGTTCAAATTGGAGTAGTTAATATTAAGGAGTGCATGCATCAGGATAAATTTGGGTTCAGAAATTACATTTTCCCGAATTTTGACATCACTGTTAGACAAAATGTATATGGTTAATAATAGGCTATCGGTTAATATAATGTTACTGTGTCTACTCATTTTGTATAACCAGAAACATAAACTCTCTTCATGTTTGACTCAAGTAGTCTCAAAACTAATGTAGCTGAAGCAAAATGCAATTTCATATATTTGATAACTGACAAAATGTATTAGAATACAAATAATTATCAAATAACATAATTTTTTATCATGAAGTATGATTGAAGTATATCTGCATAAGTGGAATTTTGGAACCCTTGGACCCCCTGGACATAGGAGGCCCTGGTTCAATTAACCGCCTGGACCGCCTATTTATACGCCACTGGATCTAACCATGAATGTAATTTAGAAACCGATGATTGCCAATCGTGGAGAAATGAATGCCCATCTTGTACTGCAAGTATAGAGTAGACGAATAAAGTAGACGAGTACAAAGTAGACGAGTCGGAAGGGGGAAGCTGATATTGGAAAAATGTTATATATAGAAGTTCAATGAAAAACCGACGTCCTGATATAGAGTTATATCACTCTTAGTGTGAATTTATTTGAATGTAATCTGTGTTGTTACAGTTTTGTTTTGTAATATGTTATCCTTATTTGTAATATTAAATATAGTGTCACTTCTCAATGGTAGTGTAATATAAGGTAAGCGGGTGGTAAACTGAAATATAAGTGTCTAAGATATTTACTCTACCTTGAATCAATGCTGGCATTACATAGTTGGTTTATTTTAAAATATACTTGGAATTTAACATGTATATCGGCTAACGCATCCTGGTCCAAAATCCACACGTTATTCTTAGGCATTATGTAAAGTAGGTTGTGATTGTATTAACTTATATTGGCAAGATTCTACTTATATTCCATTTCAGAGGAGTAGTTTAAAATATAATTATTACTTTGAGATCCAAATTTAAAAAATAGATCTGATTATAAATTTTAATTAATAATATACAGTGGATGCCGGTTATAAGCACATCGTCGGGATCTGCACTTAATGTGCTTATAACCGACATGTTCTTATAACCGACATAAATTACATAGGGTATATAGCAACCGTTTTCCAACATAGTGTGCTTATATCCGATATGTTCTTATAACCGGTGTGCTTACATCCGACATCTACTGTACTACATTATTTGTATCCATCACTAGTCTAGATACAAAATTGTAGTCAGTCCAGGTATTTCCTTTTGAAAATTAATGCCACACAATCTATAATTAAATTATCTGCCAACATTAATATACAGTGTACTCCAGTTAATTGGTACACGTTTGTAACAGGCCTCTTGTCCCAATTAAGCGGAGTATAATGTACTATATGTAACTGGCATAATAAATCGATAATTTAAAATATTTTTCACGCCAATATATTTGTTTGTCCTGACTATATTAAAATGATACGGGTAGAGTATAGATGAACTTCCAAATGTTACATGTAAGGCCAAGTTAAATAAATAAATTGTTTATCATTCATATATTTCAGAAAATACAGACGGGGGACGATATTTCTTTCACTAGATATGCAAATAACATTATCCTAATTCCTGGGAACATTTCTAGTTGGCTCGGACATCTAAAAATGTCCGAATATTCGATTTTACTAACTTATAATGACTAATCTGTAGAGAAACTGATAATATGGTGAAACTGGGGAATTGAGTCAAACTAAGCAACAGACCAGAGTGACCCAAGTGAGCTGAGTCTGCTGTATTAGAATTTGAATACAATATGGGAGTATGATATCATTAATTAACAGTTCCTAAACAACGAAATACCTAGCTTGGAATGTGAATAATACCTGAACTTCCTGATATTCCGTTTAATCCAGAAATCAGTTTGTGAGTTTGAGAAACTTCCCTCTTCAACCCTCTTGATGTCTCTCTCTGTTATATTCTTATCGAAGTAGTTATACACACATTCTTCAACAGACACCTGATTATCTAGATCATGATCTAAGCTATCGAATTCCTGTTCTACGTTATCCTCTAGGTGGAGAGTCTCCATCTCACTAGCTACTTCTAGCAACTCATTTCTTTCCAAGAAGTTATCATTATTCCTGTCTATTCTTACGAACATTCTAGTTAGGAGCTTCAGATGCTCCTGCAGGTGTTTCTGCATTGTGGGATTAGACCCGTTAGCAAGGGGAACACTCAGGAGTAGAGTTATAACGACTAATATCCTCATACGAGTCATTGCTAAATAATGAAAGGTAATAAGTGGCGTAGCAAGGATTATTTGGAGGGTATAACACCCAGGCCCAGCTGGGTTCCAGGGGGTTTCCCGCTGAAACAGTTGTATAATGGGGCCAAATAATAATATTTACTAACCTATATAATAAAAACAAAATTGTTCTTGGTGTGCGTGTGTGTTTGTTTGTTTATCAAGAATTAATTGGAGACTACGAGTCCCAGAAAGCTGAAAATTTGTATCCAGATTTTTTTTAATACTGGACAACGATCTATTTGTTTTATACTGGACAACGATCTATTTGATTTCTGAAGCGAAAATTTGGGATTATGAAATATAAGATGTGTATTTTTGGCATAACTCATTCAATTCCGATTGGACTGACTCTAGATTTCATAGAACAGATTAACCCAATGTGAAACACCTGTTTACATATTGTGGTTAAAAATTAGGCGACGAAATAACAAATTATGTAATAAATCCAACAGTTTTCATTCAATCACTCCCAAAATATATTATAGAACTAACCGTGTTAAACCTTTGAGTATCTTCTATTATATCACTGTAATTCATAAAACAATTACAAAAAAAGTCCAAAATTGCAGCCTGTGCCGACGCATGTTCCTTTGGTGGCACTATATTTTGTTGGTGGTTTATTGATAGTGCCTCCAATGGAACATGCTGTCGGCACAGCTGCAATTTTGGATTTTTTTCCGCCGAGTCATTATCACTATGAAGGTGTCAAATTATCTCAGGAAGGTGTTCCAGAAGGCAACGACCCTTAATGAGTTGGAAGTTTCCATTTAGCTCACTTCATTTGAGAGATATTCAAGTTTCAGTATAATATAATCTGTGATGACTCAGCATTTTTTAAGTGAAAAAAGTGTATTAAAACTATATAGGAATATGGTATCCAGGTATACATAGCACCCTCCAGAATTGTGATATGTCATCATCTGAAGACGTTATGGTTATTTTGGTTGCGAATTATCTTGTTTTTCTAGCATCCCTATAACATAGTTAAACGCGTTATAAATGTTCAAAATTGGAACATGGTTATACCCAGAAGTAATAAAATAGAATATATCGAAATTATAAATGGAATGTTGACACAATCCTCGGTTGCCATGGAAAATGTATATTTCCTAAAATGTGCCATAACTCAAAAGCTATGAATGTTATGTAAACTAGACTGGTACTGATCTGTCCGGAATAGGTAACTTCCTATTCATCGATAATACATTTTATATGCCTAACTTCAATAATTTTTGAGATAATGAGATAATTAACACTTAATTCATTATTAGGTAATGACTCACTATCTCAAAAATTATTGAAGTTAGACATATAAAATGTATTATCAATGAATAGGAAGTTACCAATTCCGGATTGATCAGTACCAGCCTAGTTTACATAACATTAATAGTTGTTATTTTTACGATGTCATCATCACCTTAACACGACGTTTACCACCGATGGGTCACGGAAATGGAACTAAACCACTTTATGCCCATATATGGGCATGTGGGTCACAAGTGGTTATCAGCGGGTTAAGGTGTCAAGATCCACTTGTATAGGTGGTACGTGCCATAAGGACCAATTGATAAATTTTATAGTCTGTTTCTATCTTGTATCATTTCTGAGATTAATGAAATTTAGATAATTAGTATAAATATTTAATTAATCTATTAATAATTTAACACCGATATTATGTACATCAGAATAAATTTAGTTCAATTATTTGCAATAATTATTAATTTAAATTAAATTAAATTATCATATTTGAATTCCACGCACTCGATAACCCCAATAATCTATTTGGAACCGTCTATACGTTAAACACAGAGGCAGAGCGAATTAATTAGAATTAAATATGTCATGTATCCATTGTGCAAGAATATTCTAAGCAGAAATAAATATAATCAAATAATCTGTCGTTGTTATGGAATGTAGAATCTTAGTTTTCAATTGGAAAATAGAAGCTTACTCGATCTCACAAGTTGAATCAATATAATAATCACAAGTTGAAACAATAGAATTAGATTTAACACTTTCAATTGAACTGAAGTGTCAGTAAACAAAGAAATTTCAACCCCCATTTATGGCATGAATTACCAATTTTAAAAATTTGCATTTTTTCCCATCAGACGCAGAATTTTATCATGAATCTGTTGCAGTCCAAGTGCGTTTCTACGCCAGACGCGTTTGGCGCTTTTTAGTTCAGCCAAACGCGTTTGGCGTGTTTATATACGCCATTCGCGTTTCTAACATTATTTCTTTTTATTTGTTGTTATTTAATTCAAATGTTGTTCAACAATACAAATAATTTTGAATTATTCGGAATTATATTTCCCTCTACGCGAGGTACATATAGGTCAAGTACATATTGTTCAATTACTTAGTTTGTACGTTAATTGTTTTTAATTCACGATGGGTTTGAATATTTAGTACAAGTCGCAATGGTATTATTTTAGTACACGGATTAAAATTATCAGTAAATATTGTAGAACAGATATTTGAATATTAATTATATACTCTGTTTGTGAATAATCTAACTAGCATTAATTAATTAATTAAATAACAACAGATAAAAAGAAATAATGTTAGAAACGCGAATGGCGTATATAAACACGCCAAACGCGTTTGGCTGAACTAAAAAGCGCCAAACGCGTTTGGCGTTGAAACGCACTTGGACTGCAACAAATCCATTAGTTAAAAAAATTGTGGCTTTAATATAACATTTTTTTAGTTAAGAACCAGACAAATTTTGAAAGGTGTTAAAAATTTGTAAAAAAATAGTAAATAAAAAATCGTAACCCTTGGTGCACATCTGTAACCCATGAGACACCCATCCTAAAAATTTGGGCTTCTAGTTAACTAAACTCTGTTGTGTGTAGAGGATACGGACTAATAAAAATAATAAAAATCCAAAATTGCAGCCTGTGCCAACAGCATGTTCCTTCGGAGGCACTATCAATAAACCACCAACAAAATATAGTGCCACCAAAGGAACATGCGTCGGCACAGGCTGCAATTTTGGATTTTTAGTGCTTCTATAGCCTTTTATATAATGTGCAATACCCTGGTATTCGGATTAAATTACCCGGGTATCGAATCTCATTCAATTTTTTGGGACCGAGTATTTACCCGGGTATCTGAGAACCGGGTAACACCCCTACTTGCTACGCGCCGATATTTGATTAATAATGTCAGTTTGAAAGCTATTGAAAAGCCCTTGTAACGAAGTTTAGGTAGGACTTCTTTACAGTTTAATGAATATTCCATTACAATAAATAGATCGGCGATTCCCAACTTTTTTCAAAAGTGAACCACTTATAGTACCAAACATTATGTGGACCCTCCCATTTCCCGCAATACAAACCACTGCATTGCATTAGATGAATGGTAGTACAGACATTATCCCATATAATAAATGCTACGACTAATAAACAAGATAGAAGAATAAATATCAAAAATAGAACAATAATTTGGATAAATAAAACCTAACTTCGATCTAGCTACACGACTGGTTATACTGATCTAAAAAAGCAAACTTATTAGAACAAAATGCAAATCTAAATAGGATACTAATAAATAGGGTTATACGAGCAGTAGTTAAGCACACGTTTTGGTAGCACACAGACAAGAGGCTCCAATCTTCACATCAGCTAGCACGCTGGCTTTCTGATACATTTCAAAGACAGATTTTGCTTCTTCCATCTTATTTTGTGTTTTCAGAACTTGATAGAGACCTAGTAGTGACCACATGTTATCCTTGTACTGTATCAGATCTTCTCGGTAGACTGCTTCAGCCTCTACAACATCTCCATGTTCCGCTAGTAGTGCCCCCAGCACGTGTCTAGTCGGCATCATCCAAGACCAAGGTTCGCTATAGACCAAGCAAGTATCACGTTTGACTGCTAAACGTAGGTGATCAAACGCTTCTTTAAAGTTTCCCTTTCGATATTCAATTTCACCATTCAGCACGCACAATGCAATATCCAGGACACCTTTGCCAGGTTGTTCAGGATCGTACATTATGTTATTGAGAATAAGACGTTTTGCAAGTGTTTTGTCTTTTAGCGATTCGTAGAACAATTTACGTTCAATGTCTGCCTCTTCCACCCTACCCAATGCAGCGAATGCAACACCTCGAGCATAGTGCGAGATGGCTATGCAGGTAGGATACAGTTCCTTCTCTTGTTCAACTGGACGCTTTAGAATCTCTTCCCATTTACCAAACCGAACTAAAACATGCCATGGACCAATTCTCATTGGCTCCAAAAAAATCATGCCCAGTGGAAGCTCTCCTAACATACTCGAAACAGCTGTATTATCCAGGTACTCCAGAGCGGCTTCTGCGTAACGAATTGATGTCCGAAATTGCCCGTTGAACATAGCAGCCCAAACAGCAAAATGAAAGTTGTGCATTCGATACATTTTATAGAAATTATTTTCCACTGCACTTGTCAACATGTATTTCGTATCTGCTTTGATGGCTAGTTCATTCACTTCCAGAGCCTCCTTGTAGTGCCCCACCCACATATCGATATGACTAGCCATGTGAAGCAAATGGCCATGTTCCTTTACAGTGTTTCGCAATACATCTGCACACGGCAACGCTTTCTCAGGAGTAGCAGATAACTCCATTGTGTGGATGTAGAAGTGGCATATACCAGGATGCATTGGAGATATCTTGAGAGCATCCTCAAGCACTGAGAGTATCTCCAATGTCTCTGGTATAGAAGGCTTGTAGTCAGGATAAGGGTTCCACAGTTTCCAAGGTGCTAAATTAATTAACGACTCAGCGAAGAAAGCTGCCACTTCAATGTTGTTTCCTCCAAACTTCTGGTACACAGGACGCATAGCATTAGCATAGTTACGATTCAATATGTCGAATGGCACTGAGCCTACAGGAGAACAGAAGCGGACAACCTGAGCCTCAATCAATGCAACCTACCAGTCAGAGAGAGAGTGGAGTTTGGAAAGGGACAATGCTTTTTGTGCTTCTTCATAGCCAGAAGCATAATCCATCCCATTTATATTGTTGTAGTGACCTGCATTACTGTAAGCAATAAAATAATGTGCCATAACACAATCTTTGTCGAATGTGAGAGCTTTGGTACAATCGAGAATAACTTGACTGTGATTGAAGTTGAATAGATGTTCTACCCCAGTTTCAATCCATTTCAAACATTCACTTGAAGAAGTGGTCACTTTATTACTCATGCCAATGGGGACTTTGGAAGTACTCTCAGCCATTTTTTCTAAATATATTTACGGATACAATTTATATGTAATTCCCAAACTACGGGTTTCAACTTCCAAGGGGGTCAATTAACAACTTCGAGGGTCGTATGTTGTAATTAAATTTCTGAAATATACTATGGTGATAATTCGAAACTTTATTAACAATGAGCACGGTGTAAATAAGAAATTTATCAATTTAACTAGTGTTAGCTTAATAATATAGATAGATATTTTAGGGAAAATTTCAAAATATACTCAACAATAATCAACTAATTGGTAAATATTTTGCAGTGTATTAGAGCACTTAGTGAGTACGCGTACTCACCATTTAAGTTTGGTGTGTACGCGTACTCACCAAACTGTGTAGTGAGTACGCGTACATCCTAAATGTAATTATTTTGTTAAGAGTATTTTTCATGTAATGAGTTGTTTCACGCTTGATTTATTTAAAACCTCTGAATCTATTTATTTAAGAAGCTGGAGATCATGCATACCTGCCAACCGTACAGGGATTTTGATGATTTTTGCTGGACCGTACAGGGATTTTTAGCTAGGAAAAAATTATTTATTGTGAGTCTATTAGTACCTAAACATGTCGACACCATCTAAATATAGCATTTGTTTTGTGTAAATAATCTGTTCCTTTATATATGTCTCAATCAATAAGTTAATTATGTAAAACCTCTGAATATAGTTAATTAAGAAGCCGTAATACATTCCAAATGAAAGTTGAAGTTATTGATTATAATTTTGTTTAGAATCCCTTAATATCTCACTTCATGATTTCCAGCTTCTTAACTAACTATATTCAGAGTTTCAGAGGTTTTACATAAATCAAGCGTGAAACAACTCATTACACGAAAGTTACTCTAACACACAAATTACATTTAGGATGTACGCGTACTCACTACACAGTTTGGTGAGTACGCGTACACACCAAACTTAAATGGTGTGTACGCGTACTCACTAAGTTCTCTAATACACTGCAACATGTACGCTTACTTACTAAGTTCTCTAATACAATGCAACATATATACAACTAACTATTAGAAATCGATTTATATTATAGCAGCTATTGAATCAAATTGAATTATTCATTTACAATAGAATACTTTACGTACTGATGATATTACTCATCTAGAAATCGATTTGTATAGTACAATAGCTATTTGAATTGAATTGAATTGTTCATAAATAGTAGATCTTCATCGAAACCACGACATAATTGCAAAAATTAATATTCATGAATTGCTATTTTAGAAAGTTAGGGGTGAATTGTGGCAACTTTGAGTCTAATTATCAGGAAAATGAGGCCGATTTTTTTTAAATCGTGAAGAGCTATCAGTTCCAAAATAATTTTCTGAAGCTAATGATTCAATTTTTTTATTGTTATTGCTTTTATTTTCTTATGGGACAAAAAAGCTAAAAGTCCCGTTAAAATTTTTCCCAAGTCGAAATTGAAAAATCAGGCCACGAGATGCACATTAATCAACAACCAGACACCTATACTGAAAATCTCAGAGTTCTAGTACCTAGGGTCTAGCCTCTAGCCTGGGGAGGCGACACGGAGAAAAACAAATCCAAGGCAGTGAGATTAGAACTGGGCCACTATAGTATAGTCGGCACAGCAATAATCTAGCAATTGGGCGGTTGAGGGAACATAAATATATATTCAATCGTGAACTACGTAATATAAGGACTGGAATCAACAATTTAAAAATGGACCATGGATGAAACAGAAGTGCATTGGATATTTTTGTATAATACATTCAGTTAGGAACTTTACAGGTGAAATATACTATATTTAGCTGAATTTAACTTTTAAAATTGGTTAGGAATGCATTTTAAATGTAATAATGTAAGATATTATTAATGACCCATAAACTTTAAAATTATATTTTACTATATATTTTATTAATTTTCAAATTATCGATACAGTATAAATTTGAGATTTCTCGGGAGATTTTCTTAGCAATTATCATTTAATAGCCATTACCGATTAATATGTTGTTCAAGCTTACTCGAATCTTCGTCCTTATTTAATTTGTTTAGACTTTTTAATACTTTTTATATCTTTCACTGATATTTGTTAGTCTAAACCTTATACGTAATGCCTAACATGTGTTCTGTATTTGGCTGCAAGACGAATTACAGAGGTCACCCCAGTGCTACTGTTTTCAGATTGCCGAAAGGCCCACCTGAATTGAAGAATCAATGGATTCGAGCTCTCCATAGAGATATAGCTGGTGACCTATCAGAGAACAACACATTTATTTGTATAAACCACTTTAGAGAGGAAGACATTATAAGAGTTGACAGGGTTCTCCAAGCTGATGGTACCTACACTGAAACACCACGCATTAGACCAACGTACAGTCCTAATGCTGTACCAGTTATTTTCCATGGTTTTCCATCTCATTTTACTTCAACTGCTCAGACATCAAAGCGTTTTAGTCGAGAATCTAAGGAAGAAGAATATTTTGCTCAAGGTCTTCATGATAGCATTGTTCAAGACCAACAAGATAAATTACGATTCGCTCTGGATTCTTTTGAGGAACTTAAAACTAAGTTGCCTGATTTACGTCTAAGCCCAGATTGGATAGTGTGGTACTCATCTAGTAACACCTTGCAAATCTTACAGCTGAAACTCCTTGACCAATCCGTTAACATCCAATCTACGTTAACAATCAATTCAGATTTAATGGTTTCAGCCGTTAGTTACCAACACCAAGTGCCCTTGCATCTTAAGCGAATATCAGACCTACGACAGATCGAATCCCTAATTGATGATATTTCAAATTTCGAGCCAAACCCTGAGATATTTGATTCAAGCCTTGTTCTGGTAAATATCAAAGAAGCAGCCATTAAATTACAGTCCTCTATATCAATTTTAGAAGATACAGAACTAACTGAGCACTGTGAGCTGCAATTGCAACACAGGACACCTTTATTACCCTTCCTCCAGTTCGTTATATGCCAACTTGAAAACTCGCTAGTTTCAGAAAAAAGACGGAGATATAACGTAGTTACCCAGGTGAGATTATAATTTTCTAACCTCATGTAGTGCTTTATTGTTTACCTCTTATTTCCTTCTAGGCCATTGCCTTAAAAGCACATTTGATATCACCCGCTTGCTATCGTTTTTTTCAATCGTTGGATTGTCTTATCCTTCCAACAACAAAGTCAATTCGAGTTCTATCCTCCTGTATAGGATTGGATACCGAATATTTACATCTGCTTAAAAAGTTAACTGCTGATTTTTGTGAGAGGGACCGACATGTTATTCTCAATATGGACGAAATCCACGTTTCACCAGCAATTTCTTATCAAGGTAAATACTGTTGTTTCACTTGCAGTACATACTTATGCACTTTTAAGCAAATTTAATTTTTTAGGTGGAAAGGTTATTGGTGATACTGATCCAACTTCTCCAACTAAAAAAGTTTTTGCCATAATGATTTCTAGTCTATCCAAAAAATGGTCACAAGTTGTACGGTTGCTCCCATCAAACTTTTCTACTGCTGAGGAATTATACCCAATGGTCAGTTCTGTAATCAACGATATAGAAAAGTGTGATTTATTTGTTGAAGTTCTCGTTACAGATAATTATCCCCTGAATGTACGTTTATTTAAATTGTTTTCTTCTGATCAAAAGACATTACTTCCTGCTGTTCAACATCCAACTTGTCCAGAGAGAAAGCTTTATATCTTGTTTGATTTTGTTCACATTATCAAATCGATAAGAAACAATTGGTTAAACTTGAAGGATTATGATCTTACGTTTTCATATCCAGATATGCAACTCTTTCCTTCAATCACTAATTCTACTACTAAACTGAATGAGGCAAAGTTTAATGATATACGAAAATTGTACAAGAGTGAACAACATTCTACTATGAAGCAAGCTCACCGGCTAAGTTCTAAGGTATGTTGGCCCACTAGTTTAGAACGTCAGAACGTTAATTTAGCACTTCGTGTATTCAACGAGTCAACTTGTGCAGCTCTTAAAATTCAAAATGATTTACATCCGGATTCTATAAATGACACTTCAAACTTTGTTGATGTATTAAGTAAAATTTGGAAGATCTTCAACATAAATACACCTTTTAAGCATGTGCGCTTGAATGACGAGTATTCTAGACCTCTTACTGACAAAGATTGGCGTTTTGTTTTTCTTGATTTAGTTTCGAATTGGCTTAAGCGGTGGAGTTCTACTATTGGGAAGGGTGGGAAACTTAGTGCACAAACTTTCATTAGTTTTCGCCATTCTTGTATTACTTTCCCATTAATCATTGCCCATCTCATTCAGAATTGTGGATTTGAGTATGTTCTTAGCTCTAGACTCCAGAATGATCCTATTGAGCATCAATTTGGACTATATCGGATGATGAGTGGTGCTCAATATCACATCACATATTCTCAAATTTTAGAGAGTCAACGGCGCTTAAACCTGTCGAATATTCTTAAGTTATTTTCATTACAACAATGCAAAAGTGAACTTACCCTTAAGCAATTTATCAACACATTTTCCCCAACAGCAGATGAACCCATTCACATATCCTATGATCAATATATTGATGTTATTCATGATCTAGACTCTATTAACCTCGACATTCAAATTCTTCAATCTATTGTGTTTATTGGTGGTTACGCTGTATATTCCTACCTTAAAACCACAAACTGCCATCATTGTGTTCAAAAACTAACTGAGAACAAAGATATTGAAATTTCAGAAACTACAAAATATGACCTTGTAAGATATATCGATCGTGGTTCTCTGAAATGGCCTTCAGATATTGTAATTGAGTCAATTATTGTATTGTGGAAAATATTTACCAAACTTGATGAAAACGAATCTTTGAAGAAACAATTCTACTCCTCACCTTCAAGAAAAGTGTTAATTCATTTAGCTGAATACGTATTGGTTGATGGGTATAGCGAGCATTGGAGGAATAACTGTGATGGTTGTACTAATTCTGGATGGAATATCATAAGGAAGATACTAACTACATGCACTAATTGTATATTAGCCAATAAGGTTCGCAATATAAACTCTGAAATAACATCTGCAAAGAAAGATATCCGGAAAATAAAGAAATTTAAACCTTAATGTTTCTGTAGTGTTTCACATAGTATTCTGTATTGTGCAATTGTGTTTTCACATAATCTGTATTGTGTTTTTCACATATTCTGCATTCTGTACGGTTTCTCACATACGTATTAATACGTTATATTTACAATGAATGGACCTCAATGATATGATCATGATGCATATTTCTCGTTTAGTTAAATTCAGCTAAATATAGTATATTTCACCTGTAAAGTTCCTAACTGAATGTATTATACAAAAATATCCAATGCACTTCTGTTTCATCCATGGTCCATTTTTAAATTGTTGATTCCAGTCCTTATATTACGTAGTTCACGATTCAATCTAATAACCCAGACTTTTAAACTGACCTTGTCAGTGCTGAAATTACATTAGAACAGGTGTTGATGGATTTAAATATAAAAGTATTTCCTAATTATACGTACGTATATCTTCTATCTATATATTAAAAGCGGAATTGTTGTGTGTGTGTGTGTGTGTGTGTGTGTGTGTGTGTGTGTGTGGGGATGTTTGTCCGTAATTAATTGAAAAGACCATACTACCTAGAAAGCTGAAATTTGGTATATAGGAGTAGTTTGTCATAGCGACATGGGTCTGTTGGTTTTCTAAGCGAAATATTGTGAGCATGACATCACACGGTAACCTTTTCCTTAATAACTTTTGCAAATTTGACTCCGTTAGTATAAATTTTTTATGAAAATCGACAACACATAATGGAACACCTTTGTGAAAATTATCAATTTTTACGAACTTACATTGCGAAAGTTATTAGTTAAAATGTGTCCTATTATTTTTAACACTATGTGGGTGATCTGATTTGTTTGGTTAACAAGAATGCGCTTAGAGTAGTTAATTTCTCTAATGCATTGTTTATTTATTACACCTATATTGGCTTCTATAATAAGACTATGAATGGAATTACGTAATTTCTAGCCTACGATTTCTACTAGAAATGAATTAAGTTAAGTAATCTAGGTTTTGGTTCTGCCTAACGATGAGATTGTTAATTATTGCTATCAATTAAATTAAATAATTCACTAACCCAAGCTCCTGCAAAAAGGATTGTTTATTGAGATGTAGAACTTTATTACTATTTATAAATCAAATATTTTGCAACCCTGCATCTACCTCTCCATAATAATGGTTTAGTGGTGAGAATAAGACCGCGAAGCGGTCTTATTCTCAACTTTAAACCATTATTATGGAGAGATTACACCCAGAGTTATTAATTACTTTGAATACAATTTGCTGAAATAATTAATTGCGTATAATTTACCAACCACAGGTTTCAATTTATTTGACTAAACAAGCAAACGTTTTAATATAGCTGAACGAGCTACCCTTAAGAATTATTGAGCTATAAATTAAATAATAATTAATAACTATTGAGCAATGAGAATAACTTAAATAACATGATTCCCAAACAAATCACAGTAACTAATCACAACCCAAAATGAATTTTAGGTCAAAGTGTGTAATTTACTAGCCACAGGTTAACTCATTATTAATATTATTGCTTTGGGGAGGGAAAGGCCGCGAAGCGGCCGTTAATTATATTGCGTAGTGTCTAACACGAACGAACAAAAGTCGCGAAGCGACCGAGACCGAAGGGCTCGTATTATTAAATCTCGATTGTTGTTTGTTTGTTTGTGTGTTTGTCCGGATTATATTAAAGTGATGGGGGAATAGAAACCGCAATTAATATTGGGATATAAACTAACTTTCAAATTTTATAATAGGTAAACAAGTATGTCGAACACGAATTTCGCGTTTATAATTTCTCATATAAATATTTGTTGTTGTTGTTTACACAAAAGAGGTAAACAAATTAATTAAAATTAAAAATCAACCTAGAAGTTAGCTTTCAACGGGTATTATAGGTAAACAAGTATGCCGAACACGAATTTCGCGTTTATAAATTTCTCATATAAATATTTGTTGTTGTTGTATACACAAAATAGGTAAACAAATTAATTTAATTCAAAATCAAGCAAGAAGTTTGCTCTCAACGGGTATTATAGGTAAGCAAGTCTGCTGAACACGAATTTCGCATTTATAAATTTATAATATGAATATTTGTTGTTGTTGTTTACACAAAATAGGTAAACAAATTAATGAAAATTCAAAATCACCCTAGAAGTTAGCTTTCAAATGGTATTATAGGTAAACAAGTATGCTGGACACGAATTTCGCGTTTATAAATTTCTCATATTAATATTTGTTGTTGTTGTTGTTGTTGTTGTTTACACAAAATAGGTAAACAAATTAATGAAAATTAAAAATCAACTTAGAAGTTAGTTTTCAATGGGTATTATAAGTAACAAGTGTGCTGAACACGAATTTCGCATTTATAAAATTCTAATATGAGTATTTGTTGTTGTTGTTGTTTACACAAATAGGTAAACAAATTAATGAAAATTCAAAATCATAACGTCCCTTTCTACCATTTCCATGGTAGAAAATGTGAGGAGTAAGGCCGCACAGTGGCCGTTAACTTGAGGTGCGTAGCACCGATCTGTCGCAAAGCGACCGAGACCGAAGGGCTCGTACCGTATAAACTCGAATATAAGGGCCCCTCGAATAATCGCCCCAAACTAGCGAATAAAAATTTGTTACAACACCCAGAAGTAAACATCTTTATCTAATATAAGCTTCAATAAGATTATCAACCGATTATAATAAATAAATTGTAATAAATTGCGATATTCTCGAAAAAAAAAAAAAATTGTTGGTCCCAAAATGGTGAAAAACAAAAATCGTCTAGGCAAGTAGATTACGGTAGTTTTTTATATATACATACGTATATAAATATGTAATTAATACATGATATACATTCAAATTGTAAAACTTACTAATTTTGTAATACAGTATACACTTCAAAATAAACTGTATTGATCACTAACTACGTATTTCAAACACTAACTTATGATAAGAATCCAAGATTTATATTTATAGGCTTCGTGAAATAGTATACTATCTCAGTAAGTAATTAATATAGGATATTAGATCCAACCATTTGATTTATGTAAACTTTAACTTTTGAATAATTTATCAGTTCAACAACTCGCCCATAACACAATGCAAAACATACACACTAGATGATTTTACCTTTAGCAAATTAATTACAGAATAGTAGTTAACTCAAATGTAAAATGTTCCAATGTGAAACTGTAGCTGTTGGAGATGCTTGTCACGAATTATTCTGTCCATGTTGTTTTTGGTCCGGGTATATATTATTGTGTCCAATAGGGTATAGACGATCTATGACATAATCAAAAATCA
Source organism: Hexactinellida sp. DTS-2022 (assembly GCA_028753945.1). NCBI lineage: Eukaryota > Metazoa > Porifera > Hexactinellida > Hexactinellida sp. DTS-2022. The sequence goes on along the minus strand of JAPNXP010000011.1, from coordinate 932,643 downwards.
TCTATTTGATTTAAGGTTTCACTCAATCTTCTTCCCTAGAGATTAATTTTGTATACTATTGGCGCAAAGCAGACGCTACGAAATATATTAATAAACCTAATCTCAATGTTGCATGGTATACGAAGACACATTCTAGATTAATCTAAATTGAAATATTGCTCTCATCATCAAAATATTATGAACGAATGGTGTTGAAACATTTAGAGTAAGGTGTTACAACTTTAAAGGAAGAATTATGTAGTGATGTTGGGACTTGGGAGAGCACATTTTTCTGATTCGGTCAACATGAATAATTAAATTTTGCCAAGTAATTATCACATACTTTATTGCATAGTTTGAATTTTTAAGGAATGAAGAGTGGTGAGAGTGTGATAAAATAAGAAAATCATTTATTGGGCAAGTTCAAAATTTTGTGACAGTACAAGCCGAATAATTTTTCACCATATTTTGGTCAACCGAATTAACATATTCGGTTCACCAAAATAGTTAAACAAATAGGAATTTTAGATTGCAATACAAGATTATAGTTTTCTGGACTTGTACACATCGTTTTGGAAAAATAATATGCTTAACTAATAGAACTCTAAACGAGTAAAACCACGTAACATAAATTACTAAATATATTTTATCAACCGTGTATCATTATTTGGTCTGTCACGAAATATTCGGTCCGGGGTAAATTTGGTCCGGCCGGACATAAATTTCCCGGACCGAATATTTCAGACATTTTTGGTCCGGGTTTGCAAAATGTCCGGCCGGACTAAATATTTCAGATGTTTTTGGTCCGGGCTATTTTTCGGTCCGGCCAGACCAAATATTTCAGAAATATTTGGTCCGGGTTGATTCTTAATATTATTTTAGAAAATAGACAGTTAATTGAATTTACTATAAAATAGTTGAAAATCTACTATAGTACGCATTTAGCAGGGGTCTTCATACAATGGTTCGCGTGTTGAACGTGGCTCACAAGTATGTTGTGTGTGACTCCATTAACTTGTGTATATTCTTGTTATGAGTATATAATAGACCGTGAATAGACTAATAGTTAGTGCAGTGCCTCTCAATTTATTTACTAAGCGAGGATTGATGTCTGTCTGTTTGTCTGTTTGTAGCACAGGGTGGTGAATCTGCTGTTAACTGCCATTTTGGCTGTTTGCTGTTAACAGCTAAGAATTCGTCCCCAATTGGCATTAACCTTAACTGCATTTAAGTCGCCTTTAAGTTGTTAATTAACGCCAATTTAAGCTGTTAACAGCCCATTTTGAGCTGTTAACAGCCAATTCTAGCTGTTAACAGCCCAATTTAAGCTGTTAACAGCCAATGTGAGCTGTTAACAGCCAATTCAATAATTGTATCAGTAAATTAAAGAAAAGGGACAAGAAAAGAAAATTATACTCAAAAATGTTTAAATTCGAATTGTATATCGTATTTAAATAAGAGTGAAATTTGAAACTAAATGATTATATAATAATATTTCAATTATTGCATTGGTCAGCATCTAGCTGTCAACAGCTTCGATTTTCCTTTGCTGTTAACAGCCAGTGGCTGTTAACAGCTTGGCTGTTTCAATCCCTGAGCAGCACGTTTGGTATGAACCAGTCAGTGACTGTAGAAAGTCAAGACTGGTACCAAAATTGTGCAATGTTTAAAAACCTGTGACCTGAAAAACAGCATACTCCGCTTAAAAGATCCACAAGACGAAAGAAATAATTTAAACTAGACAACTCTTCACGTCAATTTTCTAACGGAACACATTACATTCTGTCTATTTTCGGTTAGAAATTACTTATATAGAGCTCAGCTCTAGTAGAGTTCAGTTTTTCAGTATGTGTATTCAGGCACTGAGAAAGGTCAGTTTTTCCCAAGCTTTGAAATTTACCTTTAAAAATCTGAACTCTACAAAGCTCAGCTATATAAGCATTCTCTTTCTGTTATACAATGCATATTCGAAGAATATATATTATCTTTTCAGTGGGGTTGAATTGGGGCAATCAAATGGAAGATATCTTAACATTCTAAAATAATATTAAGAATCAATCCAGACCAAATATTTCTGATATATTTGGTCCGGCCGGACCGAAAAAAATAGCCCGGAACAAAAACATCTGAGATATTTAGTCCGGCCGGACATTTTGCAAACCCGGACCAAAAATGTCTGAAATATTCGGTCCGGGAAATTTTATGCGGCCGGACTAAATATTTCTGATATATTTGGTCCGGCCGGACCAAAATTTACCCCGGACGGAATATTTCGTGACAGGTCAACCGAAACAGTATGTCTATAATAACAAAATGACTATAATGGCAAAAATGGCTATAATAGCAAAAAACAGTGGCAATAATGCAAAAAATACACCACAGTAAGATACTAGTATTTGGGCTAATAAGAGTAAAGTGCATATTCTGGGATGATCCGGACACCCCCAGGTCTGGACTTGTGATGGTCTGATGAAGTGGTACTTAATCTACTGTACTAAATCATCCGGATCTAAATTTAATGCACTGGTTTTGTTTGATAAAAGTTTTCAATTGTTGGATATAAATCATTAGTAAGTTATTGGAATATTATATTCAAATTCGAACACGGTCCACAATAAACTGCTAATCCGAACCAATCCGAAAGAAATCATATTACCAATATATGAGGTGGTCAATGGGTCAGGCCATAACCCGATTACGTTATTCATTCTATATTGTTACTAGGCTATGGTCTGACTACTGGCCATGGCCTGATCACCTTTGACTTTGAACTCTTTCCACCGCCCCTGAAATATAATCGACAACGCAGATATCTATAGGCATTCTAATAGTTATCATAACTATTAGCTTTCTAATAGTCTAGAGATAATTATACTATGATTTGAGCCTTTATTCGAAACAATGTGGTCCGAACTAATGATGTACAATAATTTATATCTTAATTGCTACCAACATATAATCAAATTGACCAGTAAATTCCTTAGTTGTTCAATAATACGTCTTTTATTGGATACGTAATATTATACGTATACCTTATTAATTATAAATTCAGACATGGGGTCAAGCCCTTTCAAAAGGGCTTAAGTCCAAGCCCATCCCTAATCAGAAGGGCTTAAGCCCAAGCCCTTTTTCTAAGCCCTTTTTGAAAAAGGGCTTAAGTCAAAGCTCAAGCCCTTAATAAAGGGCTTAAGTCCGGAATTAAGTCAATGTTAGGAGGTACGTATTATAATATTTAAGTTTTATTATTAATATTAATTTTGTCTAAATTGATTTCCCCCAGGTTAAGAACTACTGATCTAGTACATTAAAGGTAATATACTATATATGTTATGTCGATTTTGTCAAATAGTCGATTTTACAAAATCAACATCCAAAATGTCGATTTTGTAAAATCAACATACAAACTTAAGTTTAATTTGTAAAATACTGTAGTTGATTTTGTAAAATCGACATTTCAGAATGTCGATTTTATAAAATCAACATTTTTAAATAGTTGATTTTGTAAAATCGACATTTCATAATGTTGATTTTACAAAATCAAAAATTTTTATTAGTTGATTTTGTAAAATCGACATTTCAGAATGTCGATTTTACAAAATCAACTAATTAGAAATGTCGATTTTACAAATCAACTAATTAGAAATGTCGATTTTACAAATCAACTAATTAGAAATGTCGATTTTACAAAATCAACTAATTAAAAATGTTGATTTTATAAAATCGACATATTTTATTCGTTGATTTTGCAAAATCACCCTGGGATAATTTTTCATTCTAGTAAAAAAAATTCATTTTGGTAAAATTTTTCTTCATACAAGTCGGTATATACTTGGATGAAGCGAATTCTGAACAAAATGCAATAAAACCGAGGCTTATCCGACTAATATAGCCAAAGTCGAACACTTGTTTTAGTTTCGTTGATTCATGTTAATTTTGTAAAATCGACATGTTGATTTTGTAAAATCAACATTTGACAAAATCGACATAACAGATATACAAAGTAATATTGCATAGTATAAACCGTTACTATAAAGTACTGATACAAGTAATTATAATTTAAGGTTATATTAATGGGAAAATTCCAAAAATACTCAACTTTTTTAAAAAATTCCAAATATACTCAACTTTTTATTGACACTCAAATATAAAACTAGATATTTCCGAATCTACTCAAGTTTTTAAAAATAATTCCAATTCTACTCAAGTTTTTAAAAATAATTCCAATTCTGCTCAAGGTTTTTCAATAAATTCCAAATCTACTCAACTTTTCAGTAAATTCACAGATCTACTCAAGTTTAGAAAGGCTATATTTGGTCTATTTTATATATTAAATCACAATGTTTTTGTGTTGGTTTGTTTGTTTGTTTGTTCAGAATTGATTGAGGAACTGGTAAAAGCTACAGACTTGAAATTTGGCAAGGGGGGTAGGGAATACTGTATGTGCAAACAAGTTCAATATCTAAAAAAATATTCACATCTTCCATCACAAAAGGTGTCGAAACCTTTAGCCAATTAAATTCGAAGGTTGTTCCAATATGGATTAGAACAGTGGTTCTCAACCTTTAATTAATGCTCCGTGGCCCCCCTACCGAGACCTTCAGTACCCGTGGCCCCCTAGCCTTCAATAAAAAGCCTCGTGGCGAAGGGTTCGTGGCCCCCCAGGGGGGCCACGGGGGGCCACGGGGCCCGGTTGAGAAACGCTGGATTAGAAGCTAGCATTCAATTAGTATAATTGAATGCTTTAGTGTCTGTCAAATGTTAAGTGTGCATTATGGAATACTGAGACAGTAATATAATTGGTCGAGAGGAAGTTAAGGCATTTAATCAGTTATTTGTGTTCTGTCTGTCTAGCCATACATTTCTAACAATCCATTGTGTTATTTGATATCAAATTATTATCAATCAATTCAATAACTTCTCCACATCCCAAAATTAGGGTTCCACTGGTCAGTTTCTTAGTGATATTTAATATTATATTTGGAGTTTGTATATTATTATCATAGGCGTAGCACGCGGTCCGGCTGGTCCGGCCATGGTCGGACCAGTTTTCATATATTCTACTATATTATATCGGACGGTCCGGTTTTGGCCGGACCACTTTACTGTTTGGCCGGAGATTTTTCAGAGCCGTGCGACGCCCGTGATTATACACGGACGAACTTTAATATCTATAAAATTATCTGTTCAAATTAGCATAAATATCCAAATCATTTACTCTATATAAACCTGTAGCTAGGATCCACGGATATAAATAGACTAATAGGGGCCACTCATCAAGAACGACATTTAATTTGAAAAGGAACATGCTTGAAGTACAAGTTGTAAGGACGCGCGTAGAGCAGACGAGCAGCTTGTACTAATAAACATTTGTGCTTGGGATCTCCATCAGGCCTTCATCTAGCCCTAAGAGATCCGCGCACCCTAGGAAATGTTTATTTTACAATCGCGCACCCAAATAAACCAAAAATAGCATATTTACCAAAAAAAGACCAAATTTAGTATTAAAAATACTCTGGGTGCGCACTGCGCACCCAATTAATTCCAATTTCACGCACCCTTCCAGCATTTTCCTTAAAATCACGCACCCCTGGGTGCGCGCCGCGCACCCAGATGAAGGCCTGATCTCCATACTAGTTTCAACAGTCCAATAATACTTGAGTATATTTGGAATAATCCAATAAAACTTGAGTATATTTGGAAAAAACTTGAGTATATTTAAAAATTAGTTGAGTATTGTTGAGTATATTTGGAAATTTTCAAAAAAGTTGAGTATTTTGGAATTTTCCCTTATATTAATATATAGCATATTTTAGGACAGGGGTGCTCAAACTTTTAAATTACGGGTCACTTAAAAAATTAGGCTCCGCCTTACAGGCGACAAATCATAGATCGCCTCTGGCTTTAGTTTAATAAATTTTCCAGTATACTATTTGAACTGTAGCAAACTATAGTTACCAAATACTCAGTGGCGGATTAACCAAGGGGCAAGGGGGGCACGTGCCCCAGGACCCCAAAGCTTCAGGGGCCCCGCTTCAGGGGCCCCCTTGTTATTGGAAATAATCTTTATATAAAATGTTACTAAGGGCATACCTGCCAACCTATTTTAGTCATATCCCTGTACAGGGCTCCAATTTTCCCCTGTACATTGACCAAAATCCCTGTACACCTCCCAAAATTTTTCTTGCTCGCTCCGCTCGCTCGTACAAGGAATTAGTGTACACTACATATCGAAATTAGCACTTTGGAAAGGAGAATTACATACAGTACAGGGATTCCCTGTATGCTTGAATAAATATATAAACTTACTAAGTTGTGCCTTTATGTGGTCAATGCAGAATGCATCTCAGAATATACTATCATCGTTGTAGACAGTTTTAGGCATTATTTGACTCATAATTAGTAAATTAAAATCCAAAATTGCAGCCTGTGCCGACGCATGTTCCTTTGGTGGCACTATATTTTGTTGGTGGTTTATAGATAGTGCCTCCAAAGGAACATGCTGTCGGCACAGGCTGCAATTTTGGATTTTTTTTTCGCCATGTCATCATCACTATGAAGGTGTTAAATTATTTCAAAAAGGTGTTTCAGAAGGCATCGACCCTTAGAGTGGTGGAAGTTTCCATTTAGTTCACTTCATTTTAGAGATATTCAAGTTTGAGTAGAATATAATTGCTGATGACTCAGCATTGTTTATGTAAGTGTTGGGTCATCACCCAACACAAACCAACCCATTTTAAATATCGAATTAACAAAATTGTAAACACATTTTTTTAACAATGTCATCATAACCTTAAGGTGTCATGACCCACTTGTATAGGTGGCACGTGCCATAAGGACTAATTGATAAATTGAAAGTTTGTTTCTATCTTCTATGATCTCTGAGATTTATGATATTTAATTAATTAGTATAAATAATTATTAATATTATTTATAATTTAACACCAATTTCAATGTCAACTTACAATTATTAAGTTAAATTATTTTCTCATAAATAATTAATTAATTAATTTCGATATCAAATTTCAATTCCGCACACTCGATAACCCCTAATAAACAAATTGGGAGCATCTATATAAGTCATATACTGACTGAATTGATTATAATTAATTACGTCAGTATATTAACAGTGCAATAATAATCTCGCAGAAGTAAATATAATCACATAATCTGTCGTTGTTATGAAAATATATAATCTTAGTTTTCAATTGGAAAATAGAAGCCTAACGATCTCACAAGTTGAATCAATATAATAACGAGTTGAAACAATATAATTAGATTTAACACTTTCAATTGAACTGAAGTGTTAGTAAACAAAGGAAACTTGCAACTAAATTGTGGCACAAACTAAGTACAATTTGAAAATTCGTGCACTGTGAAAAGGTGTAGAATCTAATTCTCTATCGAATGCATATAAATTTAATTTTCGGGTACTATTTATTGTTCCTGTTTCAATATTAAACAGGTGCAAAAATGTGTCCAAAAAAATGTAAACAAAAATCGTGACCCCAGGTGCACATCTGTAACCCATGAGACACCTGTCCTGAAAATTTCAGTTCTTAGTAAATATAACTCTGTTCTGTGGAGAGGATACGGACTAATAATATTAATAACCAAGGCAGTAAGATTAGAACTGGGCCACTATACTATAGTATAGTCGGCACAGTAATAATAAAATCCAAAATTGCTGCTGTGCCGACGCATGTTCTTTTGGTGGCACAATATTTTGGTGGTGGTTTATTGATAGTAGACTTAATTAAATATCTTCAAAAGTTCTCGTAATTTACAGACATTTTTCTTGAGATTTCAAGGAATTTCATGACTATTTAACTTTCGTTGCCCTGGGGTAAAAGGTATAAATACAAAAATCCCATTTTCTCATTCAATCGAAATTGAAATTTAATTAACTTTCAGTTTGGCTTTGACTTTCAGGGGCAACGATGTACTAATTAGGCCATAAAATTTGAAAATGCACCCGTGGTTGCTTAGATCGAAATATAAACCAAACGAGAAAAATTCACCATCGTACCTAACAATGTTCTGCAGGATGTAGGCACAAGGCTACCTGGGATATTATTTAGACAATTCATTAATACACTGTACTATTATTACTGTGCCGACTATACTATAGTATAGTAGCCCAGTTCTAATCTTACTGCCATGGTTTTTCATTTATTTTTAGTCCGTATCCGCTCTACAGGCCAGAGTTAGATTTCTTTGGCCAATGTACAGGGGAAATTGGAGCCCTGGACAGGGATATGACTCAAATAGGTTGGCAGGTATGCCTTTGGGGGGCCCCGTGACATAGGGACCCTGGTTCAATGAACCGCCTGAACCGCCTATAGCTACGCCTCTCATACCTGCCAACCGTACAGGGATTCCCTGTACAGTACAGGGATTCCCTGTACAGTACAGGGATCTTGACCATTTTGGCTGGACCGTATAGGGATTTTTAAATTTGTACAGGGATTTTTAGCTAGGGAAAAATTATTGATTGTGAGTCTATTAATACCTAAACATGTCTACTCCATCTAAATATAACATTTTGTTTTGTGTAAATAATCTGTTCCTATTCGAGCATACAGGGATTCCCTGTACAGTCTATATACACTAATGTTTTCTTCTTTACAAGAAAGATTTTTGGGGTGTACAGGGATTTTGGCCAATGTACAGGGGGAAATAGGAGCCTCGTACAGGGATATGTCTCAAATAGGTTGGCAGGTATGGCCTCTGAATATTCTTGCACAATGGATACACTGACATATTAAATTCTGAATAATTCGTTCTATATTTAAATTATAGAAACGGTTCTAAATAGATTATTGGGGTCATCTAGTGCGATGAATTTAAATATTATAGTTAAATTTAAAAAACACAAATTGCAGCCTGTGCCGACAGCATGTTCCTTTGGAGGCACTATCAATAAACACTAACAAAATATAGTGCCACCAAAGGAAGATGCTTCGGCACAGGCTGCAATTTTGGATTTTTTTGTTAATATTATTCTTCCTTAGCCACTCCACAGAACAGAGTTTTATGAATTAAGAGCCCATAATTTTTAGAATGGGTGTCTCATGGGTTACAGATGTACACCTGGGGTTACGATTTTTTATTGACAAATTTTGGACACATTTTTAACAACTTTCAAAATTTGTCTGGTCCATAACTCAAAAAAGGTTATACTAAACCCCCAATTTTTATTTCACGATTGGATTCATCATAAGATTCTGCGTTTGATGGGAGAAGAAAGATTTTAATAAACGGTTTAATTCATGCCATAAAAAGGGGTTGAAATTTCTTTGTTTATTCACACTTCAGTTTCAGTAAAGTGTTTAATCTAATTCCATTGTTTCAACTTGTAATAATTATATTGATTCAACTTGTGAGATCGAGTAGACTTCTATTTTCTAATTGAACCTAAGATTTTACATTCCACAACAACGACAGATTAAGTGATTCTATTTATTTCTGCGAGAATATTCTTGCACAATTAATGTACTGACGTATATAATTATAATTGATTCATTCTGTATTTAACTTATAGAGACGGTTCCAATTGGATTATTGGGGTTATATAGTGCGTGGAATTCAAATATTATAGTGAAATTCAATTTAAATTAATAGTAATTGCAAATAATTGAACTTATTTATTTTGCTGTATATAATAATGGTGTTAAATAATTAATAAATTAATTAAATATTTATACTAATTAGCTAAATTTCATTAATCTCAGAGATGATACAAGATAGAAACAAACTTTCAATTTATCAATTGGTCCTTATGCCACGTACCACCTACACAAGTGGGTCTTGACACCTTGAGGTGATGATGACATCGTCAAAAATGTATTTTTACAATTATGTGAATTAAATAATTCGCATGGGTTGGTTGGAGTTGGATGAATACCAGTGGCTGTCATTGAATATCCAACACGCATTTACAAAATGCTGACTCATCACATATTATATTCCACTGAAACTTGAATATCTCTCAAATGAAGTGAGCTAAATGGAAACTTCCACCACTCTAAGGGTCGTTGCCTTCTGAAACACCTTTCTGAAATAATTTAACACCGTCATAGTGATGATGACATGGCGAAAAAAAATCCAAAATTGCAGCTGTGCCGATAGCATGTTCCTTTGGAGGCACTATCAATAAACCACCACCAAAGGAACATGCGTAGGCACAGCTGCATATTTTACTGTGCCGACTATACTATAGTATAGTGGCCCAGTATTGAAATCACTGCCTTTATTTTTACTGTGCCGACTATACTATAGTATATTGGCCCAGTTCTAATCTTAGTGCTTTGGTTAGTTATTATTATTATTTTTTATCCGTAGCCACTCCACAAAACAGAGTTTTATTAATTAAGAGCCCAAATTTTAGGATGGGTGTCTCATGGGTTACAGATGTGCACCTGGGGTTACGATTATTGATTAACAAATTTTGGACACATCTTTAACACCTTTCAAAATTTGTCTGGTCCATAACTCAAAATATGTTTTACTAAACCCCCAAATTTTATTTCATATTTGGATTCATCTTAAAATTCTGCGTCTGTTGGGAGAGAAAACTTTTAAAAATGGGTTCAATTTTTGCCATAAATGGGGGTTGAAATTTCTTTGTTTACTCACACTTCAATTTCTGTAAAAGTGTTAAATCTAATTCCATTGTTTCAACTTGTAATAATTATATTGATTTATCTTGTTAAATCCTACTCTATTGATTCAACTTGCGATAATTAAATTGATTCAACTTATAAATTCCAGCTGGCTTCTATTTAATTGTAGCATTACTATACAATGGATTAAATTAAATTAATTTATATAAGGAATTTGTTGACTTTACTCAACTCACCGTGGATAACATTGCTAAAATAAATAACTAATAATTTAATTTATTATCAATAAGTAATGAATGAATGGCATTAAACTAAAGATGGTTTATGATAGAACCGTTAAGATTTTACATTCCACAACAACGACAGATTAAGTGATTATATTTATTTCGGCGAGAATATTCTTGCACAATTAATGTACTGACGTAATTTATTATAATTAATTCCTTTTGTATTTAACTTATAGAAGTTTCCAATTGGATTATTGGGGTTATCGAGTGCGCTGAATTCAAATATGATAGTGAAATTCAATTTAAATTAAGAGCTATCTTATATGTAGACCGTCTAGATCTAGACGGTCATACAAAATTATAGAGTCAGACTGTCTACAAAATCTGTAGACCACCTTCAGAAATTGTATCAAACCTTGACTAAGAGCGTGTATATTAATACGGTCTACAAAATTATAGACGGTCTACAAAATCTGTAGACCACCTTCAGAAATTGTATCAAACCTTCACTAAGAGCGTGTATATTAATAGGGTCTACAAAATTATAGACGGTCTACAAAATCTGTAGACCACATTCAGAAATTATTTGAAGTTTATTTAAACTACTAAGTGTTCAAAAATATATTGCAAAAATATATGGAATGTCGAATATGCATAAAGGATTGTTGTTATAAACAAATCTATAATCTATAAATGTTTCTAATTGATAATTTGACAATATTTCAAACATAATTCACTATCTACAAAATGGACTACGTTGATGCTTATATGAACGACATATCACACCAATTCTTTAACAACAATTTGCGAAATTGCATTATTGGTCCATTAAATAACGTTGTGAGTGAAGATATCAGGTATGGTGATCGTGATCCTCCTTTTTATCCATATGCTTCGAAATTTCCTCCCATTCCTGAAGACTACTATAATAATTCTCAAAATTCAAGCGATCAATCTCTTGACGCAGATCCAAGTATCTACTCTCCAGATGATATGAATCTAAACACTGATAACCAGGTCCAACCTGGTATGGATAATCATTGTACTCTTGAAACAGAAATCGATCACTCACAGCAGCATATGCTTAGTAATGAAATGAATAGAAAATGCACAAAACGGGCCGAGACGAAAATTTTTGATAAAAAAGAGATTCAGATACCCGATGGATTTCCCTCTGGACCCTGGATTAGCTTTGATGAAGCGAAAAATGCAATACAAAAGTGGGCATTTGATTTTAGTTTGGGTGGAGGAAGGTTTAAGATGATTATTGGATCCTTTAAGAAGGCTAATTCGGCGAGAGGGGATCAAAGATCATTTCTTTCATAATCATGAATTAATTCTAACCACAGGATCTAGCCTTTCACAGAGTTCATTGCGTTTCATTCCTGACCAGCTAATCGAAATTGGAGAAATTTGTAAAAGAGCAGGATATTCTCCAGCACTTATCAACCGTGTGCTACAAAGTGAATCTTTTCACCTAAATATTGAAATTTCTTGGAATTATAATGATATCTATAACTATTTCAAGCCTTCTTCGAAAGAAAAAGGGTTTGACGCTACCAACTTTGTTGAATATTTGCACAAACGTAATTTGAGTAAGAATCTGTTCTGTGCTACAGTTACAGATATAGACGGGTGCTTAATTAGGACATTTTGGATTTTCGAGAATAGTACTCAAACATGGGCATAAGGTGGTGATCAAAATCCTCTTTTATTTGATACGAGCCATGCTACAAACAGGTATGGACTGAGATTCGCAGATATGGACACCATAGACAAGCATGGAAGGACTATAATTTTTAGCATGTGCGTTGATATTTGACGAGACTGAAGAATCATTTATTTGGATTTTTGAGAGGATTTCACATGGCACCAAGTACGATAGTTACCGATGGTGACCCGGCAATTGCATTAGCTATAACGAAGATTCTTCCATCTACTAACCACTCTTTGTGTACTTGGCATATCTCACAAAATATTTGCTCTCATATGAGGCCTCTGTTGGGTTCTCATTTTAAGAATTTTATTAAGAAATGGTGGATCATATGCAAACGTCAAGACTATAATTCAATTGACTCCTTTGACCAAGAGTGGAATGAATTATTGAAAATAGTTTATAACTCCAATAAAAATGATGAACCAATTCCATGGTTAAAATCACTTTACGAAAAACGATATAAATGGGCTGTGAGGTGGACGTGGCAATTTCAGACACGTGGAATAATTTCAACGCAGAGAAGCGAATCAGTTCACTTTGCAATCAAGGGTGTTTTGACAGCACACACTCTCTTAACTCAACTTGTTGCAAAGCTTGATCAGTATCAAGTAACTATTTCTGAAAAAGGTGAAGGGAATGCAACCAGACTTGCACTTAAACAGGCTTCACAGAATGCACCAACTCACCCCATTAAAGCTAGTTTTTCAAAAATTTCACCTTATGCAAGATCATTAATTGAAGTACAGATATCTATGTGCTTAAACTATGATATCATCGCTGAGCAGGATGGGGATATCCTAGGAAAAGTATACACCGTCAAATCAAATCTCCATCATTCTCTTAACCGATCAGTTATGGGCAGTGGAAATGATTTATGTCAGCATAGTCAAAATGAAGCGTCGATAAGTGCAACAATTATAAAACACGATTTAGGGATAGAGCAAGATAGTCTAAACGTTGAGAAGTTAAGAAAAACAACTTTAACAACGTGCACTTGTTTATTTCCCAATTCTTATGGCCTTCCATGCAGGCATATGTTATGGATTTATCGTCAAAAACAAATTGAATGCATTCCTACTAGTGTTGTCGCGCCTATATGGTTCATAGCTTCCAATATTGAAGTTGAGCACCAAGTTTTGGACCATAATCCCAATTCATTTATTCAAGAATGTGGTGTACCAATGTTGACTCCTGATGAAAAGTACCTGTTAATGTGTTCTGAGTTTAGAAGCATTGCCGAAAAGGCAAAGTACAATGAAGAAAATTTCAAACTAGTCCGGGATACTATTCAAAAGTTAGCTGACAATTTTCAATTTATGAACTTAAACGAACAAAACTCAGCTAGAGAAATTCAAGATCTTTCCAGTATTGTTGAGCAAACTGATAACGAACCTTCACGAAGAATGATTCTAAATCCGAAAACTGCAAAAAAAGTTGGGAGACCTAAAGGCAAAAGAATACTTAACCCAGTGTTGTCCAAGAAAAGGAATAACCGGATGCGGAAAAAGAGTAAAACAATGATTAACTAAGCCATCTAACCGGTTATCTATTTTTTCTTCTATCATTAATATTGTCTATTTTTCTGTTCGTACGGATCCAATTATACACTGATCATGTGCGTCTATCTAACTCAATTAAACAAAGATTATCGACATTCTCAATTTATACAATCGCCACCTGATTTTAGGGGATTTAATATTTAACAAACTCGCTTCGATTGCTTGTGCTGCGCCTGCGCACCTGCGGACACTTCGACACCTCATCTACTCCAATCAACAAATAATGTTTATTTATTTTAAATATCTTACATAACCGTGAAAGCAAGCCGTTACTTAAAATTTACTATTTTAAGCTAATAATAAAATTACTTGCTATCATCGGCGTACACGGCAATACCTCAATTTCACTAATGTTACTACAATTTATTTTCTAAATCAATTCTATTTTGTTTTAGTTGGTAAATATGTTTACTGCAGGAAAATTAGTAGTTAATTAACATTCACATATATAATCATGCCCTGAGTGCTAGAGTGTGATCAATTGAATTTAAAAGAGCATGGATACATTTCAATACCACTAAATTTGAATTTTGTTATATGATCCACAAGTGCGTTTTCAAGACGAAATATCACCCTAAGACATGTTCTATGCGCTAAGTTTTGTGTTCTCGATCAAAATTCGAATGCTTTATTGTGAATCCCTTGTACAATGACAAATAATTGGTCAACAACTTGAAAAGGACATAACTCGGAGCCGTCTTAGCTATTAACATAAACTCTGTGAATTTTTTTCCCTTGGGGTTACGCCCCAAGACCACCTTTGGGTCACTCGCTAAGCTCGCGACTAGTGCCTCTGACCCCCCTAGACATTGTGCTGGTTACTTCCTTGCTTGCTATTGTTACCTCAGATTATTATCAGTGTCTCTAATTCTAAGTGTTAAATGGAAACATATCTAGAAAATAATATGTGTAATTCGAAGTAACGCTCCCAGGGGCGATTGGCTAGTGGTCAATTCGGGCGAAGGCGAAGTCCGAATTTTCTGTCATTATGGGCGCAAATAAATTTTACATATATAACGGCCTTTTTGAACAAGATATTGTCACACCATAAAAATATTGGTTGTAATAAGTAACAAAATAAAAATTGTCATTGCTGCTTGCTTCCAACGTCTAATTAAGTAGGCTGATTCCGAATTTGCATTGCCAACAACACCAAATAAATTTCAAATATAGCACGTGGTCTTTTGACAAAGTTCTACTACATGTGAATAACTCAAAGATCAATTCAACCAGCTGTGCAATAGCTATATACTATATGACAGGATTGTCAAAAGTTCAGGTCATGAATTGAAGTGAACCGTGTTTTGAGTGACCTGAGACGATTTTGTTAATTACCTGAACACACTTGAACTGACCTGAAATTATTTTTGAATGACCTGTATAATCTGAATGATCAGAAATGACCTGAAAAGGCCCTGAAAGGTACCTGAAAAAGACCTGAAGGAAGTTAATGAATTGTACTGAACTGACCTGACCTTACCGGATCAAAATTTAAAAGACCTGACCTGACCTGAGTTAAAAACAGGAGCTAGATGGGAATATGATTCGTTTAGCTTCGAGGGACAGAATCGCTAGACTACAAAATGGGCCCCCTAGCCGCCCCTATGTATATAATTTGAGCTCAACATCAATGGCTCTTATATTAGAAATAAGTTGTATTATCACAATTTTAATGAAATCTAAATGTATGATTATTTCGCATTAAGATCTCTAATCATATTGTTTGCGATCTTAAACTACACTCCAGTTAACAACTAATTTTTTTTTAATAATTTAATCGGGAATAAAGAATCGTTACTCTTATCTAAATTGTATTTAGAAAGACAAGTCAAAATTTGATACAAGATTTGATACAATTTCTGAATGTGGTCTACAGATTTTGTAGACCGTCTATAATTTTGTAGACCGTATTAATATACACGCTCTTAGTCAAGGTTTGATACAATTTGTGAAGGTGGTCTACAGATTTGTAGACCGTCTATAATTTTGTAGACCGTCTAGATCTAGACGGTCTACATATAAGATAGCTCTTAAATTAATAATAAGTGCAAATAATTTAAGAGATATCTTATATGTAGACCGTCTAGAAATAGACCAGGTTTTATTCCCTATGCATTAGTATTACCCATAAAAAGCAGGGCAAGTGGTCTACAGAATTTATAGACGGTCTACAAATTTTTGGCTTATTTGTATGGGCTTTTATAGACCGTCTATTTCTAGACGGTCTACATATAAGGATGCTCATTTAACTTTATTTATTTTGCTGTACATAAAAATGGTGTTAAATTATTAATTTATTAATTAAATATTTATACTAATTAGCTAAATTTCATTAATCTCAGAGATGATTCAAGATAGAAACAAACTTTCAATTTATCAATTGGTCCTTATGCCAGGTACCACCTATACAAGTGGGTCTTGACACCTTGAGGTGATTATGACATCGTCAAAAAAATGTATTTTTACAATTTTGTGAATTAAATAATTCGCATGGTTGGTTGGAGTTGGGTGAATACCCAACACGCACCTAAAAATGCTGACTCAGCACATATTATATTCTACTGAAACTTGAATATCTCTCAAATGAAGTGAGCAAGATGGAAACTTCTACCACTCTAAGGGTCGTAGCCTTCTGAAACACCTTTCTGAAATAATTTAACACCTTTATAGTGATGATGACTTGGCGAAAAAAAGACCAAAATTGCAGCCTGTGCCGACAGCAAGTTCCTCTGGAGGCACTATCAATAAACCACCACCAAAATATAGTGCCACCAAGGAACATGCGTCGGCACAGGCTGCAATTTTGGATTTTATTTTTATTTCTCCGTTAACACCTATTTAAACTAATTATGGCTCATAGCATTAAATAATTAAAAGTTAGCTTGATAAATTTCACATATACGGATAGAGAATTAAATTCTACACCTTTTGGCAATTCGCAAATGTTCAACTTAGCCTAGGTTTGTGCCATAATTGGGGTGCCATTCTCCTGTGTTTACTCACACTTCAATTTCTGTAAAACTGTTAAATCAAATTCTATTGTTTCAACTTGTAATAATTTTATTGATTTAACTTGTTAAATCTTACTCTATTGATTCAACTCGCGATAATTATATTAATTTAACTTCTGAATCCGTGCTGGCTTCTATTCAATCACAGAAATACTATACAATGGATAAAATAATATAATATGATATAAGGAATTTGTTGACTTAACCCAACTCACCGTGGAAAACATTGCTAAACTAATTAACTAATAATATCATATATTATCAATACATAATTAATGAATGGCATTAAACTCAAGATCGTTAAAGATAGAAATAAACTTCAAATTCATCTTTCGTTCCTTTGTCCCGTAACAACTTGTTAAATGAGTCTAAACACCATGAGGCGTTCATGACATGGAGAAAAAAATCCCAAATTGCAGCTGTGCCGACAGTATGTTCCATTGGATGCACTTTCAATAAACCACCACCAAAAATTGTGCCACCAAAGGAACATGTGTCGGCACAGCTGCAATTTGGATTTTCTGTTTTGTTTGTTTGTTTGTTTATGTGTTTGTGTGTTTGTTTGTCCAGAATTAATTGGAAAGACAACGGGTCATAGAAAGCTGAAAATTTGTATACAGGGCTAATTTTGTACTGCGGCAACGATCTATTAGTTTTTTAAGAGAAATATTCACATTTAAAGGTGACAAAATATGTTAGCCAATTAAATACGAGGGGAATGTACTTAGTGTAGTTAGCTAAACAAATTAATAATGCTAATACGTAGATCTCTAGAATAGGAGAATGAGCACGAAGATAACTGTCAATTAAATTAACTAATACGAATATTAGTGTCTATTTTGAGTAAAATTACCCTGCCAGTGTATAAAAATTAAATTTTAGAATATTACGTGTTAAATAATTCGAAATTAATAAATTTACAAAGAATAAAAATATTTAAGATTCATAAAGGGGAAAAATTAAAATATATATTCAAAATATTTGCAGACAATTATCTTCACCTTGAGTTACTACAATAATTCTCCCATTAGTATCAATGGTAACTCCCATTGGAGACGTTAAGACAGGAATGGTATGCACTAACCAGGGTTGGGTTCAATTATAATTTTCAATTACAATTACGCTATCCTTCGAATTTCAATTACAGTTACAATTACAATTATGTCAAAAAAGTAAATTAATTACAATTATAATTGAACCCAACCTATGAGTAGGTAGATGGCATCATGGCTGAGTACCAGGGAAGGAAACAGCCAAGCTGTTAACGTTAACAGCCACTGGCTGTTAACAGCTAATGAAAATCGAAGCTGTTAACAGCTAGATGCTGACCAATGCAACAATTGAAATATTATTATGTAATCATTTAGTTTCAAATTTCACTGTTATGTAAACACGAATTACAATTCGAATTTAAACATTTTGAGTATAAACTTCTTTGCTTGTCCCTTTTCCTTAATTTTACTGATACAATTATTGAATTTGAATAGCTTGAATTGGCTGTTAACAGCTCACATTGGCTGTTAACAGCTCACATTGGCAGTTAGAAGCTTAAATTGGCGTTAATTAACAACTTAAAGGCGACTTAAATCCAGTTAAGTTGGGGACGAATTCTGAGCTGTTAACAGCAAACAGCCAAATGGCTGTTAACAGCAGATTCACCACCCCTGCTGAGTACTGAATGCTCAATATTACGTATATACCCTCATGATTACAAATAGAAGCCATTTATTCATGTAAAATTAACCCCTTATTAGAAGTTTAGCAAAAATGTCAAGCCATACTGGTGTCTAATAATTTATATTAATAAGTAATTACCACTAGAAAACGTGTAATCGACAATTTTCGGTCTGCTTTTAAGAACAAATTATTACAATCAAAATTTCCAAAATGGATCGGTGCTTTATATTTACAATTACAATTACAATTATAGGGATTTTGTATTTCAATTACAATTACAATTACACTTATAGGGATTTGTGTTTTTCAATTACAATTACAATTAGAATTGAACCAAACCCTGGCACTAACTCATACTCATGACTGAAAATATTAATCGAATTTGAATCGTAATCTTATATGAGAATCATATCAGTATGGTTGATGAAGAAATAAAATGGATTTTCAATTAGCAGTAGCCATTCTTACTGTTCAAGATAAGTATTTGAACAATTCAAAGTAAAATAATAAACTTTTATTAAATTCATGCTAGAAATTGGGGTTACCATTCTTATAACGAAAAAATTATAATTTTGTGGCGTAACGTTTAATAACAACAAACATAGTAACTTTAACATAAATAATACAATACAAGCTTCATTACTTCCCAATATACGATCAAATATTATATGTGATTTCAGTTTTTTTGTCTATATAATTATAACGCCGATAGGTGAGCGGCTATAAATACCCTTTCTGGATATAACTGGATTTAACTACATCGATTTTTAGCAACAAATCACTAATAACTACTTTTCTATTGCCCAGAGGTCCGTAAAAGTATTTGAATCTACTTCGGATATAGTGACCTTGTCAGCCTGGCCAAACGAGTGTCGTTAAATACAGTAGTACTAGGTTAAGAGTCCTTAAGACATTATTGTAACATTAACAAACAACTAGTTGCTGCTGTAATTTGAGCCTTGAATTTGATTTAATGCTTAACCATCACAACAAAGTCAACAAACGAATATTCGAATATTCGTTTCAGCCCTACTAAATTACAATTAACACCTACTGCGAATAAGCGTACCGGTGTCATAGTAGATCCTAATCCCTCAAACTTTATTTCCTAGGGAATACTGTCACTTTGGTCCAGCGATAGGTGACCCGATTAAGCGGAGAACTAAATTACCTGAAACTATACTATTTAAGTTCATAACTATATATAATATACGTATACTACTAGAATGTTAATAATATTATTACTAAATAGATACATGTATAAAACACTACACGAGTGATATAAATACTATTGCACAAGTGTTTTACACGAATGAGATAAAATTGAGCGGATTAGTTGAAATTTGGAATTCTAAAAACGAATATTGAGTCAACCAACCCAAATTTTGCCCAGAATAACCAAATTGGATTCAAATTTAATAATTTTGACCCAATTAACAGAAATATTGTGTATTAGAGTGTATTGGCATGATTTTGTTCATGGAAAAATAAGGCCAGTTGACCACAATAACCAGTGACCCCATTAAGCGGAGTTGACTGTATATTTGATATGACACTATATAGCAAAGTGAAAATGATAGAGAGTTTAGGTAATTCAAAACCTTTCGACAAGTTCTACTAACCATAGTTCGATTAGTATTGAGGGGAAGAGAATTTACTAGTGGATACTCTTCGGGGAACAATATACTCTATTAAGCAGAGGGGAACAATTTTCACAGGAGAACAGGGTCTACTCTTACAATGGTCAAATAAACAAATTATGTGATGATTAAATAGACTGAGATTTTTGGTATAATAACAAAGATCTTAGCAAAAAAGGTAAGAATAAGAAAATAAAAATAAATTCAAAATAAAGAACATCGAGCTAGAAAGTTGAAGCAAGAGTACTGGTCACTATTTAGTAGTCGGCACAGATAAAATAAAAAGGGGATAAATATTGGTGAACAATGTTATAAAGTATGTTTACGGAAAGTTAGGATTTATTTAGTGAGTTTAGAATATCTGTAGACAATCCTTATTAGCTTGAAATACTACTATAACTCTTCCTTGTTTGTCTACTGTAATACCTGTTGGATACTTAGAGACTGGAATCTTATGAATCAATTGGAATTCAGTATTGAAAATATTAATAGAGTTAGAGCTACGATCTGAAATGAGAAAATAATCAGTATGGTCAATGAAAAAGAAACAAGGAATAATAACTTCCATTCCTTGGCCTCGAGATACAACACTCTTCTGTAGAATTCGATCAGAGTTGTAGAGATGGAGACAAGGATTAGATGAATCGAGAACATAAATGTATTCCTTGGAGAGTTTAACATCATGAGGGTCTTTCAGTGTTTCTTTTCCAAATTGAGATATAAAACGAAAATCCTGGGAAAGAACCTGAATACGATTATTATTACGATCACTAACATAAATGTATCCATTAGACTCATCAATTGTTAGACCATAGGGATAGATAAATTCTAACTCTCCTCTTCCCTGTCTACCGAATCTAGAAACAAACTTCCCATCGAGTTGATAATTGAGAATACAGTTGTTACCTTGAGAAATAAGAATTCTACCTCCACAAACAGCTACACCTCTCGGACTGTTCATCTTTCCTTCATCTTCGTTGTCTCCAAATTTGAGCAAATACTTGCCAGCACAATCGAATACTTTTACACAGTTATTACCTTGATCTGCTATGTAAATATTGCCCGTATTATTATCGACAGTTACTCCTAGTGGAATGTCTAGTTGTCCCATTCCATTTCCTCTTTCACAAACACTCACTAGAGGTTGTTTCTTGCTTTTATAGTCAATTCCACTTCTCACTTTCTCTACCAACTTACCCAACTTGTTCAATTCAGCTAACATTTTGATGCTGTCAAACTGAAAACTAATCATTTTAGGTTCTATTGGAGTGTCAATTGCTTTGAGTTCTGTGTTTACTCGCGCAATGCAATCTTCATGAACAGCCTTTATAGGAGAAGTTTGAATTTGATTTTGAAGAAATGTTTTCGTTGTTTCAAGAGCTATTTTCTTATCATTTACTTTCTCCAATTGGCTTCTATAAGAGAGATAAGAAGCTAGAATATTATCCAACTCTCTCAATAGCTCACTTTCTCTAGCTTTCAAGCAATCAGTAAATTCAACAAATTTAGTTTTAACCTTCTCTCTCACTCGACTCAATTCTAACTCGTAATTATCTTTATTACCTGCTTCAAATGGGTATGCAGTTGCCATTCTCGCTAAAGATAAAATTAAAATATCACACAGATAATGTAAATTAAAAATTTGTATAATACATAATTAATAACAATAATAATAATAATAATAATACAGCATTTGTTTGCGCGTTATACAAATGTCTCAATGCGCTTACAATTTTGTACATGAAAATAAAATAAAAATAAATAAAAAGATTCAGAATATATACAGTGTAATAAGATTAAGTTCAGTGGTGTAAAGTACAAAGTACATTAAAAAGATTCAGAATATATACAGTGTAATAAGATTAAGTTCAGTGGTGTAAAGTACAAAGTACATTAAGTAATTGGACTAAGAGTGCGAACAGATGACAATGAAAAATTAGAATATTAATAAATCTCAGCTAACTTAACCACAAGGCATCTTCATTAATTCCGAATAGAAAGGTCTTTAATTGTCTCTTAAAAATATGAACTGATCCACACATTCTAATATCTTTGGGGACTGAATTCCATAATTTCGGGGCAATGACAGAAAAAGTCCTGCCACCATAATATTTCTTTTTTGGAATTGGGACATACAGATTTCGATCTGATTCTGATCTAAGACTTCTACAAAACTGCCGAGGAATTAGAATATTTGTAAGGGAAGAAGGTGACTGATAGAGAAGAGATTTAAAGGTAATTAAGAGTACTATATAAATAATTCGCTTTTTAACTTTGAGCCAGTGAAGTTGTTCCAGAATTGGCGAAATGTGGTCAAATTTCTTACTTTTTGTGATTAAACGGGCTGATGCATTTTGAATTCGTTGAATTTTGTTTATTTCCTTGTTAGTCAGTCCATACAAAATCGAGTTACAATAGTCTATTTTGGAGGATATAAAAGCATGTACTAACCGTTCTAATTAATTTCTGTCTAAATATTTACTGATACTTTTAATATTTCTCAAAGAAAACGATGCATATGGATGGACACAAATTAGATACATGTTTTTTCATGCTAAGATTGCAATCTATTATGGCACCAAGATTACGTACACTATCAACTGGTTTAATATCATGCCCATCTATCGACATACTCAAAGTTGGAGTAACTATCTTAAATTTACAAGAAAAGTGAATATACTGGGTTTTCCCTGGATTACAACTTAACCGATTAGACTTATACCAACATATAATATCATTTGAAAAAGTTTCCAGAGATTGTAGCTGGACTTTAGGATGGTCAATGCTGAAAAAAGTATACACTTGTGTATCATCCGCATATATCATGAAGTCAAGTTTATGAAGTCTAGCAATTTCTTGAATAGGTGAAATATAGAGTAGAAAAAGAATTGGTCCGAGCACAGAGCCTTGTGGCACACCCCATTAAAATTATACGACTCCGATTTAGCTTTAGAAACAACAGCTGTCTGCTAACGATTTGTTAAATAGGACCTCATCCACTGTAGCACAACACTACAGAAACCAAATATTTGTTTCAACCTCTTCAAAAGTAATTCATGGTCTACACTCTACAGTGTCAAAGGCGCTACTTAGATCAAATAATATAAGAGCCACATCAAGATTGTTATCCAGTGCAAGAGCTATATCATTAACAAGTCTTAGCAGCAGTGTTTCAGTAGAGTGGTGGCGCATATATGCTGACTGTTTACTTGGGTAAAGATTGTTCTCAAGCAAATAGCAATCAATCTGAGAATCCACGATACGCTCAATAATCTTACTTAAAAAAGGAAGGGTCGAAACTGGACGATAATTTGCTAAATTATCCAAATCAAGGAGGATTTTTTAATCATGGGATAAACTAGAGATTTATTTAGGTGTGATGGGAAAACCTTAGGTGGCACTATATTTTGCTGGGGGTTTATTGATAGTGAGTCCAAAGGAATATGCTGTCGGCACAGCTGCAATTTGGGTTTATTACTGTGCCAACTATAGTATAGTATAGTGGCCCAGTTCTAATCTTAGTGCTTTGGTTACCAAATATTATTATTACTGTGCCGACTATAGTAGAGTATAGCGGCCCAGGATAGAAATCACTGCCTTTTTGCTGTGCCGACTATACTATATAATAGTGGCCCAGTTCTAATCTTACTGCCTTCTTGGTTTGTTTGTTTGTTTTTACTGTACCGACTATAGCATAGTATAGTGGCCCAGTTCTAATCTTAGTGCTTTGGTTACCAAATATTATTATTACTGTGCCGACTATAGTAGAGTATAGCGGCCCAGGATAGAAATCACTGCCTTTTTGCTGTGCCGACTATACTATATAATAGTGGCCCAGTTCAAATCTTACTGCCTTAGTTTGTTTGTGTGTTTTTAGTCCCTATCCGCTCTACAGACCAGAGTTAGATTGCCCCGGAAGCTCAAATTTTTAGCATCGGTGTCGCATGTCACAGATGTGCATCTCGAGCCAAAAAAATTTTAAACCATTTTTTAATACCACTTTGATACCTTTGAAATTTGTCTGGTCCATTACTCAAAAAATGTTATACTAAACCCGCATTTTTTATTTTACCATTGGATTCACCATAATTATATTGATTTAACTAGTTAAATCTTACTCTATTGTTTCAACTTGCTATAAATATATTGATTTAACGTATAAATTCCAGCTGGCTTCTATTTAATTATAGTATTACTATACAAAATAATATAATATAAGGAATTTGTTGACTTAACTCAACTCACCGTGGAAAACATTGCTAAAATAATTAACTAATAATAAAATTTATTATCTATACATAATGAATGAATGGCATTAAACTCATGATGGTTTAAGATAGAAACAAACTACAAATTTAGCTACCGTTCCTTGTGACTCGGACCAATTAACAAATGGTTCTTGACACCTTGAGGCGTTGATGACTTGGCGAAAAAAATCCAAAATTGCAGCTGTGCCGACTGCATGTTCCTTTGGAGGCACTATCAATAAACCACCATCAAAATATAGTTCCTCCAAAGGAACATGCGTCGGCACAGGCTGCAATTTGGGATTTTTTATTAGTCCGTATTTCTCTCCACAGAACAGAGTTTAATTAACTAAGAGCCCAAATTTTCAGGATATGTATCTCATGGGTTACAGATGTGCACCTGGGATCACGATTTTTTATTACATTTTTTTTGGACACATTTTTACACCTAATCAATGTTAGAAAAGGAACAATAAATAGTGCGCGAAAATTCAATTTGTATGCATTCGATAGAGAATCTAATTCTACACCTTTTCACAGTGCACAAATTTTTAAATTGGGTTTCTTTTGTGCCACAATTGAGTTGCAAATTCCCTTTGTTTACTAACACTTCAGTTCAAATGAAAGTGTTAATTACAATTATATTGTTTCACTTGTGAGTTGTGAGATCGAGTAGGTTTCTATTTTCCAATTGAAAACTAAGATTATATATTCCATAACCAGGGGCGGTCGCAGGATCTGGCCAGCCCGGGGCAAAAGAGCAGCTTTTAGTATAAATCCGGGGCATGCTCCATGTAATTATACTACTAATTGGGCTGGAATCCGGGGCAAAATATTTTAACCCGGGGCATTTTCCCCGGATGCCCCCCCCCCCTGGGACCGCCACTGTCGATAACAACGACAGATTATGTGATTATATTTACTTCTGCGAGAAAATTATTGCACAATGGATACACTGACATAATTAATTCGCTCTGTGTTTACTTATAGAGACGGTTCAGATTAGATTATTGGGGTTATCGAGTGCGCTGAATTCAAATATGATTGTGAAATTCAAAAAAGATAAATAATTATTGAAAATAATTGAACTAAATTTATTTTGCAAATCATAATAATCATAGATGCATTATACGAATACAGGTAAACCTCCCAAAGCCTCCGAGTAGCGGCAACCTCCGAGAAGCGGCACAAAACAATTATGCCGATGAGTGCCGCTTTGGGAGTTTTACCTTACGAGCAACCTCCGAGAAGCGGCACATAATCATTCTCCCGATGGGTGCCGCTTTGGGAGGTTTACCTGTATACCTTATATGTTCGGGGAGCGTATAATGGACCTTATATACGTTAAAATCGTTATACGTTATATGTCGTATGATGATTATACGTTAAGTATGATGGCAATATACGTTCACCTATGACCTATCGTATAATGGTACCATATATACGTTACGTATAATACAACTATGATAATAATGGTGTTAAATTATTAATTTATTCGTTAAATATTTATACTAACAAGCTGCTCGTCGGCGCTACGCGCGTTCTTATAAATTGCACTCGGGCCTGCGGCCCTCGCTTGTATTTAAAACCACATGCCTTTCAAATTAAATGTCGGTTGTATTTAATTACAGACTTCAATAGACTTAAACTGAATCTAGGCTCCTATAAAAAACTCGATTATGGAACGAAAAATAGACGAAAATCTTTTTATACCCCCTCCCTACATCACGCTTTTATCATTTTTGAAATAAAAACGACGGGTTGTTACACTTAGCCCCTTGAGCAGTAATTACTTAAATTCAAAAGCACAATATTGATTATATTAAGGGAATCATATGGGAAATATTTAGGTGACCGCTAGAGACCCACATAACAGTAATGTTATTGTATCAGAGCAGGGCTGTGCCCCCAGAAGCTGTCTATTTATCCGTGGGCCCTAGCCATAGGTATATACGTATAAGGACAGAGAAAATAAATTTGGAAATACTAATCAGCGCCTGTTTTGTTGAATATTTATGCTAGTTAGAACTGACAATTTTCTAGATATTAACGAATGTCCGTGATAATAGTGTTTCTCAAACTTTTTTCGGGGCGCCCCTTGTCAACAATTTACCCTCGAACCGCCTCCTTGCACAGTCTCAATCAGAGTGGACCATGGGTCGATGGGTCATGGGTCATGGGTCAGATAGGTCACCTAAATCGATGGGTCAGATGGGTCATGGGTCACGGCTCTGTGACCCATGACCCATGACCCATTTGGAATTTCGTTGTTTTCCCAGTATAGTACGAATCTAATTAACCCAGAAACATTAAATGGTATTTATTTGGTATTAGAAGTCTAACAAAATTAATTGATTGACAAAGCGGCATACATTTATTATAAGTCGGATTGTGTTACATAATGTTTAGATATTAAAAATTATATATTTAGAAAGGTCAATGGGTACACGATGGGTCAAAGCGTTACTTGATGGGTCAATGGGTCAATGGGTCAATGGGTCATGGGTCACAAATGCGAAGGGTCAGATGGGTCATGGGTCACAAATGCGATGGGTCAGATGGGTCATGGGTCACCAATGTTGACCCATGGTCCACTCTGGTCTCAATATTAGATTTTTTATTTGTTTAACAAATTCATATTTGATTTAATGAATCAGCACTATGGTCTACATTTCTTTCCACTATTAATTTATTCGATCTAGATTCTAGTTCATCAATTCTATTCGGTTTATATTTTGTTTTAAATATAAATTAAAGAGATCACTGACTATTGAAAAGTTAATATTTGATTGAAAGAAGAGGATTCTGCTTTATCCGATTAGGAAAGCCAGTGACAGTGTAAAAATTGTATTGGTCATTCATTTTTAAAGAACTGGCTTTTGTTAATAATCACCAATGCAATAGTAATTAATACTGTTAATGGCTTTTTGATCCTTGAAGTTTTTGTTAGCGCCCATTGTAAATAAAAATTTAGGAATATGTTATCGCATTTTACGTGAGGTTGAATTTCAGTTTCGCGTTCTAAAACCCCATAGCGCCCTCCCAGCGCCCCCTTGCATTTGCCCCAGAATCGCTCCAATACCAAATCCGCAGGCGTCTGCCTCAATATGAAACGCTCGGTCCCAACAAGGGTAAGTGAGTATAATGGGTTCTCTTAGTAACCGATGCCTTAGATCGTCGAATGCTCGTTCACATTGCTCATCCCAGTACCATTTACTGCCGATGCGGGTGAGGGCGTAAAGGGGTGCTGCCACCACTGAGAAATTCTTGATATAAGATTAATAGTAATTTGCCAAGCCTAGATACCTCTGAAGTTCTTTCATATTCTCTGGTCGGGGAAAGTTTTGCACCTTCTTTGCGTAGCTCTCCAAAGGGATTCTTCCTTCTTCCGAGATCCAGTGTCCTAAAAACTCCACTCCTCGATTGGCTATTCTGCACTTGTCTTTTCGGAGTTGCAGGCCGGCGGTTTCTAAGCATTGGAGCACTCCTTGTAGATGAGTTAGATGTTCTTCGAAACTGTTGGGAAATACTAATATGTCATCTACAAAACTTTCGGCGTTCGAAGTTTTCCTCAATGCCCTATCCATCATTCTTTGATATGTGGATTGACTATTACACAAGCCAAAGGGCATGACTAACATTTCGAACAGACCTCGCGGTGTATGAAATGCGGTTTTCTCTACATCCTGCTTACGGATAGGTACTATCCAATATGCGCTAGCAATATCCAACTTAGTAAAGAAGCGGCTGCCTTCCAGCTTGTCGAATATGCTTTGTGGGTTAGGCAAACTATATTAATCGCGTTTCGTTATCGAGTTTAAGCGTCGGTAGTCTACGGCAAATCGAAGACTGCCATCTTTCTTTTTACTAGTACGACATCAAAACACCAGTGTGAGTTACTTGCTTGACATATTGGTGGGTTGGCGCCCATCATCTCCTCGAGCTGTAGATTTATTTCCCTCTCCCAACTAGGTGGTACTCTGCGTGGCCTAGTGCGTTGTGGTGGGCTGTCTGCAGTAACGATAGCGTGTTGTACGTCTAGTTTAGTTCGAGTAGGTCGTTTGCGATTCTGAGGAAATACGTTCTGATATTGTTCAATCAGAGCTCCTACTCCTGTTCTTTGCCTTGCCTCCAGTTCTGGGTTAATTAGTTCGTCCGTTTCCTTCCTGGCACTCTCATCGAGTTCTTCGTCTTGTTTGATAACCTGGGTCCTAGCTAGAGGGGTGGCATCCTCTACAGTAGACTCTATGTCTGTCCAGTAGTTGCCTAACTTGATGCGCCCTCAAAATCGAATTCGACGCGCCCTAGTTTTTGCATAAATAGTCGCCCTAACAATAGGGTAGGCTCCTCAGTTTGTAGGATCTGAATTCGTTGAACTGTCGGCTCTCCTCTCTCCATAAATATTTCGGCATCAGCGTAGCCAAGGACAGGAATGGGGTTTATTACATAGTCCATATACGTCGTTCGGGGCTGGAACCATTTTTTCGAGAAGTTTGGTTCTTTTCGCAGTGCAGCTATCCATTACACAGGGGCTCGCTCCGGTGTCCAGCAACGCTGGAAGGTAACTGCACCTTCTCCCATTGATACTCGATAAACCCGTTCTTTACCCTTCCAGTGTTCCTCTTTTCCGTAATATCTTCCTTGGTTCCCCCTACTTGGGTAACGATTTCCTCGGTTTGCAAACCGTTGACCATCACTGTGTCTACGTTTCGGACAATTTCTAATGATATGACCTGGTTTGCCGCAGCCATAGCAAACTGCTTCTTGTCCTCGCGAGGTAGACACTCTTCTCTCTGAGAGGTTAGTCCTCCTCGATTTGACGAAGTTCACATCACTTTCCTCTTCAAAGCTTGCTCGACTTCGGCTACAATCTTGTCTCTCCTTGGGCCGTAGCTTGTCTGGATCCTCTTCATCTCCAGATTCTTGAGATTCTCCTCCACTGTACTTTCTTGATATGTTTACACGGGCGACTCTCCCAACTGGAGCCAGTCTTGGGGTCAAATACATTCAAATGTATTTAAATACAATACAAATACTTTTCAAAATGTATTTAAATACAATACAATTACTTTGGAAATAATTACAAAAGTATTTAAATACTTACAAATACTTTGCGAAAGTATTTAAATACTTTACAAAGGGGCTGACTGAATAGTGGAATCTAGTGGAATCCAGTGGAATCTAGTGGAATCTAGTGGAATCCAGTGGAATCTAGTGGAATCTAGTGGAATCTAGTGGAATCTAGGGTGACTGAATGGTGGAATCTAGTGGAATCCAGTGGAATCTAGTGGAATCTAGTGGAATCTAGTGGAATTACTAAATTTTAGTGGAATTGACTGAACGGTGGAATCGAGTGGATTTTCTAAAAACCGACTGAACAGTGGAATCGAGTGGATTCTTTGACTGAATAGTGGAATCGAGTGGAATTTGACTGAATAGTGGAATCGAGTGGAATTTGACTGAATAGTGGAATCGAGTGGAATTTGACTGAATAGTGGAATCGAGTGGAATTTGACTGAATAGTGGAATCGAGTGGAATCGAGTGGAATTTGATTAAATTGTTAAACACTAGATATATGTTATAAGCTACGTGTGATCATATTACGTTAATTTTCGCCCATGTAAAATTGTTTGCAACGATTAAACTAGTGTTGTGCAAAAAGTGGCACAATATGTACTATATTAGTATTCTTACTAATCATCTCTATTGAACTGCCCAATGAATACCAACTGGAGTTGCTAAGGAATTGTTGATAAATAATGTTTATAAGATGTGTCTAAATAACATGGTAACAAAGCCTAACAGTAACTCAATAGTATTTATTTGTTAGACTTTGTTACCATGTTATTTAGACACATCCTATAAACATTATTTATCAACAATTCCTTAGCAAATCCAGTTGGTATTCATTCATTGGGCAGTTCAATAGAGGTGATTAGTCAGAATAATAATATAGTATCACATTGTGTCACTTCATGCACAACACTAGTTTAATTGTTGCAAACAATTTTACATGGGCGAATATTAACGTAATATGATGGACATGTAGCTTATAGCATATACGTGGTGTTTAACAATTTAATCAAATTCCACTCGATTCCACTATTCAGTCAAATTCCACTCGATTCCACTCGATTCCACTATTCAGTCAAAGATTCCACTCGATTCCACTGTTCAGTCGGTTTTTAGAAAATCCACTCGATTCCACCGTTCAGTCAATTCCACTAAAATTTAGTAATTCCACTAGATTCCACTAGATTCCACTGGATTCCACTAGATTCCACCATTCAGTCACCCTAGATTCCACTGGATTCCACTAGGTTCCACTGGATTCCACTAGATTCCACTAGGTTCCACTAGATTCCACTGGATTCCACTGGATTCCACTAGATTCCACTATTCAGTCAGCCCCCTTTACAAATACTACTACAAACAATCAAGTTCTAAATGCAGTAAAAAATTAAATAAGGATAGCTATACTATATTGTTGACCTACACCAGGCGTGCCCAAATCGATTTTAATTTCAGGCCACATTGGTTTCCTCAAATATTTAGGTGATCCAAAAAGGCCAATTGATAAACTTCAGATATATTTAGGGAGAGATAGGTTGGGGTATCCAAACGAAAATGGAACAGAAACGGTTAAGAAACACATCTAAAATCATGACAGACTACATAAAATGATCAAAATATTTACCGGATTAAATTTTACGCGGGCCGGATCCGCCGTATGTTGGACACCCCTGACCTACCAGTGCCGTAGCCACCAATTAAAAGTGGTCAGGTTAGACCGGGCTGGATACAGTACCAACAGGACCAAGGGTTCAGGTTAACCTGTCCAACCAACCAAAAGTGGTCAGGTTGAAACCTGACCAACCTGACCAGTGGCTACGGCCCTGCCTACACGGTAGAATAGATGGAAGTGAATATATGACATATATTCGACACTACTAGTAACCAGGCTTGGGGCTGATTACGATTACAATCGTAATCGATTGTAATCGATTACAACTTTTCCTGTAATCGTAATCGTAATCATAATCAAGCTTTTCTTGAAGGATGTAATCGTAATCGTAATCGTAATCACCCCCTAGTAATCAGCCCCAGATATGGCACCAGGCCCCCCCAAATTTTCCACAATAACTTTAAATAAGGATATAGTTTTAGGGTTCGCTGATCTCATTGCACCTCCAAATATATATCCGGCCCCTACAAATAATTCTTGGTGGCTACCCCCATGCACACGGGCATTATTTTTCGTGCGCATGAAACTCCGGGGCTTAATCGAAACAATCGTAATTGCATCGTAAAGAAATGAATTGTAATCGATTGTAATCGATTACAACATTTCCTGTAATCGTAATCGTAATCATAATCAAGCTTTTTCTGAAGGATGTAATCGTAATCGTAATCGTAATCGTAATCACTCACTAGTAATCAGCCCCAGGTCTGCTAGTAACTAATACAAGTTCAATATTATTCCTTAAGTACTATGCCGACTGCCTAGTGTTGTTGAATATAAAGTATTTGAATGTATTTGAACAAAATACAAATACATTTCAAAAGTATTTAATTACAATACAAATACTTATGCAAAAATATAAAAAGTATTTAAATACATCTCAAATACATGGGAAATGTATTTAAATTACATCAAATACAAAATATATTTGTATTTGACCCCAACCCTGACTGGAGCCCCTCTAAATCTCTTATCCAGCGGAATATCTTTGAGAAGTAGGGCTCGTTTTATTTCTCCTGTCATTTTCAGATCTATTTAAAAGTACCTGGCGCATGCGCTACTAGTACCTGGCGAATGCGCTTCTACTATATTTAATACATTTAACACGTATAGGCAACATTCCTATGAAATGTGACAGTTTCCTATGTGAATACAGTCACTCCCGTTATTACGAAGTGCTCGGGACCCATAGTTTCATTTCGTTCTAACCGGAGTAAAATCAATAGCTTAGACTTAGAGGCTACATGGGATTTAAATTATATCCATTTCGTTGTAACCGAAGTTTTATTAATAAGAGATTTTCGGACCATTGAATTACTTCGTTATAAGCAGGTACTTCGTTATATCCGACTTGGTTATAACGGGAGTTGGCTGTAAGTGTTTAGTTAATTATTCAGAATTTCAGATAGTGCCCAGTACTCAATATTTATTATTTAACGCTATTTCAAAACGAAAGCCTACTTAATTAATACACACCTCATATACGGATGTTGCGTCACACGAGTAGCGCATGCCCCAGGTACTTTTAAATATATGCATTTTCATGGCGTTATCCTCTGACATTTCAGCGTCCTGTGTTCTGGTCCATTCCTTGAGCTTGGACTGTAAAAAGTCTGTAGCGAGTTCTCCGGGTGGCCAAGTCATAGTCCGGAATCTCTCAGCGGCCGCGAATATATCCTTATCAGGGTCTAGTCGTTCCTTTAGATATTCGAATGCGGCAGCTATAGTGTCTAACTCGAGTACCTTCAAAACAACTTTCTCCTCGAGCTTTCCCCTCTTCACGTATGCGGGGAGTAGTCTTATAGCTGCTTTTTCTCCCCCTTCCGACCCGATTAGAGTTGATACCGCTGCGGTGAAAAATGGTTGCCATGACTGTATCGTCTGACCTTCTCTTAGGGGGTAACAAACCAATTACGTATCAGGCCCGTAGCACGCCAACATTTATTGGTGCGGCACAGTGACGTCACCATACTTATTATAAATATACATGAATCTTTTCTTCTTTATACGCGCTTTTACTCTATGTTTTAAGTTACTCCACTAAGGGAAATTCAAAAATTCAATAATACTAATAAAATTTTATACAGTCTTTATTGAAGTGTAGCAAGAGTTGCTACAGTCGAAACCGGTTTATTCTAACACCGGTTTTTTCTAACTAATCGGTTTTTTCTAACTAACGATTTATTTTAAACGTGTAAGAAATCTAATTTTGTGTTATTTTCAATCGGTTTATTCTAACTATCGGATTTTTCTTACTTTATTTCCATGCAAAGAATTGGTTAGAAAAAACCGGTTTCGACTGTACTTGGTAAAGAATCTAATGGTTACAAATACGATATTTATAATATTGGTTACGAACAGTTTGGCGGTGGCAGCAGCACGCAGTTGTGTTTACCAATACCATTATGCCGCTCCTATAGTTCTCGATGACTTAAATTTGTTCCCGAATATTTGTGTGGTCACTAAAATTATTGGTGCGGCCATGGCCGCACCTGCCGCACCTGCTCCTACGGCCCTGCGTATATAACAAGTTTAGAGACCACCCGGTAACTAAGTGACTAGACTATAACAATTGATGATTCAGAATCGAGGTATCCATATGGCGCAGCTGAAATTTATTGAGGTATTAAAATACGATAATTTAAATTTCCCAAACAAATATTAAGATATATTATGAGTGATATTTTGAGGTGGGTAAGGACGCTTCGCGGCCGTTAATTGTGTTAACTAACATACAAGTATATGAGTAGAACAAAACTAGGAACTCGTATATTATATTATTACGGTATATAGACTAATTTTGCAAAAAATTCAGTTAATTTACTTATACATATCATAAAATCCTAATATAGGACAAATTTCCAAGAAAGCGGGAGTTTGATGCTTAAAATCGTAATCACTAAAAGTACAAACACTAAGCTCCGAGTTATTATGGTAAAACTAGCTGATTGTAACCTGGGTCTGATGTGTTCGACGGCCAACATGGGTATGTCACTATAGTTAACTGACTTACGGATGTTACCTTTAGTCATGTCCTTAACCAGTTGTTGAAAATTCACGCGTTTCTGTCTCCATTTCAAGTAGAGAGATTCACGCTTACAAGCTTTGTTCTTTCCAAATATAGTTATGGACAACTTTCCCCAGATTAATTTGGCTTTGTGTCTATCTCCCATATCCAAGGCAGCCTTGATTATTCGAAAATTAGCATAACCGATTTTGAGAAGAGCCTGTACGAATTGCTCAATAGATGCCATGGCTAAATTAATAAATTAAATACAGTCAATTACTATAAGGTTGAACTAATTTAATATTATTTTATTGTGCCTTGCAAGTAGAAAATAAAATTTACTCACCTGTTATAATGTTGACGAAAGGGAAGTCGCGTCGAAGGTGAAGAAGATAAAGTCAAAAGTAAGGTCGAAAGTGAAGTCGAAAGAGTAGGAAAGATTTAAAAATCGATCAAAAAAGTAGAAAGAAAAACAAATAAATGGAGTAATAAGTTAATAACGATTGATAAAATTTTAAGAATAATTGTAAATAGTAAAAGTAGTCTTAAATATCAACTAAATTTGGCTTGTTTGTACAATACATGCATTACATATCAAAGAATGAGTGTTACTGTTGGATAAAATCAATATTCAAATAATTTAAAATCAGACTATTGAGTAGAATATACGATTCTAGTTAAAAATGATAAAATGCAAATTTGGTCAAAAATGAATATTTTTATTTAAAAATTGAATTATAAAATGTACCAAGTGAGATATAAACGTAGTTAAAAGGAAATATCTCTATAATAAATATTTGTCGAGTTATTAACCAAAAACCAAGGTCAAAATTATATTAAGTTTTGCTGACTCATCATGACGATTTTGGTATTATTAAAATGTTATATGAAATGTACCAAGTTTGTTCTTTCGAACGATATAACTATTTCTTACACTGGACTTATACTTTTTGAGTTATAAGCCTGAAAGCATGGTTTTTGAATCCGCTGCTAAGATAACAATCGTGAAATTGGATTGGTGTGTTCTGTTGTACTTTCCAGCTTACTTTTTACAAGCTTCTCGTTTTACACATTTCTCAGCATTTTCACTTTTTTGATAATTAGATACATAGGCGCGGACCCACCCGGGCCACCTGGCATGGGCTGGGCAGCCCGAAGGGGCTACCCAGATATTTATTTATGCCGTGAATGTAGCGGCCCCGGAATCGATTGGGCCGACCCCGGACCCTTCGGGCAAAGATTTTTGGAACCACATAGAACGTCGCATCAAACTTGATGCTCTTCGTTAACTTTAGAGTAGCAAGCATCAGGTCGGAAATAAATAAAACAGCTGTGCCTTCATTGTTGGGAAATTATACACTACCCCTATAAAAATTAAAAAAACCGGAATTAGATATCATTCTTTGAACTCCTCAGAGGTTCAGGGAACACCTGGAAAAAGTTATTTTCTTCGTTTGACCAGAGAATTTCTAATCTGACAATATGCAATTAATTGATGCTCCAGCTGGATCATCACTTGTTTGGTTATCAAAGATTTCCCTCAAATTATGGGTAGAATTTTCAGCCGCCCATTTTAACTTATTTCTAAGTTGGATTGTATGGGAATTTTAGACAGCTGGTGTGTGATTATGCTCTTGCTTGTTAGTCAGTAGATTACTGCCATGAGTGCCATCACAAATAAACGCCTTGCCTGGGCAATTCCAAGGCTGTGTCCTCCAAAGTGTGCATCGTAAATACTTAGTCCCTCCATAAATTTGAGTCAACTTATATCTGTAATCAATTGAAATGTAATGCTTAGAGTCAACTTTTTTGCCTTCACATATAGTGTACTCCATCTCCCAGGTAACTGAAGTCAAATTTATGTTGGTTTCTCCTGTTCGGATTAGCGAGGGTTCGGATTAGCGAGGGTTCGGATTAGCGGGGTTCGGATTAGCGAGGGTGTACTGTATTGCTACTAGAGCTATTGCTATTAGGCGAACACCACTGTCCTCAATTTAGGAACGTCGCAACATTCTGGCGCAAGCCTAGTAAAACAACAATTTGGTGGCCACTGAAATTCCATTTCAAATTTCATCAAATAAGTTTCAGATTAAAATAAACCAAGGTCTACTAATCTTTAAATAATTCATGGTTAAGAAGAGATATTCAATTCCGATCATCAAGAACATTATATAATATGAGGAATGTCGTATTGATATCTTAGCATTCAATAAGAATAGATCCTATAGAAGTAGAAGACTTTTCTTTTCTGATCAGAAAACGTGGTGGATTTGGACAATTTTAATTATGATATAGTCCAAGATCATACTACTCTATTTGATATTCTGCAGCTAAATGAGACGTTTGGAGTCCAAAAAAGTATTTTACCCTGTCTTTTTCTGTATTTCAAGCTCATGACGGGATAGATGACAAGCAACCCGAAAACACTCCTCTTCAGGACGTTGATTACGCGGAAGACATCTCCAATCGCTGCCCTACCCAATGTACTTACAATTTATCTTCTAAATGTCATGTTCAAAGTTATCGAGGACAATGCAAATTTAAATGGAATTCTCTGACATACTTTCTAACCCAAACAGTACGAGCTCTAGGATCGGATAAAAACTGAAAGAGTTGATTCAAATATGTGTTGTTCTCGTGGAATTCTTCGTCAAATCATAGTGTCATTTCACCAACATTCTCAGATTTGTCTGAAACTTTGTGAGTCGAGAGTACTTAGCTGTTCATTGTATTCCTGCAAGTTTCAAAAATTTCCGCAATGCTATTCTCAAATTAATACGTCACGAAATTTGGCATTTTCATCATTTTTTAAAAACTTTCAAGAATACTATTTGACTGCCATATTTCAAACTGCTATATTTTTGTCAGTTTTAATGCTAGCAATATGATCTTTACACTACACACAGTTTATAATTCGTAGATTCCTATGAATATAATAATTATTTGATTTATGTCATTGTATCATTTATTTTTTGGACTGGAACTCACTCATGCTATGTAACCGGAACTATGACGTAACTCTAGGGGGAATGTTGGGAAGTGAAATTTATTTTTCTAACACATTCCTTATTCGACTCTTTCAATATGGTGAAAGTTTCAAAAATTTCCCATTTTTCCCCTCTTAGATATTAAACACTTTATGTCACTAACTCAATTTTACAGTTAGCAAATTGGAAATATATTTTCCAAAACTTTCCAAAATTAATAATTTGATTTATCAAAACTAAATTTGCCGTTTTTTTATTCTTGGCAGTGATACAATTCTTTTGTAGTTACTAAATCTGGCAAAGGTATGTATATAATTGAATCAATTACTGAACAATTGTGTTGACGATATCTTAACTACAACCTGGTAACTATAGTATGTATTTATACTTTAAAGGAAATGATATTGTAGGTAAATATATACACGTTATATTCATATTATTGTATTCAAATATTCATTCTGCAATCAAGATTTCTAAATACTTTATTCTCTTCAATGTCTTTAACTAATTGTTCTTTTGGTGAGATTGGTGACTCTAATTGTCATAGCACAATTTACACTCATGGAAAATGTGCTCTATTGTTAATAACTGATCTTTCAACTAAGGACGTTGACTTGTTAATTTGGAGAACAGGAGTTCGTAAGCGTAACTTAAAGACAATCTGTCTTCATCATCAAAAAATATATTTGGATAAATATTCTAAATTAAATCCATATTGTTGTGACCCATTTAATAAGCACAGTACCAATAACCAGAATTGCAAAGGTGAGTTTATTATTAACTATTATGCTAATATACGTATGTAATTGTATATTATACAAAATTAGGTACAATCACTATTACTCAATGTAATGCAATGAATTTGTCAAGTTTTGATGTATCAGTTGTGCCTGGGCGGAAAGTATGCTCCCGTTGTTATTCTCAATTATCGGATATTTTGAAAGAACCTAGAGAATATAGAATGTCTAAATCATTTCATTCGCCAAATACAACAATTAGAGTACCAGGATATACAGATTCGAATATAACAGATCAGGATATTGATATTCAAACGATTGATACAAGATTAACTCAGGTATTCCATTTAAACTGATTGATTTTATAGTCCAAAATCTATTGAGTATGGACTCTGGAGGTAGCGGATACTGCAAACTTATTAATATACTCCAAGTTTTCACAAATATTTATACTATTTGTGACAACTAGTAGTATAATAAGTAACAGATAAATGAAATTATTAATTAGTGTTGAGTATACACTATACTGCAGAGGTTTTCTCGAATATTTTATTTCGCGACCCACATGTTGAGAACCACTGCTCTACTGTATAATAGTGCTTTTTTGAATCCCCAAGTTGACCATCTCAAATTTACCCATTTAATTTTCACCGTATTATGGTTATTGTAATTAATGTATTTGATTAATTTATCTAGGATATGCTAGAAATTGTTATAGATGAACTCCCTATTGCCCTTGGTATTTCACCAGTAAATAAACATGGTAAGCAATTTCACGGAAGACAAATTGAATTTAAAAAAAAATTAACAAGATTGCAAGATTGTTTAGAGGTGAGTATATACGAATTCAGGGTTGCCGTGGGAGTGGAATTTCTATTCCCATCTCAATCCCACAATAATTTTGTGGGGATCATCATATGGGTTTCCATTCGTTTTTCGAAATGGTTCGCTTTCAGAATTTGAATATCTTCTATAGATTGTAAGTTCCATATGGGGATCCCCATAGG
The DNA here is from genome assembly GCA_028753945.1 of Hexactinellida sp. DTS-2022. NCBI lineage: Eukaryota > Metazoa > Porifera > Hexactinellida > Hexactinellida sp. DTS-2022. The sequence goes on along the minus strand of JAPNXP010000011.1, from coordinate 893,483 downwards.
GGATAATCTGATTCCCATTTCGATCCCATTTCTATGGGTATGGGGATCCCATGGTAATTCCCAAACCCATGGCAACCCTGTATACAATTTTCTAAATTCGATTTTAACACAATCCTGAAATTAGTCTATAGAGGAAGGTCAAGAAATTTCATATTCAACTACGAGCAGCAATATCGGAAACTTAACAGTTGAGGAAAAAGCTGAAGAATATGATCGTCTAATGTATTTGATCAAGAATGAAATTTCTCATTCTGATACTCGTAAGCAAACGCAGTTACTTACTTTAGCCCCGCAGAATTGCTCTCGTGAAGCTGTATCTAAGTATTTTGGTACTTCACTATACTTGGTAGATCTCTCACGGGAATTATTGCAAAATAAGGGTATCCTTGGAGAAGTTGAATCTAAAAATGGTAAGATATAAGATTTTACGATACACCTACTTACTTCCATCTGGTTAAATGAAAACAATCTGTAATAGGGAGAAAGTTGCCTGAAGAAATTACCAGAGCTGTTGAATATTTTTACGAAGATGACGAATTCACACGTCAGATGCCAGGAAAGAAGGATTATGTTAGTATCGCGAAAAATGTTCACGTCCAAAAGAGATTAATTTTGTCAAATTTAAAAGAATTACATGGAGAATTTAAAAGAAGTCATCCAGATAAAAAGGTCAGGATACTTTTTCACTAATTGCTGTGAATGCGTAATATGTGTGATGTAATAAAACAATGTGTGGTCATATGTAGTTCGTTATGTTGTGCACCATTCATCAATAAATTTCGAATTAGACAATTCTACAAATAGGATGCGCTAATAGAATTTCACTGTAGTACAGAGATAATCATTCTATTGACGTTAATCCAACTTAATCTTTCTAGATTTCTTTTTCTAAGTTCTGCACTTTACGCCCAAAGTGGTGCGTACTTGCTGACTCATGTGGAACTCACTCAGTATGTGTATGCTCTATCCACCAAAACAGTATTCTTCTAATCGATGCTCTAGACATTCCCGACTCATACAAAACATTGATGTCGAAGTTGGTGTGTTCTCTTGATAATCATGAATGCATGATCCATCGATGTGAGAAATGTCCTGGAGACGGCAACCTCAGACAATATCTAACTACGATAGTGAAAGAAAAAGATGAACAGGTATTGCTATTTATTTATATAACAATTTTGGAATACTCTTTATTGAGCATGTGACATAATTTATTATATTCGGTGGAAGACAACTATACAAATACTTGTATTATATTCCTCCCATTTGAACTTAGTGTATTTTACATTCTAGGCACTAATTTACTATAAACAATGGGAGAGCACTGATAGAACGACCTTAGAGACACACACATTGCCATTAGATAAGTTTTATGATGTTCTTATTGCTTCCATCGAGAAATTGACGTCACACTCATTCTTATCCAAAGTTCAGAGTTCTTATTGTAAAGAACTGAAGAATAACCTTGAAGATGATACAGCTATTATTCTTGTTGACTTTGCTGAGAACTATTCCTTTGTTGTTCAAGATGAAGTTCAAGGATTTCATTGGAATAATTCGCAAGCCACGTTGCATCCAATTGTCATCTATTATAAACAAAATGGTAACATTTTAATATGAGTTTTTGCATTTGTAATTGAGTCGAACATTACTTCGATTAAAATAAATTATTCGAATGCAAGTTTCCTTACATTATACTGTAGATATTCTATGCAACAAATCTTTCTGCTTCATTTCTGATGATACAGAACACGATGTCATCATGGTATATAAAATCCAACAAGTATTTACAGAATTTTTGAGGGGAATATTACCATGTATCGAAAAAGTCATATATTTTAGTGATGGGTGTGCAGCTCAATATAAAAATAAGAAGAATTTTTATAACCTGTGTCAACATAAAGCAGAATTTGGAATTGAAGCAGAATGGAACTTTTTTGCAACTTCTCACGGGAAATCACCTTGTGATGCTATAGGAGGTACTGTAAAGAGAGTAACTGCAAGAGCCAGTTTACAAAGACCGAGAGTTAATCAGATATTAACATCATTGGAGATGTTTGAATTTTGCTCAACTACCACTAGCCTCTCAACCATTAAATTCTTTTATATACCTCAATATCAGCTGACTGAACTAAGAAAGACATTTGAAGCCAGGTATGTTGTATGCAAATTAATTCCCAACTTATAAATTCGTTCTACTTATTTTTTACTTTCAATACAATATTCTCTTAGATATTTAGATATCAAGGCTTTGCCTGGAACACGTAGTTATCATCAATTTGTTCCATTGGATACAACACTAATTGGAGCTAAGAGGTACAGTAGACAAGTAGATTTTACCATGACTTTTGATTTCTCAAAACAAAGAAGAGCGAAAAATTATAATATTATAGAATATCATGAGGTTTCATACCTGAATATCGGTGATTATGTCGCCTGTATATATGACCATGACTGGTATATAGGGATAGTTGAAATGGTGTGCGAGGAAGAAGGTGATCTACAGATTAAATTTATGCACCCAAAAGGACCAGGGAGACCTATGAATTGCTTTTTCTGGCCTCCAAAAGAAGATAATTGCTATATACCGAATAATGACATCCTTTGCAAGATATCGGCACCAACTCCATCATCAAAAGCAGCACGAAAATACAAGATTTCTTTAATTGATGCCAAATCTATTAGTGATTTGATGACAACACGCTTACAATCAAAGAAATAAGGTTTATATCAATCTCAACAATATTTTTCCTTGTTTCTTCATAAAAATAATAATTCCTTTGTAATTAAATATATATAATTCTTATTATTACGTATTTGCACCTGTTTTAGCTACCTTGATAGTAATATCATCAGAACTCAGTATATTAATATAAGTAAATACGTGATATGTACATTTATTTGAAAAACAACCATTCACAAAAATAAAGTTTGAGATATGGTTAGTAATTGATTCAATTATATACATACCTTTGCCAGATTTAGTAACTACAAAAGAATTGTATCACTGCCAAGAATATAAAAACGGCAAATTTAGTTTTGATAAATCAAATTATTAATTTTGGAAAGTTTTGGAAAATATATTTCCAATTTGCTAACTGTAAAATTGAGTTAGTGACATAAAGTGTTTAATATCTAAGAGGGGAAAAATGGGAAATTTTTGAAACTTTCACCATATTGAAAGAGTCGAATAAGGAATGTGTTAGAAAAATAAATTTCACTTCCCAACATTCCCCCTAGAGTTACGTCATAGTTCCGGTTACATAGCATGAGTGAGTTCCAGTCCAAAAAATAAATGATATAATGACATAAATCAAATAACTATTATATTCATAGAAATCTACGAATTATAAACTGTGTGTAGTGTAAAGATCATATTGCTAGCATTAAAACTGACAAAAATATAGCAGTTTGAAATATGGCAGTCAAATAGTATTCTTGAAAGTTTTTAAAAAATGATGAAAATGCCAAATTTCGTGACGTCATAATTTGAGAACAGCATTGCGGAAATTTTTGAAACTTGCAGGAATACATTGAACAGCTAAGTACTCTCGACTCACAAAGTTTCAGACAAATCTGAGAATGTTGGTGAAATGACACTATGATTTGACGAAGAATTCCACTCTCCCTTTAATTGGTTTGGAAAACCAATAGACCATGACCATTGTCAGCGTGTAAAATTACGCCTGCATGCAAATTTTCAGATTTCTAGAGCATATAATATTTCCCACATTCTCTTTAATTAAATCGGATATCAATTATGCAACAAGTTTAATGCAAGAGTCATACGATACACCATATAAGTTAGCTAAATTAGTTAGGTATATCTTACATTCAAGATAAAACGGAGCTACATATGTTATTGGATTAAAAACTAATAGTATAATTCTTAAATAAAACATCATTTCATTCAAAATGGCGGCACAAATCCCTGAGACTGGCCCGGTGCCAATCCTCGATCCCATAGCCTCAGCAATTAACAACACAATTGACAGGTTAATATACTCTCTCGAGCAGAGAAGACTTTATCTTTTAACCGCATTAAGGGATAAACGAGAAGAAATGAGAGGCAGTCAGGTAGCTCTAAAGCAGGTGGAAGAGCAATTAGTTGAGTCCAGTAAAATGCTAGAAGGTATGTTGACACATAATCTCCTCCGTTCCATGCAAGAGAAAGTTGTCACCGAGTTGGAAGCAAAACGGGTGGAATTTCAAGCCAATACACCATTAAGTCAAGAAATTATATTCACATGTGATACACAATATATCGATAAACACATCGACTGCTTGGGAGAGATCGTTACCCTCGAGATACCTTCTATGCCTATTATCCCATTTTACGCTGAATTCCAACAACCAATTGTTGCTTTTGGTAAAAGAGGAACTGGTCCCACAGAGTTTAATGGTCCACAAGGATTCTCAATTCAACCTGAAACAGGACACATATATTTGGCAGATCGTGAAAACAGTCGAATACAAATATTCTCATCAAATGGAGATTACTACAACCATTTCGGAAATCAGCACCTGATGAAACCATATGGTGTTTTGATCCACCTGGATAATATCTATGTCACTGACACAGGACACCACGTCATATTCCAATTCAAGTTTCCAGAACTCAAAATGATTAAGCAAGTCGGGGAAAAGGGGTCTGGTAGTGATAAATTCAATAAACCTAAACAACTCGCTATCTCTCCCAATGAACATATTTGTGTTGCAGACGAAAACAACGATAGACTCCAAATTGTGTCTACTAGTCTATCTTTTCAAGGTGTTCTACAGCACCCAACGATGACACGACCATCTGACCTTAAATTCTGTCACAATGAATTGTTTGTATTGAGCTGTAGAGATAATCCATGCATTCACGTGTTTGGTCTTTCAGGAGAGAAGACACGCTCCATTATTACCAGAGGAGATGAAATGCAAATTAAAGAAGCATATTTTTTCTGTTTGGACAGTCGCAGTAACATTATTATTAGCGACTGGTCTGCTAACTGCATCAAGGTGTTTTCACAAACAGGAGATCTCCTTCATACAATAGGACGACAAGGACATCAAGCTGGAATGTTCCACCGACCAAAAGCAATATCAATCTTTCACCAAAATGAACTTATTTGTATTTCTAATAATTTGAACTATGGTTTTCAAATATTTTCAGCTTAATTAAAACCATGTATCCAAGCATTAATCAATTGTCTTTTATATTTACTCCTATTCTAATTATTGGAATGTAATTATGCGAATACTTGAATCAGATTTGATTGAGATATTTAAGGCTATTTAATCTATATTGTTAAAACTCCATTGTTGTGTTTGTTTGTGTTTCTTGTCCGGATTGTATTAAAGTGATAGGGGAATAGAAACAGCAATTATATTGGTGTAGAACTACCAAATATTATATAGATAAACAAGTATATGCTGATTAAAAATTTCGCATTTATAAATTATAATATAAATAGAAGCTGGAATTTTTAGGCTAAGAGAAAAATCATGATATGATCGACCTGCGTGTACAATATATCCGTGAGTACTTAAATAAACATATGTTTGAGTTGATTGGAGAGACTGTAATATCTTCAAATCCGATTTTTAGCATACAGGAGTAATTTTTGGCACCCGACGAGTTCAAGATAACGACTAGTCGCAAAGTTATGACATCATTCTTGTAGGATTTCATTTGGGGGGGCATCCCAAAATTTAGGGGGGACTCCCCTGAAAAGATTTGGGCACCCCCCATTTTATACAACTGAATATGTATTTGGGGGAGTCACCCCAAAATTCCTACAGTAACTCACTTTGGGGGAAGGTCCCCCCATTTTTGGGTGAGTCCCCCTAAAATTTATGTTTTAATTTGTGAAATTTGGGGTTGTCTCAAGGCTTTTTAGTGTGCTTGTTACAGTGTAAACGCGTTGACACTGGGTACGCGTTTACACTGCAACATATCTCGCAGTTTGGGTTATAATATTCATTACAGACTTGTAGCCAGAATTTGATAGTGGGTGAGGCTATGAGAATTGCATGGGGGGCTGAGTTTCAAAATATCAAATGTTAAGCCATAGCAATCTTATAGTTTGCCAATCTATACTAAGGCAATTGCACTCTAGTGAATTACTGGATCATGGATGGCAATTACCATGGGTTTTCCAAGTTTCTACTAATTTTCATATTCATTCTGTGAACAATTCCAATGACCCAATGTACTTAGATAATCTCTTGAAACCCTAATGCTCTTTTCCATCATTATATATACTTTTTAATTAATCCTATTTGATTTTGTCTAAAAGTTTTTGATCGGAAAGGTTTCTTTTGATCGGAAAGGTTCAAACTTTCCCGAATAAGTGTCCCGGTGCTTATTGTTTTCGTGGGCCAAATTTACCCTAAATTTCTTGAAAATTCCCAAAAATAATATTTAGGTGCATTGCATAAATCAATGTAATTACACTTCGGTTATCAACTATTGGGTACTAATTTTATCTTACAAATGCCATTTTATTGACCCGGCGCTTATTGGGAAATACGGTATAAACAACATATTTTATTGCGACAAACACATCGTGAAAAGATTTTATAAATTAGGGTTTCTAAGTACAAATTTGGAATAATTAGGTTTAGTTTGTTGGTGTTTATAAAAGCTGGAATTCCCATATTTGTTAACATTTCTAACAACTCTTACCAATTGCAACTAATTATGAGAGCATTTTAAGATACATAACATAATGTTAGTTCAGTTCTTATGACTTGATAATGCTCTATAATGTTTGTCAGCTTTTTCACAAACGTAGGAGCAATTATTCTACCATACGTACTACGCATACAATATACGTAACTTTACAGTCAGTCGTATGACTTTTTGATATAAACTATAGGCTTATTTTGGAATATATTTATATGCATGAGCCAAGATCTATTAGCGAAATCAAATATTCATTAGTTTGAGATAACAGAAATAGTTCATTATGGTAAGTATAATTGTTTATTGTTTATTTACTCGATTACTTATGGAATTATTTATGCACTGACAAAGTTATTTTGAACATCTAAAGTTCCCCTTTGCGTTAGCCGAGTTTTTATATTAAAAGGTGTTAGTTTATCTATAATTACGTAACTCCTTTGAAATCTGTTATTATATACTGTTTATCTATATGCTAATTATACGTAGTACAGTAGAACCTCATAATCCGGAATTCAGCAGAACCGACACTTTTCTTTATCCCAATGAGCTGTTTTGACAAAAACTGTCCGCCCGGACAGTTTTTGTCAAATTTAGCAAAAAACGTTGTTTTGACAAAAACTATCCGGTCGAACAGTTTTTGTCAAACACTAAATACAATCCTGAATATCCGGATTTTTTGATTATCCGGGAACCCTTGGTTGATTTAATACAATGTGTTTAACCTAATTATCCCAACTTGTTTTGAGTGATCCCATAGAGTTCGGATGATCAAGGTTATACTGTATTAGATTATTAGCAGTGGCTGCGCTATGGGGAGTAAGGGGGGGGCTTTACACTACTTTTACAAACTTTCAATAAAAAAACTTACAGCAATTAGCTTACGTCAACCCAAACACAAAGGAATAACACAATTATCGAAGGAAATCGATTTTGGGACCCAATGTCTCTATGCGCCGCCTCAACACACCGATACTTCCAGCCGCACTCCCACCAGCTGGAGCATGTGAACACGCTGAAGACTGCCAAGCCCTACTTCGCACCAATGCCAGTTATATACCGGGCTCCTAACGGACCTCATGTCGTTCACACTTCTCAGAGAATAGACTTCTCGGCTTACGCTGAGCCAATCCCTGCTTCCATTGCTAAGCCAGCCCACAGACCCCTGAAGGGGGATTTTCTATCATCCCGCACACACGATGACGTGTTCAATCCTCTCCCTCTTAACAGGATACCTCCTGCGGCAGTGGACCGCTTCTCGGCTGAGACCACCACAAAGTCTTCGTACAGAGTGTCCAGGACTCAGTCTCTCCACTCTGTCATTCCAATGTCCGCGCAGCATCGCTATGCCGCCTCTCTTGAGCACTCCACCACCTTCAACAGCGGTACTTCTAGGGATGAGCGGGGAGAGTATAGTGAGCATTTCCCCTCATTCTTTGCCACTGGAGAGAAGTGGTCCGGACAGGTTCATATGACAACTATCCCAGTTCGTATATCAACTCGAAACCCTCGACGGATCCTTCGTCCTCATCTCACCTTATCCAACCTCATTTCTGTCAATTTACTACCTCCCAAACACCATCGCCACTCCACCCAACTATCATTTAGATACATTAATGCTAGAAATCTTAAAAACAAAACTGCATACTTTCTAGACCATATCAATGAACACAGACCAGACATTGTTGCCATCACTGAGACTTGGCTAACCACTAGAGATACTTCCGCTAGAGCTGAACTAACGCCCCCTGGTTACAAACTTCTAGATCAGCCTAGGTGTTCATCACGTAAAGGAGGGGGCACTGGACTCCTTATCCGTGACATATTTACCTTCAAACATAACACATCCGGTCACCACTCCTCCTTTGAATCAGCCGACTGGACTATCTCTATGGGAAACCAAGGCATACGCATCATTGTTATTTACAGGCCTCCGTATTCTGTGAGCCATCCCACCACTACGTCTACATTCCTCGAAGAATTCTCTTCTTTTCTTGAAAATGCAATCCTTTGCCGAGAACCTCTCATCATTACTGGCGACTTCAATATTCACTTAGACATGCCATCAGAGTCTATTTTATTCACTGAGCTTCTTAAATCATGCTCCCTTATACAACATGTTAAGCTGCCCACCCATGAGAAGGGTCATACTCTTGATCTTATCATTACAAGAACCTCTGATCAGATAATACTATCCGACCCTATAGCCGATGAACTTTTTTCTGACCACTTCGCTCTTTCTTGCTCCCTAACCCTCATTAAACCCGAACTTTCTAGTAAAGAGATTACATTCCGCCGAAAATTAATAGATACTCAACTCTTCTTGGAAGACCTCGCAGGTTCCGAACTTTGTCTTAGCCCACCTGACAATCCTGATGATCTTCAATCCTTGTATGAAAGCACCCTACGTGCTATCTACAACAACCATGCACCCACAAGAACGAAATCGATTGTATCTCGGCCTCTTGTTCCTTGGTTCACCAACGCCATAAAACATACCAAGCATGTGAAACGAAGTGCTGAGCGGAAGTGGCGGCTTACACGCCAAACAATCGACCTGGAGAATTACCACGAAAAAAGAAACATAATGACATTTATGATGAACCGTGAACGTTCTGCATACTATACCGAATTGATAAACGAACATAGTCATGACAAACGCAAACTATTCAATAAAGCTAAATTATTGCTTGGATTGAACGATGAACATATGCTACCACCCCACTCTGACAAATCTACATTAGTTCATGAATTTGCTAACTTCTTTGCTATGAAGGTATCCAAAATAAGATCTGACATTGACTCCAACACAACCATTCTGAATCCATCTACATCGTCTAACTCCACTTGTTATCAATTCTCCAAATTCAAAGAACTATCTGAACAAGATATAAAGGATCTGGTCAGTAAGGGTTCACACAAGACATGCGACCTTGATCCACTACCATCTTCACTGATCAAATCCTCCATTAACATCCTTGCTCCTGTCCTGAAGAAAATTGTAAATACTTCCCTATCCAAAGGTCATTTCTGCTCTTGCTGGAAACGCGCTATTATTCGTCCTAAACTTAAGAAGAGCAACATTGATCCTGTCCTTGCAAATTATCGTCCATTATCCAATCTATCTTTTCTCTCAAAACTAGTTGAGAAAGTAGTTGCTGCCCAGACAGTTGATTATCTTAATACTCATAATCTCCTTCCAAGGACACAATCTGCGTATAGAAAACACCACAGCACAGAGACCGCTCTAGTTAAGGTAAAGAATGACATACTCCTCAATATGAACCAACAACATGTCACCCTTCTCGTTCTCCTTGACCTTAGCTCAGCGTTTGATACCGTCGATCACGCCATTCTACTCAACCGTCTTCACAGCTGCTTCGGTATTTCTGATACTCCATTATCCTGGTTCGAATCTTATTTATCTGGCAGAAAACAATTCGTTTCTATTAATGGAACTTCATCCTCTGATCATAAAGTCGAATACGGTGTCCCTCAGGGTTCCTGTCTTGGTCCGCTTCTTTTCATACTTTACATAAGTCCTCTTTTTGATGTCATAAAATCCCATCTACCTAATATGCATTGCTACGCAGATGACACTCAAATATACACTTCATTTAAACCAGACTCATCGACAACTGAAGAACTTGCACTCACCACCATCGAGTCCTGTGTTGCTGATATCCGCACGTGGCTAACCAATAACAAATTATCTATCAATGACTCAAAAACAGAATTTCAGATTATTGGCACCCGCCAACAACTAGCAAAAATCAATATCAATGAAATATCTGTTGGCAAATTTAAGATTACGCCATCCCAAGAGGTTAAGAATCTTGGAGCTTGGTTTGACAATACCCTCACTATGTCTTCACACGTGACCAAGGTTGCATCCTCTTGCTTCTACTTTCTCTATAATATCCGGAGAATTAGGAAATATCTCTCTCGACAGGTATGTGAAACCCTAGTAAACGCTCTTGTTACCTCTCGTTTGGATTATTGCAATGGCCTACTCTACGGACATCCTTCCAAACTACTTTCTCGCCTCCAACGTGTCCAGAATAGCGCAGCCAGACTTATCCATCAATCATCTATACTTTCTGAGTCAATACCACTGCTATATGATCTCCACTGGCTGCCCATCAATTACCGAATCATCTTCAAAATCCTCTTGATCACTTTCAAAGCAATCCACTCAAATGAACCTGCATACATCTCAGATCTCCTCAAAGTGAAACGCCCAACCCGCTCTCTTAGGTCGGGATCTGCAATTACGCTTGATCAACCAGCAATCAACTCATTCAAAACTCTCGGTGATCGCTCATTCACCATCGCAGCACCAAAAGAATGGAATCGCCTCCCTACTGCCATCAGAAATTCCCCTTCCCTAGAAGTCTTTAAAAAACAATTAAAAACCCATCTTTTTCTAGAAGCATTCAAGAAATGCTAACATACTCCACTGAGTCCACATCATACTTGAGTACACTTTTGCAAACGCACACGCACTTTTATTTATATTGATTTTAATAGATTCCTGTACAGCGCATTTGAACATATTTTTATGGAATTTGCGCTTTAGAAATGCATTATTATTATTATTATTAATATATTTATATGCATGAGCCAAGATCTATTAGCGAAATCAAATATTCATTAGTTTGAGATAACAGAAATAGTTCATTATGGTAAGTATAATTGTTTATTGTTTATTTACTCGATTACTTATGGAATTATTTATGCACTGACAAAGTTATTTTGAACATCTAAAGTTCCCCTTTGCGTTAGCCGAGTTTTTATATTAAAAGGTGTTAGTTTATCTATAATTACGTAACTCCTTTGAAATCTGTTATTATATACTGTTTATCTATATGCTAATTATACGTAGTACAGTAGAACCTCATAATCCGGAATTCAGCAGAACCGACACTTTTCTTTATCCCAATGAGCTGTTTTGACAAAAACTGTCCGCCCGGACAGTTTTTGTCAAATTTAGCAAAAAACGTTGTTTTGACAAAAACTATCCGGTCGAACAGTTTTTGTCAAACACTAAATACAATCCTGAATATCCGGATTTTTTGATTATCCGGGAACCCTTGGTTGATTTAATACAATGTGTTTAACCTAATTATCCCAACTTGTTTTGAGTGATCCCATAGAGTTCGGATGATCAAGGTTATACTGTATTAGATTATTAGCAGTGGCTGCGCTATGGGGAGTAAGGGGGGGGCTTGAGCTCCCCACAATTTCTTTTGGGCTCCCAAAGATTTTTTTGAGCCACCTCCGTTGGGGGGCTCACCGGGTGAGCAAAAAGAGATCACATAAAATTTTCCAGTGGCAAAATATAGACAACATAAAGTATTCTATATTTTATGTATTTCAATACATTATCGCAATTTAAAGCCTACTAACACACAGTGGTTTAAAATGGGAGTTAGTAAAGAATAGGTATCCTGGTTGCAGATAGACATATGAAATGTATTAAATGCATATGGGTTATTGATAGCTGCGAATTGAATGGCATCATCAAAAATGATGTATTCACTCTTTTAAGTTTAGTTCTGGGCGATTTGTTGTAAATCAATGAAACACAAAATTTTTGGTTTGTTAACAATCTTTTAATACTCACCCACAGTTATTGTTAAAATATCTTGAACATGGGGAATATTTCGTAAAAGTCCGGCCCCAAAGGATATAAGGATTTGTACACTCATGTAAAGGGGGTAGATGGTTATTGAATGTAATTATAATGTGTATTAGAACTCATATAAACCCTAGATGACTTTTTCTAGCATAGCTGTCACTTGCGCATCACACTAAATAACCTCCGAATTGTGCAAAGCTAACTTCCTTCAATATCAAAATCCCAATATGAGTTCATAGTTCGCTGCTCTCATTGATGAAATTGTACTTAAGTGCTCAGTTGTTCTTAATATACAATATTTACATACATTTGGGTAACCAAAAAAGATATACTACTGAATAGTCTCGAATAATTAGTTTTAGCATTTTCATAGCAACACAAAGTGACAATGGAATTCGCTAAAATATTTAAAGTTGAGCACTGTTTCGGGACGTGTCAGTTTAAACTATGAATTTAGATATAGTTAAGGATATCTTGTATCAATATCTAATTGTAGTTTTGTGAAGTTTACTTTTATGGGCACTTTTGAGTTTTTATTTTTGATGCAAATGTAACAACAGATATAGAATTTGATTTCTCAAACGAAATATTGAAAATACATTAATGAAAACAGGTTATTCGGTTTCAGCATACTTGAAATGTATAAACTAAACTTAATTTGTCTTTGAAGTGAAGCTAAATTTAGAATTATCTAGAACTACAATTTCAGCTAAAATGATCATGCATATTTGGAGTGCAATTGTATTGCTTTTAGGCACTCAATTGCTTAGAAATTTGAAATGAGCTTTAGTCAAACAATAAGTAATCAATTGAATCGCTTAGAAACGAATTCTATTTTTTTCCTATTCTTTGGTTCTAAACCACTGTGTAACAATTTCAGGATACTCTTGTTTAGTCTAATTCGATCCGACGATTTCCCCCTTTTGCGAAATGATCTATCACAATGTCTGGCTCCTCGGCAATCTTGCTTGTTACCTCAATGTTCACATTGACCACTGCAAGATCACTTAGACGAATGTTACTCATTGCAGCTTGTAACCAAGTCTTAATTCTCTTCATTGCGGAAAATGACCTCTCAGCAGAAGCACTTGACACCGGCAATGTTGCAGCTATCTGGAGTGCCGGATACAGGACACTGAACACACGCTTGTGCTGCTGAGTGAACCTGAGGAAGTCTATGAGAGCTTTCGGGAGTTCATCAACATCTTCTCTCGCCCAGATATGAGACACCATGGCGAGTTCCGTCTTCAGCGTCGGTGTGTCTTGAGAGTCAACAAGTTTGTAGTGCTGGCAGAACCCCGCGACCATAACTGCGTTGAGGAAGTGCGTAGAACTTGGTGAGAGCGTGATGATGCCATTGTATATTGTCATGTTCTCATCTGTTAGAAACCTGGCCTTTAGCTCGCCAGTCACCTTTTCGCACGTGGGAATGAAAACCTTGGTAAGATAGTCTTCTTTGCTGTGACAGCGTTTTTCCTCGCGGTTGATATAATCATAAAGTTGTGAAGTTGCTGGAGTGTGTCAAGCAGGTCTGCATTCCTCGCTGAGCCATTGACAACATCAACTACCACCAAGTTGAGCCCATGCGAGTAGCAGTGGATGTAAATCGCATTTGGCATGTCCTTGCGCATGAGGACCTGTAGACCATGGAGTCTTCCGGACATGACGCTTGCCCCATCGTAACATTGCGCCACACATGAGCCCAAATCAACCTTATTCTCCGTCAACGAAGCAACTATCTTAGACTTCAGACTAGCAGCATCTTGCCCATCCGTCGCAGGAGTGAAAGCCAAAAAAGCCTCCTCTGTGTGTCCAGCAGATTCATCGTAGTAGCGAAGACAGATACTGATCTGCTCCTCCTTAGATGCATCCTTGGCCTCGTCGCAAATGATACTGTAGAAAAGCATCAGCCACATCCGAAGTGATATCTTGAGGAATGAGCTGTGCAATGGAGTGGATGAGGTCGTCTTGAATGCTGTGATGCGTGTATTTGGCATTCTTGGATCCCTCTGCTAGGTGTCAGCAATCTGCTTATCATGCTTCGCGACCAACTCCAAGAGAACGAGAAAATTTCCTCTGTTCTGGCTCCTCCTTCGCGATGTCCACGCAATGCAATTCCCTGGCGAGCACACATAAATACAACGTCCAGAATGGCTTTGAGGTAGTCACGATTCTCCTTTACGTACTGTGCGTGTCCATCATCCAAAAGTGCCTTTACACTTCCAATCACCTTAGAACTCTTGAACGCAGCATATTTTGAGGCTGCGATACAGTGAGAAGTCGCTCCACGTGGGTCTTCAGTTTGTCCAACGCCTTCTTTCAGTTCGACGTTCCCATACTGGTGAATGCAGGGTCTGCCTGAGACCCTGATGGAAAGTGGCGGCAGTAATAACAGTAGGCTTTGTCCTGCTGCTGCGAGTACTCCAACCAATCGCGACCGGCATACCATGTCGACTGAAACTGCCTGGCTCTGAATTCTTAGGGTATGAATTCAGTTGAGGCTTCGCTGGCCCATCCTCCAGGTTTTGAGACAAATCTGAAGGACCTGGAAGAGCCACTGCAATCTTTAGAAGAACAGAACGCACAAGAGGGGCAAAGTCACTAGCAGGTCTTTCGGCGAACATCTGTATATGTATAGGTGACTAACTAATAATATAATATTGTTAATACGTATATCGAAAAAAATTCGGAATAAATGAGCCCCCATTGATTAATGAAAAGCCCCTCCTCACCCCCACCAGTGGCGGCACGCTAGCGCCACCACTGATTATTAGATGAGTTAAAGAATAAAGATTCTCACTTGTCATTTTCTAGTATACGCATTTACTGTATTATCACCATAGGCGTCGAACTTTCCAATTTTTCTGAAAATCTGGGGGGGGGGCAGCCAGAGAACATTTAGAAGACATTTATTTTATTTTGCAATTAATACGCAAAAATCACACAGAATTTTTAAATAAATAACGTAAGTGAGATGTAAATTTACTGAGAAAGCTTTATGCAACTTGAAATTCTGGGGCAAATTAAAAACCGATTATCCTCCACTGTTTCAACTAATTTTCAAAGACAAACGCCAGCTGAGGGGACGAAAGCATACCTGCCAACTGTACAGGGATTCCCTGTACAGTACTGGAATTTAAACATTTTGGCGGTTCTGTACAGGCGTACAGGGATTTATACAATTTATACAGGGATTTTTAATTTACTAATTATGTGTCAAATAATGCCTAAAATGTTTACAGTTATGATAGTATATTCTGCCATGCATTCTGCATTGACCACATAAAGAGACAACTGGTTTATTAAGCGTACAGGGATTACCTGCACAATATGTAAGTCAATGCTTTCTCCTTTCCAAGTGGTAATTTAGAAATGTAAGTGTATAGTAATTCCTTGGACGAGCGAGCGAGAAATTTTGGGAGG
Organism: Hexactinellida sp. DTS-2022; assembly: GCA_028753945.1. Lineage (NCBI taxonomy): Eukaryota > Metazoa > Porifera > Hexactinellida > Hexactinellida sp. DTS-2022. The sequence continues at coordinate 877,746 of JAPNXP010000011.1, read as the reverse complement.
TGTACAGGGATTTTGGCCAATGTACAGGGGAAAATTGGAGCCCTGTACAGGGATATGACTCAAATAGGTTGGCATGTATGCGAAATCTGGGGGGGGGCGAGACCTATGCTGCCCCCCCTGCAACGACGCCTATGATTATCACAGATTCTCTTTCTTTCGTAATATGCTGACAAATATAAGTGGCGGGTGTCATTATGGATCCTGTACCACATATTTTTGTTGCCGTACACTATTTCTTAAGAAAAAATGTTTCCCCGAACATTATTTTCTAGAGGATACTGTTCCCCCGACTAAATTTCCCTTGGATATAAGCAATGCACTTTTATGTTCCATCTCTGAAGACAGTCCAAGAACCAAGCATATCCGGGTGAGGCCCTGTATGACACTTTAATGTCGTTGTAATAGTATCGTTTGGCTAGATTTGACAAAAACTGTGCGGCCGGACGGTTTTTGTAGCCTTGCTAAATGTGACAAAAACTGTCCGGGCAAACAGTTTTTGTATAATATCTTTATCGTGGGTGTTGTTGTTGTTGTTGGTGTTGGTGTTAACGTGTTGTTGGTGTTGTTGTTGAGTGTTGTTATTGCTGTTATTGAAGTTATTATTATTGTTGTTGTTGTTGTTGTTGTTGTTGTTGTTGTTTGCTTCCGGTGGTTTATTTTCCTCTTTATGTGTGTCGTTATTGTTACTGTCTCTTGCAAACTACTGACTATTATACAAAGAAACAAAAACAAACACACAAACTAACTAACTAACAACAAACTAACAAACGAAAACACCTAAATAATGTAATTAGTGACTTGTTATACACCCATATCGTACTTATTATCCTGTTTAACAGAGGACATGCCACAACACTATAGTAATTAGTTTATGATGCTATTTTAGTAGGGAATCTCTCTGACTCATAATGAGTGATTATTTACTAGCTGAAACTAACAACAACAACAATAACTATATAAGAAATGAAATATATATATTTGTCTATCATTAAAAAAATATTTGTAAACTAATAAATCCTTCGTTTTCCATGGTTTAATTAATTTAAGTACATTTTAACAAAGAAATAACTTATATGTAGACCGTCTATTTCTAGACCAGGTTTCTTGCATATAAAATAGTATTACCCTTAGACGGCAAGGCTTTGGGTCTACATAATTTATAGATGGTCTACAAATTATTCGCTTAATTTGTTGGGCTTGTATAGACCGTCCATAAATAGACTGAGACCATCTACATATAAGAATGCTCATTTGTGAACTAGTTTTTAAAATTCAATGGTTTAATTATTGTAAATCTTAACAAACGCTATGCTATAAAGGAAACTTCCAACACACAAAACACTTATATTTATATTTCTACAATCCTTATTTCCTATATGTCCCTAGTCATGGGCGCCGAAACTCTCAAACGCTAGGGGGGGTGTGACGTAATATTCAAATGTGAAAGTTCAAAAAACAATGCTTATGGGGATAAAATCAATGTTTGATGGGCATAATTGTAAAGATATATACATCATCCACTGATATTTATACAAACTCGTTATGGAATCAAGAATTTTCCATTTTTTTCCCCTGAATTCTCCTCGGCCAGGGGGGGTGACACCCTCCCTGACCCCCCCCCTTTCGGCGCCTATGTCCCTAGTTCCACTTCCTATATGCCTATACTTCAGTTCCTATATCCCCCTTTATAGTTCCTATATCCCCCTATATGTACAGTCCCTATATATATGCCCTATATACCTAGATCATATACCTCCCTATGTACAGTCGCTGGAGATCAGCATGTCGCACATAGAGTCTCGAGCAAGTAGAGACAACGGCGGGTACGACTTCTACGTAGAGTTTATCTGCGGGAGGAGCTGCTTAATAAGCTGACCGCTAAGCTGGAGGAGATAGCCTGTAGCGTCTCTCTCATGACGGAGGGGGGCAGGGGGAATAAAGGTAGGATAGGGAATACAATTCCAAACAAAAAATGTAAAGTTAAAGCTGTGCCGACAGCATTTCGCTTGATGCACTATTGGTGGAACTGTGTTAGTGCCTAAATAAGTAATGCTAGCACAGCTGTAATCTTAGATTTTAAGACCTAACATTGACCTAGTTGTTAGTAATACAGATAGTCCGTAGTTATATAGGGTACATATAATATGTTAGAATGAACACCAGGGGAGCGTCTTAATATGTTCGTATTATCTGAATTCGTATTAACCGGAGTCACTTGCTTGCATTTGTATAGGCTAGGGGAATTAAACCTTGTACTCCTTAACCGATATTTCCCTTATCCGTGTTCCTACAAACAAATCTGTAGTTAGTAATACAGATATAGCGTATCCATGGTATTTTAACATGTCATTACATGCATTAACAAAGGGGGGAGCTGCACATGTCCATGAATCGACCGAGTTCAGAATTTTGGCCGAGCCGAAGCCGAGGCCGAGTCTGAATATTTTTGTCGAGCCGAGGCCGAGGCCGAGTTTGAATATTTTTGGCCGAGCCGAGGCCGAGGCCGAGTTTCCGGACGAGTTCCTATTTTAGTGAAATATTGAGTTTGCTATCAAAATATTTCCCTCGATGATATTGTATGTTATTGTATTACAGTACACCCTCGCTATTCCGAACAGTGGTGTTCCGATTCAAAAAGATTCTGTTCCGATGAGTGAATTCGTTCGGATTAGTGAAGTAATGCATTTCCTATGGGCATCTATAAATGAGAATCTCGATAATCCGAACCAAAATTGTACAAACCTTATTAATCCGCACTAAACATCTAGTGTACTCCTTACTGAGACTTATTTTTGATATTTCCATTGCAATATACAAATATTTACGATTTTTTCCCACTATTATTAGAAAGATATTTTGGTATCCCCTGTTTGGATTAGAGAGGGTTCGAATTAGCGAGGTTCGAATTAGCGAGGGTGTACTGTATTATATTTCAAATTTGTGCGATAGCAAACTTGAGCAAGCGAAATTTTTAGGACAGAGATTAGCAGTGCTCAATATATTTTAATCGAGATATCTTATATGTAGACCGTCTAGAAATAGACCCGATTTTTTATATATACATTAGTATTACCCACAAAAAGCAGGGCAAGTGGTCTACAGAATTTATAGACGGTCTATAAATTTTTGGCTTATTTGTATGGGCTTTTATAGACCGTCTATTTCTAGACGGTCTACATACAGTATAAGGATGCTCATTTTAATCATACTATTTAGTGCTTTTAATTACAATTATTAACAATAAAGTAACTTCATCTATATATAAAGTTTGAGAACTGTGTTGTTATCCCATGGTTTAAGTGAATATTTTGGGATTAAATACTCGGCCAAAATTGGCCTGAATCGGCCGAGGCCGAGCAAAAGGCCGAGTTCGAAAAAGTGGCCGAGTACTCGGTCGATTCATGCACATGTCAGAATTTAATGTTCTGAGTTTGTCAGAATATTTAGTTCTGCACTTGTCAGAATGGATTTTCTAGAGTTCTGCACTTGTCAGAATGGATTTTCTAGAGTTCTGCACTTGTCAGAATGGATTTTCTAGAGTTCTGCACTTGTCAGAATGGATTTCTAGAGTTCTGCACTTGTCAGAATGGGTTTCAGAATCCTTCTACTGACTGTTTACAATTGTCAGAAACATCTCATTTCATTTTTGAAACTATGAATAAATGGGTTTGTGGTTGTTTTTCTTCCGTCGCTTATTGGTAAACACTCTGACCTAATATGTGTGCACATCACATTGACTCTCTAAATGGTATCGTTCTAACCAAATTAGTTAATTCAAGCAACTAATGGATTATACTTTAGAAGAGTACAAACGTTTTAAGGTAAAAACAATTATAACCACATAGCAACACAACATGGCGTATGGAATGCTATGTACATAGCAACACAACATGGCAAATGGAATCAAGGAATTATCCAGGAGCGAGAGACGCTCCTTTTGGAGCATTATCTTTTGGAAAATTTGAATTTAGGAGCGATAAAATTTGGAATCCTCTCCTATACCGCAACAGACGAGGATTAGGAGCGTATTTACAAATGGCTGTATAATGCAATTGATATAGCCACATAATACGCTGAATGGAATGCTATGCACATACCTGTATCCACAGTTCTCAATTAGTAGAGGGAAGTTTCTGTTGAACTCCTGCAGGCATGAGTTGGGAATAGAGTGCATAGGTTAGTGATATCTCGTTCCTATAGTAACGGGGTATGAGAATGGAATGTTAGGAATCGTAACGTAAATGGTCATTTCTTACCAAGTGTTGATCTCATTTTCTGTGTACACACTCGAGGGATAAATTAATAATTAATAACAAAGGTGTGCACAGTTAATCAAAAAGTTAACTTAGTTTATCGTTAATCCGTTAAAAATGTAAGGGAAGTTAACGTTAATCCGTTACAGTTAATTTATATTATACAAACAACAACAAATTAAGTTTCTTTGCTATAAGACATCATCAAAAAGTGCTCTAATATAAAATGTTCCTTTGTTGGTCATTCAAGCTAAGATATATTATAGCACAACCCTATATCGTATAATCAGCGAATAATAAGGGAAATAAGTTGTTTAAGGGATCTTAGAAGGGGAGTTGAGAAAATTCCATGAAACGCATGTTTCCCTACATGAATGTGTCACTATTGAAAATCTAAAAATACACTAAACGGTCAAAAGGATTTAAACAATAATAATTTGTATTAATACATTCAAGCTTCTAGCACGATAATAACATTTGTAGATGCTTCAACATTGATGTTTACATAAAACGATAAGTTAACCAAAACATTATTAATTTACATTTTATGGAGGTGTTATTAAAAACTCATTAACTAGTATAAAATAAGTAATGAAATATACAAATTCTGATTTAAGATTTGAATACCACATGGTCGAATTACTAAAGGTGCTTATTTTCTAACCATTGCGATTATTTCCCACTGAAATACAGTCGCATTCCCATTTGTTCCACTTGTACTACAAGTGGCACGTAGCAGGGACACGTATTCATGGATATTGGAAAAAAATGACTTAAAATCGAAAGTTTATAACTATAGCAAGATATTTAAAGTCTTCCAAATTAGGTTAAACAGCCATTAATACGCTATAAGAAGCATATTGTGTGTGGGATAAAATTAGGGCTGAAACGAATATTCGAAATGTAACGAACGAACCTTTTCCTAAACGAAACGAATATTCGAATATTCGTTCGTTTGGATGACTAAGCATTAAATCAATTTCTAGAGACAAAATACATTGGAAAATAGGTTTTTGATAATGTTACAATGGTATAATAATTGTTACAAAGTGTATTATACAAAAGTGAACTAATAATCAGCTAGTTTAAGTGGGAATTTATATTTACGATATCTCTAAGCTATACAAAAGACTTGTTGTTGTCCAAAATTAGTCAACGAATATCCGTTTCAATCTAATATTCGTTCAATCATTTCGAACGAATATTCGGTATATTCGTTTCAGCCCTAGATAAAATACCTATTGTTCAAAAACATTTGTTCGGTTATTGTAATAGTAACTATCAAGAATTCATAATTGCGTTAACGGATTATTAACGGACTTGTTAAGGGAAAGCGGAAGTGAATTTTCAACATTCGAATTTGATAAAGTTGAAATAGCCATTAATTTGCTCTATAACTATCTAGTAAATATCCATAATATTAGAAGTTGCGAATTCATATATCCTCGGTTATAGCTTAATCAAATTTCTATACTATACTGATCCATACTAGCCAGGAAAAGTGAATTCACTATCTAAAATTATTTTTTCGAATAGTAACCTCAATTATAAAATATTCTTTACTCTATTTAGCTGTGTTTGTGTCGTAGGGAATTTTGATTTAGGATTAAAATTTTCTAAAAATCATTTTTGGAAATTATTTTCGAAAATATTCATATTTTCCCATCTAAAAAATTAATTGCTCAATAAAACATAAAAACATTTGAAATTCCATACGACACAAACACAAGTACTTGTAACTATCGAAGTTTTTTATAATGAATGTCCGGTTCAAAAAATGATATTTTCCCCCCTTATCACTTTTGCCGCAAAGTGTATTTTTTCAAAATTTTACTTTTTTGTAAGTTTTTTCAATAAGTTCATAATAGTAATAAATAACAACAATTTGTGGCAGAAAAAAAATTTTAATTTTTTTTTTAATTTAATTTTTTTTTAATTTCTTACCAAAAGTGACCTCAAAGGTGAAATTTTCGGAATTTTTTTTCGGATTCGTCATCTTGCTATATTTTCGTACAATATATATCAAATATGGCCATTAAAAATATTTTTTCCTTTAAACTCCTTTTGCAACTTTGATCACTTCCGCTTTCCCTTTTAATGTAACGGAAGTTAATTGAGTCCGTTAACGATTTCAAAGTTAACTTAAAAGTTAAAAAATTTAACTTCCTTTAATTAACGATTAACGGATTAGTGCCCAGTTTTGACTAATAATAATAACAACAATAAACAAACAATTAGGAAACACACAAACAAACAACCCAACCAACCAATCAACAAACAAGTAAACAAACAAGCAAATAAACACACAAACAAATAACCCAACCAACCAATCAAGAAACAATGAAACAAACAAGTAAACAAATAAGTAAACAAACAAACAAACAAGTAACAAACAAATACACCAACAAACCAATCAACAAACAAATAACAAACACCCAACAAACAAATAACAAACACCCAACAACAACTACTAACTACTAACTATCTTACTGTTTATAGTTGATAGCTATCTCAGCAAACTCTGCTCTCCTTGCTTTGTACACTGAGTCTGTGAAGCCGGGATGATCCGAACTGAGATATTCCCCCATGGAGAGGATCCGGTTAGAGAACTTGTCCAGCTCCCGGATCACTACATTCTGTGCAACAGTTGGCATGCCTACATGGCATAAAAATCCAGGTAGCTGTGCATACAGTAAGGCAGACGACACAAGTGTTCCCTGGCAGGACAATTTCCTCACTCTCTTCAGAATCACTGGAAGTATCGTCACTAATGTCAGCATCGATGTGACCAATCGTATGGCTGATGGTTTGAATAAATTCCCATGGAGTATAAGCTCCATCACGCAAATTTTCCTTACACGTACTCCGTTGTAGTTCATTTTTGATGTCGACTTTCTTTCTTGGCCTACTTATCTCTGTACCTAGGCGCAATCGACCGATATCGTTGTCCGTATCCCGTATAATATCGTTGAGAGTCGCCATGAATGTCCATTTTCTGGGATGACTAGTCCTTATAATAGACTTTAGTTTGGAATGGTAACTCTCTGCTGCATTGTTCGTTGTGATATTAAGCTCATTAATGGAGAGTTCATCGGGAGTTATTTGTCTAATCCAATGCTTTGTGAAATACTTTTGCAACTTTTCTAACTGAATCTTTTCTGTATCGCTTACTCTAGGTATTTCAAGAAAACTATGAATGGGGACAATTAGAGAAGCTGGAAGAAAAGGGATGGCCATCAGTTGTCTCACGAAAGTCTGAATTTGAAAGTTATTCTTGAATGCATTGCTGAGTCCAAGCTTCTGTGTTTTCCTCCAAATACATTGCGTGTAGTCAAACCAACAACCATACATGGTTATAAGAGGATACACTTCCTTTATTGCATTTCTAGCTGCAAGCTCCCAATCCGACATTGAAGCTACAGACTTAAACTGAGGGATTTTTGCACAGTTACTTTCTAAAACCGCTTTATATAGATATTGACTCTTCGCAGTCATGAGGCAATGTATTGCCGGTAAAGTGTGTCTTCCTAAAGCAGCAAATATGGTCCATAAATGTCCGAATTGAGTGGGCACTGTGTAAAATGTGCCATAAAATTGTATGTTAGTCACCTCAGCTAACAAAGTACTCATCTCTTTGGAATAGAAGACGACACCAGTATCAGTACCAGATGTTACTGAACATTGGTGAAATTCTCCCAAAGTTGTGGATGGCAACATTCCGCAAAATTCTGATGCAGTCAGTGGGATTTTAGGCTGTAACGTTCTTCTCGAGCGATACATCGCTGATTCGCATTCAGTAAACGAAATTTCGCGTGCACTGGGGTCGGTTCTTGTTGCATCATCGAAAACTTTCCTGAGATTATTTTGAGACTGCTTTGCAAGTGTTTTTGCACTTTGTTTTCAGTCGGTAAATATCTGTTTTACACAGGGGCGTGCTGGCCATACATGGCAGGCGGGAATCCTGCCCGGGCCCCCCGCCCGGACCACCCGAAAGTTGCTTACCGTGGGCTCGTAGGGCCCCCGAAAAAATTCGGAGTAGTAGTAAGGCCTTAATCCCGCCTGGGCCCCTTGGACCCAGCACGCCTCTGGTTTTGTAGTCTGCTAGTGGGAGTAAAGGAGTTATTGCATTGGTTTGTCTATTAAGTCTTCCAGTTCCTTTACAACTTCACCTATAGTGGGGTCAAAAATCAAGATTCCGTGACCAACCTCTGGCTAGTTAAGTTTTATGCCTGATTCTGATACTTTAGGTTATATCTCGCGATTTAAGCTCCCTTGTCGCTCTGGAAAGTTTGGGCAAACATTTTTATAGCGACAAATTCAAAGGTCCTCCGGCAATCATTTTAAAAATTAAGGCCCCTATCTGAACATTTGATAAATTGAGATTAGAGTGTTTTTGAACAGTATACAATAAGTAGTAGCTGCAAAGAAAATTTCAAATCAATCGAGACAATACTTTTAATGTAATAACCTTTTGAAGATTCTTACGTCATTTGTCACCATGGGAAAAAGTTTTTTTAAGGAATTTAAAGCATATCTTATCCTATACATGAAATAACGTTTTAACTCGCTATGTAGTATGTCTCCATGTAAATCTCGGTAATAGACCTAAATTTACCACTCTGACTCTTCTGGGACTCTCACATGGGGTTGACGAAGCAAAAAGAATTGACCCATAATCGTTTTATTTGCCCACTTTATATATATAATTATCACAATTTTGACGTCAATTGACTGGATTTTTAATTTTTGTATAGTCAAAGAGTCAGAGTGGTAAATTTAGGTCTATTACCGAGATTTACATGGAGACATACTACATAGCGAGTTAAAACGTTATTGCATGCATATAGGATAATATATGCTTCAAATCCCTTTAAAAACCTTTTTGAGAATGGACTTCCCATGGTGACAAATGACGTAAGAATCTTCAAAAGGTTATTACATTAAAAGTATATTCTCGACTCTCGATTGATTTGAAATTTTCAGTGCAGCTACTACTTATTGTATACTGTTCAAAAACACTCTAATCTCAATTTATGAAATGTTCAGATAGGAGCCTTAATTTTTAAAATGATTGCCGGAGGACCTTTGAATTTGTCGCTATAAAAATGTTTGCCCAAACTTTCCAGAGCGGCATGGGAGCTTAAATCGCGAGATATATCCTAAAGTATCAGAATCAGGAATAAAACTTAACTAGCCAGAGGTCACGGAATCTTGATTTTGACCCCACAACACAATAAAGCGCACTTAAGGTATATATATTCTTCGTTAACTTTGGACCTGACGTATTTATGACCGTCTACAGTTGTGAAGACCATTCCCTTAAAACGTTTGTACTCTTCTAAAGTATAATCCATTAGTTGCTTGAATTAATTAATTTGGTTAGAACGATACCATTTAGAGAGTCAATGTGATGTGCACACATATTAGGTCAGAGTGTTTACCAATAAGCGACGGAGAAAAACAACCACAAACCCATTTATTCATAGTTTCAAAAAATGAAATGAGATGTTTCTGACAATTGTAAACAGTCAGTAGAAGGATTCTGAAACCCATTCTGACAAGTGCAGAACTCTAGAAATCCATTCTGACAAGTGCAGAACTCTAGAAAATCCATTCTGACAAGTGCAGAACTAAATATTCTGACAAAACTCAGAAATTTAAATTCTGACATGTGCAGCTCCCCCTTTGTTAATGCTAGTAATGACATGTTGATATACCATGGATATTGGATACACTATATCTGTATACTAACTACAGATTTGTTTGTAGGAACACGGATAAGGGAAATATCGGTTAAGGAGTACAAGGTTTAATTCCCCTAGCAGGGCTGTATCAACTCATTTTGAGTTGGCAAAATCAACTCATTTTTCTGAATGAGTTGAATGAGTTGATAGTGGTCTAAATGAATGAGTTGAATGAGTTGATAGCTCACTTGAATGAGTTGAAATGAGTTCAACTCATTTTAGAAGGAGTTGGTTGAATCAACTCATTTTAGAATTGGTTGGTTTGAACCAACTAATTTCTAAAATTGGTTAAAATATATATCATAGACAATAATTGTCCTGCCATGTGGCATAAGTAGTATTTGCGTCAACCCATAGTGAGATGCAGATCCCATCTCAATACTCGAAAAATACTCGAAATCATGAAAATAGTGCTGAAGCAAGTTTTTTAGCAACAGTGGCTTGCATCGCATATGTATACAATTTTTTAAATGAGTTAATTGCATGTGAGTTACATGCATTTGAATGTGTAATTAAATGAGTCGAGTTGAACGAGTTTTAAAATGAGTTGAAATGAGTTGAATGAGTTGAAATGAGTTGGTTGCATAAAACTGGATAAATTGAAAGAGTTGAATGAGTTGGTTACATCCAAATGAATGAGTTGAATGAGTTGGTACAATATAAATGAATGAGTTGGTTCCGAGGAAATGAGTTTTTTTACCAACTCAAAATGAGTTGATACAGCCCTGTCCCCTAGCCTATACAAATGCATGCAAGTGACTACCTATTTTTGTAAACAACAACAATTATTATTCACATTATAAATTTATGAATGCGAAATTCGTGTTCAGCATACTTTTTTAGTTTTTACCTATATTACCCATTGAAAGTTAACTTCTAGGTCGATTTTTAAAATTGATTAATTTGTTTACCTATTTTGTAAACAACAACAATAAATATTCATATTAGAAATTGTAAATGCGAAATCAGCACACTTGTTTACCTATTATAACATTTTGAAGTTAGTTTATATCTCATACAGAGTGGACCATGGGTCGATGGGTCAGATGGGTCATGGGTCACGGCTCTTTGACCCATGACCTATTTGGAATTTCGATGTTCGTCCAGTTATAGTACGAATCAATTTAACCCAGAAACATTACAGGGTATTTCTTTGGTATTAGAAGTCTACCAAAATTTATTGATTGACAAGCATCATACGTTTATTACAAGTCGGATTGTGTTACATAATGTTTAGATATTAAAAATTTGATATTTAAAAAGGTCAATGGGAACACGATGGGTCAAAGAGTTACTTGATGGGTCAATGGGTCACTCGACGGGTCATGGGTCAATGGGTCATGGGTCACAAATGCGATGGGTCAGATGGGTCATGGGTCACTAATGTTGACCCATGGTCCACTCTGATCTCATATATAAGGCCACTGTTGGTTGGGATCTTGTTTCAGCTCCACCGCCCGCGTCAGATATCACTCCCGCACGAAAATTGTCATTATTGTCATTATTGTCATTATTTCCAATATTACACCTACATTTCAAAGTTCGTTGCCAATTTTGTGGTAGGATTAACTATTAACACATTCTAATTTTTTGTCATAATTAGCTATTAACAAAATCAGAAACTATGACAAGCATTATTACCCAACGATAGCATATTTTATCAATAAGGAATCACAGATTAGACTATTTGTTCAGATAATTATTGACTATGTCGTCATTAAATAAGGAGATAATGATAATGAGATGCCGCCCGCCCGCATCCTCAGATAGACTTCGTATGGAGCTGAAACAATATTATCATTAACACTGGCCTAAATGGGGTTTCTAATCCCCCATCAAATTAACAAACAAACAAACACACAAACACACAACAACTGCGCTTTTAATATACGAACCCTTCGGTCTCGGTCGGTTTGCGCTTCGCGAGATCTATTAATGTACAAAAGATTTAGACAACAAGTTTTATTTAGACAACAAAGATGGATAAACAGTGATACAAATACTGAGTACAATGTATAATACCCTAGCCTATACAAATGCATGCAAGTGATTCCAGTTAATACGAATTCCGGATAATACGAACATATTAAGACGGTTCCCTGGTGTTCCTATTATTAGACAGAGTCTACTGAATCAGAATTGGAACTGTTGTTTGTGGTGTAACTTCTAGAACAGACACAAACTTAAGGAGCCAAGTATTTGGCGCGTACAATTCAAATTATGAATCAAACTATGGGGCAAACACAACAATGTCTGTAGGATAAGAACTGAAATGTTGTTTGTGGGAAAAAGGGAATTTTCTAGAACAAATACGTTTGATCCGATAGACAATTTAAATTACTAAATAGTAATTTAGAATATTCTAATTGTGCTAGAGTAGACACAATTAACCAATAAAAATTCCCCAATTTTCCAGATATTACCATAGCAACCATTTTCGTACTTTGGTATTCTCAAGTTACATAAGTATAAGATAGATCTGTATTAGATTATTTAGATTATTTGAATAAACTCAATTCGTAACAGAAACTAGAATGGCCACTAATATGCCTACAGATTTAACTTTCGATAAAATGGCACATTTCGACGATGTCGCCACTATAATCCACCAAACATTCGATCCCCTAATCGATCAGCTGATCGCGAGGAGGGACGCTCTCCGTCAGAGGGTCCGTGAGCTGCGAGAGGACCACATGAACAAAGAGATCACTCGTATCGCTGCAATAGAAGAACTGGAAAGGGTACAGCAACAAATGCAAGAAATGAGCATAAAGGTAAACCCAAACCTAGAGTTCCATGAACAGGCCACACAATTCTACCAACAGGGCATAAAGAAACTGGAATCATCTGCTACATTCCCATGTCCCGTCTTCAGGTGTCAAAATAAGGACTCAATCCGACAGCTTATATCCGAGCTAGGAGAGATAGTCCCGTGTGAGATACCGGACTATTCTCTCAAGCGAGAACCGGTAATAACAGCTGGGAAGTATGGTGAAGGTACTAATAAGTTGGATGCCAGAGGAATAGCATTCGATGAATCCACTGAGCTAATGTACATAGCAGATTGTGAGAACCATCGTGTGCAAACAGTGTCGTTAAAGGGAGAGCTTGTGGCGCAATTCAAGAATGATAAACTCAAGTGGCCTTGGGGAATAGCTGTTAATAATAAGTCCATATTCGTAACCGACATATGGCACCATGCATTGTTACTGTTCCGAAAGAAAGATTGTAAACTCATCAACAGAACCGGAACTGAAGGCAACAAGAAAGGAGAGTTTAACTTGCCCTTTGGACTCTGTATCGACACTAACGGAGATGTGTTAGTTGCAGATAGCAGGAACAACAGAGTGTGCGTATACTCGCAACTCCTCAAATTCAAGTCATGTATCGGAATAGGACTGTTGGATAACCCTACAGACGTTAAGCTGTCAGCTGATCGCATCGTGGTGCTAGACTTGAGTCCAAAATGTGTCCATTTCTTCTCTCGAGAAGGACACCCCCTCAGTTCCTGTGTCTCTCTAGGGACAGAGGACAGTTTGGTCGCTAGCCCTTTCTTCTTCTGTTTGGACTCAGCTGGTAATGTCATCATTAGCGACTTTGATGCTAATGCCATCAAGGTATACACGGAATCTGGTCAGCATATTCACACCTTGGGAAGGAAAGGGGAGGGATGGGGAGAGTTTATTGACCCCCTTGGAGTTTGTATTTCCAACTTAGGAACAATTTGTGTTTTATCTCGTAACCCCAACTATTATCTGCAATGTTTTTAAACAGTTTGTATTTATTATTGTTTATTTCTTATTCTGTTGTATGACGGTTTACTTACCCTATCAATATAACCATAATTAACCAGGGGGGTTATTCACTAAACTTCTTAACTTATACTTAAACAAGTTTTTGTTTAGTTTTACTTTAAAACTAAGCAAAAGTTAAGTCCAGTCCGAACTTAACTTGATAATTTGCTCCTTTTTGGATTCTGTAGTGATTGATGGCATCAATATATCTAATTTTAGAGCTTTGTAACAATTCGTACTCTTTGTAACAATATGTACACTTAAAATAAGAATATGATGAAGTGAGTGCCATAAAATATACAATTGATAGTTTATTGTATGTTGATATATACTATACGAGCCCTTCGGTCTCGGTCGCTTTGCGACTGATCGGTGCTACCAGGGGCGGCGCCAGCACAGCCCCAGTGGGGGGGCGAAAGGGGGGCGGACCAATGCACTGGAGGGGCAAACCCAATAGTTGTAAACATTCCAAAATTCACATTCAAACCAAAATCGATATTTTTAATGACAAACTTGGTTAAATAATCTGTCCTATAATAGTGTACGGTGGTGCAAAACGGCTAATTATGAACTCCCTGTCCAGGGCATTTAGCATTTCCGCATTAACATTAAGTACTCCTATAACAGACAAGCGAGTTCCCGCCCCCCCACAGGGGGGGCGGATCAAAAGCCAGGGGGGGCGGCCGCCCCCCCGCGCTCCCACCTCGCGCCGCCACTGGGTGCTACGCACCTCAAGTTAACGGCCGTTGTGCGGCCTTACTCCTCACCCTTTCTGCCATGGAAATGGTAGATAGGGACGTTATATACATCTCTTTCTACCATTTTCCATAGTTTTAACTTGTTTACCAATAATACCCGTCAGAAGCTAACTTCTAGGTCGATTTTGAATTTTCATTAATTTGTTTACCTATTTTGTGTAAAAAACAACAACAAATATTCATATTAGAGATTTATGAACGTGAAATTCGTGTTCAGCATACTTGTTTACCAATAATATCCGTCAGAAGCTAACTTCTAGGTTGATTTTGAATTTTCATTAATTTGTTTACCTATTTTGTGTAAACAACAACAACAAATATTCATATTAGAAATTTATAAATGCGAAATTCGTGTTCAGCATACTTGTTTACCTATTGTAACATTTGTTTACCCATTATAACATTTAAAAGTTAATTTAAATCCCAATATTAATTGCGGTTTCTATTCCCCCATCACTTTAATACAATCCGGACAAACAAACACACACACACACACAAACAAACAAACAACAATCGAGATTTAATAATATAGATATAGCTCATCCAAGTTTAAGTTTAGTGAATAACCCCACTACGATACTTTCTATCCATGACGGTTTACTTACCGTCTTTGTAATGACTTCACACTTTATACTTCCTATTACACATCCACACTTATAAGGATTCATATCTCAAATTCTAATTGGAAAATGTCATTATATAATTATGGCCCAAAATATCTACGCTAAATATGCGAATTATTAAATGATATGTTGATGCAATACCAAATTATGATAGTATAATTATAATATGAGATGTGAATCTTGATAAGTCTAGATAATTATGGTTTTAGTAATAGAGTAAGTAAACTGTCATGGTAAGTGAACCGTTATACAACCAGTAAAGGGATGTATCAACTCATTTTTGGGGAGGGATGTATCAACTCATTTTGAGTTAGCAAAAAACTCATTTTTACTGTGCCGACTATACTATAGTATAGTGGCCCAGTATTGGAATCACTGCCTTTATTATTATTACTGTGCCGACTATACTATAGTATAGTGGCCCAGTTCTAATCTCAGTGCCTTGGTTAGTTATTATTACTGTGCCGACTATACTATAGTATAGTGGCCCAGTATTGGTCTTAGTGCTTTGGTTACCGATTATTATTAATATTATTACTGTGCCGACTATACTACAGTATAGTGGCCCAGTTCTAATCTTAGTGCCTTGGTTATTATTATTATTATTACTGTGCCGACTATACTATAGTATAGTGGCCCAGTATTGGAATCACTGCCTTTATTTATATTATTATTATTATTACTGTGCCGACTATACTATAGTATAGTGGCCCAGTATTGGAATCACTGCCTTTATTATTATTTTTATTATTTTTTCTCCGTAGCAGGTGCCCTGGCCACACCTTTATACATTGAGGGCTGAAACTTGGCATGTAGATGTGGAAGCCACTGGAAGGTCCTTCTAATTTGCACCTGGGGTTACGATTTTTTATTAACAAATTTTGGACACATTTTTAACACCTTTCAAAATTTGTCTGGTCCATAACTAGAAAAATGATTTACTAAACCCCCAAATTTTTTTTCACATTTGGATTCACCATAAAATTCTGCGTCTAATGGGAGAAGAAAACTTTCAATAAAGAGTTTTATTTCTGCCATAAATGGGAGTTGAAATTTCTTTGTTTACTAACACTTCAGTTCAATTGAAAGTGTTAAATCTAATTCTATTGTTTCAACTTGTAATAATTATATTGATTTAACTTGTTAAATCTTTCACTATTGTTTCAACTTGCGATAATTAAATTAATTCAACTTATAAATTCCCGCTGGCTTCTATTTAATTGTAGTATTACTATACAATGGATTAAATATAATATAATAATATAAGGAATTTGTTGACTAAACTCAAATCACCGTGGATAACATTGCTAAAATAACTAACTAAGAATATAATTTATTATCAATACGTAATGAATAAATGGTATTAAACTCTAGATGGTTTATGATAGAAACAAACTTCAAATTATCTACCGTTCCTTGTGACTCGGACCAATTAACAAATGCTTCTTCACACCTTGGGCGTTGATGACTTGGCGAAAAAAAATCCAAAATTGAAGCCTGCGCCGACAGCATGTTCCTTTGGAGGCACAATCAATAAACAACCAACAAAATATAGTGCCACCAAAGGAACATGCGTCGGCACAGGCTGCAATTTTGGATTTTTTTTCTCCGTAGACGGTACCCTGGCTACACCTTTATACATTGGGGCTGAAACTTGCCATGTAGATGCGAAGTGCCCTTCTAATTTGCACCTGGGGTTACGATTTTTGATTACGAAATTTTGCACACATCTTTAACACCTTTCAAAATTTGTCTGGTCCATAACTCAAAATATGTTTTACTAAACCCCCAAATTTTATTTCATATTTGGATTCATCTTAAAATTCTGCGTCTGTTGGGAGAAGAAATTTTTCAATAAAGGAGACAATTTCTGCCATAAATGGGGGTTAAAATTTCTTTGTTTACTCACACTTCAATTTCAGTAAAGTGTTAAATCTAATTCTATTGTTTCAACTTGTAATAATTATATTGATTTAACTTGTTAAATCCTACTCTAGTGATTCAACTTGCGAAAATTATATTGATTTAACTTATAAATTCCAGCTGGCTTCTATTTAATTGTAGTATTACTATACAATGGATTAAATAAAATAATATAATATAAGGAATTTGTTGACTCAACTCAACCAACCATGGATAACATTGCTAAAATAAATAACTAATAATATAACTTATTATCAATACATAATGAATGAATGGCATTAAACTCAAGATGGTTTATGATAGAACTGTTAAGATTTTACATTCCACAACTACGACAGATTAAGTGATTATATTTATTTCGGCGAGAATATTCTTGCACAATTAATGTACTGACGTAATTAATTATAATTAATTCCTTTTGTATTTAACTTATAGACGGTTCCAATTGGATTATTGGGGTTATCGAGTACGTAGAATTCAAATTTTATAGTGAAATTCAATTTAAATTAATAATAATTGCAAATAATTGAACTTAATTTATTTTGCTGTATATAATAATGGTGTTAAATAATCATAAATTAATTAAATATTTATACTAATTAGCTAAATTTCATTAATTTCAGAAATGATTCAAGATAGAAACAAACTTTCAATTTATCAATTGGTCCTTATGGCACGTGCCACCTATACAAGTGGGTCCTGACACCTTGAGGTGATTATGACATCGTCAAAAAAATGTGTTTTTACAATTTTGTTAATTCGATATTTAAAATGGGTTAGATGATGTTGGGTGATGACCCAACACTCACATAAAAAATGCTGAGTCATCAGCTATTATATTCTACTGAAACTTGAATATCTTTGAAATGAAGTGATCAAAAACGAAACTTACATCTCAATAAGGGTCGTTGCCTTCTGTAACACCTTTTTGAAATAATTTAACACCTTCATAGTGATGATGACATGGCGAAAAAAAATCCAAAATTGCAGCTTGTGCCGACAGCATGTTCTTTGGAGGCACTATCAATAAACCACAACCAAAATATAGTGCCCCCAAGGAACATGCGTCGGCACAGGCTGCAATTTTGGATTTTTTATTATTTTCCTTCCGTATGCTCTCCACAGAACAGAGTTTTACTAACTAAGAGCCCAAATTTTAAGGATATGTGTCTCATGGGTTACAGATGTGCACCTGGGGTCACGATTTTTAATTAAATTTTTTTGGACACATTTTTGCACCTGTTTAATATTGAAACAGGAACAATAAATAGTACCCGAAAATTAAATTTATATGCATTCGATAGAGAATTAAATTCTACACCTTTTCACAGTGCACGAATTTTCAAATTGTACTTTGTTTGTGCCACAATTGAGTTGCAAGTTTCCTTTGTTTACTAACACTTCAGTTCAATTGAAAGTGTTAAATCTAATTCTATTGTTTCAACTCGTTATTATTATATTGATTCAACTTGTGAGATCGAGTAGGCTTCTATTTTCCAATTGAAAACTAAGATTCTACATTCCATAACAACGACAGATTATGTGATTATATTTCCTTCTGCAAGAATACAAGAATACTCTTGCACTGTTAATATACTGACGTAATCAATTGTAATTAATTAACTCAGTATATGACTTATATAGATGCTTCCAATTTGTTTATTAGGGGTTATCGAGTGTGCGGAATTGAAATTTTATTACCAAATTAATTAATTTATTATTTATGACAAAATAATTAAACTTAATAAATATAAGTTGACATTGAAATTGCCAATTGGTGTTAAATTATTAATTTATTAATTAAATATTTATACTAATTAGCTAAATTTCATTAATCTCAGAGATGATACAAGATAGAAACAAACTTTAAATATACCAATTGGTCCTTATGGCACGTGCCACCTATACAAGTGGGTCTTGACACCTTGAGGTGATGAAGACACCGTTTAAAAAATGTGTTTTTACAATTTTGTTAATTCGATATTTAAAATTGGTAAGTTCATGTTGGGTGATGATACCCAACACTCACATAAAAAATGCTGAGTCATCAGCTGTTATATTCTACTCAAACTTGAATATCTCTAAAATGAAGTGAACTAAATGGAAACTTCCACCACTCTAAGGGTCGATGCCTTCTGAAACATCTTTTTGAAATAATTTAACACCTTCATAGTGATGATGACATGGCAAAACAAAAATCCAAAATTGCAGCCTGTGCCGACAGCATGTTCCTTTAGAGGCACTATCAATAAACCACCACCAAAATATAGTGCCACCCAGTGATTTTTTTAGGGCAAATTAGAGGCCCAAAATGGACCTCTAATTTTTCTCAATGGGCCTCTAATTTTTAACGTGCTAAGTACTCAATATCATGAAATGTAGAGTGTGGGCCTCTAATTGTTGGCAGGGCCCTCTAAGCAAATCCTTAAGAAAAACACTGGTGCCACCAAAGGAACATGCGTCGGCACAGGCTGCAATTTTGGATTTTTTATTATTAGACCGTATCCTCTCCCCAGAACAGAGTATAATTAACTAAGAGCCCAAATTTTCAGGATAGCTGTCTCATGAGTTACAGATGTGCACCTGGGGTCACGATTTTTTATTACATTTTTTTGGACACATTTACACCTGTTTAATATTTGAAAAAGAACAATAAATAGTGCGGGAATATTTAATTTATATGCATTCGATAGAGAATTAAATTCTACACCTTTTCACAGTGCACGAATTTTTAAATTGGGTTTCGTTAGTGCCACAATTGAGTTGCAAGATTCCTTTGTTTACTAACACTTCAGTTCAATTGAAAGTGTTAAATCTAATTCTATTGTTTACCTTGCGATAATTCTAGTGATTCAACTTGTGAGATCGAGTAGGCTTCTATTTTATAATTGAAAACTAAGATTCTACATTCCATAACAACGACAGATTATGTGATTATATTTATTTCTGCTTAGAATATTCTTGCACAATGGATATGTGACGAAGTTAATTAACTTAATTCTAATTAATTCGCTCTGTGTTTAACTTATAGAGATGGTTCCAAATAGATTAGTGGGGTTATCGAGTGCGCTGAATTCAAATATGATAGTGAAATTCAATTTAGATTAATAATTATTGCAAATAATTGAACTTAATTTATTTTGATGTACATAATATTGGTGTTAAATTATTAATAGATTAATTAATTATTATACTAATTATCTAAATTTCATTAATCTCAGAAATGATATAAGATGGAAACAAACTTTCAATTTATCAATTGGTCCTTATGGCACGTACCACCTATACAAGTGGGTCTTGACACCTTGAGGTGATCATGACATCGTTAAAAAAATGTGTTTTTACAATTTTGTGAATTAAATAATTCGCATGGTTGGTTGGAGTTGGGTGAATACCCAACACGCACTTTAAAAATGCTGACTCAGCAACATATTATATTCTACTGAAACTTGAATATCTCTCAAATGAAGTGAGCTAAATGGAAACTTCCACCACTCTAAGGGTCTATGCCTTCTGAAACACCTTTTTGAAATAATTTAACACCTTCATAGTGATGATGACATGGCGAAAAAAAATCCAAAATTGCAGCCTGTGCCGACAGCATGTTCCTTTGGAGGCACTATCAATAAACCACCACCAAAATATAGTGCCACCAAAGGAATATGCGTCGGCACAGGCTGCAATTTTGGATTTTTATTATTATTATCGATATTATTTCTCCGTAGACGGTGCCCTACCCACACCTTAATAAATAAAGAGCTACACATGACATGTAGGTGCGGAGTTACCGTCTAATTTGCACCTGGGGTTACTATTTTTGATCAAATTATTTTAACACCTATTTAAACTAATTATGGCTCATAACATGAAATAATTAATATTGAGCTTGATAAAATTTACATGTACGGATAGAGAATTAAATTCTACACCTTTTCACAGTGCACGAATTTTTAAATTGGGTTTCGTTAGCGCCACAATAGAGTTGCAAGTTTCCTTTGTTTACTAACACTTCAGTTCCATTGAAAGTGTTAAATCTAATTCTATTGTTTCAACTTGTAATAATTATATTGATTTGACTTGTTAAATCCTACTCTATTGATTCAACTTGCGATAATTAAATTGATTTAACTTATAAATTGCAGCTGGCTTCTATTTAATTGTAGTATTACTATTTAATGAATTAAAACAAATTAAATTAAATAAGGAATTTGTTGACTTAATTCAACTCAACCGTGGATAACATTGCTAAAATAAATAACTAATAATATAATTTATTATCAATACATAATGGATTAATGGCATTAAACTCAAGATGGTTTAAGATAGAAACAAACTTAAAATTTATCTACCGTTCCTTGTGACTCGTACCAGTTAACAAATGGTTCTTGACGCCTTGAGGCGTTGATGACTGGGCGAAAAAAAATCCAAAATTGCACCCTGTGCTGACAGCATGCTCCTTTGGAGGTACTATCAATAACCAACCAATAAAATATAGTGCCACCAAAGGAACATGCGTCGGCACAGGGTGCAATTTTGGAATTTTTGAATGAGTTGAATTAGTTGGTACAGTGGAAAATGAATTGAAATAAGTCCAATTATTCAAACCGTGATTTGGTTGTATTACGGTTTGAATGAATTTTCTAGATTAAGTCATGTGGAGATTTGACTATGATTATACTTGTACAATAATAATTTATTAGTCTTTAATACTTTAGTGAGTATTTTCATAATGAATTATTCAATTAATTACCTTGTACTCCTTATTTATCAATGAATAATACATTGAATTTGTACTTTTGCAAAATTGGCATAATGAGTTGGTACAATCAACTCATTTTTCTGAATGAGTTGAATGAGTTGGTTACATAAAAATGAATGAGTTGAATGAGTTGGTACCAGGGGTTTATCCAGGAGCGCGCCATACGCCTAGAGGCGTATAAATTGGGATATGTTTGCGTTTAGGAGCGCGAAAATTGCCGAAAGTCCCCATAGAGTAATACAAAACTAACCTTTTAGGCGTACATAATTCATACTTTAATGACCTTAAGGACAGTTAGGAGTGTTCAATTCTACTCCTGTATAATACCCTGGTTGGTACATATATTTTGAATGAGTTGGTAGGGAGGAAATGAATTTTTTTGCCAACTCAAAATGAGTTGATACAGCCCTGAAATTTGATGGAAATTCACACATAAGTGGTTAAAAGTTGTACATTCATCTGATAGATTAGAAGCTTCTCGAAGTAATAAAACAGGAATCAAGTCTTAATGATAATACGGAAATGGTTCGATTTTTTCAAAATAGGAATTGTTCGAACAAAATAGGAAATAGTTAAGACTTTCATTTTTGTATTGTTGGACCGCCGGGATTTTCTCATATCCATGGTGCAGCAACACTAAAAATTCGAACTACTGTATTTCCTATTTTGGTTTTTCGAACAATTTGCTGTTTTGGCTTTTCGAACCATTTCCAACATACCGTCTTAATCATAAACAGGAAAAAACTTTCATAATATACAGAATGTGCTTGTATAAATTAAAAAAATTATATGTTTCCTAGGTAGAATGTTAATGCATTTTTGGATATATCTCGCCGCGGAGAATCTAATACAAAAAACTTATTTCAAATCTGCAAAAAATTGTATAAAAAGTGTTGGGAAGTATACCTAAACCTTAAGTGATGTCTTCTGAAACCTATTTCATTACCAATCAAATGGGACCACGGATTTCGTAATTAATTGCGGTTCAAGCTTTTGCTTTGTCATCAAATATTCGGAGATTAATAACTCTCGAATGAGAACTTTTGTGAAATATTTAAAACTAATAAATTCCTTTGTAATAGTTTTCTTTTTAGTAGCTGGCCTAAAGAACGACTAGAGCAATTGCTACATTCTTATTAATCAAGGCCAACGAGTTGAAAGGATAAAATGTAAATACGTAGTACAAGGTGAAGATGGAATAGTAACAAAGCATGAATTTCTAAATTATGGATTTTTCCTCAGTGCACTATGAATACGTAGAAAGTTTATACATAAGGGTCAATAATAAATAGTTTTACTCTGAAAATGAAAATGGATACTTGTCGAAGTGGTGGGGCTTAGCCCCGCCAAAATAAACTGAAGTGGGGCTTTAGCCCCAGGGGCGTATTTGACGGGGGCTCCAGGGGCTCCATGGAGCCCCCAGTCGGTGCTCCACTGGATCTCGTCGGAGGAAATAGAGTAAGAAGGAAGGAAGGAAAATAAATGTTAAGTTCAGGGGGGAAAGTTAGAATGATCAATTTGATCTTTTGATAAATAGTCTAAACACTGCAATTAGAATATTGAAAGGAATATTACTGAATTCATTATTGAAAATCGAATAGATGACCTCATCAACTCATTTTCGCATCATAAAAACCGTGAAAATATGTTAATGTATTAATTAATCTTTTTAACATTTGAAATGTGTTAAGTTCAGTGCCAACTTCTATAAGTGGGGGAGCTTGGGACGGGCAAAATTTGAATTGCCCCCATTCCCCAGTTATAATTTTAAATGGATAGATACTACATATGGTCATATTATGAAATATATACTTATAACACATCCATTAATGTAAGTTATAGTCAGTATTGTATATTTTGACAATTTAGTTAAATTCTGATCCACCGCCGATGATTTCTTGAAAAACGTTAGAGTAGAGCCATGAAAAATATTTATTCTGTAGAACTTTAGAGTGTATTTATTAGAAATGCAGCATAATTTATAAGTATTATGATATAATTTGTCCATCTCCCCCATATATAGAGGTCATTTGTATGGGGATACTAATTCCTTTATATTAAGGACCCCATTTCCCACTTCCCCGCTTATGGACGATCATTTGTATGGAATGAACGAATATGAACCAAAATTCCCCCGCTTATCTCTAGAGGTTCCCCATTTATAGAGACCCCACGTACACAATATATTTTGAGTAGTTTTGGTTAGTAAAACTCGATAATGTAACCATTATTAATGATTTTTTTTTTGTAATCATTAGTTAGGTTGGATTAAGATAGAAACAAACTTCCAATTTATGAATCGTTCCTTTGGCTCGTCAACACTTGATAAATGGGTCTTAAGACCTTGAGGCGTTGATTACATTGCGAAAAAAATCCAAAATTGCAGCTGTGCAGCCACCATTTTCCTTTGGAGGCACTACAGGGGCGGCATACCCGGTACGGCTGGTGCGGCGAGCGCCGTACCACTTTTCAGGATTGCCAGCTTTGCCGTACCACATTCATATACTGTAAAATTCTCCGCCGTACCACTTTTCGAAAGGACGTGCCGCCCTTGCACTATCAATTAACCAACCACCAAATATAGTGCCTCCACTCCAAAGGGAGATGTGTCGGCACAGCTGCAATTTTTTAAATATGGCCTTAGCAAAAGTCCACATTTTAATTAAGGAAGGATAGAAAAACCAAGTATTTAATAATATATGAAATTGTTTATTTAAACATTATGGTTCCCTAATAAATATATATATGTATATTGTCCGGACGCGGACGGAGGATAAAAATTGTGACGGGCGGGGATGATAAACAAGTAATTTATTCTATGAACGGGACGAATGGCGTCGACTATTTACATAGCTGCCTATAATTCTATCATAATTACACTAATTCACTAACTCATTTATCTCCTCTCTTCTCTACAGCCCATTTTTCTATTCTGATGACAACAACCAAACCAAAGTGTAGTGTATTTTAAATATTAAGTCCAAAAATCCCGTTTCATGGTAGTTTAGAGATGAAATTATGCTCCTGAATCGGAATGTATTAGATTGCGATTACTATATTTTTGGGAGGTCGGGAAACTTCGTTGAGATTTCATGGATCCAAAATTACTAACTGCTGTTTTCATTAATAACCTACGGCCATAGCATTCTATACTCTAAGGCAGTGGTTCTCAACCGGGGGTGCATGCACCCCCTGGGGGTGCGAGGTACGATTCTGGGGGGTGCAGGAAAAGAGTACAAGTTCTGTTTATAGTAAAAAATCAACGATATTACGTTTACCAGGGGGTGCGAGAGTTGATTTTGAAAGCTAAAGGGGTGCGGAAGTTGAATTTGAAAGCTGAAGGGGTGCGGAAGTTTAAAAAGGTTAAGAAACACTGCTCTAAGGCAATGCCGCGGTTGAATGGACTTGGACCATGGATGAACTAGTATAGTCAACTAAATATATGCAATGCAATTATTCTTCGAAATAAGTAATCCAGGGTGCTTCTACTTATGTAATTCTTTTTTATAAAGGTGGTCATGCACAAGACGCATATTTTTGAGGTACCACTTGGTCGAAATTCAATGATAATACATTTCGATGCTCTATCTCAACCAATTTTATGCAAAATGTGTATAATCATTTGAATGTATATTACAATAATCACAATTCTCAGAAAATTGGTCGGAGATAGTCAGATAGAGCATCGAAATGTATTATAATTGAATAGGAAGTTATTGACGGGCTATCGATTGGATCCATTGACTAAGCTGTGACTATATTCCTACTCGAGATATTACCTCAATCATTGAATTCACCTTTCCAAGGCAACAGAGGAATGTGGTAACATTCCATTATTGAGTCTGAGATATTTTATGTAAAATAACTCCTAGATGGGTTAGTCACAGCAATTTGTTTGAAAAAGCGATTGAACATTTTACATGCGTTCAATGTTTTGGGATATTTGGACTATTAGACAATACAGTGACGTCATTTCGCCCAAGTGGCATCTCAAAAATATGCGTCTTGTTCATGACTACCTTTATAAAAAACAATTACATAAGTAGAAGCACCCTGGATTACTTATTTCGAAGAATAATTGCCAATTGAGAATATTTTTACGCGAACCTCCTTCCCAAATAGCTCTTATAGAAACGCTTTATATTAGGGCTGTACCGGATATCCGGTTCTAATCCGGTATCCGGCTATATCCGGCCAGTTACCGGATATCCGGCAGGAACCGGATATGAACAACAACTATCCGACCTGATAACGGTCCCAATTGTATTTGTGTATGAATTAAAGAATAACTATCTCTCCGAATATAAAGTGAATTTCCATAGCTCTAGGATCATTAACTGTCCATTTCTTCTGTCGTTCTAATGTCTGGTACAGGTTTTCTTGTATAGATATTATTGGAGTAAAATTTAGATAATGTGTAATAGCAGAACTAGCTGATTGAAAATACTATGATCACCTTGTTGTGAATTTCTACAAGAGGATTTTAATTTATTGTTTTGTTTTTTTGTAAATTTCTGGATGTGAATGTTCTATGTGATTCCACAGTGGTGACGTGCTATATATTTTAGGATTTATACCACGTGATATATGTATTGGCATCACATTCATTACAGAGTGCTCTGAAAGAATCGTTCTTAGATAGTGAGAAAAATTCCAAATTTCAAGCTAATAGGAAAAGCGATCACAAAAAATATATAGGAATCGAAAATAAAATATGTTATTGAAAACAGGATTTTTTAATTTTTTTTAAGGCCGATCTTGGTGTAAAATTTGCACCAAGATTTTTGGGAGTTACACCACGATTCGGGTCGGCCGCAGCCGCTGCAGTGTTGAGTTACACCACGGCCGCTGCTGAATTACACCAAGGTCTCAACCTTTAAAAAAAACCTGATTAAAAAGATCTTATTTACCAAAGGTGGATGCGATTGAAAGCATATTCATATACTGTATCAATTGTGGAATCACATAAATTATTTCAGAAGCCTCCCTAAAAAAACTCAAGCTTAGTATATGTACAAATTAATCAAGAATAAGCAGAACTTGTTCTTGATGTGATATCATATTATGGTAACATTTGTCAAATGCATATTTAGCCGGATATCCGGATAATTGAGCACCGGATATCCGGATCCGGCCGGAGTAGAGAACTCTAATCCGCTACAGCTATACTTTATATTACGTCTATGGGGAGCAAATTCTGTGTCCCTATAAAGAAACAAATTTAAATTTACTCACCTGAATGAACCTTGGATGCAGTGGACCTGTAAATCCCAGAGTGATTTCCCGTTATAACGAACTCGGATATAACAAAATACCCGCTCATAAGGAAGCCAGTATAAATATTTCCACAAAGCCTTCCCATAGAATCAAAGAATAACAAAACGAAAATTAAATAGAATTGGATATATCGAAATTCCAATAAATCGAACTTATAAATACTTCCAGATGGCGGCTAAAGTAATTGATTTTACTTTGTTTATGCGGAACCCTGTCTTAAACTCTTAATTAATATCATGGTTTCCTTATTTGAGTTTTGGCTAGAAAATTATTTAGTTTAAACCTTAAATTTGTTTTGAAACTCAGCAAGTTAGTGAGAACCTGGTCAAATGACCAGGTTGACCTGGTCAGTTTGTATTAATAGTGGCACGGCCCTGAATAACTAAATTACTGGAGAACTGATACACCAAATATATTTCAACAGTTTACTGTAAGAGAGAATGAGTTATTAAATGAGTTGTTTAAGAGAGGAATGCAACCAGTTAGAGAGACACATAATTTCCTGTACAACAGGTCGGTCTGAGCTCAGACGAGAGGAGAGAAGAGGGGGAGTAAAATAGTAACGAAGTTCCTCGGAATAAGATTTGATTATCTGTCCCCAAATAGCGCGGGAAGAGGTGTGAAGGAATTCAACTAATTTAAGGAATGTGTAAAGAGATAGTATCGAATCTAAATTTAGAATAGTTACATCACCAAGCTGAGACATAAAGGAATTCAGAAGAGAACTAAAAACTATGAAAAAAGATTTTATATTAGTCTCAATAGTAGCAGCAATTAGCTGAGTGGAAAGAGAAATCGGTCTGTTTAGAATCCAAGAGGAGTGTGTCGATATTTCTGTTAGAGAAGTTAATAGGGATAGCGATTCTCTGAAATATTCTATTCTGAGTTGGTTGAATTCTGTAACGGCTTGTTTCCCTAAACTTTCTGGTCTGAAAGGGTCTGTCAGAGCTAACTGTATTATAGATTTAAGAAGAGATATATTTGAGTTTAACACTGTGGCTCGTAACTGTATCGTGCAAGGATAATTCATACAATGTTTTATACCAGTCATGAGTAATATTACAAATTCCATTTCATCAGCTCTGTTGTTAGGCACTGTATGTGTCAGTTCTTGAACCAAATACATCTGTAACTCAGTCAAGAATCTGGATAGAACTGAGGTGTCTTTCCAGAATAACGTGTAAATATGTGTGTACTGTTGAGCAGCGTAAATGAGCTCTCTGCAAATTGAGAATTTCTTAGTTAATTCCTTGGCATTCAGTAATTCAGTCTTAATTTCATCAAACAGAGACTCTATTGAGGTCTGTGGCAGGGAATACTCCACTTCTCTGCTAGCTGAACAGTTGCTAATCTGTGAATATATTCTACTGTTCTGGAATGCGTATTTCATAAATTCAAGCAATGTAGAGTTTGTCTTTATAGTATAAACATCCAATCTAACTCTAATCTTATCCACTGTGTCTGCTAATGAAACTTTCTGTGTTTGTTGGATAATAGATTTCTTCCTGTCTATAATAGGGGAATCGCTAATTGAATAGTTTAATAAATCAGAATTAGAAGGCACTCTGTTAGCTCGTGGCGAGCTCTTGGATAGAGTGAGGGCACGCTGGATAAAGGGACTGTCCAGTAAAGTTGTCTTTTTTCTTCTCAAAACTATCGAAAACTATTTCGATGTGAGTAGAACTATCTTGGTATTTCTTCTCTAGAAATAATGGCTTTTCTTTTCCTACCGTTAGACTGACTATGCTAGATAGATCCAATCTCCTGGATATACACTTAGGAGGAATGCTGCTATCGGTTATTAGCAGCTCTTTACTTGTTAGCACTATATAGCAGTTTTGTGGTTTATCTGTGGGTGGAACTATGCAAACACAAAGTTCTAGTGTTAGCAGATTGCTAATCTGCCGGGGAGACAGTTCCCGCGTTAGGAATGCTTCCATTGCTAACTATAGAAACTGTACGTACTTCTATAATAATACAGTAATGCTATTTTTTATCAACATTCAAGGGACGAAAAGTGTGTTCAGAATAGAGACTTCATAATAAACGAACTCAACTTAACAAACCCTATGTAAGTTGTTAAATTGAGACTATAGGGCTTACCGGCTCTTTCATAATAAAAATTAAGCAGACGAAAACTTGTAACAGTAAGCAGACCTGACTGTACTATGGATTATATATATACAGTAGACTAGCGTTACGAACACCAGGACACCGTCGTAATTTGTTAGTATTATCCGGAAATCGTATTACACGGTTATTTGCATGCATTTATATGGACTAGGGGAATTAAACCTTGTACTACTTAACTGATATTTCGCCTTATCTGAGTTCGTATTAGCAAGAGTCCACTATAAATAGCAGTAGATACATAGTAAGCGTGTTAGGTCATTACATGGGCACGTCACAAACTATGATGTGACATTTGAGTGGACACGGCCACGGAGCGAGTGATTATCAGAATGTGGCTGGTTTAATTATTTTTTAGTTATCCTATAATACATATACAGTAATAATCGGATAATAGCAATATACGTATAGTGGAACCCCGCTTAATGGTCATCCCGGAATAGCGGCCACTCCGATATTCCAGGAACTTCTTAAAGCCCCATTTGAATCATACGTATAGTAGTAGACTGAAATTAAACAAGAAATATTGCTGTTAGGCGGACAGAATCTCATACAGCTGTCAAATAAATCAATAACTTATATAAAAATAGCTAGTGATTATTAAAAACTTTACAAATTGAACAAAAACTGACAAGAGATAATTTAATACAAATTATAAAAGATATATCAAACAATAACAACCAAATTATTTAGTTCTCCATAATAGAAAGCTAACATTAACTGTAATTAGCATACACAGAATCCATAGAACCCCTCTAAGCACATTCATCTTCCTACCAAGGCTATACAGTAACAATTTTGAAGATAGAATATTAGATCTGATAATGCTAATGTCAGGAATCTCACTCATTGACACACAGGCTGATTCCAACTTAACACTAAATATATTATGGCCTATCCTATGTCTCTCAATACTCTTCCAGAACCTCATTATATGCCCTGACGAAGTAGGTTTATCCAGAGGAAAACAAGCAACCATTACTAAGAACCTATCTTTAGACACTTCTTTACCTAACTCAGCAAGAGAGCGGGTAATAGAGAGATCTAGTGTCACACTAACTCTGTGCGTTAAATCTAACTCCACAACTCCCATTGTTGGAAGTACTTTGTATTTGCTTAGATTGGTGGCCTTTATCTTATAAGCAATCAGGAAATTGGAGATATTCCGGATAGAAATAACAACAGAGCAATTCGAGGATAGACCAGGGATAAAAATGAGAGGTCCGTTTGGCGATAATTCTACTAATTCGCTAGTTTTAATTTGAGAGTTTATGAGAGGAGGGTAAGGAGGGCGTAGCGGTGTTTTTATCTCAGAAATAACCTCCCCGGAATGCTCCAATAGATCTCCCGCAGTTACCCTACCAGTAGCGACTCTAGCCGACTCAAAAGAACTCATGAAATCTCTCTCATCCTCCTCGGTATCCCGTATATAAATCAGCTGTCCCAATAGCGTATCAGCCTCCACGGCAGGAACAGGATACCTATACACCCAATCTACATCTCCTCCATACTGTGAAAGCAACTGGCTAGGGTCTATGTAGCCTGTTATTTCACTCGGCGTTGTGAATACTAAACATGCCCTCGCTTTTGGAGGCAACCAGCGCTTAACTAAATTCCAAGTAGCATTCAATACCCATGGCATGTTGTATACTAGAACCCAGTTGAGACGGAGTGGGAAATAGTATTGGAAGAGATTCAATAGGAATCGTAGGAAGTCTAGGTCTATGTTGGAAATGCCAGCTCCAGATGAGTCTACAAAGAATGTTATTCTCTGGTCCGGGCATAGGATAGAGTGTTTGTATAGAATGTATACAGCGTAGAGTTTGGCAGCCTTCTTTAGCTCAGGATCTCGTTTGTTCTTCTTGACTAATAAATAGAATATTGAGTTCCCTTTCTTATCAATGCCATTTGTGAAGCAGAATCCTATGTCAAGCACGCACAGTGGGATATCCCGTGCTGTTAAATCGTGTACCCTGTACTCGCGACGGAACTGTAGCGATTTAAGGACTGTAGAATAGATAGCTACGGCATCTGGGTGCTTAGAGTCCGAAGCGAGAAAGAATTCTTGTTTGGCATAATTCTTAACAAATTCTGTGTCATTTTGTACTTGCTGTAGGTCCCTGGGGTCTACGTCGGTTGAGACAGAAGGATCCGGGAAGTTGTCCAGGAACAGCTGACGTGTCGCCTGCACAGTCCGTTCTAAGACTTCAGAATCATAGTATTCCCAGGGAGGGAGATCCTGCTCCACGTTAGTTGCCATTCCTATGTTAACAATTGGTATCGCAGAGAATATTCTATCAAGTAAGGCAAATAGTAAATATACTATTGGTAGAAACTTGTTTAGTACGAACACGGTTAATTAATTAATACGAACACTATTTCAGTCCCCTACAAAGCCTTTTCAATACAAATGACATCGGTTTTTAACGAGATAGGGTCGTAGGTTTCGACACCCGATAACCATAGTTGCATTATACGCAACGTATAACGTATATATGGTCCATTATACGATAGGTGAACGTATAATGCCATCATACGTTAACGTATAATCATCATAATAGGACATACCTAATTTCCGGAACGGGACGGTACGGAACGGTACCATTCCGGAAAATCAAAGTACCTAAATTACGGAATTCCGCGGAACGGTTCCGGAAAATATGAATACCTAATTTCCGGAACGAAATTATTCCGGAAATTCAAATGCCTATTTTCCGGAATATTCGATTCCGGAAATTATAAATGCCTAATTTCCGGAACAAATTTATTCCGGGAATTTAAATACCTAATTTCCGGAATATACGATTCCGTTAATTTTGATCCCTAATTTCCAGAACAAAGATACCTCCTTTCACTTAACCCTCGATCGAAAGATATGTGCAACCCCGTGGATACCCTACCGAGACCACGAGTAAACCAAAATAGTGATTCCAATTTACAATCTTCCTTTCCCGTCTAAAATTCCTATTTTTTATTCTTTTACCCCCGGCCCTAAATCATTAGCGTTTTAGGGCCCGCTTAGTCCGAAATCGCTAAATGTAGGGACCAGTCCAGTGATAGAGACTAGACCTCTGCGCGGGTTAATTAATTTATTAATTAATGCGGGTCGCGGGACCCGCAACTAGGGGTCTCAATCCCGGGATCCCGGTCCATTTTAGCCCGGGATTCAATCCCGGGATCCAGATATATTATGAGTATAGCAATGATTGTGAGTCTGATGTGAATATTATCTTCTCGCATGACATATACTGTCAGGTCTGCAAATTATGAACAAGATTTCGTCTGATAATATGAAGATTTATTATTATGAACAAATCCTACGGTCCCAATTTAACAACTTACATAGGGTTTGGATTAAGTTGAGTTCGCTTATTATGAAGTCTCTCTATTATGAACACAATTTTTGTTCCCTTGAATGTTCATAATAATAGAACCTGACTGTAATTATATTCTTTAATTCATTTTTATCGCTTACATTTCTCGGTAATCAATTATTCGTTACTTGTTCAATTACGTGTGGCTTTGTCATTAGGTGAATTTTTGATAACATGATGCTTTGTTTATTAACAACAATCTTGAACCATTTCATATAAATATAGATTTAAATTCCTATCAGGAATAATCAGAAAAATCTTAATTAAAATCTTATTACTATACTACGATCTTATGCTCTATTTATTATGTAATGGAGTTATCAATCAATACACAATTACATTAATTCAACATATTTGCATGATTGGTCAAGTGTCAATAAATTATTTGATCAAGGCTCCGGGATTGAGACCCCTACCCGCAACCCGCGGATTCATGCGGAACAAAGGATCTGAATATTTTTAGGGGCGGGGGCGGCACCCGTATACGACCCGCGGAGAGGACTATATAAAATATTACAATACTATTAGTCATACTAACTAAGTGTCGCACTCAGGAAGGAGGGCAGTGATACAATGTGCATTTTACAACGAGAGTTATCATTAATTAAAAACGTATGTAAATCCCTAAACACTAAGTATGTATAAGTGACACGTGTTCGGACGTGTAGACTGTAGACAAAGTGGTGCAGAGCACCACCATCACCAAATGTTCTCACGCACGTACACATTACATACTGATGAAATCTGAGTTACTACCTAATTGAAAGTCCAACTAATACCACTCCTGTAATTTATTTATAGTTAGGGTTCCAGTATTTAAATTGTTAATTTAGGTACTTGAGCTGGGATAGATCAACTAAAGATTGATTAATTAAACCTATACAATATATTCAATCTATGCAAAACGCGGGGTCCCTAAAACGCAAGGGATTTAGGGCACCCCTAGAACACAATAGGTATCTATTCGGCCCCTGGGTCCCTAAACGCCCTTACACCGGTTTGTTTCATTTTATCTTGATAATTTAGCACATTTAGTACAAAATAGTATATCAGAATGCAAAACCAAATGTTGTTAAAGTCTATAATAACCAAATTAACCAATAACTTGGGGGTCTATCCCGTTCCGTAATTTAGGTACTTAAATTTCCCGGAATGGTACCGTTCCGTAATTTAGGTACTTTGATTTTCCGGAATGGTACCGTTCCATACCGTCCCGTTCCGGAAATTAGGTATGTCCCCATAATACGTATAACCCAAATTTTCTTAAAATACTATGATGTGCCAAAATCATTTGTAAACAAAAAATAGGGCCAAATAATAGCTGACTAAGTGGCTATTAATATAGTAATTACAGAATTAACAGTACACTCCGCTTAATAGGGTCACATCGGGAGTCGGGACTTCGCAATTTTGAGCCGATTAAGCGGAATAAAGGTGTTGGCGCGATTAACCGGAATATTTTAACCCCTTTTATATGTTTCTATTTCAAGCCAAGTGACCCGATTAGCGAGGTTGATCCGATTAACCAGTTGCGCTATTAAGCGGAGTATACTGTATCTATTAAATCCAGATAGAATATCTGATAATTCTGATCACTGATGTTATAAATGCAGTTGATGCCCTTAAAAATAGTTAGTCCCAGATTTTCTGAGAAAATTTAGGTGCTCTCAGTGCTTACGCCGCCTATGGTTTGGTTGTGTACAACAAACAGAATGATGATTACATCTAGAGATCATGTATATCATAAATATGAACTCTAAGTTCTCAAATTGTTACACTGGGCTAAAATAACTTTTACCATATCTTGAGTTGTAATAATGGTTAAACAATGAGAAAAAAGTTCTTGATTTAACAAAAAAGAACAATTGGGTAATTAATATAGAGATTAGTGATAGTCAATAATGCCAATATCCTTACATATGACTTCCTATACGAAAATAATGCATTTCTTATGTCTAACTCTAACTATAGTCGAGAATTTGAGATAATTACCATATATGGAAAAGGTGTGAAAACCGCAAAACTCACATTCTACAAATATTTGAGATAAGGCGATATGACCAATGGACTCCTATACGATAATAATACATTTCCTGTGTCTAGCATTAGCGGATTACGAGGTATCAATAAGTACACAATGGACCAAGTTCCAGGACCCGAGCTGGCAGCCTACAGTCCTTTTAACCTTAAAGTAGTCTATGGGCCCAATAAACAATTTTTAATTACCGTATCGCTTCGAATAAGCGACCCGGCGCTTACTGTTTTCGTGGACCAAATTTATCCTGAAATTGTATTGAAAAATCCAGAAAATAATATTTAGGTCAGTTCTAATGGTTCTCACCGTATACATACTGATGTTGCCAAAATCAATGGAATTACACTCCAGTGATCAACTAATGTGTTTAAATTTATCATACCCTATGTCATTTTTATTGACCCGGCACATATTCAAGCCCCCGGCACCTATTTCGGGAAACACGGTATTCTAATTGTGTCGCAGTCAGAGGGTCCGGTTGGATAACGGATTTACGGATTTTTAAATATCGATTTTTAATGGATTTGGAAATTATTCTCAAATCTATCTAAAATCCTTTATGGTAAATGGTATAATGAATTTTTGAATTGAGAATGTACTTGGTACCTCCTAAATTTAAATAAATATACACACGATAAATACTAGAAAGCCACCATCTGCATCTAGATATCTGTATGGTCCGTATAGATTACGGATTTACGGATTCCAAATCCGTAATTTACGGATATGGAACGGATTTGGAATTTTAATTATAGATGTGATAGATTATGGAGCGGATATGGATACAGATTTCGATCCATTCGAATCCTCTGGTCGCAGACTTGCAGACTCGCAGTAGACACAATTAACCAAGAAAAATTCCCTAACTTTTCCAGATATCACCATAGCAACCATTGACGTCCTTTGGTATTCTCAAGTTACACAAGTATAAGATAGAGCTGTATTATACTAATTATATTATTTGAATAAACTGTATTCGCAACTGAAACTAAAATGGCCACTAATACAAATGTAACTTTCGATAAAATGGTACATTTCGACAATGTTGCCACTGTCATCCACCAAACATTTGATCCCCTAATCGATCAGCTGATCGCCAGGAGGGACGCTCTCCTCCAGAGGGTCTGTGAGCTGCGAGAGGACCACAGGGACAAGGAAATCACTCGTATCGCTGCCATTGAAGAATTGGAAAGGGTACAGCAACAAATGCAGGAAATGATCATAAAGGTAAACCCAAACCTAGAGTTCCATCATCAGGCCACACAAGTGTACCAACAGGGTATGAAGAAACTGGAACCATCTGCCACATTCCTATGCCCCGCTTTCAGGTTTGAAAATACGTACACAATCCGACAGCTGATATACAATCTAGGAGGAATAGTCCAGTATGAGATACTGGACTATTCTCTCAAGAAAGAACCGGTACTAACTGCTGGGAAGTTTGGAAGAGGTGCAAATGAGTTGAATGCCACAGGAGTTGCATTTGATGAATCCACTGAGCTAATGTACATATCAGATTATGAGAACAGTCGTGTGCAAATAGTGTCATCAAAGGGAAAGTTTGTGACACAATTTTGGAATGATAAGCTCAAGAGGCCATGGGGAATAGCAGTTAATAATGAGTCCATATTCGTAACCGAATTCACATACCATGCATTGTTCCAGTTCCGAAAGAAAGATTTCAAACTCATCAACAGAACTGGAACTTATGGCAACAAGGAAGGAGAGTTTAACTGGCCCCAAGGATTATGTATCGACACTAACGGAGATGTGTTAGTTGCAGATAGAGGCAACAACAGAGTCTGTGTATACTCGAAACTCCTCAAATTAAAGTTGTGTATTGGAATAGGACTGCTGTATCTCCCTAGAGACGTGAAGCTGTCAGCTGATCGTATCGTGGTGCTAGACAGGAGTTCCGAATGTGTTCATTTCTTCTCTCGAGAAGGATACTCCCTCAGCTCATGTGTCCTTAAAGGGACAGAGGACAGTTTGGTCGCTAACCCTCTCTTCTTCTGTTTGGACTCAGCTGGTAATATTATTATTAGCGACTATGGGAGTAACGCCATCAAGGTATATACGGAATCTGGACAGCATGTTCTCACCTTGGGAAGGGAAGGAAAGGGAAGGGGAGAGTTCATCAAGCCCTGTGGAGTTTGTATTTCTAAATTAGGAACTATTTGTGTTTTGTCTGAGAATCCCAACTATTCTCTGCAATGTTTTTAATTTGATTGTATTTATTATTTGTTTACCTATTGGTCCTGTTAAAAAGATGAGAACTAAAAATTAAAATATTTAGTGAAGATTTGGGAATTCTCCCTATGTCACGTTATTTTAAATCTTGTTACATAAAAATCCAAAATTGCAGCTGTGCCGACGCATTTCCCTTTGGTGGCACTATCTTTGATGGCTACTGCTTGCGTAATTGATAGTGCCTCCAAGGAAAATGCTGTCGGCACAGCTGCAATTTTGGATTTTTTCGCCATATCATCACTAGGAAGGTGTTGAACCATTTCAGAAAGGTGTTTCGAAGGCAATGACCCTTAGCGTGGGTGGAAGTTTCCTTTTAGCTCACTTCATTTTAGAGATATTAAAGTTTCAGCATAATATATTAGGTGAAGAGTCAGCATTTTTTATGTGCGTGTTGGGTACTCACCCAACGCCAACCAACACATTCGAAATATCAATTTCACAAAATTGTAAAATCACATTTTTTTGGCGAAATTCGTGTTCAGCATACTTGTTTACCTATTATAACATTTGGAACTTACCTTATTATAGGAAATTAACACGCCATGTAATTAACGCGAATTGGAGCTGAACATTTTCAAATACATGAAATTAACGCGAATATATTTTATAAAAAATATTCAGGATTATTAATCTCCTGATTTAATACTATTATTGTGCCCAAATAGGCTTCCAATCTACTTGATAGACATGGTATATCCTTTCAAACTAGTTGCACATCTGAAAATATGTAGCTCGGAAGTTTGTCCATCCATTGTAAAATTTTGCTAAATAGCAGGAAATTAACGATCCATGAAATTACCGCGAAGGAAATTAACGCGATTTGGAGAAATTCGCGTTAATTTCCTATAATAAGGCCACATAAAATAAATTACTTGTTTATCATCCATATTTTTCGAGAAAATTGGACGGCGGACGGGATTTTATTTTTATTTTTTATTCCCATTAATATGCATGCAAATAACATCATCCTATGCCAAAAATAAAAATAAAAATTTAATTTAATTAGAAAATAACATGTAATGCTCTAAAAGATACGACTTATTAAAAATTTATGCATATGTTATAGATATCACCTGTATCCTTCAGCGTTATAGTCCTTGGGAAAGACTATAGGGCAGTACGGGACACTACATTGGCAAGCGAGTAGGGTTGGTCCGGTAGTACGACTGGTGCCAGGTGGAAGGACATAATAGAAGTACTCCTCATATAAGAGCAGTACTTCTATTATGAGATGAGGCCACGTCCTAGTACGGAGACTAGACGCTCTTTCCGACCCCATCTCATAGGGATATTATGTGTGTGGTTTCGTCCCATTGCAGGGACTCCTCAGGAAGGCATACTTGCCAACCGTCACGCTTTTGGTGGGACGTCACGCTTTTTGGCAAAGATTTTGTGAATTGTCCCGCGTCCCGCTTTTAGACACGTTTGTCCCGCTTTCTGTACCCTGTATTTCATTTTTGT
The DNA here is from genome assembly GCA_028753945.1 of Hexactinellida sp. DTS-2022. Classification (NCBI taxonomy): domain Eukaryota; kingdom Metazoa; phylum Porifera; class Hexactinellida; species Hexactinellida sp. DTS-2022. The sequence goes on along the minus strand of JAPNXP010000011.1, from coordinate 839,365 downwards.
GACAATAACTATAAAATATAAAGATCAGAGCATTGCTTCTTCCAATTTGGTAATAAATCTGTAGAATTGACTAGCGTCCCGTTTTTTTAGCGGGACGTCTCGTTTTATGCAATTGGAGCAAGGTTCCTTCCGTTGAGATAATCAAATTATTACAATTACTAGGACATCCGTACACGTACATCTAATAGCTATTCATCTAAAAGTCAATACTTAGCCAACCTTAAGTAGTATTTATAGTGTTTTCACTTATTTATGTACTAATGTTCTTTGTCCCGCCAAACTTACTTATGTCCCGCCAAAATTCATTCCTCCGTCCCGCCAAAGACTTGCTATAGGTTGGCAAGTATGGGAGGGTAACCCTCGACCACGTCCGTACCAGTGTCGCACACCGGCTACCCGTTCGTACTGCCGGCGATCCGAGGGAACGGTGCCCGTACTGCCAACTACCCAGGGCTCCCAACCCTTAGGTATCCTGGAGACCAGGGATATCGTAACACATAGTAGGTACTTTACACAAGTTTATTGCTTATATTTTGTACGATTATGTTCATAAGATAATAATAAAATAGATCCGGACGGATAGTAAAAATGGGGCGGGCGGGGATGATAAACAAGTTATTTATTTTATACGGCCTAAGGTAGTTTCTATCTCATATATAAATTCGGTTTCTATTCCCCCATCACTTTAATGTTTAATACAATCCGGACAAACACACCCACAACAATCGAGATTTAATAATACGAGCCCTTCGGTCTCGGTCGCTTCGCGACGGATCACTCTCTCACAAAAGTCGCTTCGCGACTTTTGTTCGTTCGTGTTAGGCATTACGCAATACAATTAACGGCCGCTTCGCGGCCTTTCCCTCCCCAAAAGCAATAATATTAATAATGAGTTTTAATAGCTTAATAAATTTCAGTTGCACGATAAGAAAGCTCGAATCAAAATAATACTAAAAGAAAAACAGGCAATAGAATAGACAAATGATTGATTGGTTAAATGAATTTATTTTCAATCAATCAAATTGGAGCCTCAGAAAATATTTCTATTATGCACAGGCTATTTATACTAATTGATGAAATCTGCTAATCCATACTAACAAACCCTCGAATTTAATTGGCTAACATATTTTGTCACCTTGAAATGTGAATATTTCTCTTCAAAAACCAATAGATCGTTGTCGCAGTACAAAATTACCCCTGTATAAAAATTTTCAGCTTTCTGGGACTCGTAGTCTTTCCAATCAATTCTGGACAAACACACAAACAAACACACAAACAAACACACACACAAACAAACAAACAAACAAACACACAACAATTCCTCTTTTTATATACGAGCCCTTCGGTCTCGGTCGCTTTGCGACGGATCACTCTCTCACAAAAGTCGCTTCGCGACTTTTGTTTGTTCGTGTTAGGCACTACGCGATACAATTAACGGCCGCTTCGCGGCCTTTCCCTCCCCAAAAGCAATCACATTAATACTGAGTTTTAATAGCTCAATAAATTTCAGTTGCACGATAAGAAAGCTCGAATCAGAATAGTACTAAAAGAAAAACAGGCAATAGAATAGACAATATGATTGATTGGTTAAATGAATTTATTTTCAATCAATCAAATTGGAGCCTCAGAAAATATTCCTATTATGCACAATCAATTTATACTAATTGAATAAGTTAGCTAATCCATACTAAAAAACCCTCGAATTTAATTGGCTAACATTTTTTGTCACCTTCAAATGTGAATATTTCTCTTCAAAAACCAATAGATCGTTGTCGCAGTATAAAATTACCCCTGTATACAAATTTTCAGCTTTCTGGGACTCGTAGTCTTTCCAATTAATTCTGGACAAACAAACAAACAAACAAACAAACACACACACAACAATTCCTCTTTTTATATACGAGCCCTTCGGTCTCGGTCGCTTCGCGACGGATCACTCTCTCACAAAAGTCGCTTCGCGACTTTTGTTCATTCGTATTAGACACTACTCGATACAATTAACGGCCGCTTCGCGGCCTTTCCCTCCCCAAAATCAATCACATTAATAATGAGTTTTAATAGCTCTATAAATTTCAGTTGCACGATAAGAAAGCTCGAATCAAAATAGTACTAAAAGAAAAACAGGCAATAGAATAGACAAATGATTGATTGGTTAAATGAATTTATTTTCAATCAATCAAATTGGAGCCTCAGAAAATATTTCTATTATGCACTGGCTATTTATACTAATTGATGAAATCTGCTAATCCATACTAATAAAGCCTCGAATTTAATTGGCTAACAAATATTGACACCTTAAAATGTTAATATTTCTCTTCAAAAACCAATAGATCGTTGTCGCAGTATAAAATTACCCCTGTATACAAATTTTCAGCTTTCTGGGGCTCGTAGTCTTTCCAATTAATTCTGGACAAACAAACACACAAACAAACAACAATTCCTCTTTTTATATACGAGCCCTTCGGTCTCGGTCGCTTCGCGACGGATTACTCTCTCACAAAAGTCGCTTCGCGACTTTTGTTCGTTCGTGTTAGGCACTACGCGAAACAATTAACGGCCGCTTCGCGGCCTTTCCCTCCCCAAAAGCAATCACATTAATAATGAGTTTTAGTAGCTCAATAAATTTCAGTTGCACGATAAGAAAGCTCGAATCAAAATAATACTAAAAGAAAAACAGGCAATAGAATAGACAAATGATTGATTGGTTAAATTTATTTATTTTCAATCAATCAAATTGGAGCCTCAGAAAATATTTCTATTATGCACAATCTATTTATACTAATTGATGAAATCTGCTAATTCATACTAATTAACCCTCGAATTTAATTGGCTAACAAATATTGACACCTTCAAATGTTAATATTTCTCTTCAAAAACCAATAGATCGTTGTCGCAGTATAAAATTACCCCTGTATACAAATTTTCAGCTTTCTGGGGCTCGTAGTCTTTCCAATTAATTCTGGACACAACAGGAATATATTAATACACCACAGATATGTATGCCTTGGTATCATGTTCCTAACTTCCTATACAATTATAATGCATTTCTCAGGTCTGTCAATACTAGCTATTGAGATAAAGATATGTCAGCTAATAATCAATGACCTTTAAGTAATCCATGGTCCAGCAAAATCTACTCAGTAGTAAGGCCTTATATTACGAAGGTCACGCCCAGATCTAATCCAGTTATTTGTTCACTGCTAAATGTGAATACTAGGTAACCAAGTATGCTCAACAGTGCTCGACAAAATGAAATTTTGATGGTGGTTAATTAAGCCACCACCTCACTTTTTCTGGTGGCTAAAGAATAAACAACGGCAGATTTAACAAACCACTGATGACTTAACAAAGATCTAATGCCGTAAAACAACACTCATATTAATAGCAAATAATGCAACGATAAATATAATCTACACCACGTCAAATAATCCACAATTCATGGTAGATTAGTTAAGCCACCAAAGGCAATATTTGGTGGCTTAAATAAGATTTTTGGTGGCTAACGCCACCAAACCACCTAATTTGTCGAGCACTGATGCTCAATACGAATTTACACTCACAAATTTCTATTATGTCTATTTGTTGTTGTTATTGACAATATAAGTAAACAAATTAATGAATATTCCAAATTAACATATAGCCTAACTTACAACGGGAGTTATTTGTACGCAAGTATGCTGAACACGATTGACCCAAATACAAATTTCTAATACAAATATTTATTTTTATTGTTGTTCTTGACAATATAGGTAAACAAGTTTGTAAAATATTAGAATTTACTTAGAGACTAGCTTTAGACGGTTATTTTAATGCTAAATACGAATTTAGAATTTACTACTTGCAAATAAGGGCTGATTGTTGTTAAAGAGACACTTAGTGACACTTGAGAATTTCTAAGCCACTTACTGTATAGCGTCAGGAGGGAGTCGACCCCACCCTAAAGTTGGGGAGGGGAGAGAGGGTATCTTCTTGTTCCCAATATTTTATTCAATGGTAAATTCTGGGGCTACGGTTACGATTCAATTTCTCGCCACGGTTAACCGCCCATGCTGATCAACACAATAGAACATTTATTTATATAATTAGTAAGGTTCAGCTTTGCTTTTATTCCTTACTACTGCTACATTTCGTCCTTCAGAAAATATTAAATCAAGGCTGGATTCGGTTAACCGCCGCTAATACCGGTTAACTGTACGGATTTTAGTGATCAGTTAACCGATATGTTAATATTACAATTAGAAGTACAAATTTTAGGATAAAAGTGTTAATTTGCACGCATTTTGTTCAGAATATAATAATTGTTTATCTTATTACCCATAGTAACACGATATATTTTCGTGACAAGTTGTCACTGACAACAGTGTAGAAGTAATCTGAAGTGATAAACTTGTACGTATGTTAATTGTACTTATAGTGTACTTGGTAAAAGAATGTATTTGTCGGTACTAAAATTTAAATATTTTCTGAAAATGTCTCTATATTTTGATTTAACTTTCAGTGGCGGTTAACCGGTTAACCGTAGTGTGAAGACAATCGTAACCGTGGCCCCAAACGGGCAACCAATCCCACCCTTAACTATTGTTTATACAAGGCTGGATTCGTTAACCGGCTGGCTAACCGCTTAACTGTTGCTATTAAATATCGGTTAGCGCAGGGCCGTGCCACTAATACAAACTGACCAGGTCAAACCTGGGCAGAATTTTTCCAGACCAGGTTCTGACCAGGTTGACCTGGTCATATGACCAGGTTTCCACTAACTTACTCAGTTTCAAAACGAATAATAAGATGGTATTTAAAGTTTAAACTAGTATAATTTTCTAGCGAAAACTCAAATAAAGGAAACCATGATATTAACATTTTAAGAAATTAATAATATTAAAAAAATTACAATCGGTAGCAATGATGCTTACTCTAGTTAAGTTTGACTTGGGCAGGTATAAAAAGGCTCGCACGGGCCTGGTTAGCGGTTTGTTGATAATCAGCAGTACTATTTGGAAATTATCTTACAGTCACCCTCGCTAGTCCGAACAGGAGATCCAACGTATATTACAATGGAATTATAAATTAATAAGTCTCAGACAATTATTAGGTTATTAGGTAGTATACTACATGTTTAGTTTGGTTTAAAAAGGTTTGGACAAATTTAATCCAATTATCGGAATTCACTAATCGGAACAGAATTTTTTTAAATCGGAACACCTCTGTTGGGATTAGCGAGGATTTACATATAAATAATTAAAAATATCTGAATTTTGTTGGAATTGATTATCATAAATCCATTTCTCATCACCACAATGACACATTATATATTTTCTGTAACTACACTGTTTCTAACTTGCCCAAATTGCGAAATGTATTAGTTAATGTACTACTTATGGGGTAATACTTTATAATACTGAGTCCTACACTGTAGTATAAACAAAACGAATCATAACTGTAGCCCCCGAACGGTTAACAACAACAACCGACCCTTGGTTTATAGGAATTTACTACGTATGAAAATGCATAGATCTAAGATTACCATATTCTAACAAAATTCGTCTAATTTAGTGTTTTATATACGCAATTACATTGATATTATTTAACTAGATTAACAGGCCGGTTAACTACTCATATCCTTCTGCTCATGGTGCCAGTCTGAAGTACGAATCGGACGTATCTACCAGAACCTGTAGAACTTCTCAGTACTTTTCTCACAATTACATTCCTTGTGACCAGTCAAACCAGAACATCGTTTCCGATACCAGCCCTATGATGCTGACCAGGCAAGGGAGTACCAACACCACTCTTATTTCTCAGGGAACACAGCAACCCAGTCCCTTAACCCAGCTTTCTTCTTCCTCTTATCCGAAACACTTTACATTTCCCACAGCTTCTACTTTACAAACACCTCTACATCAGACCCAACAACAACAACAACAACAACAGCAACAACAACAAACGAACTCAGCATTCCAGAGATACCAAAAACTTCCATTACCTCCCCAATCTTGCAACCTGCTCTCGCCCCTATTCTCCCCAGTTCTGTCAACACAGAGCAGTTACGTCATCCTATCTTCGACCCGCTGCACGGACCCGAGATGATCGCTCGGTACAGACAGGAGCTGGAAGACGTGGACGAGAGAATGAAGGCCACAAGTAGGCGTGTCATCTCTCTCGATCTCAGCTTTCTGAGCAGAGAAGCAAAATCGATATGTTCGAGAGTCCTGTCGGGTGTCAGCAATTATTCGACACATTAGCTGACAAACTTGCAAGCTTTATTAGCGCCAAGAAACAGCTCTACTCCGGCTCTACACAGGACTTCTTTCGCGATATCGCTGAGGGGACTAGCCTCCTGTCCGGAGTCCGGACAGGAGGCTAGTCCCCTCAGCGATATCGCGAAAGAAGTCCTGTCCAACAGGAGTAGGTTTTCCCTCAGCCAGATGTCAGAAGTGGTGGAAGACCGCTCTAATCGGGAACAGCTGACAGATCTGATAGCTCAGATCCGGTGTTGCTCTGAGGCGAAATAACAACAACAACAACAACAACAACAGCAGCAGCAACAACAACAACAACAACAACAACAACAACAACAACAACAACAACAACAGCAGCAACAACAACAACAACAACAACAACAAACGAACTCCGCATTTCAGTCTTACCAAAAGCTTGCATTACCTCCCCAATCCGGCAGCCTGCTCTCGCCCCCTATTCTCCCCAGTTCTGTCAACACAGAGCAGCTACGTCATCCTATCTTCGACCCGCTGCACGGACCCGAGCTGATCACCAGGTACAGACAGGAGCTGGAGGAGATGGACGAGAGGATGAAGGCCACGAGTGGGCGTGTCATCTCTCTCGAAACACAGAATGCTGAGCAGAGAAGCAAGATCGAGATGTTGGAGAGCCCTGTCGGGTGTCAGCAGTTATTCGACACGTTAGGAGACAAACTCGCAAGCTTTATTAGCGCAAAGAAACAGCTCTACTCCGGCCAGGAGGCTACTCCCCTCAGCGAAATCGCTAAAGAAGTCTTGTCCAACAGGAGTAGGTTTTCCCTCAGCCAGATGTCAGAAGTGGTGGAAGTCCGCTCTAATCGGGAACAGCTGACAGATCTGATAGCTCAGATCCGGAGTTGCTCTGAGGGCGAAGAGAACCCGTCTCTCTCCCGGCTTATTACTCTAAGGAACGAGTGCAGAGCCAAACTAATTCCCAGTATCTCCAATCTCATCGAAACGTTATCCAAATTCCCATTCGATGAGAAAATCGAATCTTTGAACAGGATAAAGGAGCGCCTGGTTGAAATCCCCAGTTTCACCCAAGATCCAGAATTAGAGGCTAAGCATATCGATCTGACTGTGTGTCTGGAAACATTTGAATCTGTTCAGTCTTTCGATATGAAAGAGTTGAAAATCGGCCAGGAAGAGGAAGTAGGGCTTGATGAATTATGTTCTAAGCTACAAAGCTCTTTCAGATTTTATCAAATATTGTTGAGTCTTGACCCGAAAAAAGAAATTGGGAAGGAGAGGGGGGAGAGTATTGGCGAGGTTATACACAAGATTATTCAGACTTCTGATAGCGAAATTGCAGCTCTGAAGATGATGGAGGATGTTCTCTTCGAAAGAAAAAGCACAGCGAGCTCTAGTCTCACAGAGGCAGTTGCATACGTGTTGAAGAGAGAACTATCGGAAGTTCATTCAATCAAGAGCACCCTCGTTCCAGAGCTGCTCAATGAGCTGGAATTGCTACAATTTTGTGAGTCGAACCCGCCCTCCCTGACTGAGCTACAGGTGACGAGGAAAGAAATTAAGAAAATGAGAACTGACCTTAGACATCTGCGAGTCGATCTGAAAGAGGCAGTTGATGATTCAGACTTTGGAAATTTGTCTGCAATTGAGAACAATACAACAATATTTATTATTACTATGTTTGTGAACCATCAATTACAGAAAATCGATAGTTTTTGCGTTATGCTCATTTTAATAAAATTACATATCGCTGGCAACCGAGGAATGTGTTAACATTCCATTTATAATTTCAATATATTTCATTTAACTAGTCCTGGGCATCATCATGTTCCAATCTTGAACAATTAATTATAACGCGTTTAACTATGATAAAAGCAGGTTATTCAAACCTAAGTTGTATAATACGTCTTTTATTGGTTACGTATTACGTATAATACGTATAATGTAATACGTATTATACGTACACGTACCTTACTTATAATATCGAGCTCATGGAATTTGCTTTAACAACTTTCGGATTAATCGTTATTCTTTTATTGTTAATCGACAGGTTTAGTTTGTAGTAGTATAAATATCATTATTTGCTAGATGTTGTATTTACAACAAGAATTAGAAATATTGTATTGAATTTACTTCGAAAACATCCCTGGTTGATCACAGATTTAGCGTATAATACGTACTAGTGGCTAGCGTATTACGTATAATACGTATTACAGTAGAGCCTCTGAACAACGGACACCTTGGGACCGGAACCGTTGTCCGTTATTTAGAGGTTGCTTTTCTATTAGACATATGCTAAATAAATAAATCCGTGCCACGAGGGTTGTCGGTTATTTAGAGGTTGGCCGCTATTTGGAGTGTCCGTTATGGGAGGCTCCACTGTATACGTATTATACGCAATACGCGTATTAAACAACTTAGATTAAAACATGATATTTCGCACCAAAAATAACGATTACGTAATCATATGGTGAGATAGCACAATTCTGAAGATGCTATGCATTGATACCAAGGTCCTATTACTCCTATATAGTTATAGTACATCTATGACGTCTATCAATACTAGTTGTGGAGATAAATATAAATACCGTAACCGATTTATCAATGGACTTTAAGTAATCCATGGTATACTCAGTGGTATGGCCTTGTATATCGAAGGTCACGGTTGAGAGCAAATTCATGCATCCAATCAGTTATTTGTGTTCGTCCCTAGCAATATATTTCTAACTTTCCATTGTGTCTATCTGATATCCAATGGTTACGAATCAATACAATAACTTCTCCACAGCACAAAGTCAGGAGTCAACCGAGTTGTACATTTCCTTAGGGATATTTAACTTCCTATTTGGAGTCGGTATACTTTATACACGGACAAGCTTTAATATCTAAAAATTGTCAGTTAAAATCAGCATAAATATTCAACAATACCGGAGACATACCTAATTACGGAACGGAACGGAACCGTTCCGTAATTTGTTCATACCTAAATTACGGAACGGAACGGAATGTTCCGTAATTTGTTCATACCTAAATTACGGAACGGAACGGAATGTTCCGTAATTTGTTCATACCTAAATTACGGAACGGAACGGAATGTTCCGTAATTTGTTCATACCTAAATTACGGAACAGAACTGTTCGCATACTTTTAACAGATTCACCCTTTAAATATCAAGAAAGGCTGTGAAGCTTAAGAATATTTTTATTTGTTTAGCATAATAAAAGGAATAAATGATATAATAAATACTATTATAAATATATGTGAGAAAGAAAAGGTAGACTATCAATATCAAACTGTAGTGCATCTTCTACAATGCCATTTAAAGTTTTTGTCCTTCATTTGGGCATCTGTTATAGAAACGCATGGTCCAATGTGGAACCATTCTGTACAAGTGGAGCACTGAATCATGGGATTGATCTGTGGCATCCTACAGTAGCAAAATACACAGATATTTCTTTCCATGCTTATTATATCGCCCTTTCTCCTCTCTATAATTATAGGGAACATTGTAAAATGCTCACGTTCTAAGCAGGTTTGCAAATGTTTCCGAAATAGCTCTTGTTTGAAGCGATACTTACCAGGACTTTTCCCAAAACATAGGGCCGTTGCATATGCTATTGCAAACAACCCGCAATCATTCACTCCAGCTTGTTTGACTATATTCACAAATTTCAAAATAATCGACTTCTCCTTCGTACAGAGTATACTTGAAATTTGCATCTTCACGTCTTCTGCAACATTTGTGTGTAAGCTGTCATACAAGAGTACTTCAGGATGTTTAGTTCCAATTGTAGAAATTGTTAACCAATGGTTGGATCCACCATGAATGATTTGGATGAATTCGCCAGTTTCTATCGTGAAATTGCCGCACAACCCAACAGCTGCATCTTGAAAACCTGAACCAACGAATTTATTTTCAAATTGCTCGGCTAAAATTTTCTGACTTGCATCAACCAACTTATCATCGAGCCACCCACCGCTTAGTAAAATATGTTTGTGGTCCTGTAACAGTGTATATCGTTTGAGCCAGTATTCTTTCTCTCTACAGGGATCTTGCTCTACATTAGACTCATCAATCTCAATGACAGTAGCATCGTTTAGAATATAACTTTTCTTCTGTTTATGAAAAAACAATAGATGTCGTGCAAGTTCATTTTTCTTGCACTCATATTGAAGAGTGGATGCCTGTACCTCGGTTCCCTGTTTAGAAGTTAGGTTGAGGGTTACATTATTATTTCCATTTGAGGAGTTCTCGGTAATAAAATCATCCAAAATTAGAGAATGCGAGTTTGGGGAAGAGCCTTCTTTTTGTTTGGAATCTTGTGAGTTTACGGGTGAAATAGAATATAGAGAAAAGTTATCAGAACTATAATCCACCAGACGATCTCTAACTTGAGTAGTACTGTTATGTGAACTTGTATTTTCAGAGGTTGGGTCAGATAGAAAATAACTTGGAATGTCATTCTCTAAATGGCTCTCATCTACGTCCATCTTGCGAGCTCTCTTCCTCCCTGATGTTTTATCTTTACGATTACGGGTTCTTTTACGAAACATTGTCAAATTAAATTTCCGATGCTTCGTGACATCTATCTCACTACCAATGCTAATTTTTACAGCAATGAGGTGATAACATCTCACTCGAAGGGCAACTACACATCTCCCGTGGGAATAGGCGTACAACATATGGGCGGTCACCAGAACCGATAACATTGAATAAATGCAGTTTAGGATCAAAAGAGATGTTACCTGATTCTAGTATTATACGTGCTCGTTCGATTTGGGTGAGAGAGGAATGGGGTTTATGATTTTCTACTTTCACTTCTTGCTGCCCCGACAATAGAAAGTCATCGGCTGAAGTAACTATAGTATCTTTTCCTCTGATACGGTTGACAATATCTTGAGGAGATACACATATGAATGTAGCCTCCGAGATTACGGCCTCTTCCATCATAGGGAGAAATTGTGTATGAAGGTGGTAATTCCCTTGGTTAGCTAGACCTCTTGTTATTTCATTCATAAAAAATGATTGAAGGATGTAAAATGATAGTACGATACAATCCACTGGAACTTCTTTCCAAGATTGTAAACTTTTCAGGACCATGTTAAAGCTTTCTGATTGATTTGTAACAACTCCACTGAAAGGACAGTAGACTCCTTCTTTTTCGAGTATCCATCGACCAATAGATGTGTACACCTCTGGGTGTATATTCTTGAAGTAATATTGATGAATTTGATTGCTCCAGTTGACAGTACGTTGATTAAGCTCTGCCTCGTAGGCATCACTTGAAGGCTTATGGAACAAATCTTTCATATCAGAAACAAAGACCTGAATTTCATTATTCTTGATTTTATGACTATGGCACCAGTATCTAGCACTTCTAAAAATGTGGTTCCAGCAGCGAAGTCGGGTTGAATTGGGGAGATATTTCCTAATCGCATTCACAATTCCTTTTTCTTCGTCAGTGACTATTGAAAATGAACTTTTGGTAATTGCGGAAACTTTCATGGCGCAATTTCAAACAGCATTTCATGGGTTATCTGGAACTTTCGCTCGTGTATTAAAAAGAGAGTTGGAATTACAGGTGCTTCTTTAAAGATAGTGTGGCGAAAAATTAGCGGAGATACATAGAAATCTCCAAGTTTAAATGTTGTATCGTATGAAAGTAATTGTTTTGCTTGTGATTCTATTAGCAAGAGGCGATCCAATTGATCCAAAATGTCTTTCATCCCACAAACACATGTTAGATCTGGAAATGTCTGAATCGTCCACATGAAATCTGGAAAATCATAGGCTATCTCATGTAGATTGTATAAAGCCAAAGCGTCATGTGAAATTCTTCTCTGTTGATTAATCGCCATCGTGATGTTTCGCGCCTAGAACACAATTGAATTACGTATCGCCTACATCTACAACTTGTTCCAATTCATACTACATAGGCCCACTGCTACCATTTACGAATGGCGGAATCCGCGGGAAAATATGAACGAGGAACATTATTTCAGTGTCATTGTTCTCTTATTAAGAAATACACTTATTATTAATAATGCATTATTCAGTTTTAACAAAAAAAAATTGTTTTGAAAGCATAGAAACAAGTCAAATAAGGAAAAACCAGAAGAAAAATCTTTTAGGTGATATATATTGAGATCGCGTTAAAATAAACTAAGTAGAAATAAGGGGAAAGTCTCAAAATATATTTTAAAAGTTATTAAAAAAATGCTTTAACAACACATTTTCTCATCATATCAATTTTCCTTGCGACCAAATTCAAACCGTCCCAAAGCTAAGTCATTTAAAATTGCTCGAGACTATGAATAAAAACTCATTGAATTTACCTGCTTAATATCCCTGGGCTTCATAACCCTTGAAAGAGTGGAGGGGCAGTCCATTGCTGCAATCTCTGATTTATAAAGTTTGGCTGGGTCAGTGATTGAAACTTTCTCGGCTATTAACTTCAATGAGGAAGGACATTGTTTACAATACATTCGTTCGATGTGTTTCCGCTGGTTGCCATGAGGAAAGTTTTCTGCTATTTTCTCATCTCCAATGTATTGAATTAAGACCTATGGAATGGATAATTTTCTGTAAAAAGTAGACCTAGAGCCCAGGACCCCATATGAATATAACTTACTTTATCATCTTTGCCAAGTAGCACATACACATGTCTAGTGAAATCATTTGAACGCCCTTCAGGTGTATCAATAGAAAAATAACTTTTTTGCACGAGAGGTTTAGATCGGGGAAGTTTGATGACACCATTATTTGCCCATTGCTACTGATCGGACTTCCAATCATCTAAGCAATAATACAAATAATATATCTAAAATTAAAAAATGACGTTAAATAATAATAGTTTTTCTTATTACCTTTAGCATCTTTGTTCGCATAGATGAAAACATCGCCAGCTTTCGGTTTTACAGGAGGCAGAACTATCGTATCTTGAATATTTATTCTATGAAGCAGATTAGCTGCTTCACGAGGACTATACGCTGTGTAGCGAACAATATATGGTTGCGGTAATTCCATCTTTATTAGATCGGAATTGATTAATTCCCTTATATATCCAATTTTTTCGCCGACCAAAATTTCGTGACTACCATTTTGTAAATCAATAACATGTCACGAATTGTAATTTTACGAATTGTATGTATTCCATCCAAGTCAACCTGTCAAGTAATGTCAAACATTAAAAAGTACCAACCAAATATTGTCAGAAGTATATTAATGTGTCAGGAAGAAACCATTATGTCAAGAGTATATGAATACCAGAGTGGACCATGGGTCAACATTGGTGACCCATGACCCATCTGACCCATCCCATTTCTGACCCATGACCCATCGAGTGACCCATTGACCCATCACACAATTTTAAATATCTAAATACTATAGTGTAACATTAACAGAATAACAGAATAACCGTTTAAATTACCTCAACAAACCTACTTGTTGCAATGTCGAATACGTTTAGTATTTCAATGCACATCAATGTTATAATAATATTGATGATGATGAGTGAAACGTATTTTAACTGAAGATTACATTGAAATTCCACATGGGTCATGGGTCATGGGTCATGGGTCACGGAGCCGTGACCCATGACCCATCTGACCCATCGATTTAGGTGACCCATCTGACCCATGACCCATGACCCATCGACCCATGGTCCACTCTGCATTGAATACTACAACAATTCTATAAATGTGTCAAAAGTATACAAATGCTATTAAAAATGCATAGCAATGTGTAAGTGTATACTAAATTTGATAAAAGTATGCAAGCTCTGTCAGTTCCGTTCCGTAATTTAGGTATGAACAAATTACGGAACATTCCGTTCCGTTCCGTAATTTAGGTATGAACAAATTACGGAACGGTTCCGTTCCGTTCCGTAAATTAGTTATGTCCGACGGGAGCCGTATTCGGGAATGGTGTGATCGAATGGGTATAGAAAAACGAAGGTCATCGAATTATGATACGGAAGGGGACGGCCAAGCTGAGCGAACTGTACAAACCTTCAAGCAAACTCTAAGTTGCCTTCTGGAGGACAGACATATAGAGAAAACCAATTGGCCAGCGCTGTTACAGGAAGTTACGTTTGTATGCAATGGACAGCCTGACTCTAGCACTGGATTTTCACCGCATCAGCTGATGTACGGGACACCCTTACATAGTTACGTACACTCGTGGATGCTTGTACTTATCTAGAACAGAAGGAAGATGGACAACCAGACAAGAGAGTTTATTCTCAATGGGTTTCAGCGAGGAACAGTGCATTCCATGATCAGGCTCGGGAGAATACAGAGTTGGCACAAGCAAATATGAAAAGGATTTCGATAGAGGTAGATCACATAGTGATATATAATACTAGGAGATTGGGTGCTCATCGAGGATAAGGCACGAATGGATGCACTCGAACCCATGTATAAAGGACCCTGGTTGGTAATGGAGAGAAAAGGTGTAAATCTGCATGTACAATATACCAATACTGGACGCAAATCAGTGGTTCACATTAATAGATGCAAGAAGATACCTCCTGTCCCTCAGAGTAGCGTGATAGAGGAGCTTCCGGGCTCGGACGAACTATCTAGTCTGGGGAAGGAAGATCCTGGAGATACATCAGAAACATCTCCAAGCGATGGGGATCAAATGGAGGGCTTATCTGGAGACCAAGGCCCCGCACCTCTAAGAAGGTCAACTCGGGACCGGAGGAAACCCCTACGATTTAGAGATCCGCTGTTGTAATGAAGGGGAATAGCGCACGGTAATCTAGTCTAATCTTATTAGGGAAGGTTGATGTCATGATACAATAGTTAAGTGCTGCCGTTAGTAGGCTACCACAACTAGTTAGTTGTATTTGATTTAGTATAGAGTATCTAGCTGATTTAATATTAGTCTTCCTTTTATGTAATACTTCTCCGGTATATAATTATACTTATCTTTTGATCAACAAGTGTTCATTTGTACTCACATAAGAATTACATAAATAGAAGACTATACTATTAAATCAGCTAGATACTCTTAGAGTCTATACTAAATCAAATACAACTAACTAGTTGTGGTAGCCTACTAACGGCAGCACTTAACTATTGTATCATGACAATACTACAGCTGCTGCCTTAAATCTTATACTTCTCTTCCCACATCATTTTCTACCATAATTCACAAACACTAAAAAATCTCTACTTTTTGTAAACTGTGGATTATTTTTCAATATTAATACTCCTAGCAAAACAATCATTCTAAAACACGATTTTTCAATCACAATGGTCCAGGTTTGGATTTCTACAACCTGTTATTGATTGGACACAATGCTGGAAAGCTCTCGCGGACAAAAACGGTGAACAAAGTTCTGAAACATTCACTGTGCCACTCTTGTATCTCACTTTCGGATACAGTCAACCAACGTTCACTCCTCTTTCTTGCAAAATGTTCCTCTTGAGCACCACTTTGGCTTGTACCGAATGATGTCGGGTGCTCAACATGATGTCAATTATTAGAATCAGAACGACGATTCAAGTTATCCAATATTCTTAATACTAGTATAGATTATCTTTCAATATTTATGTCATGGTCATGATAATAAATTTCAGGGAATGGGTTGAAAAGTAAATAGTGTTGGATAATTGAGTAGATAAGGAAAATAAATGTCTTTCTCAGGTAGAAAACAACTTATCATATTTCACATATCAGAATATGCAATGGTGAACAAGATACTGTTTTAGAGTTTGGTTAGGGAGTTATTATTATAAATGCATCATACCGAATCCATTAAACAGAACAAATTTATTTGGTAATTATTTTCCACAATATATCAAATATAGTTATTTTTGATTCTTTGTTCGGTTCAAATAGACATGCGCGTGAGTTATTTATATCAATATATTAATTAATTCAGAGGTTTAAGCGATCCTCAATTTTTGAGGATCGCTTAACGGAACCGAGGAACCGATCTACTTATACATTTATCAGAATAACATTCGTAATAGGCTCATAGCATTATACGTATACATTAGGCAATGGCAGTTGCTCATTCTGGGCCAGGGATTGGTTAATATATTCAACATGCAATTTAATTATTTTCGAAATTAATATTCTACTTGTGTAATTGTCTGTTATAGAGTTAGTCATGTACCAGACCCATTTTCTGGGTGGAAAAGATAATCTTATTGCCTAATAAGCAAAAGATGCATGTAAAATGTTGAATTTCGATTTTTGTTATAAATAGCCAATCTAAATGTTCTCTTACATAAAATATCTCAGAATCATGAATCGAAATGTTACCACATACTAGTACCTCAATTTTCTTGAAAATGTCATTTCTATGCTTGAGGTCATATCTTGCTTGAGAAGGAAGGGCTACAGCTTAGTCAATGGTCCCAATGTATGGCTCATCCTTGACTTCATATTCAATCAGGGTTGCCAACTCTCCCGTTTTTTGCCTTTTTTTTATCCCATCCTCCCGACCTCCCGCCAAACTTTACAAACTCCCGATTTTTTGAAAATTGTTTCTTTATTTAGATTTTATTATATATAAGTAAATAACTGGTTTTATTGATAAAATTAGTCAAGATATGAGTACCAAGTTTTGTTCTACCACGGACTACTAGATATCCGGACGCGACAAAGCCAAACCACAGTCAAAAATGCGTAGGCTGAACATTGTATGACTGAAAATATGGTCAATTCTGTATTTTTAGTCACTAAATTTGGTATCTAACACAATCTTTGGGCGCTAAATTCAAAAATGACAATTTCAAGGTTCAAAAACTCACTCCCCGCCCTAATTTTGGCAAAAAGGCGTGGTCACACCCAAATATGGTCAATTCCATATTTTTGTTCTATTACTTCATCATAACACTAAATTCGAAATATCCTCTTAACTAGGAATGATATTGTTGAAAATATGATTAATAAATTGTTCAGCTAAATATATATTACTACGTTACGGTCGTGACCTTCGGTATACAAGGCCTGACTTGCTAGGCGAAAATTTGTGTACCATGGATTACTTAAAGTGCATTGAAAAATGGAGAATTGATCTTTATTCGAATAATTAGCAATGATAGAGCTGAAAAGTGTATTATAGCTATATAGGAATATGGTATCCAGGTATACATAGCACCCTCCAGAATTGTGATATGTCATCATCTGATGACGTTATGGTAATTTTGGTTGCGAATTATCTTGTTTTTCTAGCATACTTTTAACATAGTTAAACGCGTTATAAATGTTCAAAATTGGAACATGGTTATACCCAGAAGTAGTTGAATAAAATATATCGAAATTATAAATGGAATGTTGACACATTCCTCGGTTGCCATGGAAAATGTATATTTCCTAAAATGTGCCATAACTCAAAAACTATGAATGTTATGTAAACTACACTGGTACTGATCTGTCCGGAATAGGTAACTTCCTATTCATCGATAATACATTTTCTATGCCTAACTCAATAATCTTTGAGATAATGAGATAATTAACACTTAATTCATTATTAGGTAATGACTCACTATCTCAAAGATTATTGAAGTTAGGCATAGAAAATGTATTATCGATGAATAGGAAGTTACCTATTCCGGATAGATCAGTACCAGTCTAGTTACATAACATTCATAGTTTTTGAGTTATGGCACATTTAGGAAATATACATTTTCCATGGCAACCGAGGAATGTGTCAACATTCCATTTATAATTTCGATATATTTTATTCAACTACTTCTGGGTATAACCATGTTCCAATTTTGAACATTTATAACGCGTTTAACTATGTTAAAAGTATGCTAGAAAAACAAGATAATTCGCAACCAAAATTACCATAACGTCATCAGATGATGACATATCACAATTCTGGAGGGTGCTATGTATACCTGGATACCATATTCCTGTATAGCTATAATACACTTTTCAGCTCTATCATTGCTAATTATTCGAATAAAGATCAATTCTCCATTTTTCAATGCACTTTAAGTAATCCATGGTACACAAATTTTCGCCTAGCAAGTCAGGCCTTGTATACCGAAGGTCACGACCGTAACGTAGTAATATATATTTAGCTGAACAATTTATTAATCATATTTTCAACAATATCATTCCTAGTTAAGAGGATATTTCGAATTTAGTGTTATGATGAAGTAATAGAACAAAAATATGGAATTGACCATATTTGGGTGTGACCACGCCTTTTTGCCAAAATTAGGGCGGGGAGTGAGTTTTTGAACCTTGAAATTGTCATTTTTGAATTTAGCGCCCAAAGATTGTGTTAGATACCAAATTTAGTGACTAAAAATACAGAATTGACCATATTTTCAGTCATACAATGTTCAGCCTACGCATTTTTGACTGTGGTTTGGCTTTGTCGCGTCCGGGTATCTAGTAGTCCGTGGTACGGGAGACCAAGTCTTCCACACTGCTTGCCTGGACCACGAGAGTCATGTCATCTGCATACTGTTGGTAGCGATGCCAATCTTCAGCAGCTCCCCCTAGATGTTTTGTAGGTAGACGGATAGCAGAAAGAGTATTGGGCCGATGATGCTGCCCTCGGGACTCCCCTTATGGGTGTGAAACCTGTGGCTGTGTCCACATCAATTTGAACCACACACTCCCTGTCGAATAGATATTGTTTGAATCATTCCACCGATGCCTCTGATACCCCGTGCACAGTTAGAGTCCATAGGATGGATTCGTGTGTGACCGTGTCGAAGGCCTTAGAGCAGTCTAGTGCCAGTAAAGCTGCTAACCTCCCAGTTCCCCTGCCGAGCCACTTGACGGCATCGTAAATCGTCTGCAGCACTGAGAGACAGGCGTCTCTTCTTCTTCGGAAATCATGCTGTCTGTCATCGAGGCGACGGTTATCCTCCAGAAAAGCATTCAACTGCGAGCCCACAAGCCTTTCACACACCAACGCTGCTGCACAGAGGATGCTAACCGGGCGATACATAGCAGTGTCACTCTTGCTTCCCTTTTTCTTGAATATAGGAAGTACTCGAGCCCTTCTCCACAGCCGTGGGAAACACAGCAGCTGGATGGATGCATTGATAATGTTTGCTAGAGGAGCAGCCACCACCGATGCTGCATTCCGAAAAGCTCGTGGAGGAATGAGATCGATTCCGGTTGCCTTTTGGGGTCGAGATTCCGCAGAACAATCCTAACCGCCTCCATTGATAAGTGATAAGTGTTTGATCTTAAAGGAGGATCCTGTGCAGGTCTCAGTTTACGGACGCACTGGCCCCGTCAGTGGTGAAGGAGAGCACATGCGAGATTTCAGCATATCGGCGTACGGCTGTGCCGTGATCTCAGTGGTGTCCCCCGTTCGAGTTCTTTAAACCCAGTGATCTCCGCCAAGGCGCTGCACAGTTTCTCTTGGTCGTTGCCAAAATGAAATTTTTCTTTTGGTCATTTGATCCAAAATGAAATTTTTCTTTTGGTCGTTTTTCCAAAATGAAATTTTTTACTACTAGAATGAAAAAATATTCCAGGGTGATTTTGCAAAATCAACGAATAAAATTTGTCGATTTTATAAAATCAACATTTTGTAACTGATAGTCTGTTTAACTATTCCAGAGTTTGGGTCACTTTGCGATAGTATGGCTACATCCCGAATCTGCTAGCACCCGCTTCAATTAAAAAATCTTCGTTCCAATATGGGAACGCTAGCAAAACCGGTTTATTGGCAAATTTGTGTCAAGTTCGTCGAAGCTGCATCACCATCTTTTGTCCAATTGAACAGTGCTCCTGTTATGAAGCTTTGGGACATCATCAAGTTGCCACAGTTCCTGACTGCGTGCGGTCTAAGTGGTGTCGCCAACCACTCAAGGGTTTCTGCCTTCCAGTCCTCTACCCTCGGTACGTTCACTACGACCGTTGTGCCTGACCACTGCTCCCTAGGAGCTCCGTCAGCGCACACTCTAGGCCTGCTCTCGCTCCTGTCCCTCGCGGACTCTAGCAGCACCTAGGCCTCCTGGGAGTGACTCATCTTTAGTAGCGCATCTCGCCATGCCGCTACATGACAATCCGTTCTTAGAATATACCGTAGAGTGGGCGAGATACTTTTTCCATTCTTGGAATATAAATGCTGTAAAATTAATGTCCTATGAACCCTTGTAACGACCAGGGTCGGCGGAAGAGGGGCGGTTGGGGCGGCCTGGGCCGCCCCACTTTTTCTGTGATTTCTTGGAACTCTGAAATATTATTGCGTGTTTTTTCTCTGAAATCCTCACAATTATCATCATAATACAAGGCCGCCCCACCTCTCACGAGCTTCCGCCGGCCCTGGTAACGACTGCAGGTACTGAAACCGATGCAGTGTTTCTTCAATCACTTTTACTACCTTCACACACCAAACCAACAAAATCTACCTCCTTGTAGCGAAATGACTCCCTTAACTGGATATTTAATTATTTCAGCCTTTCCAAGACACTGCCAGATCCTTTAGGTGTTCCTCGAAATTTGCTGAATAAACTATGCAGTCTTCCACATCGCTGGACGTGCTCTAGACCTTTCAAGGCGTTGTCCATTAGCCTTCGATACGTAGCCTGTGCGTTACACAATCAAAATGGCATGACGACCAATTCAAATTTTCCTCGAGATTGTGTGTAATGCCCTATTCATTATATCTTGTTGTGTACATGTACGCACCAGTAGCACTGACCACGGCAAGGAAGTGAAAAATCTAGAACCTTACAGCTTATCTGGAATTTTTTGGATATAAGGAAGTGAGGAGGTGTCCTTTTGGTTCTTGTAGGTCTTCGTTCTCCAGGAGAGCAGAGAATACTTGTAATTATATTGTTTGAGGTTTCTGGTTTCCTATTTTTATCGGGGCATGAAAATACCCCTTTACTTGTTGTACAGGAGTTTTCAAATAACATATACGTACTAGTGGTTCTCAAACTGTTGTACGCTTACCATTAATACCATTAATAGTATGCGGTTCCTTCTTGTGGTACGCGGAGGTAACGCATTTTAAGTTAAAAATGATAATATCAAAAGTTAGATTGCAGCTTCTCACTGATGTGGCCTGTATGTAGGCATGTCGATTTACACCAAAATAGATTCTACTTTAAACATTAACTATATTTAACCTAAATGCCGGTCATAATATATTTATTGTAATTTTAACACGGTATATTTTACGAGTGTTTTATATGATTTCTTTTTCGGAGTTGTATTTAAATTATATATTCTTCCACAATGTTGATGTTCACCTACCTAGGTTCTCAATTCAAACATGAAGATTCTGCTAAAATGTTTAGCAATCTTATATCTTGCATCAACAACTCAATCTCTCTTATCTCCACCTCAAATTCCGCCAAGCCACACTGCTTTTTATTCGATTCAAAGTAATTCAAATTCAACAGTAGTAGTAGGTAGGCTTTGGCGAGATGTGGATAAAGGCTTGGAGAGACGATTTATGTCAGCTGTTGTTCCAGGAATAGATGCACCAGCTAATTATGCATTATTTAGCCTTAATGAACAAGCTTTATGGAATTATATGGGTGAGAATAGTAGCTTGTGCAATAGCACTGTGTATTCAGAAAATACTCTCCCAAACTTTTTTGACTTCTTACAAACTCCAGGAATAAACTATCAGATAGAAGGGGATATTGAGACATGGTTTCTCTCTCAAGGATTCTATATTTCTATGACTGTAAATACAAACGATCGAAACAGACCGTTAACATTTTCGTTCGGTCCAACCAGAGCATTGGCTATTCATATTAGTATAAACTGTTGGGATGGTAATGCACCTATTCAAGAAGTATTTTACCTTCCTTCTAACTGTAATGGAACGTGTAATGGTTGTACTAATATATATTCTGCTGAAAATATGGTTTGCTCCTCCGCTTCCTTTGCTACTAAAGTGGAACTATGATTTAGATATTATACTA
This sequence comes from Hexactinellida sp. DTS-2022, assembly GCA_028753945.1. Classification (NCBI taxonomy): domain Eukaryota; kingdom Metazoa; phylum Porifera; class Hexactinellida; species Hexactinellida sp. DTS-2022. The sequence continues at coordinate 817,259 of JAPNXP010000011.1, read as the reverse complement.
CTATTCACAGTTTTTTAATCTTGCACTATTTATATAGAAGTTACTTGGAACTTTTCATTGTAAAACAAAAAACTACTAATCTAGTATATAATTACAGTATATTGTGTATGTGTATTGAAAATTTCAATTAGCCAGGAATGTCATAATATTATGCAATTTGGAATACATTTTGTAGTTTATTTATTTTGCTAGTTATATAAATTTATTAGAGTACTGTTGCATATAATTTTCAGACGCATAGCATTTTCAGACATTGTATTAGTGTACCATGGATGCTGTACTGGCGTAGGAAATTGAAACATTTTCTATATTGACGAGGATGCAATACTAAATGAGGTGCTAAATATTCAGAGCCTCATAATCGTCGAGTCAAGTCTCGTATAAATTTATCTTTCTAATGATTCATGTAGATTAGTCTATTTACTTCCAGGTCTTGTTATTGCAAACAAATGAACAATAATTAACATTTACTTAATTCATATTATCAGTATTGAAACAAAATATTGAGTGTCTATACATAAATTGATCAATGTAAATGATTAGTTTCTATGAAAACAAAAAGAAATCTAAATAATAAAACCAAGAAAATTTGCTAAAATAGCATTTGAAATATATAGACAGCACTGTAGAACCTTAACAAGTGAGGGGAGATTTCACTTTCTCCAGTTAAATTGCCGTGTAATGATTGTGTAAAACTATCCTAACCGTTAGTTGTCATAAAAAACTAGTGTACTTAATTTGTCTAAATTCCCAAGGTTAGTTAATTAGAAATGTATAATACATATTAAGTGGCGCTGCTTCACGTCTTAAAAAAAATAAGTCCTTAAGTAAATTACAAATGTTTTGAGTATATTTATTGTTGTAGGAAATACGTACAATAATCGATTTACTTTTATAGAAAGTATATTTACATTCTGATAACCTTTTTCCCCAGTCATCATACATGTAATAGTCCTGCGCGGCGCAAGGTTTTTCGAACTGGGGGGCAGAGTGGAGCAGCATTTCCATCTGTCAGAATTTATCTGAAAACAATGGAGCTGCGATGAACTTGCATACTTGGAAACTATCCAGGGATATTTGGACTTCATCGAAAATCCAGTGATTGTATTACAAATAATGTTATTTTCGAAGAAATTAATTATCACAAATAGTGTTAATAAATTTTTATTTGCTACTTTTGGGTGCGGCGATGCTACTATTCGAGATATACGGTAACAATATGTAAGTTTTGATTAAAAATGAGCGAGCGTAGCGAGCGAGCTAAAAGGTTTAGACATTGAGCCTCTAGAAATATGTCCAGGGGAATGAGCTTAGGGATTATCCTGGGCGAATTTATCACATATGATTTTAACTTGAGAATACAATTAAAATCCTGCCCCCCCTCTGGCGCCGCGCCTGGTAATAGTATGGTCAAAATTTAAGATTCCGTAACCAACCTCGGAAAGTTAAGTTTTATGCCTAATTCTGATACTTTAGGGTATATCTCGCGATTTAAGTTCCCATGCCAGTGTAACAGCCCAGATTATACCCCCCTCCTCGAATATATCCGGGTATAATCTGTCGTAGCCCAGATTATACCCCCGGGTATGAAGTGGGCTAGCCCAGAATATACCCCCTAGCCCAGATTATACCCGGTCTCAAAAATTTGGGAAAACTTTTTTATAGCGACAAATTCAAAGGGCATTCCCAATGCGCAATACAGGTTGGACGTTGTTACGCATAGAACCAAAGAACGATTTTATTTTATTTTAGGGAGTTCTTAAGTTTCTTCCTCGGCAATGGATTCTGGGACTGGAGACGTTGGCTGTGTTGTTCCACTGTTGGTCTGTGCCAGTGTCTCAAGCCATCCATGGAGGTCTTTCAACAAATCTCGTTTGAACTTCCTGTCCGCAGGGGTTGAATCAGGGAGAAAGCTGAGAGATTTGACCCTGGGTCGAATATTGCAGGGTTGCCAACCTCTGAAAACAAATCCCGTTATTTTACTTAATTATCATAAAATCTAAATATATAAACAATTTCCCAAAATCGGGAGTTTTAAAAGTTTGGCGGGAGGTCGGGAGGATGAGAGAAAAAAGGCAAAAAAGCGGGAGGGTTGGCAACCCTGTATTGTGGCTATCCAGTGGAATTGTGTTATTGAGCTATATAACTTCTCGTCTAGGAGAGAATGAATATTTTGTTTCAGCGTTGCGATCTCGAGGTTGTCCAGATCTTCGTGGGTGGCCATGGCAGAGAGCTTTTAATATGACGGGATTACGAGGTTTATTGTTGGACGTGTGTTGTACTGTAAGTTCTCAAACACACAAGTAAAAACTTCTGTCACATCTCGGATTTGCTCGTTCAGCTCTTTGTCGACAGCAGCCAGTAGAGGTAATTAAAACCTTTCTGTTAACTTCTCCGAGAGTTTGGTATAGCTCTTGTGGATGTTGTGTGCGCGATGGTAGATAGACGTCCCGGACGGGTGGTTCCTCCATGTTTAATTGAGGCAGGAAGTGTTTCTTGTATTCCTGTAGCTTGCTTGACATATTTACAAAGAGTTGCGGCCACTTCTTCATATTTCTTCACCTCTGGGACCTGTCGCTGGGTCTCTTTGTAGGCATCCAGGGCCGGATTAACCCATGGGCAACCGGGGCAACTGCCCCGGGGCCTCCACCACCAAAGTTGTACTTCATTTTTCACTGGACAATTGTAATGGAAGGCAGAGTGGATCATGGGTCAACATTGGTGACCCATGAGGCCATGACCCATCTGACCCATCGCATTTGTGACCCATGGCCCAATGAGTGACCCATTGACCCAACGTGTTATCCATTGACCTTTTTAAATATCTATTTTTAATATCTAAACATTATGTAACACAATATATGTATAATGTATGATGCTTGTCAATAAATTAATTTTGGTAGATTTCTAATACCAAAGAAATACCCTGTAAAGTTTCTGGGTAAATTTGATTCGTAATATAACTGGAATCCAAATGGATCATGCGTCATGGGTCAGAGCCGTGACCCATGACCCATTTGACCCATCAATTTAAGTGACCCATCTGACCCATGACCCATGACCAGGGCCGGCGGAAAGCTCGTGAGAGGTGGGGCGGCCTTGTATTATGATGATAATTGTGAGGATTGCAGAGTCAAAAAACACCCCGCGAGATTTCAGAGTACCAAAAAATCACAGAAAAAGTGGGGCGGCCCAGGCCGCCCCTCTTCCGCCGATCCTGCCCATGACCCATTGTCCACTCTGGTGGAAGGAGTTAGGGGCCTCCACAACACTGGTTGCCCCAGGGCCTCCACCTCTGTTAATCCGGCCCTGTAGGCATCGGTAAAAATTGTGTGCAGGCGGTGACAAATGCAGTCAATCCTGGGGGAATCGCGCAATCCGGAGACAATGTTGGAGCCTTTGTCCGTAACAACAGGTGCAGAAAAGCTTATCAGGCCATTCTCCTCTGTTATTTGTTTGAAATGTCTCAAAATATTCTCGCCTGTATGGGAGTCTGTCCCGAAGTGTTCCACCGCTAATAGTCCAGCAATATGGTGCAGGAAATGGTCGAATTGTGCATTTTCGAGATAAAAGTGCCAAATTTTGCACAATTGTAGTATTATAGGTTCTGACATGGCCTACTTAATATACGGCTAGATATGTCACCGAGAAGGCCATAAAACGAGAAGGCCAGTTTCAAATTTTCATTTTAGGATAAACTATGCCTCCTATTGTTGTTATTTGGGTTGTATATGGGGTAATCAACCATTGCGAGTTCATTAGAACCACTTTTGAGAATCTCAGATTTGTGGTTAAGCTGTTTAGGCGCCATTTAATGATGACACCACAAATATACAAAAATGTAAAATTCGAGTCTAAAGAACTGCGAGAAAATGAAAATAATTTGCTAATATACTTAGAATACATTTTCCGAATATATAATGAGAATGAATATATATAAACCAGCAATTATAAACGTTTTATGTACAAAAATAGTAAGTTTTAATTCGGATACTACTTGTATTTTAGCATGTGGTTGCTGTCGCCATTTTGTGATTTAGTAGTCTTTGGGGTATGAAATATATCCCTATATTAGTATTCCTATTATAAAATTATTAGAAAGTAGGAATAACTGAAATTTATGACATTTGAAATTTTGTAAATTTACCAAAAATTGTTACCGTCATCATTAAATGGCACCTAAATAGCTTAACCACAAATCTGAGATTCTCAAAAGTGGTTCTAATGGACTCGCAATGGTTGATTATCCCATATACAACCCAAATAACAACAATAGGAGGCATAGTTTATCCTAAAATGAAAATTAGAAACTGGCCTTCTCGTTTTATGGCCTTCTCGGTGACATATCTAGCCGTATATTAAGTAGGCCATGGTTCTGATCAACTTCAGCTATGGCACATAGCAGAATTTTTGGAAGAACAAATTTTTTAGGGGGTCAAAAATTGGTGCCCAATCGAAATCGCCGACAGTATAAATACAGGATAGCTCATTCAAATGAATTCTTAACAACTTTATATTGTCAGATTCGTGCTCAGCAATGAATTTACAGCATTTTGATAGGTATATTGACTATATTTGGTGAGAATATTTTTTGTTTGCCATAGCAACGATAAGAATGTGATAACATTCCGATCTCCCAATTTGGAGTAACCATATCGAGTGACCCCTTGTTTTTCTCGGGTATGCGTACTGAGTGCGAATATACTATTAGAAACACTCTAAATATTAATTGTCCACCCAAAAGTATGCATTTTCATATCCTGCTATTTGATTCACCATTTTAATACCTATGATCCCTCAATATTTTGTCCAAAAATAAGTGAACCAATTCAGTAATTGTATTTATGCAACTAGGGCGGACTGAGACAGTTCCAAGGCCACTGTCGGTAGGGCCGTTTTGTTCGTGAGCTGGCCATAAGCCTGCTATAGGGAGGGATCTGCCAGCTTACTTCCATATGTGGGGTTGCGTCACCCTGCAAATATTTATATGTGGTTTAAATAGTTACCATTTTAGTTATTAGACTGTTATAATTAGTCACAATTATGACTAGTATTTATGTTGTTGTAACGCCATCAGATATTAGTGTTAAAACTGACGCAGCCGCTTCTCTCTTTTTATCAAACAAATGTATTAGTGGGATATCTCGCTCTTTCTGGCTGCATGGGACGATAAATTTACATTGTTAAAATTCGATTGTTGTGCTTTTTTATGTTTGCTTGTTTGTTTGTTTTTCCCGATTATATTAGAGTGATAGGTCGATATAGAACGGATTTATTATTGAGATAGAGACTCACTTCCCATGTTATAAGAAGTAATCATGTATACTGAATCCGATTTTCGTATTTACAAATTCCATTTTGAATCATAGCTGAACAACCAACCTCAGAACAACAGAACTATGTGAGATGAGAGACTTGCGGACTTGGGGCGATTCATAGACAAAGGGCCATCGCTTGAATTGGAGGAAGTTCTGTATATAAACTAGAATTGAATCCAGAGTTAGGTCGAATTTTATCACTCAATATATTTTAAGTACAGTAGTGAAAAGAGTTTTCACTACTGTACTAATAGAATGCTTAGACATCATTAGCTTAATAGTAATTAAATGGAGGGAAGCCAAGTTGGGTCAGAGGTAGTGCCAGAGTATCTCAAGGGGCAAGGGTGTAGATCTGGGGAGCTAGGGGTCTTAAGTCCTCCCAGATTTTATATAAACAACATGTAAACTATATACTCGTACTATTTATATCACTCCGCATGCGGTGTTAGCCCCATCTACAGCCCTGAAAGGGTGCCATGGTCCTAGCTAGCCTCCCCTTGGGTGCGCTTTTTTGATGAAAGTTTTATTGTCTAATTAGTGTAAATGGGTCAATGAAGTTCGAATTATTGTTTGGACTGGAGTAGATGCGTCTCATACCATATAGATACTTAATAAAAACATAAAGGTCCATTTGAGTCAAGTACAAAAGATGTATATGTTACAACATCCAATATTTTGACGATATTGTGAGTAAAATGAATGAAAATAGTAATAAAAATGTTGGTTGGGACTGAAAGAGCTAATCATTTACCTAGAAGCAGGATCGGAATCCCCTCTCTTTGGGATGGTGCCATTAAGTGACTAGGGTGAGGGGCAGGTTAACAAATCACTATTACACAAGGCAGGCCAGTAGCCAGAAGTAGTAGTGGGTGAGGCTATGAGGATTGCAGGGGAGCTGAGTATAATAATTTAATATGAAGACCCTGGGTAGGGGTGCATTTAGGATTTGCTATAAGGGGGGTTGTGGCTTCTAAAACATCGCATCGCCAGCTTGGGGTCTGGGAGAGCAGTTAGCTCCCCAGTTGGATCCAGGGCGAAGCCCTTGGAAGCCAGATACAATGCTATTAGTACTAATACTATTCACCCAAATTTCAATACCTACGTACAAGTGCGATACTAGATTATTCGAGGGTATTAATACAAAATGTGAGCATGAGGAAATTGAAACTCCAATAATATACAATTCAACAACAAATCCAAATGTCAGATATATGACAAAAGTTAACCTAGCCGGCGAGCCTCCCCCTAGCTACTGGCCTGACACAAGGACGAATAAATGGGGGAGCATGTGCATTGCACTATCAGGGTTGCATACAGGTTTTTAGGTCAGGGGGGGGGCAAATGGGGTTGGTTAAAGAAATAAGGGGGTCCGGGGACAGCCCAGGGGGCAAAAGGAAACCCAGGGGGGGCGAAAGCCCCCCCCCCCGCCCCCCCTAAATGCAGCCCTTACTATGGAACTATGGCCGGTCCAAGCAACTACTACTTTTGATCTTGGATAAATCTTGGCTTTGAGCAGGAATATGATAAATGCATACTTTTGGGTGAGCAATTAATATTTAGAGTGTTTCTAATAGTATATTCGCACTCAGTACGCATACCCGAGAAAAACAAGGGGTCACTCGATATGGTTACTCCAAATTGGGAGATCGGAATGTTATCACATTCTTATCGTTGCTATGGCAAACAAAAAATATTCTCACCAAATATAGTCAATATACCTATCAAAATGCTGTAAATTCATTGCTGAGCACGAATATGACAATATAAAGTCGTTAAGAATTCATTTGAATGAGCTATCCTGTATTTATACTGTCGGCGATTTCGATTGGGCACCAATTTTTGACCCCCTGAAAAATTTGTTCTTCCAAAAATTCTGCTATGTGCCATAGCTGAAGTTGATTAGAACCTATAATACTACAATTGTGCAAAATTTGGCACTTTTATCTCGAAAATGCACAATCTTGCACCATATTGCTGGACTATAAGAGACAGTGATTCAGTATGAATTCCTTGCTGACCCAAAATACGTACACGTCGAGGTAGCTCAATTTACGGAAATTCTCCGCCACATATTGGTGGTAAGAGCAATGGATGAGGAACAAATCGGTTCATTCAGGGTATCTCTGAGCTTGGCTTGCATCGTCTTAGCTTTCGATTAGCAATGGCTCTGCACTACATTTCTACCGAGAATTGTGCCATGTTTAATTGAAACATGAAATCGTCCTCGCTTTGCGCCTAGGTCAATAAAAGTCTGTGCGAACTTGGACAGACCCTCAGATTACAAAGAATGGAAGCTCTGATGACCCAATGCAATATCGCCAGCTCATAATCCTTGATAGCTTCTGAATCCTCTTTGGTCAGCTTGAACTTTTGCTTTGTAACCTACTCAAGACTGAGCTGAGTGGAGGTGCTCGAGGGGCAGACACTGCAGCTCTTTTTGTGTCGTAGCATGTGCGAAGTGCCTGTATTTCGAGAAGTGATAAATACCGATTTACAACGAAGACAGGCGCATAGATTAGGCACTAGAATTTTATCTACACGGATGAGTCTGAAAGTTTTCCATACTTCTGACTTGCTTTTGGAATTGAAAATTAGTTCAACACGATTGGGAGTTCTCGTTAAGATACGTTCGAGTTCGGAACAGAAAAGATTTCAATGTTGACTTGTTCATTATCAACGAAAGACATCGGTGGATTTAGTAAATGAATATGGGGATAGTATATTAAGAAATATAGAATTTGAAATTAATTAATTAATTTCATTTGGAAACAGGGAATCTATTAATAAAATTCTGTTTGTAATTTATCACTATGGAGAGATTAATTAGGGAATCCTTTTATGGGAGTGAGTTTCTGCAAACACAAATAAGTGAAGACTTACTTATTAATTACAGTTACAAATTTCCATTTAAGTAAGTATTCCTTAATAAATTGGTACCTCTTGACAATTAAAAACATTCTTGTCTGGCTCTCCGGCCCGCGTACAACTCTGGCCTGAACTGACCTGAGTTTGAGTGACCTGAGGTAATTTTTTTAAAGAGCTGAAATGACCTGAGGCTGAACTGAACTGACCGGAATAATCTTTTGAAGACCTGACCTGACCTAAGTAACAATTAGGAACTTTTTACAAGCCTGGTGTTATTGTTACAGTTTATGGACGTGCCTGGTGTATCCGCGTGCACACCAGGACTTTATTCTGGTGTGCACGCGGATATACCAGTGTGCACGCGTGCACACCAGGACTTTCCATAAACTGCAACATTATCGTCATTTGGATGAATTTCTATCACACGTTTTTGTAAATCATATTAATTTTGGAGAAATAAAACTAAACTACTTTTATCACACCTTGAATACCTAGATGTCCTGAATTACTTGAAATGACCTGAAAATGTCCTAATAAGGAAGTGACCTGACCTGACCTAGGTGAATAATTATGGAAATTTTGACATGCCTGCTTATCAGCATGTGTAATCCATTACATATCAATCAAATATGAATTTCCCTAACATTGTAAGTTTTTAATTGTCTTCAACATTTTATGTCATAGTCATGGTCATGATAACTTATCTAATTTATTTCAGGGAGTGGATTCAAAAAAGAAAATAGTGTGGATAAATAAGTAGATAAGGAGAATAGTGTCAGATAAATGAGTAGATAAGGAAAATAATTGACCTCAGAGAGACATCAAAATATCAGATTTCATTTATCAGAATATGTAATGGTGAACAACATAATTACTATTTTAGAGATTGCTTAGGGAGTCACTATTTAAATGCATACTATCAAACAGAACAAATTTGCTAATTATTGTTAATTATTTTCCACAATATATCAAGCAATATTTTTTGCAATTTTTTGTTCGGTTCAAACAGGCATGCTTGTGAGTTATTTATATAAGTGTCTTAAATTGAGATGTTCTTTATGTGCCGACTACCTGGGGCGCCGAATTTTTAATAAGTCCTAAAACTGAGGCTCGAAAGTTTTTATTTAAATTTGTATAAGTTTTGACAACAACAATTTATAATCGATGCTAATAATAAACTTCGGAATCTACCTACTATATAGAGATAGTTAGATTCCTAGTTATTTTAAAGTATATGGGCGATCTTGGCTGTACGTGGACTTTTTACATTATACGTGGAGTTTTAACATTGTTCATGTAAAAGCTTATTTCGGGTAATACTGCTGGCCATGATCCTTCGTAATTTCTCTTTGCATCAAAACGTAGGCATCGTATTACTTGTTGAACTGATCCGACGTTTCGCTCGGCCATCTGCCGGCGGATGGTACGGTGATGAATGGCGTTTGTGAATTCCAAACCATGTCCACATTTCCCTCACTTCCTCGTCTTCAACATTCACTCCTTCCTTAGTAGATCAGAAGTATATCTGCGATCATTGTCCCTTGTAAATCCAACAAGTCTGGAATACTAGGACAATTTATGCAGCCGTTTGTCCCATATGGACTCTCAACGTATCGGCTGAACAGGTGAACAGTTAACAGCGAGTATCTGAATCTTGGATAAATTCTCGATATGTACTCTCATCCAGGTTTCGTGTCTCAGTTTGAGAGGGTATAATATTATGCGTTTGTTTTATGGACGCACACTTATGAAATATATAGGCCGACTGTCCAACCTCGCGACAGTATCTCGTCGGGATTTTCTGTCAAATGGTTTGGTAAATCGATCGTCAATTCACGCTTGTTTCCATTAAAACCATAATTTCAATAATATATATATTTTTTCTCTGATATATCCAAGAAGTTAAAGCTAAAGATTTTTAGAAATGAGAACAAGTTAGTACGTACTTGATATTACGAATCTGCCATCAGATACAGCACATTTATATAACTAGGGTTATAGATAAATGTAAATTACTTGTATACAGTGGTTAAGGGGTCATATTATAGAAGGGCGAAATGTAGTAGGTGCACCAGCGTCTAATGCGTCCGCCTGCGGGCGCCCTTATGTCGAAGTAAAGGATATTCGTTGTCCGCTCTCAATCTTACCGTATCCATTGAGCTATTCGCGAGCCTTCATCATAACTTCATATTTTTATTGTTTTTGAACAATTCAATGCATTCACATTTACAATGTTCTCACTTCGAGTATTGTGTTCGCCTCCTTTCCTTCATGACAATTCTCAATGGCATAAGTGCAGTCTAATACTCAGCTAACCTAACCCGTATCACGACATTTTCGCAAGGTATATCTTGTTATTCCTCATTGTTTATCCCAGGATCAACAGGAGGTTAGGCGTTCGGCTAAATCAGGCAGTTAATTATTCCTTCAGGGCGATAAATTCACATGGTAGCTCTTCTACTCCATTAATCACTTCTCGAGCGTATGTTTAGGGTCCTTCTGTTTCTTAACCATTGAAGTCAGGGCCGAATTACCCTATATTCGAGATTCTTGTATCAACCGACTCTTCAATTGGGAGAAAAAAATTTCGCGCTCTGACGACCATTCCCAAGGAATATATTTCCATGTTAGGCGGTGCAATGGCTGTGCAAGCTCTGCTATTCCGGGGACATACTCTCGGTACCAATTTATCAATCCCATCAACCGCCTAATATCCTTCTTGTTATTCGTTTGGGGCCAGGACCCTATGCGTGACAGTGTAGCTGGCAGAGCCACCGCACTTTTTCCGATACCAATTACCGAGGAAGTGAGGAACTCTACCTCCTTATACGCAAACCTACATTTGCCAACCCTCAGCTGAATTCCAGAGCTCTGCCTAAACCAGTGAAAACACTGTTTAGATGTCCTAGATGTGCCTCGAAGTCAATAGAATGCACAATCGTGTCATCTACGTATGCTTCTGCATTGGAGATTCCCCTCAAGGTGTTATCCACTGCTCTCTGATATGTAGCTTGTGAGTTACACAGTCCAAACGGCATCCTATTGAATTCAAATTGTCCCCTAGCTGATACGAATGCGGTACGTTCCTTATCTTCCTCTCTAACCGGGATACTCCAATAGGCTGATGCGCAGTCAAGGGTAGAAAATACTGCTGCGTTCAGCGAATCAAATATATCTTTTGGGTCCGGCATCGGGTATGCTTCTTTCTTCGTGGCCGAATTCAGATTGCGATTGTCTACCACGAACTTTTGAGATCTGTCCTTCTTGCGCACTAGTATAATTCTACTCCCCCATGGGCCATGGGGACTCGACGGTTTGATAATCCTATTTGAAAGCATTTTTCCATGTGTCTAGAGACTTCAGACTCAGTTTGCAATTTGGGGAGAAACTCTCAATTGGAGGTATTTGATTGGACGATGGTCTACGAGGGTTATCCGATGTTCAACTCCGTGCACCTCTGTAGGAGACTTGGGGTTAACTGCGAAAACGGTTTTGTGTTTCCTCAGTATAGCCCACGTTGCCATTCGTTGATCGTTGGATAACTCCGGATCTATATCGAAAACCTGATCTTGCTCGCCTGGGGATTCTATTTGTACCACTTCCGCAAGCTCCAAGGCTTTTCCTCCCTGTAGTAGCGTCCGAGTTTCCAATCACTGCTCATCTAGCTTAATCCTGAAACCCTGAAACGTCGAAGCAGACTTCGCTAAAGTGCGCCAGAAAATTTCTCCATAGAATGACAGTTTCCGTACTGGTATCCAGGATATCCACCTGGTGGTTTATAATCCTACTACCTCCGATGTCTATCTCCACTTGCATCGTACCGCATACACGTATCGGTAACCTCCCAAACAGTGTATACTCTGCTATTCTTTATTTGGTATGCTAACTTCAATCTCTCCACCGTACCTTATCGATGACCGAAGGTTGGGCCCCAGTATCAAGCATAACCTCAATCGGTTTACCGCTAAACTGGACTTGTACCACTACCGCCGCTTCTGGATAATCCTTCCCCTCACCCGTTGCAACTAGCACTTCTTCTTTGCGGCTCTTGCATTGGTAGATATCATGACCTCGCTCACTACAACTGGGGCAACGCTTACTGGAGGCTTGGGACCTGAGGTTGTGCTCCTGGAATCTCCTTTGGTGGTTCCACTGTAGTTTCTTCGGTGGTCATAACTTTACGCGGATATTGGTGTACCATCAAGATATCCCCTCTTGGGAATCTTTGGTGTGATACCCCTGTGTTGTTTCCAATCCTTCGTCCCTGGGGTTATCTTCCTGTTCTCTCATCAGAGCGATCCACCCCATATCGCGATAACCTGTGTCGTGTTTATAGCCCTTCTCTGCCAGCACAACTTACCCTGCCGAATAAACTCCTACTCTTGGTGATGGTCAATCAGTATTCTCATCCTTCTTGAGCCATCTTTAATAGCGGATTTTCACGGGTTCGGGTAATTGCCCCACTAATACGCTACAAATCATGTGCATTGGGGCCTTAGCTTCATTACCTGCGTTCTTTAGTCGATAGAAAAATACGTATATTTCTTCACCTTGCGCCCAGTCTGTCCTACACAAGGTTTGTAGAGCTCGATGAGGGTCAGGGGGTGGGTCTAAGTTTTGGATCAACACCTGAAAAGCCGCCTCAATATCTCCAGTCTCTAACTGTTCCGCCACTAGCTCCACAACTAATTCTCTCTCAGCCAAGGATCTGCATATGTGTGCGGGTAACATCTGTAAGGCCTTCTTCCCTCCCCTTCTGTCGCTCGGATCCCTGCTGTGACTGCGTCGAACAGCGGCTTCCACTTCTCAATACGCTCCTCATTGCGTAGTTCTGGCACGCTCATCCTTTCTGCCATATGTGAATTGCCAAGTTATAATTGTGTAAGGAAACTAACTGATGCAATAGTAGCAAGCTTGAGTTTAATAAATTATAACTTGAGATAAAGCTAATTACAACTAATCTTAATGCTATATATACACTAACCAGCCAAAAGTATTTGAACATTAGGGATTCTAATGCAGACACATTACTTCTCCGGTAACTTATTAACGGCTATCTAAACTACTCTGAAATGACTATAAATATATTATTATAGATATAAATTACAAAATATTGTGATTTATATTCACGAAGTGGCATAAGTTTTCTGCCACGTGCCACTTGTGGCATAAGTGGCACAAATGGAAATGTGGCTGTATCACAGCAGAAAATATTCGGATTGATTTGAAATTAAGCACTTAGAGTAATTTAACCATGTGGAATTCAAATCTGCTATCAGAATTAATATATTAACATTGCATCTTAATGATCACAAATTAATTATTTAATTAGCTAATTATATATTTAATGAGTTTAACACCTCCATAAAAATGTAAATTCGAAAACTTTGCTGTTTTATTATTCTTTACACATCGTTTCATGTAAATAGCCATTTTGTAACATCTAATGTTATTATGCTGGTATAACCTCAAATGTCGGAATACCAATTATTGCTGTTCAAATACTTTTGGCCGGTTAGTGTATGTTATGTCGATTTTGTCAAATGTTGATTTTACAAAATCAACATGAATCAACCTTATAGTAAAAAGTCCAGTGCGCATGCGCATGAGACCCAGTGTGCATGCGCATTAACCCCAGTGCGCATGCGCATTAACCCCAGTGTGCATGCACATTAATTAACCCCAGTGCGCATGCGCATTAACTCCAGTGTGCATCCGCATTAAAATTGCGGTTGGCCTGGAATGTGAGACTAAAACTGAAAATGGCTGTTTTCTACTTATACCAATGACCCCAAGTCATCCTTTTTAATAGGCCAATAATTTGTGTGTATAATATATATATATGTAAAATAATTTAATAAACTATTCGAAATTCTGGGTCTAACGAACTTACCAAGTTACAAGATGGCTGAAAAACTAACGTTCTGTGATTTGCACGTTTCAAATCCTACCATAAATGCTCTTAATCCTGAAATATCTGATGACAAGATTACCTCATTGGAATCATAGGCGTCAAGTTTTGGAAAATATAATCAAAGATGGGGGAGCCACTTGGGGGGGTCTGGGGGGGGGGGCCACTGGGATCTTTACTAAATATTTCCAGATTTCTTTCTTTAGAAACAAAATCAGGAAATATTGAGTAACAAACGTGATTCTCACCTTCTATCATCCCTTGGTCGATCAAAAGGACCACTTTCATATAAAAATTAAATCGACCGACAGGTCCGGATGTTGCTCCCACCCCCCCCCCCCCCCCAAACCCCAAACTTGGCGCCTATGATTGGAATTACAAGTCTAGGGGACTTCTACAACAGGTAATTATTAGATCTTCAATAAAACGTCGATTATCCAAACAGCGCGAAGACAACTAAATTTATATAATTTTCAGACTTATAATCTCGCATGTTGTAACGAACTGTATGTAGTGAACCAACTAAGAACAAAATGAAGATGATATTAAATAACAATAGTTTTGTTGCGTGTAAAATTGTATTATTGTATTGAATTTGAAACGTATTTAGAGCTTTCTCTTTCTACTGAATAAATATGCTAAATACATATAACAGCAAATACTTGATGAGATTTTTTTGGAGCCTGGCGCAAGTCGCAAGTATTTTGCTTTCAAAATGATTTCTAAAATTAATACATTTATATGGAGCATAATGTACTTCCGGTGTTAATAATTCCTAGTAATTGGAATTTTTGAATTAAATTTTCAGTGAATTATAGAGATTGCTAAATATGCAATAAAAAAATTAAACTTGTTTTTTTTGGAAGGTGAGGGTTCAGCCTTATTCAACTTGGGGGTCGGGCCTTGACTTTCAATAAATGAGATAATTTAAGAATAAAGTAACGAACCTAATTGGCAGTGGACAATCCAAGAGATGAGTTTCCTTAACGTTTCTACATTCATAGTTGAGAAATCTTTTTCTAATAATGAGTTCATTTCCTTATCCTGGGCAGGTTTTCGAAATAGGAAAAGAAATCAAAAAAGAATTAATACGTACTATACCAAATGGAATGACACTAGACGCGTGCGATGCGTGTTGAGCCTAATCCGCATGCGCACTGGGGTTAATGCGCATGCGCACTGGGGTTAATGTGCATGCACACTGGGTCTCATGCGCATGCGCACTGGACTTTTTAATACCTCGAATCAACGGAACAAAAACAAGTGTTCGACTTTGGCTATATTACTCGGATATGCCTCGGTTTTATTCTATTTTGTTCAGAATTCGCTTCATCCAAGTATATACCGACTTGTATGAAGAAATTTCTTTACCAAAATGAATTTTTTTTACCAGAAAGAAAAAATATCCAGGGTGCTTTTGCAAAATCAACGAATAAAATATGTCGATTTTATAAAATCAACATTTTTTATTAGTTGATTTTGTAAAATCGACAATCTGAAATTTCGATTTTACAAAATCAACTAATTATAAATGTTGATTTTATAAAATCGACATTCTGAAACGTCGATTTTATAAAATCAACTATTTTACAAATTAAACTTAAGTTTGTATGTTGATTTTTCAAAATCGACTATTTGACAAAATCGACATAACATATAGATAACTAATGCTTACTCTATACTGGTTATGTATTTACACTCTAAAGTGTAACTACGCTGTAGGTCTCTACCTGACATAAGTCATACGATGCCAAGAAAATCAACCTTAAAAGTTAAAAGTGAAATGGAACTTGTCAGCTATTAACTTTAACTGGATATTTGAATGATTCATCCTTTCGAAGAAACTACCAGATTCTTTAGGTGTTCCTCGAAGTTTGCAGATTAAACTACGCAGTCGTCCACAGATGACTGGCTAGCTCAACATACCATTAGGCAATGGCCATTCCAAGGAGGTTAACAATCTTGAACCCTACAGCTCATTTAGAATACTTTGGATATCGGAAAGCTAATAAGCATGCTTTTTGGTGACATCATTGAATTTCCTGTGATTCATTTCCTGTAGCCTACTGACTCCATTTACTAGCATCTCTCGAAATGCCTTTCAGTATCCTTTCCCTTTTATGTAAGTTACGGTTTTTAGAATGTCCGAAAAACGTTCTGAGAAACTTGTTCAAACGTTCTCTATGTTTCTGTGTTGTTCTTGACTAGGCCAGTGCTGATATTCCAACAGTGTGAGAACTGGTATAAAGTAGTGTGTTTCTCAAATTTAAATGCAGTTTGTGTGCAAAACATTAGGGTTGCGCCGGTTACCATTTAGGTGATTTCGATTTAATCCCCGAAGTCTGATTTTACATGATTCCAGTCGAATACAGACATAATAGATTTAGTGATAATGGTGGGGAGTGGGGACATAGGATTTTTGGCCAAATTATCACTATATGATCCAGGGCCGTCGAGAGCGCGAGCGGGCCCCGGGTCAAAATTTTGGGTTCGGGCCCCCTCTGATATTTTTTTCCGTTATCGTGAAGTGAATAAACTAAACGCAAACTATCGCATTCGTATTATATATATTTTAATTATTAAATAAATTAAATCCTATTTACTCATATTTTTAGGAATTTTCAAATAACCTTTAGCTATATAGCTATAGAGTTTATGATATACAATTTATTTTGGCACCAGATTTATGTTAATAAGAGGACATCACAGTTTGTGACTTATTGTTCTAAACAGTGAAAGAAACAAAAAGGTTGTTAGCCAGGTTATCATCCAGGCGTGCGCGACGCGCCTCTAGCAGGCCCGTAGCACGCCAACATTTATTGGTGCGGCACAGTGACGTAACCATATTTATTATATACATACATGAATCTTTTCTTCTTTATACGCGCTTAGACTCTATGTTTTTAGTTACTCCACTAAGGGAAATTCATAAATTCAATAATACTAATAAAATTATATAGTCTTTATTGAAGAGTAGCAAGAGTTGCTACTTGGAAAAGAATCTAATGGTTACAAATACGATATTATAATAATGGTTACGAACAGTTTGGCGGTGGCAGCAGCACGCAGTTGTGTTTACCAATACCATTATGCCGCTCCTATAGTTGTCGGTGACTTAAATATGTTCCCGAATATTTGTGTGGTCACTAAAATTATTGGTGCGGCCATTGCCGCACCTGCCTCACCTGCTCCTACGGCCCTGTCTAGGCGCTTAATTTTGAAAGAAAAATTTTTAGGTGCTCGAAAATCGAGAGGTGCTACCATAGCGTTATACAAATTGAGTATTTTAGGCGCTTGTGAGCGAGCTCAAACTTAATCTAGGCGCGGAGAAAGATTTTCCTGGGTAAAAGCCTGTGTTAGCCTATTTACGCGTGGCTGTCGTTTGGATCGGATCCCGTACCTGAGTTAGTTATGGAAAATTATATAACTGTTACAAAGTAAGTCAGGACCGGGTTTCTAGGAAGGATTAAATAACCAAGGTATTACTCTACCCAGCGATGTCTGTATTTACCTTGACTTGTCTACCTAATAGAGCCTATAAAGCCCATGTATACCTTCACAGACAGAATTTCTCGGGCCCCCTCGGGCCCCGGGCCCCGGGGTAATTAACCCGCCTACCCCCCCCTCTCGACGGCCCTGACTATATCCAATATATTAGTATATTATTAATTATATTACTACATGATACATGCACTGTATCACTACATCTAATATTGTTAATACTTATATTCCCATAAGTATAATCAAATTCCTCATCGAATTCAACTGGTAACGATATTTATACTGTAAAAGTAGGAAGGTAAAAAATCCAATATTCTTGTATTTTCTGTGCACAAATTATCACTATATCCAATAATGATATCAATATCTATATTATTAAATCTCGATTGTTGTGTGTTTGTGTGTGTGTGTGTGTGTTTGTTTGTCCGGATTGTATTAAAGTGATGGGGGAATAGAAACCGCATTTATATATGAGATATAAACTAACTTTCAAATGTTATAATTGGTAAACAAAAGTTATAAGGGGTAAACAAGTATGCTGAACACGAATTTCGCGTTTATAAATTTCTCATATTAATATTTGTTGTTGTTGTTTACACAAAATAGGTAAACAAATTAACGAAAATTCAAAATCAACCTAGAAGTTAGCTTTCAACGGGTATTATAGGTAAACAAGTATGCCGAACACGAATTTCGCGTTTATAAATTTCTCATCTTAATATTTGTTGTTGTTGTTTACACAAAATAGGTAAACAAATTAATGAAAATTCAAAATCAACCTAGAAGTTAGCTTTCAACGGGTATTATAGGTAAACAAGTATGCCGAACACGAATTTCGCGTTTATAAATTTCTCATATTAATATTTGTTGTTGTTGTTTACACAAAATAGGTAAACAAATTAATGAAAATTCAAAATCAACCTAGAAGTTAGCTTTCAACGGGTATTATAGGTAAGCAAGTATGCTGAACACGAATTTCGCATTTATAAATTTATAATATTAATATTTGTTGTTGTTGTTTACACAAACAGGTAAACAAATTGATGAAATTCCAAATCAACCTAGAAGTTAGCTTTCAACGGGTATTATAGGTAAACAAGTATGCTGGACACGAATTTCGCGCCTATAAATTTATAATATGAATATTTATTGTTGTTGTTTACACAAAATATGTAATCAATTGTTTAGTGAGGAGTAAGGCCGCGTAGCGGCCGTTAACTTAAGGTGCGTAGCACCGATCTGTCGCAAAGCGACCGAGACCGAAGGGCTCGTAACCAATAAAATTATATGGGATTTGCGAGGGGACACACCTGAAGCGGTAAAATTATCACTATATCCATATATCACTATTGTAACAGATATGTTAATCCATGGTTCTTAGTTCTATAACATCATATACTCATAGTATATAAAGTAGTATACCACACAAGTAGTTAGTTTGTTATGCACTTCACTTAAAATTGTTTTTCTTATTATCTGACTAAACTTATACAATCGTCACATAAAAACAATTTAGTGTCATCACCCTTGAACATTTCCATACCGCCCTTAGTAGATGGTCAAAGGATAGAAGATTGGATGCCGTTATTTCTGGCGGCGACTAGCGCACTAGTTTCAAACTCTACTGAAAAGTAGCTATCCAAATGCTACCCTCTTTTGTGTGTCGCAACGATTATGAGAGATCAATTGCACTACAGGCTATTAGAGAGAATACGCTCAAGGAAGCTTTCGAACTGATGTCCGACAGTCTTGATCAACCTATTGATGAATTTAGGAAAACCCAATGGGCGAGAGGCGTTCGAATAGAAGTATTTTTCGATCAATTGTTAAAGCAAGCGATGCGGGCAGGGTTGAGCAAACGGGCAGCATGTGCCGCTCTAATAGGTGAACTCCCACAAGAAACACAGTCAGTGATCAAAGCCTGGATCTAAACGATGGAGGAGTGTACAGAAAAGGAAGTTAGAGAATTTGTTACACTAGTTCAAGCTACTCTTCTAAAAAAGGGCATGAGTTTAGAACACGGAACCCGTCTTAATATTGTTACCGATATACGGACAGTTGAGGATTATAGTCCTCCTGCGCAAGTCAAGGACGAAGATCGGAAAGGAATCGAAGAAGAGGTCTATCAAGTAAGGTCACAAGGTAGACAACGATCGGCAACAACCTTTCAAAGAGCCAGCTCTAAACAAGCTAGCAAGTGATAACTTATACCTGTGGTAAAGTGGGTCATCTGTGGAGATTTTGTCCTGATAGAACCTGTAGCAAATGAGGCCGTCGTGGTCACAACGCCTATCAATACAGATTCAATGAAAAGGGGGAAAATCAAGGTCGAAACAGGTATTCTGTGTGGAGGGCGAAGAAAATTGGGACGAACGATCTGCAACAGTTTCTGTTAAGGTTAATGGAATTCCAACTCGAGCTCTTCTCGATACAGGAGCTAAAGTGAACGTAATGGACGTCGGTACCATGCGAGAACTAAAATTGGGACACAAGTTAATGCCGTCAAGGAGTCAGGTGTTCGGGGTGTGCAATATGCCTGTACGAGTAATAGGGTATGTGGAAGCCCCTATCAAGATTACTAACGAGAGTTCAAAGGTGTCAAGAATTCAAGTACTGGAAGGGGATGGACAAGCATTGTTGCTGGGACGGCAGTTTATGCAGCTTTTTGGTTGTGTAAGGTTTGACTGGTCTAGGGGTACAGTCGGCCTTGGGAATGCGAAAATACTAATCTTTGCTAAAGCTACCGGAAGTGATCCCCTAGAAAGGGCAAAGACAGCAAAACAGGTATTGAGCATAGAGCGAGCGACAAGCACAAGTAAACCAGTCATTGATCCAAAACTCACGCCCAATCAATGGGGAAAACTTACCTGGTTAGTTGAAGAATATGATTCGATTTTCTACGAGAGACCAGGACGGACAAATTTGTGTCAACATGCGATTGATATTGGGGAATCCCAGCCGGTGAAGAATCGACCACGTAGACTCCCGCCCAGATGGGAGGAATAAATAAACCGGCAACTGGACGAGTTATTAGAACAAGGACTATGTAGACCGTCAAACTCACCATGGTCTAGTAATGTAGTTTTGGTTTCCAAAAAGGATTGGAAGCAACGTTTTGCAATTTACTACCGAAAACTCAATGAGGTAACAAAAAAGGATGCATACAGTATCCCGCAAATCCAGTCTATCCTCGATAAGCTACATGGTTACAAATACTTCTCCGTTATAGATATCTCCTCTGCATATTGGTGCGTACCAGTTAGAGATAACGACATGGAAAAGACCGCGTTCAACACCCCGAGAGGGCTTTATGAGATGACAGTGATGCCCTTTGGTCTAGTCAACTCCCAAACTACATTCCAACGAATGATGGATAGCACCTTGAAAGGCTTGAAACATACGGAGTCTTATATAGATTACTGCATCATTTTTTCGCAGACATTTGAACAGCATCTGGTGGACTTGCAAGAAGTCCTGGAAAGAATGAAGCAAGCGAATATTCATATTAAATTTAGAAAATTCCAACTGGGTTATGATAAAGTTGAGTTCCTTGGGCACTCAGTATCTGAAGACGGTAGGAGACCCTTGACCAGCGCGGCAGAGAAATTGTCAAACTTTCCTAGACCTACTAGTGTGAAAGAACTACAGCGATTCCTCGGGAGCCTGAACTTTTACAGATCCTATATCCCGAATTTGGCAGAGTTGGCTGGGCCCCTGTACCGATTGACTGAAAAGGGGGGCTAGCTGGGAATGGTCAGTAGATAGTGAAGGGACATTTCGCAAGTTACGAGACCAATTGGTCAAGGAACCGGTGATGTTGGCATTTCCAAACTGGGAGAGAAACTTTACAGTGGAAACAGACGCAAGCGTTAATGGTATTGCAGGGGTATTATCTCAGAAAGATGAACGTACGGGTCAACTCAGACCGATTGATTACTTCTCCTCATCTCTCAGTCCAGCGCAGAGAAACTACTCTGCCGGACAACTGGAGACCTGGGCGCTAGTGCTGCCTGTAGGAAATGGAACGTTTATTTACGGGGGTCGGAGAAGATTGAGCTAATAACAGATCATAACCCCTTACTGTGGCTCCGCAACCAGCGTGACCCGAGCCATACATTTGCGCGCTGGATATTAGAACTGGAAGAGTATGATTATGAAATCATCTATAGACCAGGGGCCCAGAATTTGTTACCCGACTACCTCAGTCGGGTTCCAGGCAAACCGATCGACGCTTTGGTTCAAGACGAAACTAAGTTTGAAGAGAAAATATTTGTTGCTGAGCCGATTTGCCAATGAATGGTAGACATAAAGAAGGATCAAGACGACGAGGTGGTGTCTAGCGCAACTGAGCAGCATATTAGGGAAGGTTGCGTAAGGACAGGACAGCTTAAGTATATGACGACGCACCTTGAACTTAGGAACGGATTATTATATTTTGATGAGCGTCTGGTTATTCCAAAGAATACCCAAACAAGAGTAATTTCAGAGGTTCACGCAGCTGGGCACTTTGGGAAGGCTAGAACCTTACAATTACTGAAGCGGAATTTCTTTTGGAAGGGGATGGCTCGAAGCGTGAAGGTATTCTGTAATGATTGTATTACTTGTCAACGAGCTAAGCCCTCCAATAGTCCTAGGCAACCGATGGAAGAGTTTGATATTAGTGGAATTGGACCTGGTGACCTGATTGCTATGGATATAGCTACACTTCCATGGTCTGATGAGAACTATAGATACTTTTTGTGTATTGTAGATGTCTTCACGCGCTATATAGAGGCTATTCCGTTAAAGGATAAAAAGGCCTCCTAATCGTTAAGGAGTTCGAGAACGGCTGGGTTTTCCGGGGTCACGGGGTGCCTAAAGGTATACTTACCGATCAGGCTCACAATGTCTACGGTACTGAGGTTAGAGAAATGTGCGATAAATTTGGTATTGAAAAGCGGCATACATCCCCGTACCACCCTCAAGCAGACGGACTTGCAGAACGGAGTATCGGACTCGTAAAGCAAGTTGCAAGGTGCTTAACTATCGAAAGAAATCTAGACAAGGACGCATGGCCCAGTATTTTGACTGAAGTTACATTTTATTGTAATAACATAGAGAATTCATCAACCAAATTCTCTGCCCATGTACTCAGCACGGGTAGACAGCCTACATCTCCTATTGATGCCTGGATTGCTGCTCACAAGGAGGGTCCTGACGAGACACACCAACAACACGTCGAGCGATTGGTGAAGCTAAAGGCCGAGCTCCTGGAGCAGGCAGCAGAGAATGATCGGATTAGTAAGCGAAATATGCAACAAAAATATGACAGAGGTACACGGAGGACGGAAACTTGCCCAGGCGATAAGTATTCGAACGAAATGAGAGACGTACAGATTCTCTCGATCCAAGGTTCAATGGACCTTATAGGGTAATCGGACGGAGAGGGCGGACGTCAAGATTGATTGCGGTAGGGGACCAAAGTGGATCCACCTGAGCCGATGTAAACTATACAAAGGAAGTAGAGGTAGCGACTTTATGTTACCCAACTCTCAAATTTCAGGAGAAATGAACAACAGGGATACGGCTAATACTAGTTTAGAAAGGTTAATTGAGACAAATAACGAGGTAGAAGATGAAACCCTGGAGTTCACAAATCCATCCAGAGATGAAACAAACATGTCAGAGGGGAGTGGAATTGATGTTGAGAATCCGTCAGAGGAACACTTCCAAGAAATGAATGACACTCCTTGCACTGAAGTTAACGGAGGTACCCACTAAGGGACAGAAAACCTAAAGAGTACAAAGAGTACATTACAAGGGTCCAGGAAAGTAGGGATTATCAAATGCAAGACTTCTTCTAAAGGGAGGTGATGTAACAGATATGTTAATCCATAGTTCTTAGTTCTATAACGTCAGATACTCATAGTATATAAAGTAGTATACAACACAAGTAGTTAGTTTGTTATGCACTTCACTTAAATTGTTTTTCTTATTATCTGATTAAACTCATACAATCGTTACACTATATCCAACATCAGGCTGCCAACTCTCCCGATTTTTGCTTTTTTTTAATCCCATCCTCCCGATCTCCCGCCAAACTTTTCAAACTCCCGCTTTTTTGAAATTGTTTCTATATTTATATTTTGTGATATATAAGTAATAACTGGATGTTTTGCTAAATTAGTCTAGATACGAAGTACCAAGTTTTGTTCTACTCATATACTTGTAAGTTAGTTAAGATTATTTAGCCCCTTAATAATACACTGTACTATTAAGTTTTAATTCGAATTTGGAAGAAATCACGGGTGGCCTTGAGGCTTGCGCCTACATCCTCCAGAAAGTTGTTATACTAGATACGATGCTGATTTTTTTTCTCGTTTAGTTTATATGTCGATCTATGCAACGACGGGTGGATTAAGTTTACAATACATTTTACAAATCTGATGGCCTAATCGTCATGAAATTCCTTGAAATCTAAAGAAAAATGTCCATAAATTACGAGAACTTTTGAAGATATTTATATTTGCAATAAAAAAAAACATACTTTGTAGAAAAAATACAATTGATTAATCTATCTATTTCGTTTTTGTTGCTTATTGCATACATTGGGTGAATACGAGATACGCGGGAAGAAATTTGTAATTGTAGATATCCAAACATACTAAATAATAACATTGTGTCGTTCTATTCATGATAGATTCAAAGAAATCGCATATATTTTGAGTCTCCCGATTTTTCATCTTCGAACTCTCGACTTTTTGTTTCCAGAGGTTGGCATTCCTGCCAATATCACTATATCCATTAAGTACACCTGCCTAAGAAGGGTAGATTATTTACTCTCCAGAAACTGTAATTCTATTGTTCTAGGTTTCTGATTTCCTACTTGTATCGGGACCTAAACATTTCCCTTTACTGGTACAGGATTTTGTAAAGGGCATTCACCAGACGTTCTAAAACTGTGGTTCGGCGTATCACTAATGGTTCCCGAGCTCCTTCTACTGGTACAAGGAAGTGCATAATTTTACGTTAAGAATTTATCAAAATTTAAAAAGCACCCTTCTTACTGATTACGGTTGTAAGTAGCGTTCGTACACCGACCAACATAGATACAGCATAACCTCATTAATACGAATACCAACGGATGGTAAATGTGTTAGCTTTATCTGAAATTCGTATTAACCGGAGTAATACTCATTGAATAGCCATTTAGGGACCTGATTTTGTGGAACTCTATGTTCGTATTAACCGGAAATTCGTATTAACCGTGTTCGTACTAACGAGGTTCAACTGTATTTTCTTTTAACAATAATTTATATAATAATTTAAATGTTAGTCATTTCTTTTTACCTTGGTTCTCAATTCAAACATGAAGATTCTGCTAAAATGTTTAGCAATCTTATATCTTGCATCAACAACTCAATCTCTCTTATCTCCACCTCAAATTCCACCAAGTTACACTGCTTTTTATTCGATTCAAAGTAATTCAAATTCAACAGTAGTAGGTAGGCTTTGGCGAGATGTGGATAAAGGCTTGGAGAGACGATTTATGTCAGCTGTTGTTCCAGGAATAGATGCACCAGCTAATTATGCATTATTTAGTCTTAATGAACAAGCTTTATGGAATTATATGGGTGAGAATAGTAGTTTGTGCAATCGCACAGTGTATTCAGAAAATACTCTCCCAAACTTTTTTGACTTCTTACAAACTCCAGGCATAAACTATCAGATAGAAGGGAATATTGAGACATGGTTTCTCTCTCAAGGATTCTATATTTCTATGACTGTAAATACAAACGATCGAAACAGACCGTTAACATTTTCGTTCGGTTCAACCAAAGCATTGGCTATTCATATTAGTATAAACTGTTGGGATGGTAATGCACCTATTCAAGAAGTATTTTACCTTCCTTCTAACTGTAATGGAACGTGTAATGGTTGTACTAATATATATTCTGCTGAAAATATGGTTTGCTCCTCCTCTGCAATTGGTAATAAAGTGGATTTTATGATAATGCTATTAATACTGCTATTCACACAGTTTTTTACTCTTGCACCATAAGTTGCTGAGAACTTATCTTTGTAAATTAACAGAGACTACTATATTAGAAGTATATTGTATCAGTGTATCGAGTATATCAATATATCTTTATGCAATTTGGAATACAGATTTTGTGTTGTTTATCCATTTTGCTAGTACATATATTTTATTAAGTACGATAAATTAATTGTAGGAAAACTCTCCACCATAGGTTAACTAAATATCCTACAGCGATATAAACCAACCGCCAAACCATTCAAATTATGTAAATAATCCTTACCGACATATAAGGATTTAGGCTCAATAATAGCCCAATATTCCGGGACTTCCTCTAATACAGTATTAGAGGAAGTCCCGGAATATTGAGCATTTGTTATGGAGTATTAGTAATACTCCATAATTGTCACTTTAAAAGTTAAGTTTTTAGTTCTCTGTCCAATCGTTCCTAGTTGCTTAATGGTGTTTGGATGGTATGCTAAAGCTGCAGTAATTACATGCAAAATAGAATTGATCTAGCTTGAATCTTTACTTAAAAATATAGTAGACTAACAAAATTGCTCCAATGTAGATGAATACTATTTTAACATCAATTCAAATGCAGTATATTTAAATAATATTATTCTGAATATGAATTTAAAATGAATTTTCCCACAATATTTGATTTTAGCACACTCGATAACCCCTCTAAGCAAATTGGAAGCGCCTCTATATGCTAAATACAGATTGAAATAATAAGATTTAAATACGTCAGTACATTTTTTATAGAGTATTCTTGCAGAAGGAAATACACTCACATAATCTGTCGTTGTTATGGAATATACACGTATATTCTTAATTTTCAGTTTGAATATAGCAGCATCAGGGGCGTAGCTAGAGTTTTTGAACTGGGGGCCCACAACCGTCGCATAAAACATTAACTGATGGCACATTTCTTATATTGTTTAACATATCTTTTACATCCCGGGGCTCGTTCTTTTAGGCTCTAATGGATTTATCGCTTCATATTATTTCACAGTGTAATAATGGTTATTCTTTGATTGCAAACATTGTTCCACATATCACAAAATTTATTAGAGCTTCACACCAATAGGCAATGGAGACAATAATTATGAAATTATATCACTTATATTTAATACCTTAAATGAAACTTGCAAAGTTTCCAATATATTTATGGTTACAAGTTCAAATTGTAAATGTGTCATACAGTCAACTTCCGTTATAACGAAGTGCTCGGGACCTTAGTTTCATTTCGTTATAAGCGGAGTTTGTTATAACCGGAGTTCGGTACGGAGTTCGATCTAAAAAGAGTTCATTATAAGTTTAATTTCGTTGAACCGGAGTTTATTATAAATTGATTTCGTTATAAGCAGAATTGGTTATAACCGGAGTAAATTCAATAGCTTAGAGGCTATATGGGACATAAATGACTTCGTTATAAGCGGAATAATATAATTATTAAAGTTGAAATTTTTTTTTTACCACTTTGAATTAAAATGAAGTGTTAGCAATAGGTGTTAGCTATCGATTTCACCGATGTGCACCGACAGTGGTCCGACACCGATATTATGTTCTAACAGAAACATTATAGTGCCCAATATTCAATTTATATGCATTCAATAAAAGATTAAGTTCTACACATTTCACAGTGCACAAGTTTCTAATTGGCTTTAATTTGTGCCATAATTGTGTTGTTAATTTCTTTGGTTGCTGAAATCTGCTCTTATTCATTAAAATTATGTTCTGTGGAGAGGATGCGGTCTAAAATACCAAAGCACTCGCACTCATTTCAATACTGGATCCCGTGCCTGATTACGGCATTAGGTAAATAAGTGGTAGCTTAGGGTATCGCAAGTTCTAGTACTTTCGGGTAGGTCAAGGGGCCGCCCGGACATTTTCGGATAACTATGCCTATGGTCAGAGTAAATGGTGAAGGAAATTTATGTCATTGTAAACTAGTTGTAGGCATCATTTTTTATCAGTATCTGAAAGACAATTTCGAACCATCGAACCACATAGTCATTGACTGACTGGGTAAATATTTCAGTAGTTTTTATAGCCAATATCCAATTCTTTATTACAAAAGAGATCTTATTTTAAATTTTTAATCCTGTTAAGATATAACTTATAGCCGAGAAATTACAATTACCATCTCCTCGGATTATGTACATGGGAGACACGTCCTTTCAAAAAGTGGTACGGCGGAGAATTTTACAGTATTTGAATGTGGTCCGTCGACGCCGCACCAGTTTCCCGAATGTGGTTCGGCGAGGCCGCTCCATTTACATCTGTTAGGCGTGAATTTATACTTGCAACCTTGGTATAAAAATCATTAAATTATCAAGGAATTGTTTATTTCGAACAGACAGAGGTGGTATAGCAAAGCTGGTAATACTAAAGTGGTACGGCACTCGCCGCTCCTGCCGTATCGGGTATGCGCCCCTGGTTATATATACACTTCCATGTTTTGGTTTCCCTTTTTTCCAAAGTATTGGATATTGCATATAGTTAGGGAATTATAACTCAAAACCTCGAAAAAAATTGTTACCAAACAATTTCTACACAAGCGTCTTCTTCTATGTCCGAATAAACATAGAAAAAAAGTTGCAAGCCCAAAGCTGTGAGGAAAATTTTTTACACCCCTTCAAACCTGGGGACCAGGGGCCAAAAATCGCCGATATTTTTACCTTTTTTTTTTTCATTAAAATCAATTTACATGGTGTATTTTGGAATAAGGAATTGTTTAGAACCACCCATTTTATGCTAGCATTAATAGAACCTCTCGAACTTTGAGCATTTACTCGAAAAATTCGAATATCTGAAACCTAATACTACAAAAGTTAGGCCCTATCAAATAAATTACTTGTTTAATATTCCCGCCCGTCCCAATTTTTACACTCCGTCCGGATTCATTTACTATTAACTTATGAACTTAATAGTGCAAAATATTAGCTATTGACTGATGTTAAATATTCCTAATGTATCAATTTTAATAAGTCAAGAATTTTAGAGTATTACTTTTATATTTTGGGCATTGCCTTGTGTTTTTCTAATTAAATTAAATCAGAATATGTATTTTATTTGATATTGGATATGTTGTTTCATATTAATGGAATTAAAAAGAAAAAGAAAATCCCGTCCGCCGTCCTTATTTTCTAAAAAATCTGGATGGTAGACAAGTAAATTTTTACATGTATTTATGTTGCGGTGTGTACCACACACACACTGTCATGTTAGTGTGTGCAGGTACACACTGCTGTATGACCGCACACAATCAGTGTATTAGTGTGTGCGGGCACACACTGGTACCTGCACACAATTAATGACTAGGCTACATTGTCTCAATAAACACTAAGGAGTTTGTGTAATTGCGAAAGAGATCGAATGCCGGCTGCTATCCTCGTGTATTCGGTACATACAAACTATAATTTTTTATTCCGTAATAATAATTATTTAATTATAAACAGGAATGTTAGAAATGTTGTAATAGCCTATTTTTCTGTTAACTGTTAACAGCATTACTCTTGCTGTTTACAGCTTATTTTTTACACTCCTTCTTTTTTATCAAGCCAATTTTCAGTAAATTTTTCAAGTATAGAGTATCTGGAAACACTTACGATGGGTGTAGATAAGGGGGGTAGAGGAGTTTTAATCACTCCAGATATTATACAAACTGTGAACTATATGCCCATACTATACATATTACATATAGTATATTACTCTGCTCGCGGTGTAAGCGCCACACTACTTAAAATTTATCTATTCACCTGCTTACACAAAAGTACACTTGACAATTGTCAGTATATTTAAGCCACATAAGCTAAAATTGTATTTAGCAGCTTTTTTTTAGTTTCTAGAAATAAGAAACTATTCGCTTTTAATTAAGAGGGCCCAGTAATTGCAAATCGTTCTTTCACAGTTGAATTTCGATCCCAATTATTATAGAATGTCTCCTATGAGATACAAAAGGAGATTAATGTAAATATCAGACCCTTAATATGCTGTTAATGACGCATTTAATGTTACTAGTTAAACTACAGTTGGCTGTTATATTTGCTGTTAACTGTAACAGCTCCTTCCCGCCCTGATTATAAATTACATCATTTTTCAGGCTGGCAATTCAGCTTTATAGATCAGCCCGTGACCAGCCTAACTACACAGTTGATGTTAGTTAGATCATACTACAAGTCAATAATACATAATATATATTACAAAACAGCTCACAGACAGGATGGATGACACATTCTTTCGTATGCTTCCAAATTTATGAATACTTTGGAACATGTTTTCGTTTTATTAAATAGAATTTCTTATTCTTTACATGACCCCGCAGCAAAGAGCATTCCCATAGGATTTCAACTCGCGGGAATTAACATAGCATGAAAATTTTCCCCATTCCCATCATATGGAAATGCTGTGGGTATTCCCATATCGACGGCAACACTGCCACCCAGTAGTAAACACTTTGAAATACATAATGCAGTAAGCAATATTCGTGTCGGTTCGCTATCCATGGAGACCCATGGAGTCTACCTAGTACCTACATGAAAACCCTAAGCAACTCTTTAAACATACTTTGATTTTAATTCAATGTAGTAAAGTTTAAATGGAAAAATAACAAATACACTAAGTTCGATGTAATACTGGAATTGAATGAAAAATTGAGAATTCGAAGTTCGATTCTCTTTCTCCTGCCTAAATTTTATACCCCTATCATAAATGGTCTAGTTAGGCTTATCTGTAAGGCAGAAAGGCCACCCAGAAAATAAGCGAACAATTTTGAAACTTTGCTGCTTAGAGTAGTATTAAATAGTTGTAGTATCCTACTATAGTCTATGATTAAATAATCATTATTACGGATTAAAAAATTATAGTTTGTATCAGGGAATGAAAGGTTCACGAACGGACTGAATAAACCAAATTCAGTTCATTTCAAATTAACGCACGTTCAGTTCGTTCACGTTCACCTCCTAACTTCAACACCACCAGCGTTCGTTCAGTTCGTTCAACTGCCGTTCAGGCAACCGTTGACGTTCGTTCAGTTCGTCCAGCGTAAATGCCATCAAAGTCTTGCGTTCAGTTCGTTCAGTTCAAGTTCAATAAGTTCGTTCGTGAACCTTTCATTCCCTGGTTTGTATGTACCGAATACACGAGGATAGCAGCCGGCATTCGATCTCTTTCGCAATTACACAAACTCCTTAGTGTTTATTGAGACAATGTAGTCTAGTCATTAATTGTGGCAGGTACCAGTGTGTGCCCGCACACACTAATACACTGATTGTGTGCGGTCATACAGCAGTGTGTACCTGCACACACTAACATGACAGTGTGTGTGTGGTACACACCGCAACATAAATACATGTAAAAATTTACTTGTTTATCATCCAGATTTTTTAGAAAATAAGGACGGCGGACGGGATTTTCTTTTTCTTTTTTATTCCATTAATAATTTAATATGAAACAACATATCCAATATCAAATAAAATACATATTCTGATTTAATTTAAATAGAAAAACACAAGGCAATGCCCAAAATATAAAAGTAATGCTCTAAAATTCTTGACTTATTAAAATTGATACATTAGGAATATTTAACATCAGTCAATAGCTAATATTTTGCACTATTAAGTTCATAAGTTAATAGTAAATGAATCCGGACGGAGTGTAAAAATTGGGACGGGCGGGAATATTAAACAAGTAATTTATTTGATAGGGCCTAACTTTTGTAGTATTAGGTTTCAGATATTCGAATTTTTCGAGTAAATGCTCAAAGTTCGAGAGGTTCTATTAATGCTAGCATAAAATGGGTGGTTCTAAACAATTCCTTATTCCAAAATACACCATATAAATTGATTTTAATGAAAAAAAAAAGGTAAAAATATCGGCGATTTTTGGCCCCTGGTCCCCAGGTTTGAAGGGGTGTAAAAAATTTTCCTCACAGCTTTGGGCTTGCAACTTTTTTTCTATGTTTATTCGGACATAGAAGAAGACGCTAGTGTAGAAATTGTTTGGTAACAATTTTTTTCGAGGTTGACCTATAATTTGGGCTAAAATTCCCTAACT
Organism: Hexactinellida sp. DTS-2022; assembly: GCA_028753945.1. Lineage (NCBI taxonomy): Eukaryota > Metazoa > Porifera > Hexactinellida > Hexactinellida sp. DTS-2022. The sequence continues at coordinate 785,584 of JAPNXP010000011.1, read as the reverse complement.
AATACAGTGAAGTTTAAGAACCTTACAATAATGGTCGATTTAAAAGATGTTGGATCTCTTTCAAATCTGAATCACATCAGCTCTCAGCTATTTTTACTGTACCGACTATACTATAGTCCCAGCATTGAAATCACTGCCTTGGATTTTTACTGTGCCGACTATATTATAGTATAGTGGCCCAGTTCTAATCTTACTGCCTTGGATGTTTTTTACTGTGCCGACTATACTATAGTATAGTGGCCCAGTATTGGTCTTAGTGCTTTGGTTATTAATATTATTATTGTTATTGGTCCGTAGCCTCTCTACTGACCAGAGTTTTATTAACTAAGAGCCAAAATTTTCAGAATATGTGTCTCATGGGTCACAGATGTGCACCTGGGGTCACGATTTATTAATTTCGACTTGGGAAAATTTTTAACGGGACTTTTAGCTTTTTTTGTCCCATAAGAAAATAAATGCAATAACAAAAAAAATTTAGAATCATTAGTATCAGAAAAGTATTTTGCAACTGATAGCTCTTCACGATTTTTTAATCTGTCCTCATTTTCCCAATAATTAGGCTCAAAGTTGCCACAATTCACCCTTAACTTTCTAAAATCATAAATTCATTAATATTCAATTATGCAATTATTTCGTGGTTTCAATGAATAACTATATTTATGAATAATTCAATTAGATTCAGTGTTATTTCGATTCAAGTTATTGTTGATATCATAATTACAATAAAGAATTCTAGAATATATGAATAGTTAATTTACATTCAATAGCTATTACTATACAAATCAATTTCTGATATCATAGTTAAAATAAAGTATTCTAGTGTCTATGAATAATTCAATTTGATTCAATAGCTGCTACTATATAAATCGATTTCTAATACAATAGTTGTATTAAAGTTTTCTCCTATAAGAAAATTCAATTTAACTCAACAGTTATTCAATTTCAGAACGATTCTGATATTCAAACAATGGATTAATGAGATGGAATATCTATTTGTATAAATATTTGTCTATGTGTATGCTTGGTGCCCGAAATGTATTAGAGTGTAAGGGGGGTTTATAACGCATTTATAATGGAATATAAACTTAATCCCCATATATCATTCAAAGTAAGCGAGTATGCTGATTTCAATTTTAAAACGATGACAGATATACAAACAATGGATTAATGAAATGGAATATCTATTAAATGACTATTCGTCTGTGTGCGTGTTTGGTGTCCGAATTGTATTAGAGTGATAGGGGGGGGATAATTATAACGCATTTATAATGGAAATATAAACTTAATCCTTTTGTCATTCTAAGTAAACAAGTATGCTTATTTCCAATTTTTAACAGTGTATTAATATTCAATGGATTAAAGCAAAGTAAATTATATTGGGGGACACTTAGTGAATTTTCAACTTTCGAATTTGAGAAAGTTGAAATAGCCATTAATTTGCTCTATACCTATCTAGTAAATTTCCATAATACTAGAAGTTGCGAATTCATATATCCTCGGTTATAGCTTAATCAAATTTCTATACTGTACTGATTCATACTGATTCATACTAGCCAATTATCGACGATTTACTATCTAGAATTAAAATTTCGAATATTAACCTCAATAATGAATTGTTACTTACTCTATTTAGCGACGTCTGGCCATGAACGAATTTTTATTTTGGACTTAAAATTTTATATATTTTATTTTTAGAAATTAATTTGTAAAATATATATATTTTTGTATTAAAAAAATTATTGCTTAATAAAACTTAATTAAAAAAAAAAATCTGTCATGGCCAGACGTTAGTAAATGTTCTCATACGTCTTTTTCACAATGTATGTCCGTTTCAAAAAAATTTCGTTTTCTTGCACATTTAATAATGAAAAAGTGTCTTTTATTGAATATTGAAAATTTTTACTTATTTTTCCAAATCAATCAGAATGATCAAAATCAACAACAATTAAGGTAGAATTTTTTTTTTTATAAATATTTTTTTTTTTAAATTTGCAAAAATTTTTTTTTCCCAAAAAGTGACCTTAAAGGTGAAATTTTGAAAAAAAATTTCGGATTCGTTTTATTGACATATTTTCGGACTATATTGGCAATAGTAATATCTCCTGAAATTCACTAAGTGTTCCCCTTAACTCAAATCACAGTGGATAACATTGCACAAATAATTAACTATTTATATAAATTATTATCTATACATAATGAATGAATGGCATTAAACTCAAGGTGGTTCAAGATGGAAATAATTTAAAATCAACAATCGTTCCTTTGTACCATACAACTTGTTAAATGAGTCTAAACACTATGAGGCGTTCATAAGATGGCGAAAAAATCCAAAATTGCAGCTGTGACGACAGCATGATCCTTTGGAGGCACTATAAATAAACCACCACCAAAATATAGTGCCACAAAAGGAACATGCGTCGGCACAGGCTGCAATTTTGGATTTTATTTTTTTTCTCCGTGTCGCCTCCCCAGGCTAAACCATAAATGCTAGAGCTCTGAGATTTTAGGATAGGTGTCTGGTTGTTGATTAATGTGCATCTCGTGGCCCGAGTTTTCAATTTCGACTTGGGAAAATTTTTAACGGGACTTTTAGCTTTTTTTGTCCCATAAGAAAATAAATGCAATAACAAGAAAAAAATTAGAATCATTAGTATCATAAAAGTATTTAACAACTGATAGCTCTTCACGATTTTAAAAATCCGTCCTCGTTTTCCTGATAATTAGGCTCAAAGTTGCCACAATTCACTCTTAACTTTCTAAAATCGTAAATTCATTCATATTCAATTATGCAATTATTTCGTAGTTTCGATGAAGATCTACTATTTATGAATAATTCAATTAGATTCAGTGTTATTTCGATTCAAGTTATTGTTGATATCATAATTTCAATAAAGAATTCTAGTATATATGAATAATTAATTTACATTCAATAGCTTCGAGCCCTTCGGTCTCGGTCGCTTTGCGACAGATCGGTGCTATGCACCTCATGTTAACGGCCGCTACGCGGCCTTACTCCTCACAAACAAATGATTACATAGTTGTAATATTTGTCATAGTTATATACTTATAATACCCGTTGAAACCTAACTTCTAGGTTGATTTTGAATTTCAATAATTTGATTACCTATTTTGTGTCAACAACAACAACAACAAATATTCATATTATAAATGCGAAATTCGAAATCAGCATACTTGTTTACCTATAATACCCGTTGAAAGCTAACTTCTAGGTTGATTTTGAATTTCATTAATTTGTTTACCTATTTTGTGTCAACAACAAAAACAAAGAAATTTATAAACGCGAAATTCGTGTTCGGCATACTTGTTTACCTATAATACCCGTTGGAAGCTAACTTCTAGGTTGATTTTGAATTTTGTTTACCTATTTTGTGTAAACAACAACAACAAATATTAATATGAGAAATTTATAAACGCGAAATTCGTGTTCAGCATACTTGTTTAGCAATGTTTACCTATTATAACATTTGAAAGTTAGTTTATATCCCAATATTAATTGCGGTTTCTATTCCCCCATCACTTTAATATAATCCGGACAAACACACACACACACAGTGTCACACACACACAAACACACAAACAACCATCGAGATTTAATAATATAGATTACTATACAAATCAATTTCTGATATCACAGTTACAATAAAGTATTCTATTTATATGAATAATTCAATTTGATTCAATAGCTGCTACTATATAAATCGATTTCTAATACTTAGATGTATTGAAGTTTTCTCCTATATGAAAATTCAATTTCACTCAACAGTTATTCAATTTCAGAACGATTTCTGATATTCACCAATGGATTAATGAGATGGAATATCTATTTATATAAATATTTGTCTATGTGTGTGCTTGGTGCCCGAAATGTATTAGAGTGTAAGGGGGGTTTATAACGCACAAATAATGGAAATATAAACTTAATCCCATATGTCATTCAAAGTAAGCGAGTATGCTGATTTCAATTTTTAAACGATGACTGAAATACAAACAATGGGTTAATGAAATGGAATATCTATTAAATGACTATTCGTCTGTGGCGTATTTGGTGCCCGAATTGTATTATGTATAGATAATAAATGATATAAATAGTTGATTATTTTAGCAATGTTATCCACTGTAACTACTTAGCGTCTGATGTTGCAAGACAGGTTCGAGTTGTCATAGTGAGTAATTTATTATAACTTGATAAAAAGATTATATAATTGGAATTAAAAGTCTGCTATGAAGTTTTTCGATTCAATTTGTAATTTTACAGTAATCTTGCATCGTCTGAAGCTCATTGACATCGGGATAAAGGAGGGTTTACTGAATTCCGGATTATTCAGGTTCTGCTGTATCGATAGTTTGTATAAATAATAATTAAGCAGTCACAAATGAGTCGGGATAAGATGACTGTATCCCCTACGGACAGTTTAGAGAGGAGTCCTGTACAGGGGACCAGGGACCTAGGACAAGCTTCTCCTTTGATCAACGACGATTTCGTTGAGAGCCAAGAAGAATCTATGTTTAACTTCCGGAACTTTCCGTCAATCACAGAGAAGAATTCCCGCATCAGAGATAAGAACGCGATTGGCCCTGGTGCTACTCTCATGCATATCTTCAAAGCTAACATCGGCATTGGGATACTGAGCTTGCCAAATGCCATACTGGACTCCGGCTATGTGTTGGGCCCCATCGTGCTGATACTAATGGGCCTGGTAGCTACTCACTGCATGACGCTATTAGTCACCTGCAGCCACCACCTATGCAAACAGCTGCAGCTTCCTGCACTCGGGTACGCGGACGTGGCGGAGCTGGCTATATCCTACAATTTCAAGAAAAGACGCCTGGGAATGGTAGCTCGCTTAATGGTTAACAGCATGCTCCTTCTAACGCAGCTGGGATTCTGTTGTACTTATATAGCATTTATTTCTCAAAACGTAATTCTTCTGTTTCAGAACTCAGGTGTTGAAACTGTTAACTTCAGGATTATGATAGTGATCATACTTCCCATATTTATCCTAGGGAGTTACATACGCAGTCTCAAATATCTCGCACCCATTTCCTTCGTCTCGAACATATGCTACTTCTACAGCATTATTATCATACTCATTTTCTGTGGTCTGACCATATACCGGCAAGGCGGGGTAGGCCCTGGCGTGCAGAGTTTATCACCAGTACTCCAAAATTACCCACTGTACTTCGGGAATGTGATTTTCGCCTTTGAAGGGATAGGCTCCGTGTTACCGCTAGAGAATAAAATGTCAAACCCCAATCTATTCCAGCCCATATTATGGACCGGAATGCTCATTGTAATCACCTCTTACGTCCTTCTCGGAATGGTAGGGTACTTCGCGTTTGGCTCTAATCTCGCTGAAGTCATTTCATTGAACCTCCCAAAGGTTATCCGGTCCCCTCTCGACCTGGTGTACCCTGTGGCTACGCTCTACTTGATTTTAGGGATATTTAGCAGTTATTTAATACAGTTCTATGTCCCTATGGAGATTATCGAGCCATACTTCCTCCATCGAATCAAGTCCTCCAAACTAAAGTTAATCGTACAGATTATATTACGTACAATTATTGTTATATTCACTGCTTTAGTGCCTATTGCTATCGCTCAGATTAACCTTTTAATTGACCTTATCGGCGCCTGCAGCAGCAGCTTCCTGGCGCTCATATTCCCCCCGGCTCTGGAGATAATCACCTTCTGGGGCGTGAGGAGGTACGGCGTGCCCTTCTATGTTTGGGCTGTTAAGGATATTATTATTATATCTATTGGGCTGATTGGGGCAGTGCTCGGGACTGGAGTTGCTATATTCAACATTGCTGAATCTTTCTCGGAAAGTTAATCTGTGATATACTAGTGTTTTGTTTTATTAGTACAACTTTTTTGTATTGATTTTATTGCATGTAGCGATGTACATATGTTCCAGGAATAGTTTGATTCTTGTATTAATGCATGGTTCGCAATCATGTATTCATTTTGAATACAATAATATATTTGGATATACAGACTGCTTCTTTATTGAGCATTGTATTATATTGGATTATACATGTATTATATTTGTTCTATTTGTTAAGAAATATCAATCTATTAAGAATTTAGTTTGCTATTGTTGTCTGGGCTTTTCATGCGTCATTGAGTATATGTTATGTCGATTTTGTCAAATGTTGACTTTACAAATCGACATGAATCAACATTCTCTGTCAAAGTGTTGAATGAGTGTAAAAGCCATGCTTAACTGAGTAAGCATGTAGCACATAACAAGATAAAAGAACCAGACTTTAAACAAAGTGTATGTATGGTTATTTGAAACGCTCGGGCCATTTTAAGTGTGTGTTTACAAAATCAACGAATAAAATATGTCGATTTTATTAAATCAACATATTTTATTAGATGATTTTGTAAAATCGACATTCTGAAATGTTGATTTTATAAAATCAACTAATAAAATATGTTGATTTAATAAAATCGACAATCTGAAAATAGTTGGTTTTACAAAATCGACATATTTCATTTATTTTTTTCGTTGATTTTATAAATCGAATTTTCAGAATGTCGATTTTACAAATTCAACTATTTTACAAATTAAAGTTAAGTTTGTATGTTGATTTTACAAAATCGACGTTTTGGATGTCGATTTTGTAAAATCAACATGTGACAAAATCGATATAACATGTACGTATATTCGTTTACGGAAAGATGTTCGCAAAGATGGTTCTACTTAATAATTATTGCCTCGATTCATTTAAAGTTATAAAACATGAAATCAATGTAGATTAAATTTATCTGAAGTTATTATTTACACGAGCCCTTCGGTTTCGGTCGCTTTGCGACAGAGCGGTGCTACGTACCTCAAGTTAACGGCCGCTATGCGGCCTTACTCTTCACCCTTTCTGCCATGGAAATGGTAGAAAGGGACGTTATATAGATCCTTATATGATTTCCATTTTTTTTACTTGTTTTTCATATTCTAAATTTATAAACGCGAAATTCGTGATCAGCATACTTGTTTACCTATAATACCCGGTGAAAGCTAACTTCTAGGTTGATTTTTAATTTCATCAATTTGTTTTCCTATTTTTGTAAACAACAACAACAAATATTCATATTATAAATTTATATAAACGCGAAATTCGATCAGCATACTTGTTTACCTATAATACCCGGTGAAAGCAAACTTCTATGTTGATTTTGAATTCATTAATTTGTTTACCTATTTTGTGTAAACAACAACAATAAATATTCATATTAGAAAATTGTAAACGCGAAAATCGTTTCAGCATACTTGTTAACCTATAATACCCGTTGGGGAAGCAAACTTCTAGGTTGATTTTGAATTTCATTAATTTGTTTACCTATTTTGTGTAAACAACAACAACAAATATTCATATTATAAATTTGTAAATGCGAAATTCGTGTTCAGCATACTTGTTAACCTATAATACCCGTTGAAAGCAAACTTCTAGGTTGATTTTGAATTTCATTAATTTGTTTACCTATTTTGTGTAAACAACACCAACAAATATTCATATTATAAATTTGTAAATGCGAAATTCGTGTTCAGCATACTTGTTTACCTATAATACCCGTTGAAAGCTAACTTCTAGGTTGATTTTGAATTTCATTAATTTGTTACCTATTTTGTGTAAACAACAACAACAAATATTCATATTATATATTTGTAAATGCGAAATTCGTGTTCAGCATACTTGTTTACATTATATAACATTTGAAAGTAGGTGAATATCTCATATATTAATGCGGTTTCTATCCCCCCGTCACTTTAATACAATCCGGACAAACAAACACACACACAACAATCGAGATTTAATAATATAGATATATTAAGCATATTGATAATGTAAATTGAATAATGAAAAACTGTTGTTAAGAATGAAGGTATCGATATGATAATATTAAATAATAAAAACTGTAATTAAGAATGAGGGTATAGATTTCTTTAAAACTCAAATTGTATGCAATTCCCTTTAGATAACTCAATGTATCACGATATCCATGATCTGCTACAAGGTCTAAGATACGAACATCACGCGCAATGCTGAACTTTGATCTCTTCTTTGTTTCTCCAGCTTCCCATTTTGCAAAACCACCTCTTGCAATGACTGTTCCCTTTATAAAAACATTGATAGTTTACAAAATTTGGATGTTAGGAGACTACTGTGGATTTAAACGCGTTGTGCCATCCCTCAACATTGTTGTTTGTTCTGTCTAGACGACTGTTCACTCTTGAATAAATATTCCAATTCTAATTGATAACATTGGTGTCCTTCTACTTAGCTAGTGTAAGACTCTACCAATGTACGTGTTTCGAAGTATTTCGCCAAAGTTATGGTCTTTTCTGGAAATTGTTGCATAAGAATATTAAAACAAACTTACAACGTCATTTTCTGGAAGAAAGCTAAACTGCAAGCATTTTTATATTCATTGCAAAATTGTTATCATCTTGGTAGCGTGTAGCCAACCCTTGTTTCTGAACCTGTCTAAATATGTTTCGCGACAAGCAGTGATGGATCTAGACTTTCACCTCAGGGGGGGTTAACGAAGTCCAATTGAAGTCAGGGGGGGGGGGGTAATTTACATTTCGCTATAGTTAATTAACCCCCCCCCCTGAGAGGGGGGTCAGAAAAAATCTCAGGGGGGTCTTTTTTCTCAAAAAATAATTTCAGGGGGGGGCTAACCCCCCCCTGAGGGGGGGTATAGATGAAACCCTGGCGACAAGTGAAAAAAGCATCCTATTATTACAGAATTAAAATTCTCCTCCAGTGCATTCATCAAAGCACTTTCAAAATCAATCATCACGGTCACAGGATTTAACGATGGTTCGATTTCTAATAATTTCTTAAACAACTTGTCATATATTGTTCGCTTTTACTCGGGAGCAGTGTATAGATATATGGGATAATGTTTCGATCTTATTCTGCATGAATAGTGTATAATTGTAAACAGATCCGGAACCATACTAAACGTTCCATCACAATACCAGTTGTCACAATTACTTAGACAGGAAATGAAATTACCTGTACCATAGACAATAATCCTTTTCTAGTCACCTAATCCAGAATCATACAACAAAAATGAATCGCCCTTCAGAGTGACTTTATATTTATCCGGAATGACAATTTCAACAGCGGTATTAGGGTTACCACAGTATATTCTATATATTCCTTCCACATCTTAATACGATCTTGTGAGGTCGCGTGTGTATAAGCTAGTTTTATTTTATCATTATATGTGTGTACCCTAGCCTTGCATATGCCCAATTTTTCACATACCAAATAATATACCCCATCAGAAACGCGGTTTGGCGTATAGAATAATATTGTAGCTTTATCTTTATTCTTGTTCCTCTTTTTTCGTTCAATGAAGAGATAATCCATCAAATGATAACAGTAGAGATTAGTAAAAGTAAAAGTTGTAATTTGTATAGTCTCTCTACCTTATTTGATGTCAAATGAAACCTCTGTGTGTTGATAAAATAATAACATATACAATACTGGCATTCACATAGCAAACACTAAGTGAGAAATGATAAACATATGGAGACGGGAAATTCAAAATATAAATGTACAGTGGAGCTCGCTTAATAGCAATCCGTGTTTGTCACTAAATCTGTTTGCTAATAGGGGAATTAAATTAACAGTATTATCACGCTTGGGACCCGAAAAGCGGTTGCTAATAAAGCAATATTGCTAATAGGGGAGTTGCTAATAAGCAAACTCCACTGTATATCACTTCTTGTACCCCACAACCATTTTCCGCGACCAATTTTCCCCGCGACCATTATTCCTCGCGACCAAATTTCTGCCATTCGTACTATTATACTCGCGTGCTTCATTTTCGCTTCTCGACAGAACACACTCACAACCACTTCACTGTAGTTGTGAGATTTAACATTCGTTATGCGAAATTGTTGAAACACATCCACGTTTAAATTGACCCTTTTGCCATTGTTTGACTTTGTCCTTATGTCAAGCCTAAAGTGGGGTGTCCTCAGACCTCAGAACAAAATGGTTGGGAACCCCTCCTCTATACAACAGTTGAGCTACCACCAACTTGTATTTAAAAGAAAAACAATTATACGTGTACATGACATTATATACATATTTTTATACATAGCATTGTTTTAATATATATTTGTTTGTATGTTCCCAGTTGATTGAAAAAACTGGACGGTTTCCAAATCTGATTTTTGGCATATAGGATAGGGGTAACTTTTTGCACCCGACAACAAGTTTAGGATTCCACTCAAAATTTCTCACTCCTCGCCAGGTTATGACGTCATTGTCACATTTTCAGAAGCGTGAAAATTCATTTAATGTTAACACTTAACAGTTCTGCCGCGAAGCGCGCTATTTCATTTAAATTTAATAGTTATTCAAAAATATTTAAATTTGTACTATACGTATGTGAATTAGAGCTGAGATCTAGTAGAGTTCAGATTTTTCCCATACTAAAACCCCAGGCTTACTTTCTAAAGGTCAATTTCAAATCCTGGGAAAACTGACCTTTCTCAGTGCCTGAATAGTGAATACACATACTAAAAATCTGAACTCTACTAGAGCTGAGCTCTATATAAATTATTTGTAATTGAATATGCATTGAAATTGGTGTTAAATAATTAATAAATTCAATATGTATAGCTAGATTACTATTAATCTCACCAAGGCTGGATTCAGTTAACCGGCTAACCGGTTAACCGTTGCTGATATCGGTTAACGGTTGGAGATTTTATTAACCAGTTAGCCGGTCTGTTGAATATCAGAAGAGTTATTGGGAAATTAATGTCTAAAGTATTAAATCTTTTTGAATTTTATCAGAATATGTAGTCCTAAATCCATTTCTCATCACCACTTAATAAATTTTCTTGGACAACATTGATTTAAATTTACCTAAAGTACGAAATGTATCAGTTAATATACTTATTCGGTTATACTTTCTACAGATGAGACTTATTCTGTAGTATAATCAAATTTTTATAAAGGATTTATTGTATCGAGTAGGATGGGCGGTTAACCGGTTAACCGTGGCGAGAAATTGAATTGTAACCGTAGCCTCAGATCGGTTAACCAACCCCACCCTTGATCTCACAGTCACAGATGATATAAGATAGAAACAAACTTCAATTTATAAATTGATGCTTATATAAGCCACGTACACCTTCGCATTGGTCTTAACACCTCGAGTTTCCGATGACATGTTCAAATATATGTTTTTACAATTGCTTGAATTCGATATATAGAATGTGTAGTTGGCGTTGAGTGAACACCCAACATGCACAGAAAAAAATGCTGACTCACCGTCCACCTATTATATTTACTACTGAAACTATAACAACTCTAAATAAAGTGAGCTAAAGGATAATTTCAACACACTCAGGGTCGATACCTTCCAAAACACCTTTCTTAAATGGTTTAACACCTTTATAATAACGATGATATGACATAAAATCTAAAATTGAAGCTGTGCCGACACCATGTTCTTTTGGAGGCACTATCAATCCACCAACCACCAAAGTATAGTAAGTCCCTCATAGAAAATGCTCTCTACACAGCTGTAATTTTAGATTTTCTTACCCCAAATTGGTTTACTCGCCTTACTTTTTTTTGTCCTAGTGCGGACGTAGAGCGAGCATTCTTACATGGGAAACATCTGATATCATCACTAAGAGCAATGATGTTGCCACAGCATGTGGAATTAGGGATGTTTACTCATTTGAACAGAAATTTGTCCAAAATGAAGAAATAGTTCACTACATTATCATTTTTGCATTATAGAATTTCTGTGTATTAACCAATAGTGCAGCGGCACAACGATACAATTGTTCATTTTTTTGATAAAAGCACCAAAATTAGTACACATGTACTTTGATGTAGTGCGAACATTTTTGGATATTGAGGCAATTAAAAGAGTGTTTATATCGGCCTTGACCATAGGCGTCGTAACCCGCCCGGGTTCCCGGAAATGTCTGGGTGGCCGGGAAGGGTTGCCCCTATGCTACTAATACTATACCCGGAGTTTACCCGGACATTACCCGGAATTTCCGGGCGGCCCGAAGGATTGACCTTTGCATTTACGACTCCTATTGCCTTGACAGCTCGCCAAAGTAACTACGTCCGATAGCGTTCGCCGGGCTTGTTTCCCATAAATACTTGTTCAAATTAAGTCATATCGTCTTTTTATTGTTGAATTCGGTTTCAAAGTAAAATTTCCGATAATTTGATATATCACATGATCATATTTTGAATTTGGCCCTATCAGCCAAAGATTTTTAAAAGACCCATAAAATTGACCTTTCCCCAAAATCCTAAGGATCTTACAAATATTTTTGAACTCAAACGGTCTGCAAACCTTAAATAGTGCCCATATGTTATGTAAAATTGCTATATAGTACAACCTCGATAGTATTAACACGGTTTATAAGAATTTCCGGTTAAGACGAACAAGGGTGGGGTTGGCTAACCGATCTGAGGCAATGGTTACAATTCGGTTACTCGCCACGGTTAACCGGTTAACCGCCCATCCTACTCAATTCAATAAATCCTTTATACAAATTTGATTATACTACAGAATAAGACTCAGGTGTATAAAGTATAAGTGCATAAGTATTAATTCGCTAATCCGAGCAAATTCACTAATCGGATCAGAAAATTTTAAATCAGAACACCGCTTTTCGGATTAACGATGGTTGACTGTATAGTGGAAACTTATATTATCAGATATATTGATCTTAATTATCCTTGCAATAGACGGTTTCTATAAATCTTAGAGCTAGTGAAACATTCTTCTGGTCACTAATATATGTAAAGTTATATATACTTTGGTATTATCTTTCAATAAATGAATTAAAATTGATTGTGAAAGGATTTTTTCAAAATGTCTTACACGATTCAGATATTGACAGCATTTTTTTCAATTTTTGATGAAACTCAATATCCTAACATTCAGCAAGCTTAGCATATAAAATGTCGACATGAAATATTAAATCAATGAATACACTAAACAACCACCTAAATATATATACAAAATTTTGTTAAATATTTATTTATTATGATATTGAAGTTTATAACCATTATTGCACTGCTAATTGTGCTGACAAAAAGTAAGTTAATTCATTAATGCAATTTTTTATTTTTTTTATTTAGTAGTAAACTATATTAAAAAGTAGATTATAGATTTATATTGCTTGCTGGTATATATTTTGTAAAAAAATATACTATTTGAATTCATTTTTGATATTCTAATATATAAAGCTCTAAAATGCCATAAATTACTTACTGTATTTTGAGCACAGTATTGTTTTTATAATTTAATTACTAGATTAATTGTATCATTTAATTTTATCTACTTGTATTCTTATAACTCGATCGTAGTTTATTTGGTGTTTCTACGGATAGTATTAAAGTGATGGGGGAATAGAAACCGCATTTATAATGGAGACATAATCTAACTTCCAATTGTTATAATAGGGAAACATGTATGCTGATTACGAATTTCGTATTTAGACTTTTCTAATATAAATATTTTGTTGTTGTTTTGATCGGAGGGAGACACTTGTGTACAGACATTTGTGTACAAGACTAGTGCGACACTTGTGTACAGCTTTGTGCGACATTTGTGTACAACTTTGGTACGACATTTGTGTACAGCGACATTTGTGTACAGATTGTATAGCTGTAAATGGGTCACATTAAGTGATGGATAATGACCCATTCTTATTATTAGATTCTTTTAAATTCAGTCTTCAACTCAACTCATTAATCGATTGCTTTATATCTAAAATTATCATTCATAAATAAAGATAGATTGTCGTTTATTTGTATGTCTGATCCATAGACTCCTTTAGATAAGGACTGGAACGTCGCTATCTCGGGGTTTTTAACTTGAGTCTGAGAGGCTCCAATTTTGAAAATTGAAAAAGCATTAGATTTCCGGTTTCCAAATGTGATTTTTGGCATATAGGGGTAACTTTTGGCACCCGTCAACAATTTGAGGTTTTCACTCTAAATTTCTCACACCTCGACAAGTTATGACGTCATTGTCACATTTCGAGAATCCTGAAAAGTCACTTAATCGCACATAATTCGCGCACTCTAAGAGATAAAAATCTGAAAATTTAATAGAACATGCACATTAATGATGCGGACACGTTGGTCACACCAGATTGCCAATATGCTTACTCATTATCACTTGATGACGTGAATTGTTGACGGGTGCCAAAAGTTATCCCTATATGCCAAAAATCACATTTGGAAACCGGAAATCTAATGCATTTTCAATTTTCAAAAATTGCAGCCTCTCAGACTCAAGTAAAAAACCCCGAGATCGCTACGTTCCAGTCCTTATCTAATGGAGTCTATGGTTTGATCAGATAATTAAATTGAAATAATACGAATGAAGTTGATATTGTCTAATAATAAGATGGGTCATTATCCATCACTTAATGTGACCCATTTACAGCTATACAATCTGTACACAAATGTCGCTGCACACAAATGCAGCACTAAGTTGTACACAAGTGTCGTACTAGTCTTGTAGACAATTGTCTCTGTACACAAATGTCGTATTTCCGTTTTAATAATTATATGAACAAAATATTAAAAATTAAAAATTAACCTATAGGCTAGCTTCCAACAGGCATTATAGGTAAATAAGTATGCTGATTTCGAATTTGCCATTTATACATTTCTAATATTTAATTAGTTGCTTTTGTTATTGTTATTGCTTACTTAAATAGATAAACAAATTAATGAAATTCAAAATCAACCTAGAAGTTAGCTTTAAACGGGTATTATACATGCATAGGTTAAAAATATGCTGAACATGAATTTTGCATTATATTGCAAAATTCGTGTTCAACAGTTTTTATTAATACCAAAAGCAATATTACAGTGAAAAAACAGAAATTGGCTTAAAAGTGTAACACAGTTAGTTCTAGAAGTGATAAATTTTGAAGCGATTGAGTGAAAACTGTTGGAGTTGCAGTAAAACCTCAAAAGTGAACACCTTAAAAAATGAACAAATCCAAAATATGAACACTTTTTCTAGGTCCAAAGTTTTTCCCATTGTTTTACACAGTATTTATCCTTCAACTTCTGAACACCTTTGAAAAGTGAAAAGTTAACATCTAATCTCAGTAATCTGGTCCCAATTGCCAAAATTGTATAGGAAATGACCTCTTAAAAATGAAATGGGATTTTTGGCCAAATTATCACTGTATTCAATGTATCACTATATGATTATCCAATATATAACTATATCCATCATATCACTGCATTTAACATATGACTGTATACCATGTTAATACTTTTATTCTCATAAGTATAATCGAATTCAACTGGTAACGATAATACAGAAATGGAACCGGTCGGGATTTTCATGACCCGACCCGACGGGTGCAGTTGGAAATTTGACCCGACCCGACCGGCCGGTCGACCGGTCAATCATAGGTAGCAATAATATATAAATAATAGAAAACAAATTATGATATTATGATATCGAATAGATCATATAAAGATCTCGACCGGCCGGTCAGGGTTCGACCGGTACCCGACCCGACCCGACCCGACCCGACCCGACCCGACCCAACCCAACCCGACCAGTCGACTGGTGCCGGTCAGACCCGACCGGTTCCGTCTCTGAACGATGTTTATACTGTAAAATATGAAATTATGGGGGCTAAAGAAGGTAAAAAATCCAATATTCTTGTATAATCTGTGCACAAATTATCACTACAGTCGAAATCGGAAAGAGGCAAAAAAAAAGAGGCAAAAAAACCCAATACGCAAAAAACCCCGTATTTAACAATATACAGTTCTATGAGGTTAGGAAGAAATAAGGAGAAGCAAGGAGGCAAAATAACCCGGAGAGGCAAAAAAACCCGTGGCAAAAAACCCCGATTTCGACTGTATATCTAATATTATAATGATATCACTATAACCAATAAAATTTGTATGGGATGGGATTTGCTCGGGGACACACCTAAAGCGGCAAAATTATCACTATACCCTATAAATAATTATATCCATTATATCAATTTACCCATTATGTTGTACTGCATTACTTAATTTGTTATTCGTGACTTCATTGAAACACAATATGTAAACAGGTGTTTCACATTGGGTTAACCTGTTCTATGAAATATAGAATCAATCCGATCGAAATTGAATGAGTTATGCCAAAAATACCTATCCTATTACTTCCCAAAATCCCGATTCAAAAACCTATAGATCGTTGTATCAGTACAAAATTACCCCTGGATACAAATTTTCAGCTTTCTGCTTTCTGAGACTCGTCTTTGCAATTAATTCTTCACAAACAAACAAACAAACAAACATATCCACAACAATTGTGTTTTTGTAAAAGATCTATATACAGTAGAACCTCGTTAGTACGAACACGGTTAATACGAATTTCTGGTTAAGACGAACAAAAAGTTCCACTAAATCAGGTCCCTACAATGGTTATTCATTGGGTATTACTTCGGTTAATAAACTCCGGATAAGGCCAGGTAAAACAAATTAATTGTATATCATCCAGATTTTTTCAGAGAATACGGATGGCGGACGGATTTTATCTTTATTGTTTATTTCGGTTAATATTCAAATAACATCATCCTATACCAAACAATAAATATTAATAGTTAATTTAATTAGAAAATCACATGACAAAGTACAAATAATTAAGTAATGCCCTCAAATACAAGACTTATTCAAAATTGATACATTAGGAGTACTTTACACAAGTTTATGGCTAATATTTTACGATTATGTTTATAGGATAATATTATATCCGGACGGAGGTAAAAAGTTGGGACGGGCAGGGATGATAAACAAGTTATTTATTTTATATGGCCTAAAGCGAATAAATTTTACCGTCCGTTGGTGTTCGTATTAACGAGGTTCTACTGTATTAAAACACAATTGTTCTTTGTTTGTTTGTTAAAAGTTATTCAATTCTTATTTGAAATAGTTTATATCAAGGTTGAAACCGCTCGAAACGAATATCAGTATTCATGAATAGTTGCCTTACTGAATACGATATTACGAATACTGATATTCGGTTTGAGTAACCGAATACGAATACTGATAATATTCGGTTACGTCAACCGAATAGTTACTGACAGGGAATTATCCAGGAGCGCGAGACGCTCCTTTTGGAGTTAAAGTGTCACTGGAAATTGGTCCCCGAAAAAATTGGTCCGGGGGACCAAAATTCCATGGAATTTTGGCCCGGGGGACCAATTTTACCCAAATAAATGGGTCTGGGGAACCAATATTCCATGGAAATATGGTCCTAGGACCAGTTTTCCATGGAATTTTGGTCTCGGATCAATTTTTTCGGTGCACAATTTTCCAGTGACAGGCTTATTCATAATTTTGTTGGTCCCAATATGGCGAAAAATTGCCTAGGCTAAAACTCAAGTAAATTCGGTAACTAAATAAACACAAACCTCAGAGGGACCAATTTTCCAAGGGGACCAAACCTTCCGTGACAACAGTATGATTTAGGAAAAAAATTAGGTTCGCGAAAAATTGGAATATTCTCCTATACCGGTGTCGGAGTGCCAGCGGTCCCCCCGTGTCAGATGTCCCCCGGACTCCTCACCCTAGGGTCAGATGTCTTCCCTCAGAAACCTCACACTAGGTTCCCAGAACACTAAATTTCACAATGCACATCACTATAGTTTCATATTCTACATATAAAGTAGTCCGATTGGGGGACATCTAACCCTGAGGGGGGACAGCTGACACTAGGGCCACTGGTCCGGGGGGACAGCTGGCCCTAGTGCAATGGGCCGGGGGGACAGCTGACACTAGTGCAATAGGTCCGGGGGGACCACTGGCACTATGACACCGTAAAATTAATTTGTAATTTAGGCGTATGATAATGGATTAAACCAGGATTAGGAACGTATTTACATATGGGCTGATATGGTTGTATAATACACTGCCGAATACGAATACTGATAATATTCGGTCGGGAGACCTAATACCGAATACTGATATCAGGTTGGCAACCAAATATCAACTATTTGGCAAATAATATTCGGTTCAACCAAATATATCAGTATTCAGTTTCAACCTTGAACTTTATATGCCTTGTAATATTAAAAAAGTCGAAATGACTACGATTGAAATAGATTTCGGCTATTCAAATGATAAAAATCTACTTTCAATCATAAGATTTTTTTACATTATTGTTTGCTTCCATCCCTCATTTCCTACTTTTAACATATTTATATAATAGATTGCACTGCTCTAACATGCGACCTCTCTTTCGACGGAACATGCTACATAAACGTACAAAGCTCAATGAACTGGCAAGACGCAGAGAACAACTGTGTGCATTGGGGTGGTCACCTGGCGAGTATACACAGTGCAGAGGAGCACATGCAAGTTAGAACCTTGTTAACTGGTACAACATGGATTGGTCTGGTGGATATTCAATCTGTGAATGTATGGAAATGGAGTGATGGATCCAACGTCACTTATCTCAATTTCTTCCCAGGGGATTCTCAAACTGATGAGGATTGTGTATTCCTCTCGTATTATTGGTGGGGCGATCGATTCTGTTGGAACAGCTACAAATCTATCTGTAGTAAACCTTGTAAGTCAATTGTAATTACTTAGCTATTTCTGAGACATTTGTAATAACCAACAAGTACAAGTAGAACCTCGTTAGGACGAATACGTTTAATAATACGAATTTCCGGATAATACTAAAAAACAATTCCACTAAATCAGGTCCCTACAATGACTATTCAATGGGTATTTCACCGGTTAATACGAACCTCATTAAAGCGATCATATTTTACCGTCCGATGGTGTTCGTAATAACGACATTCTACTGTAATTTGTATTGAAAAGGCTCTGTATTTGTAGTCCCTCCTCCCTCGGAGCCACGTGCTCTTGTACTACTCAATGCAACCTCCACTAGTCTGACTATCCAATGGGAAGCTCCTATCTCTCACTACGACGCACTCACACAGTACACTGTGTCTATTAAGGGACAGCTGCTGGATACTGTTATGAGGAACTTTACTATTGTTACTGGGAGTCTGAGTAAACAGAGCTACACACTGTATGGTCTGGAGGAAGCCAGCTTGTATACAATATCTGTGTATGCTCACAGTAACGAGGGAGAGGGTAGGCCTGTCACTATAATGAATGTACTAACGCTAGAGGATGGTGAGTTGTTAGGTTTAAATTAATTTAACCTTAAATACCGAAATTACTTTTCTAAATGCTGATTCTAAGTTCTAACACATACAGTCAACTCCGCTAAATCGGGTCACTTTGTTCCGAGTAGTTTGAACAATTAACTCCAATAACCCATACTATCTCGAGGGGTCGAGGGTACGTATACTACTAGATTATGAATAAATAAAAGTATTTTTTTTAATAACTTACAGATTTTGGATAACTCTGGTTCGGGTTATTGAGGTCCTTATTTTATAGAAAATTTATTAATTCACTAATCGGAACAGAAAATTTTGAATCAGAACACCCTGTTCGGATTAGCTAGGGTTTACTGTACGTATACTTTTGATACGCGTACAGTGGATGCCGGTTATAAGCACATCGTCGAGAACTGCACTTAAGGTGCTTATAACCGGCATGTTCTTATAACCGACATACAGGGCATAGGCGTCGACCATGCCCGGGCGGTCGGGGCGTGCCCCGGCATGAAAGAAGCATGCCGGGGCGGCTACTGTTCCGCCCCGGCATAAATCTACCAAAATTCGGTGATTATTTGGTGGTGTTTCGTGACACTTTGGATGGATCTACCATGGATTGCTATTTTTTATTGATTCTGAACTCTTTTGAGCAAATTTCCTGCAAGTTTGGACCCACTGCAAACATCGCTGGAAAAGTATTAATACGTTTAGTTCCACACGAACCTATTTGTACGGGTAAACATTTTTAGACTAAGGTAATTCGAGTGGAACCCAACAAATTTGGTTCGGCTGAACTAAAAATTCTAAATCGATCCATATCATCTCTGCTCGATAGGTAATTAATTAACATAAATTGGTGACATGTTAAATTCACCCGCGGGAAAAGTTTCAAAACCTTTTTTTGCACGAACCTATATGATTCGGATGAACACATTTAGTTCGTCTAGATTCTAGAACTAAACTAATTAGGTTCGGCCGAACTTAAGTAAAACCGTTAAAGCCGCCATGTTTATAGCAATAATGCAATGTATGTATGTATTGTGTCAGAAAGTTTAATAGATACCGATTTATAGTAAAATTTTCATCAAGATAAAAACGACTTTTTGAAAAATAAGTTAACATTAGGTAAAATTACTTTTCTGAGACAAGTTTTATACTAGGTGATATTTTTAAAAATTCTTACTCGCCCCGGCATGATTTCCCGAAAAATGGAAAAGTTCGACGCCACTGATACAGGGTATATGGCAACCGTTTTCCAACATAGTGTACTTATATCCGATATATACTGTATTATACAACTTAGATTTTTATCAAAATATCGTAATGCCCTATAATGGATATACACAGTACCAGTGTATTATATAGCCATTAGTAAACAAGCTCCTAATCCTGGTCTGATCCAATTTTAGGAAAATTTTAATTAGGAGCGCGAAAATCTGGAATCATCTCCTATACTGTAACATTAATTTGTTATTTAGGCGTATGAAAATTGGATCAGACCAGGATTAGGAGCGTAATTACAATTTGCTGTATAATACACTGGGAGAGGATTCCAAATTTTCGCCCTCCTAAATTCAAATTTTCCAAAAATCATGCTCCAAAAGTAGCGCCTCGCGCTCCTGGATAATTCCTTCAGTACCGGCCAAGAAAATCCTAGAAACCCCTGGTACACACAGTACCATATAATAACATTCCTCTCCACAGCCCCTAGCAGTGCCCCTACGCTAGAGAACGCATTCTCTGCGCCCACACAGATACAGCTGACCTGGTCTGCTCCCCGCTTGTCAGACCGTAACGGTATTCTCACTAACTACTCCATCAGCTACAGCGGGAGTCTCCTGGACACCAGCACTCGAGTTGTTGTCAGAGACGCGTCGCTGCCTCGCTTGCTGATACTAACAGGCCTGGAGGAATACACGCAGTACTTAGTTAGGATCAGTGTAAGCACTCGGGTGGGAACTAGCCCTGCTGGCACCTCGCTAATCACCACGGCAGCAGATGGTGAGCTTTGGAATTATATATATTAATAATGTGGAACTCGGAAATAACATACAGTAGAACTTCGTTAGTACGAACACTGTTTCAGTCCCCCTCTAAGCTTGTTCAATACAAATGACATCGGGTAATACGAATTTCGGATAAGACGATAGCATTTTGAGTTTTTGATGGTCCCCTGGTGTTCTTACAAACGAAGTTACACTGTATATGATATCTCTAATTAATACAGTGGTGTTCGCCTATTAGCAATTACTCTATTAGCAAGTTATTTCTGTCCATTTAACGTTCATTTTTGTTCCTCTACCGATACAGGAATACCCCAAATACATGCAGTGGTTTAATATGTACTCTTCTTTACCTGTAAATAAGTGGTTTCATTCAGGGAATGAAAGGTTCACGAACGGACTGAATTGACGCAATTCAGTTCATCTTAAATTGACGCACGTTCAGTTCGTTCAAGTTCACTTCCTAACTTCAGCTCCACCAGCGTTTGTTCAGTTCGTTCACAGGCTAACCCGCGTTCGTTCAATTCGTTTAGTTCGTTTAGTTCAGTTCGTTCAGTGTACAGTTAGAATGCCGAACTATTCGGTTTATGATAGACTGTTCTAACCTCCAAGCTAAAATTGAAGTCAGGTTAAGAATCTAGAATCTAAGCTAAGAGACATGAGTCCACTAGGGATGTCCGGAATTAGCACTTTTGCAGTTACCTATCATATTTATTGGATCCATATTTATAATTTATCTCTATTCTGTTTAGTTCGTTCAGTTCAGTTCGTTCAATCCGTTCAATTCAGTTCGTTCAGTTCGTTCAATTGACGTTCGGAAACCGTTGGCGTTCGTTCAGTTCGTTCACCGTGAATCCATTAAAAGCACTGCGTTCAGTTCGTTCAGTTCGTTCAGTTCAAGTTCAATAAGTTCGTTCGTGAACCTTTCATTCCCTGGTTTCATTGCATTACACATACCCTCACAGCTCCCAGTGCTGCGGTCACTAACCACACAGTAACAACGCTAACCTCCACTCAGCTGTTTGTCAGCTGGAGCCCTCCTCCTCTCCGCGACAGGAACGGAGTTCTCAGCTACAAGATAAGCTACCGGGCATCGGGCACCTCTAGCTACACCACAGGGGGCGTAACCGCCACGGTCTCATTCTCCCTCAGCGGTCTGGAGGAGGGGTATACCTATGACGTCATGGTTACAGCTGTGTCGATCGGAAAGGAGGGACCTCCCTCTGTGGTGTCTGCCACTACTCTAACGGACGGTGAGTCGTTATCTCTTGTGTACAGACAGATTCCAATACACATAAATAATTGTAAATGTGTACGATATTCTCGAAAATTAATAAAATAGTTTGGTCCCAAAAATGGCGAAAAAAATAATCGCCTAGGCTACTATTCGAGTAAGTTCGTTCGGTTATTTTAATTGAGTTTATTCGGATTGTAGCATACATTATGGTTAAGTACTTACCTATCTAATATCAGCACGTACATATTAGGATAAGACTTTTCGAACCCTGGTTATATATTTGTGTTGATAAGGAAGCAAATATTATTACATGCATGGTACTATTTCAAATGTGATATCTGGTCGACCCACTATTCACATTAGAATTGTGTATAAATTATAATAATTTTATAATAATAATAATTTATGATTCGTCCCCAGATGAGCGGAACTCATTTGAGCGAAACCGTATTGAGCGAAACCTTATTGAGCGAAACAGTATTGGGCGAAATTGTGAAACGTCAATTGAATCAACAATAATCAATTTCATGATCAATGGTTTCATTGAAAGTGATTAACGTAAATACATGCATTGTTATCCTAAATATTTTGATATAAATACGAATATTGCTAAAAACATTATCAAAGTATATTATCAAATGGCATCAAGGTACGAAACGACAAAAATGTGTCCTGCGCTAAGTTTTGAGGGTCATTCTTATAGATTTGACAAATTAGTGGCAGAAAACTCAAAAAAAAGATGGAGGTGTCGCACCCGAGACTGCAATGGGTGTATATATAGCAAAAACGATGAGGAAAATAGCGATGTTCTAACGCGAATACCCCACCGTGAGCATTGCATTCCCGATCCGGATGCTAGACGCGTTGAAATAGTAATAACGGATCTTAAAATACATGCGAGGACTCAATTAACACCAATACCTACGCTATACAGTGATGCTACAGCAATGCTCTCGGTCAGTCCTACAATAGCATCACGATTCCCTTTGTTTTGTCAAATCGATTCATCTTTATATCGACAGAGATTGAAGAATTTCCCTACGCTCCCAACTTCTAGGGGAACGCTCAATTTACCTGCAAACCTCCAGCAAACAATTTCTGGCGCAAATTTTCTCATATATTCTTCTCAAGGTAACGAAATACTTATCTTTGGCACACAAGAAAATATTGTAAAACTTTCTAATAAAGTACATTGGTGCCGTAGATGGTACTTTTAAAAGTGTACCTCACTTAGACCTTCAACTTTTTAGCATTCATGCCTTTGAAAGGTGTACAAGTTTTAGGTTTGTCTCAATTTTATATAAATCAAGAAAGTGATCGAATCTATATACGAAAGCTTCTTGCCCTGGCCTTCGTCCCCATCGAACTTATCCCTCAAACATTCCAAGGGCTAAAATATGACTGTCCTGTCGAGTTGCATGCTCTTCTAAATTATTTTGAAAATTATTGGATGGAAGTCGTGGACCATAAACTCTGGAATATGTATGGAGCACAGAGGAGAACCAATAATAATTTAGAAGAGTGGCATCTACGGTTAAATCGGGCGATTGGGAAGGCACATGCGAATATTTATGAATTCGTATCAAAGTTGATCACAGAGCAAGGAAGTACAGAAACTCTATTAGCTCAAATTGCAGCAGGAAATGTAAGGACTCATAGTAACAATGTAAAGTATAAACAAATTAATGAGAAGATCAAAAACCTAACACTAGATTTCAAAAGAATGTAGACGAATATATGACCGGAATAGCTCACAACATATCACAACCTACCAGTATATCCCTATAAAAGCACATATTCCTCTTGATAATTTCCTTAATACTAATTTAAATAATTAATGTGCATCCTCTACAAATATATTTTTCATTTATCTAATTCTATATATTTTGAGTTCGATTATTAATATAAAATAGTTCATTATCGTTATTAAATTATTCTATTCTCCTTAATAAGTTTTCGCTCATTACAGTTTCGCTCAATACGGTTTCGCTCAAATGAGTTCGCTGAAGTGAGTTTCGCTCATCTGGGGAAACCCCAGGTACTTGAGTATCTTGGCTGTTTGGGCTTGATGTTGTCTATACCCTTAAGCAGCCTTGGGTATTAGTGGATCATTGATGTTAGCGGGATTCCCGGAAATTGTTAGTATAGTGGACAGCGATGATTTTAAAGTGGCAATCCAGCTAGAGGATTTTCCCGCGTCAAATGTATCCGTCAAGAAGGTCAATATGTTGTTTGTAGATGGGTCCAAGGGATCGGCTGACCTCTGCAGACACCAACGTGACCATGCGTTCCACGCAGATTTGTAGGATTTCTTTGTGGAAGTGCTCCATGATTTGAGAATGAATTCAACAGGCCTGTCCACTCTCTCTATGGCTCCCATGACCAATAGGCGGTCGATATCCTGGCTTGCTGCCATGTGTTCCTCTGCGGTATATATGCAGTTGTGAGAGGCGGAGTTGTCGAGTATAGATTCTGGGGGGTGTCCAACTGGACACCTTTTACGTAGTGCCGAATTTCGGGTCCAGGAGGTTTGGATAGTTTATCCAGTTGGGATTGCTCGTTAGTAAGCTCCCTTAGCCTTTTGAGGCTGTTGGCCTTGAAAAGGAAGGTGGGTCTGGCTCAGGACAGAGGTTGTCAGCTAGAGAGGGATTGATTCCTCGTATTGCTTGCTTCTTGCGTATGCGGATTGTGCTGGTGGCGGCTGAGCCAATGAGAATAAGAGAGGCAGAGATATACTCTATAAGTTGTGCCGCTGGGACCGGCTCATCTGCTGTGAGCTTACCCAGTAGCTCAGAGAGGGGGCTACTGCATACAGAATAGACTTTTGTATGTCTCTATACGTTTCATCTCTAGCTCTTAATGCATAGAGGTCCGGGCGCTGGAACAGGTTGTCCAGCTTTTGTACCCTCATTGAAGGGATATCGGGCGTTTGTAACGCTTGATCACTCCAGCCTCTGTTCCGGCTCGAGGCCGGATGTGAAGTACTTACCAAGGTAAGAACAGATCTCTTTCGAGGACCCAGCGAAAAACTTTCGCTCCACTAAATTGGACGGGTCAAAGAGAGCATTTAGGTCGGTGGTAGGAGCGACAGTTAGAGCATTCATTGCAGCAGGAATTTCCTGACTGGCGCTCTGTGGTATCAGGTAACGTAACTCAGAAAGCGTCTCAGTGAGTGTAGCGTAGTGATTGTAATTCAATTGCGCTAGAAGCTGGATAAGGGTAGTATACCTACTCTATATACGATTTGTTAACCGCTGTGTGTGTTTTACCACACGCACCGAAAGTATTAAAAATATATAGAGTGTTAAAATTGCGGTATGCAAGCACTATCCAAAGATACGTCATTGTCTGGTGGAGCCACGAGTAGAATCTAGTCAATACTTCTAATAATCTGGGTACTATACTATAGGTATAATAGTCAGTGAAGCGTCAAAATCTGACTTGTCTAACTCTTTTATTTGACAATGCTAGTAGTTAAATTGATCAAGGGTATAAAATTTAAAGAACAAGATCTGAAAGTAAACAAATTGATCAAAGCTATTGTTACTCAAAGGCAATAGAACTAGAAATGGGGATCCAAACATTGGTGTTCAATTCAGTTTCCACAAAATAACCTCAATTTTTCGCCCCCTAAATCATGGCGCCCCACGCGGTTGCTTGTGTTGCGTGTGCCTAAAGCCGGTCCTGCAAACATAACTTATGTATAGTGGATGCCGGTTATAAGCACATCGTCGGGAACTGCACTTAATGTGCTTATAACCGGTGTGCTTATATCCAACATCTACTGTATATTCTTGTACATTATTTGATAGATTTAAACTACGTATGTACTAGTTTTCCACCCGAATTTTTTATGATTTTTTTTCGGGCTATTTTTAAAATAACTCCCTTCATTGTGGCAATTATTCCAACCTCCCGATTTTATAAATGCAAACACTAATGGTGGTGTTGGTGTAGTTGTTGTTGTTGTTGTTGTTGTTTTTCTAGGTATGTACCGTTATCCGAACTACAGTAACTCTGTTAGTAGGAACACCAGGGGACCGTTTTAATATGCTCGTATTAACCGGAGTCACTTGCATGCATTTATTTAACCCTTATTTAACTGCCACATTTTAACTCTCTGTCACATACTTCCTTACAATTAACCACTGGGCTTTACACTCCATTATTCACACTTATTCGTTATAGTATTGTTTAGAAATGGGGACTAACATTTAATGTTATAAATCTTATAATAAGCACACAGCATGGACATAATGGGATTACACATTATATTTCTATTTACTTATTCAGTACGATATACTAACAAACTACCACACTCCTATTCTATAACACACTATGTAACCTAATGGCACTACTAATGTTATGCGCCCTTATTTGAGGCCCCTGAACCCCTCGTGAGCCTCCGGGTTGTTCATCTTCTGTTCCCTCACGAGTGGCATGAGTCCCTTCTCGAACACCACGGTCAGGAGCTCGTCCACGGTCGCGGTGCGCGGGTAGGTGTTAAGCGCCCACTTTATGAAATACAGGAACTCAACCCAGTCGATCCCCTCGTCCTTGTTCATGTCCATGGCCATGAGTGCGTTCTTGCTGTCCACACATCGGTAGCACCCGAAATAGGGGGCCATGAAGCTGTGGTAGAACAGATCGAAGCTCATAGAGTCGTCCCACTTAGGCTCCCCCTCCTCGTCCGTGTTCCAATCGTCCCATAGCTCGCGCACCCATAGAATGAGCTCCTTGTGGGCCGCACTCTTGGTCTCCACCTCCTGGGTCTCCAGGAGCATGTCCTCCGTGGGCTGCCCCCCCGCCCGGGCGTACAACATCAGGATTCCGTACCGACTCATGTACTCCTCCTTTATGCCAGCGCTGAGGTCCGTTATCATCTGCTGTTTCATTTTCCCAGCTGTCTCCAGCGTAAACTGCGGACTCTCCCCGAACAGGTTAACCAGTCGGTCCCGGATCATAACCGGCGACGCGAGCGTAGTTATCCGGTTAACCATGGGCTCCCCGAAGAAGTCCGCCAGATTGAACTTCCCGGCCCCCATGGTCCCGAACACCATGTCCAGTGCCCGCTCCCCGTACACCACCTGCTTGGGGTGGGGCGGCTTCCCAGTTGTAAGCTTCGTAACCTCTATAGCGGCCTTCCGCACGTCGGTACAGTTGTACCTCTCCAGGACCTTGGTGTTCCCGAGGCGGATCAGGTTCATGAGGGTTATGGTAGAGCTCGCGTGTCCCATGGCGGCTCCCTCGTCGCAAAGAGCCGCCCACACCCCGTCCGCCCCCCCGCTGAGACACTCCAGCTGCGCCGCGGTCTGCAGATCCCACTTCTGGTGTATGTGCACCAGGATCTTGCCCTCCCCCCACCCGTGGGTATCCATAACACCTCTCATGCAGGCGGTCCAAGCCCCCAATTCCTCCGGGAGGAACTCACCCGTGGGTTCCTCGAACGCTAGCGAGTACACTCTTAACTCCGGCGGCATGGTTGATAGGAAACGCACCACGGCCAAAACCCTCTCCGGGACACGCGACATGGCCTTGGGGAAGTCTCTGAAGTTGATTAGTATGCGCGCCTTGCTGTTTATGTTGTCGTACACCCATCGCATTCGCTTCTCGATCAGCTGACAGGTGTCCATGACGGTCCACTTGGTGTCCCACTCGCAGCTGGCATCTATCAAGTCGAACTCAAAGAAGGTGTTGTAGAGTCCGTACTTCTTGTTCTTGCGGAGACCGCTTGGGATCTTCTCCGTGTCGTATACGCCGTTCCTCAGGCCGGTGGATATCTCGGAGAAGGACACGAACTTGTTGAAGTCCTCTCCCTCCTCTCTGAGCCACTGGCAGAACTCGTCGTCAATCCGAGGGGTCTGCGCGAACGATGCTACGATTATAAAGTCGAGTTCGCACCTCTTAACCTGTTGGTAGATGGCCTTCTTATTGTCCAGCGTATGGCTCTTGATCTGTCCAACCGTGCTCTCTCGCAAGGAGTTGTCCAGGATTATAAAATCCATTTCTTTCAGCCTCTGTCGCTTGTTTACACGGATGTCCTCGATTTCGCGCTTCATTCGTTTTATGTTTTCTCCAAACTCGGTCATCTCTGCTGATTGTCTCTGTCTCTTGGTGCCTGATTTCATTGCCATACGCTACAGGCCTCCTTATATAATGCTGGCAAGTTTGAAATATGATAGCAAGTCTCGTTAGTTATCAATCCAACAAATATTACAACAACTTGGGGAAATGAAGGCTAGTTTCAGAAGTTACTCAGAAATAATGCAGGCTTTCAACTGGTAGTGCCGAACCGTGACCGTGGGGTATATAGGTAAAATTTTGGCATAGCTAAATGCTAAACATGTGCATACATTCGTTTTTATTAGTATATAGAAACTTTTATTGTCATTGCCTTGCTAATATGTCGTGCTTACATCTCAAGTTATGCAGAAGATTTGAAAATTTGATTTCTGAAAAGGCCACAAATATCTGTTGCGTACGTACTCTATTGAATAATGCTCGATCTTTGGTTATTCAAATATACGTATGTATATTCTTATGCATTATTTTATAGATTTAGACTAGTTTCAAACCGATTTTTTCTGAATTTTTTTCGTGCTATTTAAAAAATAACTCCCTGCATTGTGGCAATCATTCCAACCTCCCGATTTTATAAATGCAAACACTAATGGTGGTGGTGGTGGTGGTGTTGTTGTTGTTGCTGTTGTTGTTGTTGTTGTTGTTGTTGTTGTTGTTGTTGTTGTTGTTGTTGTTGTTGTTTACCTCTGTTTACCAGAGGGCTCACACGATAAGAGCTGAGATCTACGGCGAGACCTGTGTCCAGTCGGCCTACTGCCACGAGGACCTGGCCTACTCCCTATACGTTAAGAACTATCTGGACGGATTCTTCCAGGACGCACTGTGAGCACATTGCTAGCTTAGATATGGAACTATCACCGGAACTATGATAACAATATATGTTTTCTTAGGGACCACGCTGAGCTGTTAATAAGCACATTCCTACAGTCGCTAGGAGACGACCATTTATTACAGCCTCTGCCAGGAGAGTTAAAGGTGTTAGTTCCAGTTTGGTATATTGCAACAGCTGTAGCAAATGTTGCTTAGTTTGTATACTACTTGTTTACTACTGTTTACCTTGTTGTTTACTACTTGTTTACTACTTGTTTACTACTGTTTACCTTGTTGTTTACTACTTGTTTACTACTTGTTTACCTCGTTGTTTACTACTTGTTTACCTTTTTGTTTACTACTTGTTTACTACTGTTTACCTTGTTGTTTACTACTTGTTTACTACTTGTTTACCTCGTTGTTTACTTGTTGTTTACCCTGTTGTCTGCCTGTAGCGCTAATCCAGGAGGAGATAGCAATTGACTCTAAGGACGACAACAAAAGGTGTCAGCTGCTGGAGGAGGCTCTCCTGCTCCACATGGGCTCTCTGCGTCTCACAATGTGAGTGCCACCTGCCACCTCTGTATACACTGCATTATGAATGCCATGCCACCACTTGTGTTGCTATGTAGGAAGGCGTTTGGAGAGGACTCGGTCCCCACCGCCAAGCACTACGGGAATCTGGGGAGACAACCAGAGCCTCAAGAAATTCAAGGTGCGAAGCGACACATTGTGACACCTCCCAACCGACACAATTCTAGTTCCAATTCCACTTAGAATTAGGACACATTTCTGTTACACTTATACGAGTGTGTCTAGAATAAGTGGATAAGTGGCGTGTTTATGGAACTATGTTTGTTTATGGAACTATGTCTGTGTTTATGTAACTATGTAGGAGGCGGAGGGGTACCATCGGGACGCTATTCGGATCAAAGAGAAGCACCTGGGACCTGACGTGAGTTAGTTCCAGTTTTTTATGTTAGTTTCATATTGTGTGCTTCGATAGCATGGCACGAGTTAGTACACAGCAACTGTTGTAACCATAGGAATTTGTATAATTGAATAATTGTAGATATTTGCAGAATTTAATTTGATACTAGCCCAGTCAAATAATATCAGTTTCAGTACTTTGATACCTGGTTACGCATTACAGAGCAAATCTGCCTACTTGATCATTCCATATCTTATGGTTTCCATTCCATGTGAGCTCTAGCGTCGCTAGGATTACGAGGTGGCCTGTCGGTGGGCCACTAAGCTGCCCTCTACTGCTACGACATGGCTGAGTACCGGAAGGCGGAGGCTCTCTACTTCCGGTCAATTCAGATAGGCCTGAAGCTCTTCGGGGACGGATTCTCGGACTGGAGTTCGACTACAGGGGCCTCATACACCTCTACAAGACAAGTGCGTTGGTATACTGCTTACAGTGGCGCAAACAGGGGGGGGGGGGCGCGGGGCGAAATATACGTATAATTCATTCAAAAAATGTCATTTGTTGCAATCAAATTTTTTCAGGGGGGCAAGCCCCCCAGACCCCCATAAAGTCGCACGCTACACTCGCTCCGCCCCCCCCAACTTTAACCTCAGAATTGTAAAACTTTGCGCCTATGACTGCTTATGTTGGTATACTGCCTATGTATAGCTAGTCACCCTCGTTAGTATACTGCTTATCTATAGCTAGTCAAGGGACCTCATTTGTGGTATAAGCGGTGTTATACGTAGGGACTAAGCACTAAGTGGAATATAACTTTGTTATAAGCGGGAATTTGCTACAATAGAACCTCGTTAGTAGGAACATCTGGGACCGTCAAAACTTGTTCGCCTTATTCGGAATTCGTATTAACCAATATCATTTGTATTGAAAGGCTTTGAAGGGGACTTAAATAGTGTTCCTACTAACGAGGTTATACTGTATTTCTTATGGTACTATGGTTACGCAGTGGTATTTAAACTATTTACAGGAGACTACCAGAGCCAGCTTAAGTTCATAACAAAGTTCGACGAATTCAGATTTAAGAGAAACCTAGTTTCTGACAAAGGCGCCACTAGCGAGGACACCGAGCCACTGACGCTCCTCGACACTTTGGAGGTGTTACAATCCGAGGCGCAGGCGGACACAGACCAAACCATGGATACGAGCGAGAGCATTTTAAACATAATTGTCTCTCAGAACTAATCTTATTTAAGTTATATGGGTATGTATATTTGATTACGTCATTGTGGTTAAATCCTATGAGAAATCATTCTCAAAAGTATTTTAGATGTTTCCAGCGTATTTGAAAACCTAAGTTCAGTTTATTCCATGACAATAGGTAATTTATTTTACGAGCAATTAGAAAGTAAACCCTGGCCTGGAAATAAAATGGCAAATACTTGACTTATCTAGTCCCCTCCTTGCCGGTGTCTGGCCTGACCCTGGAGTCGGTCTCCCCCCGCAGCGCGCTGGTCTCCTGGTCCTCTCCCGTCGCCAGCTCCCTTAACGGGGCGGGGCTGCACTACCGGGTGCACATGTCGGACGGGTCTCTGCACAGAGACAGACGGGACGGCGCGGGCACTGAGCTCTACACGGAGCGACAACACGCCATGCTAACCGGCCTGTCTCCCAACTCTCTCTACTCACTCACGGTGCAGCCCGCTAACTCGGAGGGAATGGGGCCGGCTAGCATGATAGATATTAACACTATGGAGGATGGTATGTTGTGCTTACATAGTGAAGCGATACAGTCAGGTTATTCATATTCTACATACATGGACCAAATAATATGTTCATATTATGCGAACTCCGCTTATTACAAGCACGTACAAGTTGTTATTTGGCTTTTTCATAATAGAGACACTGCATAATAAGCAAACTCTACTTACTACAACAAACACATGCAATATATGGCTTGTTGAAAATAAATAAATTTAATATTTCCAATCTCCCTCTCCCAGTGCCTTCTGCTGCTGTACAGGTTGTGGCTATCTCTGACGTCACTTCTACCAGTCTGTCTGTCAGCTGGGAGGACCCGCCTCTCGCGGAGCAGAACGGAGACATAATCCTATACTCCATTCTGGTCTCAGCTGTTAACTCCTCCTACACTAGGAGCGTGACGTCAAAAGGAACTACAGTTGATATAACGGGACTCCATCCTAACTACAAGTATACTGTTTGTGTAACGCCTGAGATCACGTCGGGACCTGGCGTGTCCAGCGATCCCATTCTGTTCTCTACACTGCAATCTCGTGAGTACTCAGTACTTACAATATGTACTTATCTACCTATAATAATATACTACATATAAAGTAGAGCTAATTAATACTGCGCCTGTAACGAATTCAGCTTGTATCTATCGAAATGAACAAAGTGCCTTGGAATTCGTTAAAACGAAATTGAATCTTTAAAACTTTATATTTCTCCCTTTAGTACCCTCTGCTCCTGTTAACAACTTTCAGATTATACAGATCAACAGCACAACCGTATTACTGACATGGTATCCTCTCGCTCGCGAGCTACGGAACGGAGATATCACGCTGTACTCTCTATCCTACTCGTCGCACTTTCTAAAGCAGACATTCTATCTCAAGACCGATCAGTACTTCTTCTACATTAACTCCCTCAACGCTACAGACGGATACACCTTCACGCTGAGACCTCACAACAGCTTGGGAGCTGGCCCTCTTGTGGTGGAGACTGTAACGAAACTACCAGGTACATACCTTAGTGTTTATAGCTTGTATTCAGTCCCCCTAGCTACTCATATATTATATACCGATTTACCATGATGACATGCTACTCTTTGACATATAATCTCTCACGGACCCTAACTGCTTTCTTCCTCCTATGAAGACCTTGCTAGGATATAATACTGGCATAAGGCAAAGTACAAAAATACGCGAGCCCGAACTTTTTGGAATTTGTTGTAGAGGATTTTCGAATCATATTCTAAATCTTAATCCATTTGACGCCAGTGGTTACAACATGGGGTCCCCAAGATCTAAAAAATTGTATTACGTTCAATGGGACACAGGTGCTATAGCTAATTAAAAGGTTGGGAATCGCTTATTTAAACCCGAGATCAATCACGGTTGCCGTGGGAATGGAATTTCCGTTCCCATTTCCATTCCCATAGGAATCCCCATAAGGAATCCCATAGGGGAGTATAATATATACATAAAAAACAATTTAATTACTAAAGCAGATTCGTATCAATAGTAAAGCCTATATGAATTAAGGATGACCTAATGAAACCATATTCGAATATCCCATGGGGATTCCTATGGGGATCCCCACAGGAGAAAATCTGATTCCCATTCCCACGGCAACCCTGCTCAGATAATATGTAGTAATCATTACTACAAAGTCGATATCGCTTATAAGAACATCGCCGGGAACTGCATATAATGTTCTTATAACCGGCATAACTTGTATAGGGGTATATACCAACCGTTTTCCAGTAGAATGTTCTTATATCCGGTAAGAATTTGATTGAGTAGAATACAGAACATTCGGTAAATCGAGTCAGGATTCTGGAATCTTAGCCAGCATGTCCTTATAATCATAGTTTTTTAAATCTCTGTTTTTATATGGATCCAGCATCTACTGTACTAATGAGGTTCAATTATTATAACAAATGACCTATTTACATTTCTTTCGTTTGATTTTTCTGTTTATTTTTATTATTTCTAACAGAGGTTCCTGCTGACTCCCAATTCACTGGGAAAGATTTGGGCTTAACCTTGACTGGTTTACTCTTACTGGGACTAGTGTTACTGCTAATACTCGTCATTGTTGTTTGCATGGCTGTACGCATTAATAGGAGACGTGGCAAGAAATTTGGGACAAGAATGGATAGGAATATCGCACTCAGGGATATCGAGGTTAACCCTACCTACAGAAGCGAAGATATTTACACGGGAATACCGCCTATGAGAGAGAGACGAGCTCCTACCTACGCTAACTACGCTGAGAGGAGAGATTCTATGTTGAAGCTTGAAGATGTCCCATTGAAATCTGAAGAATTCTACGATACTATACCTGTGCAAACTAACTTTGCCAACAAGGGATGTGAAGTTGAGACTGAAACCTACGGGAATCTTGACGAGATGGATACTACTGATGCTTAAAATAGCTTTTCTGCTCATTTGGTGCTTTTTTTTGTAGTTTTTCTCTAGTTTGTAATTATATTTTTTGATAATATAATTACTGTGTGTGTAGTGATATTATATTAAACTTTAAAACTACATTCTTTCACTAATTGCTTAAAGATCAGCAGGCAGCGGCCTTATTTTGTAAAGAGGTGTTTAAAGTCCAGAAAGTATGCTTTTTTGCGAAGTATCGGAGAGCATACTCCACCCAACATATATGCATGTTGGCATCCTATGGATATATATAATCTACTTCTGATCCAACCTTAATTCCATACTAATTACAGTGAAACCTTAATTATCCGATTTCATTGGGACCAGTTCGAATAATTTAAGGCTAAACTAGGAAATCCTGGGGTGTTCGGTTAATCGAGGTTCCACTGTAGCTACAATAGAATTGCCAATTTTTTCTTATTTATTGCGCTATACTCTATTATTCAGATAGAAATCGTCTTATTGAGTCCTATTAAGCTTCCATGATTTGATCGGATTATTCATTTGAAATAAGAGAAACAAACAACAACAAATAGGTCACTGGGGTAGGTTAGGTTAAACTTAGGTATCTATGTTGTGACACACTAGAGCAGGGACCGGCAACCTTTTGAATGATGTGTGCCAGTTTACCTATAATGTCAACATATTTATGACCTTGCGTGCCAAACATAATTTATTTTTAGAGAAAACATAATATGGTCACCACGGAAAATGTTTGGTGAATCACTTGGCGTGCCATGGGAAACACTTCGCGTGCCATAAGTGGCACGCGTGCCTAGGGTTGCCGACCCCTGCACTAGAGGGATATTACATGAATATACCTGTACTGAGATATGACAATTCAGAGTCTCTGCAGACAGTTTTCTTTCATGTCACAGACGGTAATGAGTCCTGATCATTCTACGAATATTCCAGTCGGATGGAAGATCTGTCCCACTCAAACTCTTTTTCTGAAAAATGATCTATGAACTCTCCTTCCAAGTTAAATACTCTTTAGTACTGTCTCAAAAGTCTGTTATATAGTAAACGATTCTCCTGTAACAGGATTCATAAGTAGGTTAAAGTGATATGCTCCCAATATCTTATCTTGTGTAGGATGGTCTTAATGAGTTCTCCTGTTAATGTGAATTATTGGAGAGGAGAGTGAGATCCTGTGAAGAGCAGATGATGGAATACCTTGTAGCCTTCATATCCTGCAACCATATGGATACCTGTTTTTGTTGGTATAATCGTTAATGAGTTTCAGTGGATACTCCCGTTGTACTCCGAGTGTGTGGATCTATATAGATGAGAATGAGTTTGAGAGTTGCAACAAACAAATACTATTTGTTGGAAGTCGTACAGCAGATTTCTGGTATTTCATTGGAAGTTTCGAATTGGATACTTCTACATGTAGTTTATCTTTCCATGACAAGCTATATTTCAAGAATTCATTAGTATAGCACACGAATAAGGAATCTTCAAAGAGTGTTAGAGGAACAGGAGAGTCAGCTGTTTCAAGATGATTCATGCAAGTGCCTCCAGATCACTATATCTGTAGCATGTGATTAAATGACCGCGTTTGTCTGCTACTATCACAGTTTCATTAACCACAAGGACAGAAGCTGGAGTTACCAACTGTAACCTTTCAGTCGCCCCTCTGTCTATTCCAGATGGATTAGTTACGTATGATCTTTTCAGCTTTATGTGTAGCTACTAGCTACGAGTAATGGAAAGTTCTTATTGTCCATAACAATAGATGGAATGTTAATTCTTTTGTCATAGAAGTGACGGATTCTTCTCAGAAGAATGGTGTATATTTGCTTCAACAATTGGTCATCTCCATTCTTGCTGACCAGGTAATCCAGTGACCTCCCATCTCTGTACAAGAGAGGAAGTTCTTCAAATGCAAAGTTTACGTTAAACTCAATTTCTGCAAACGAAATTACAAACGATTCCAGTTTCCTATCCATATTTCTAGCAGTTTTTGGTAATAATCTTTCACTAGCTAACTTTGAATCCCTTTTCAATCTATCAATTCTAGAGTTGTATATCTGACGAGTTCTCCGGGCAGTATGTCTAGCTCAGAAAGGATCAGAGGTACTATATCCTTCTCTATTCCAGAATGCACAAAGAATACGAACTCTCCTTTTATCAAATGAGTTAATTCCTCTCTCATGCAATGTGAGCACCAAGGCTCCGGTATAGGATAGGTTCTCAGTTCAAGGATTACAGCTCTTAGCTGTTAATCAGAGATTGGTATTACTCTATTAGTCTTGCGGTAACTCATGTAGGACTGTAATAGAAAGTTCTTTATTTTTGTATTTTCTCCTGAGCCGTGTCCCTCCACATAATTAGGTGCGGGAGTGTGTACAAATGAGGTTTGTCTAGAGCAGTGGTCGGCAACTTGGTTTCTCGGTGGCCCACTTTACAAGAACAAAATGTCATGTGGCCCAGATTTAAATTATCATGGGTAGTTGAACATGATATTGTATACAATATATACATGTCAGAAGTTTCATGAGGCCCATACAAAATAGCCTCGCGGCCCACTGGTTGCCGATCACTGGTCTAGAGTCTTCTCTATTCGCTTAATGCTTATTCTGACTTCTACATTGAGGAACTGATTCTTAAACTCATTTTCTAGCCGCTGGAGTTCTGTTTCGATTCGGGTTATTTTGTCCTGTTTTATCGTGATGCCAATAATTTTATTATACTTTTTTCCAATTCCCGTTTCGCTGTAATTGTTTGTTTCTCAAAAGGCGCTTGTCTCTTTTGTAAATAGGAGCTTTCAATTTAGCTAACTCGGGTATTAATACACAATATCTCAAAATATCTCTACACTGCTCAACTCTCGAAAATAGTGAGATTTGATTGAAGCACGTATTCTTTGAGGTATACCTGAGAGATCCATTAACTTTCCTTCAATCGTTTCATTTCCGACTTAATTTATTCATATTCTAACATGCATTTCAATGTGCCGTTCAATTTTTAAAAGATTAAGAAGATTGGTTATAGCATAAAAATGGGATAGCCTAAGAATTTAATATGCTCAGTATAAAGAGAATAAATAAAATAATAATAGTCAAAAAGAGGAGAATATTTGAAGACCATAGTTGTCATTCCAAGAAACAACAACTAAGCACAAGGTATTGTTCAGAGTTACTCCTCGAGGGCAGTCAAACTTTCCTATTCCATCTCCCATTTGTCCGATGGTGCAAACGAGATTTCCTTCATTTGAGAATACTTTTAGGTTGTGAGCATCGAAATCGCTAATAATGATATTCTCCTGTGAGTCCAAACAGAAGAACATAGCGTCATTGACCTGTAGCTGGTCCCCTCGTGTTATGATAGAGCGTAGCGTGTCTCCTGTGTGGGAGAACACACGGATACAGGGAGTGACTTTACATAGCACATACACTGAATCAGCTGTTAGCTTGATATCTATAGGCCGTCCAATTGAGTGTTCAGTTAGAGTCCGTATATAGTGTAGGGAACTATCTAGGATCTGCACTCTGTTGTTGTTATAATCTGTTACATAAACATCTCCGTCGGTAGAGACAGCGAGGCTAGTGGGCAAATCGAACTTTCCATTCCCAGTTCCCTTTGTTCCTAACTTAGCTACTAATCGTACGTCAGATTCTATCTTAAACTGAAACACAGCATCTACTCCTACATCCGTAACGTACAAGTTGTCTGTGTCTATAGCTATACCGTATGGACACTCCATGTGTTCGTGAGTGTAACTGCTTAGGAACTCACCTCCATCTGAGAATGTGGAGATACGCGGGAAGTAAGGTAACAATACACCCATCTCTGCAACATAAATATGGTTTGTATTTCTGTCAATCGCTATTGCATTAGGACAACACAACTCTCCAGGAGCTTTGCCTTTCTTCCCGAAAGCTATGGTCGGTCTCATGGCTTCGTATCTGGGCACAGCTGGAACCTCCTCCTCCCGTATCTCTCCGAGAGCTGCTATCAGCTGTTCCAGGTGTCCGTACTCTCCTCGGAACTCCACGCGTGTCTCCGGAAGAGGTGTGCTCACCTCTTCCAGCTTTCGCTCCACTTCTCTCAGAAGCAGCTGCTGGGTCTCCTGGAGAATATTCTCCTTCAGGAGTCTCTCTATTTCTCCCTTCGTCGCTTCCAACTGCTGGCGTGCCTCGACGCGCCGTCTCAGTTTCTCGATCTTTGCGTTCCTTGTCTCTTGAACGGTTGCTAGGAGAGTAATTCTCCTTGCATTCACACACATTATTATTCTATCGCAGAAATGATTTATTTGTGTCTCGATTGTGTCTATGGGAATTGCTGGGTCAGGAAATCTAGCGGCCATTTGGATTATCCACGATTTCAATGCAAACTACCAGAAAATAACGAAATAAATTGTGTGCCTATTTGATGTAATGTATTTAGAGCATCTAAAGAAATTTATACAAAATACTACGCCAAATGAAACCCTGGAATGCATCAACTGGGAACTTAAACAAAATTCCTGTGCATATCTACAGTTGCTACTTGCTAGAGTCTGCAGGGTATTTCCACGGAGTGACGAATTGGAAATAAATGTTTGTATTATCAAAATGAGAATTAGGGGATTACGTAATACCCAGTTCCTGTCACGCCAAAATTGGTCCGGGTAAAAAGTGGTCCGGCCGGACCACTTTTGACTGCCAAAACTGGTCCGGGACCAATTTTGGCCGGCCATAAATGGTCCGGTCGGACTAGCTTTGGTCGCCAAAAATGGTCCGGCCGGACCAGTTTTGGTCGCCAAAGGCGGTCCCCATTGGCCAAAGGTGGTCCCCGCCGGACCAGTTTTTGGCAGTCATTCCAAGACAATAATCATAGAGCTTTTTATCATTCATCAATACAAGAATACATAGAGATGCAAATGTTTTCACAATAGTCAATAATACACAATTACAAAGTTGATTCTTTACACCGTAACTCCATGTCTCCATATATCACAATTACAAAACCAATTCTTTTCACTATTATTCATGCCTTCATACATACTTACAAGGGACTCCTTTTTCCCCTGATCCATAGTAGACAATTAGAAAAAGATACATTTTCAATTTGATAATTGATCGTCCTATACAATTTCGCACTAGTGGGAGGTTTGTTATAGCAACTTTAGTGCGATCTAGCAAAAAGTTTAGGCCGGACCTATTTTAGCAAGCTAGGACCATTTATGGCAGGCCAAAATTGGTCCGACCGGACCAGTTTTGGCCCGGACCAATTTTTTCGTGACATTCCCACCGTACTAGAGGGCTTTATTGTTATTAATGATCCTATCTGAAGTGAAAGTATCTAAAGTTGTGTCAGATTGACTATGTTAACACACTTTTTATACTTCACAATTTGCAAATTATTACTACACAAAATCATTTATAACTTCACATTTCTCCGATCATGGGCAGTTAAAATAATCCCTGCTATTTAGTTCCCTTCAAAGCTTTTTCAATACGAATGATTTTGGTTAATACGAATTCCGGATAAGTTGAATGTATTTTGAGGTCCCTGGTGTTCGTACTAACGAGATTCTAACATATATTAAACTGGACAACTATTATGTTGATAATGATCCAGATTGTATTGCAGTTAACCTGCTAAAATTAAGCTGTGTAAATAATACAGTGAAATCCCTTTATGACGAAGTCGGATATAACGAAATAAACCGCTTATAATACTATAATGAATTTCCCCCTGGGCCTAGAGCACTAAATTTTTTGACTATTATCCGATTAGAACGAATATCCTGATTTAATGAAGGGATTTAGTTAGATTTACAGGTCTAACTAAATTTAATTTCCCATTGTTACAAATATTTTTCTGTGACAATACTGCTTTTATGTTATCTGTGGTACAAAACTTTTACTATGGAATTATTCTCAACTTTTACTATGGAATTATTCTGTTGTATATTCAAAACATTTGGCACAATTATATGTGTCGTGCAGCATCGGAGGTTAATCAATTAACTGTGGTGAGAAACTCGATCATAACGTTCCAATAGAACGGTACACAAATCTTTGTTGCATATATCAATGGAACTTGTATTGTATCTGTCCAATTCCATTCAGACAGCTTAAGGAAGAGCAAGAGAGACTCTGGAACAAAAGGAAGTTGGTATATCCCGGTTTGGAGCTCTGGCGGAAGCTGAGTTTGTATACGACTTGGAAGGAAATATGGTGTTCAGTCAGCAAGGAAACTTGATGATGCTCCATGGAATTGTGAGCTATTTGTTTGTTACTTAGTTAGTTAGTTTGCTTGTTTGTTTGCTTGTTTGTTCGTTAGTTGGTTGATTAGTTAGCTAATTATTTTTCTTTTGTTTAATTGTAGTTTTTTGTTTATTTGTGTGGCATTTGTTTACAATGTTGTTTAACAAGAAAAGACTTTGACGATATCAAGGGAGGAAAGTCCCGGAAATCGTGGCGACAAAAGTGGGCCGAAGTCCGGAGAACCCTCTCTACGACTCTAAGGAATCTGGCCGATTTCCAGAACCCGCTAACAGACGAAGAGTGGAAGGGAGATACAGCTGCCAAGGGACCCGTCAAGGGTACTCGGACTCATAAGTCTACAGAAATAGTACCCTCCATAGGAGCAGAGGAGTCCTACCTGAACCAGAGTGCTAAATAGCACTTGTTATTTGTACTATTATTAAAGTGTAGCTAACTAATTCCTACTTATCTCTATTCTACGCAGGCTTTCATCCAGGCAGAATTTTCTGCGCGCCTAGATTAAGTTTGAGCTCGCTCACACGCGCCTAAATTACTCAATTTGTATTACGTCTATGGGAGCATCTCTCGATTTTCGCGCTCCTAGAAAAGTTTTCTCTCAAAATTACGCGTCTGGAGGCGCGTCGCGTACGCCTGGATGAAACCCTGATTCTACGTATTTGGCTTTCGTTAG
The DNA here is from genome assembly GCA_028753945.1 of Hexactinellida sp. DTS-2022. Taxonomy (NCBI): domain Eukaryota; kingdom Metazoa; phylum Porifera; class Hexactinellida; species Hexactinellida sp. DTS-2022. Next base: position 744,239 of record JAPNXP010000011.1, on the reverse strand, counting down.
TTATTCGTATTTTTTACCTCACTTTTGTATTTTAATGTAATTCTGTATTTGTAGTCTAATATTTATTAATTTACATTAAATTTTGATACCAACTCTTTATTAGAAATAGCAGCTGATTATTTACAGGGAATAGTTACTCAATAATTCAACTACAAAATAACAATAGTTCCTATGGTAACTGTGTTTATTAAATGAACAAATAAATATAAACATTAGTAATAGAACAGTAAGAATAAAGTAGGGAGATATATAATATAATTTAAATACGACGATCTCTACTAGCATACCACTCCACTGAATATTCTTCAGCTGTTTGTCTCAGTATCTCTACTTGAGATGATAACTGAGAACCTGAAACATCCAGCTTCTTTAATTGAGGTAATGTAGGGATGAGATGAATGAAGTGCACACAATAAGTAGAGTCGAGGTGACAAAACCAATTACTATTTCCTTAATAACAGGACTATAAGCTAAGCTATCACACAGTACATACACTTCTGATGATGACAATGTGATATGGAAGCGGTTTAATCTGATTAAGACTGTAGGAAATCGACAGATGTATTCAGGGATATAATATCCGTATTAAGAAGTGGTATAATGTCCCTGATCACTAACTCTATTAGCTAATTACAATGCTGTATAGGAGCTAGTATACTATCCCAGGTGTTAATTACTATACTGTATAAACTCTAATACTTTCAGAGTATTACTGTTCCTATTGATTAATATATGTATGAGAATATCTCCATAGGATCTATGATCAGGTAGGATACCAGTTGGATCAATATGTTATGGGCAATATGCGAAATTGGGCATTTTGTCCAGTCCAGTTTCGCATATTGCCCATAACATATACTGTAGATAGATATGTTAGGTTACTTACAGAAGATCTGAGATGAGGTAGGACTGAGTAGGGATCTTGTGTATTCAGGTGTATCTCTTGTAGCGAAGATAGCTGTGAAAATATGTCAGGAGGCATAATATATATAATTATAGGTAATTCCAATAAGGACAGTCCGATACTATGTTTATGATGTGTTAGTAGTTCATGCACTGACCAATCACTACTCATGTTATAATATAAGTATTGAATGGATTAAAATTTGCTAATCAGGTTTATAATACATTCCTTTGATATGTCAGTCAGATATATACTCAATGACCCAGTGAATTGATTGGCTGGAGGAGGGAATAGGATATCAGATTCCTTAATGCCAGTACATTGATCTAATGTAACACTAATCTTAATGTGAGCTGACATATTAGAAGAGATAATGCTGGTATAATTTGGATTGTAGAAGTGTCTTTGTAGCGAAATGTCAAAGCAAGGTAGTCGAGACAGCATTGGTCTATTCGTGATATGAGAGTGCGGAACAGTTCAGTGGAGATAAAACGCACATCAATGAATTTTATTTGACTATGTGGCAGATGTGGTAATGACAGTAGGAATGTGTACCACTCATTTTGAGAGACAGCATACAAAGTAAAAGTGCAGGGGTTCAGGTAGAATATGCTTAAAACAGTTAACATTGCTTAGTGAGGGAACTGGTTTTGATTCGAATATTGTTGAAATCAGCTCAAAGAGTATGCGTGAAAACTCTAACCAATTAGATAAATATATTAATCAATTTACTGGAACTGGTTTGCTTCTTTTCCATCTCATTTCATAATCCAAATCCGAGTTGGTAGAGCATAGATATCTTTGGAGTCGTATAAGGAATTAGCTTCTTGCAGAGGATTGATTACATAGCTATAGATCTCTCACACAAGATGCCACACACGAAGCGAATTACCATTCTAAACATAACAAACAGTTCATTAGAGGTTGAAGTGTTAAGTGTGCCTATAACCACACCTTAACTCGACCCACGTAAATAGAATTGTAGAGCTAGGTTAATTCTCTTTTGCAGGAGGAGATAGAGTAGAATGGACTAGAATGGGACTGAGTTAATGAACAGCAGACCAAGAGCTTGGTCTAACATAATCACCCAATTCAAGAATGAAATGAAAATCAACAGTCACTATCAGATGCTAGGATTCTCGCCTGACAACCAAGATGCGTATTTCAAAAAAAGAATGAATATTGAATCCAAATTGGAAAACACTAACAAACTATTCCAGAGACACGAAGAGTTGAACCACTTGGCCCTGGTACCTGTCAATGCAAGTCTGTTCAGTGCTCTATTCAACGAAACATAAGATAGCCTAGCTCAGACAGAAACAGATGTGTATGAAGAGTTAATAACCTATATGGTTAGGAGACAGCTGTTCCGACTAAAGAGATGCACAAAAGTGTCCCACATCAGTGGCTTCGCCCCAGAATTAAAAGATTGCATTACTTTCATAGGACAGGAAGCCTATAAGGGAATTTACGACAGAGAACTCGTCTGTGAGGACGATGTCATTCTCAGTTTGGCTGAAAAGTATAACCTGTGTGAGAGACTGAGATTAATGCAAGAGCACTTCGTACTCGTAAAGTCCGTCCATGATCAAGAGGAGACTCTCCCCTCCTGTGCTAATTATGTATCGTGTCAGGGACTCTGCCCATCCCACACCGAGTGGCAGACTGATGGCAGCCATCTGCGAATGAATTTGTTGATTTCTTTGTCATCTTGTCTAGCCACCTATCTCATGCCATTATGTGTGTCTGCAAGGAATGCACAGGAGATACTGGAAGTTCTCGAAGTCAACTATTCCAGTTCTTTTGTGTATTTTTAGACAATTTCGTTCCATGCCTCCTTTGTTTTTTGTTCATTTTCCTCTGGAATTCAATCTCCTTAACGGAGGTCTCTTCTTCTGGTTTAATTATATATATGTCTGTTGTTTAATGACAGTGAGTGGAGTTACACGGATTTCAATGCAACCATTTCTCTGTCAAGTATAACGCTAACATCTTTGTGCTGTAATTGCATATCCTCTCTCAGTTTCCTCATCCATTGGGAATGGTTATCTTCTCCTTCGTATTCTATCTATGACAAGAGTTTAGCTTTGAATTCCTCTTAGCTTAAACCTTCGAACATAGATGCGTAGTTTGGGATTTTCTGGATTAAATCGACTCTTTCAATTGCTGCCATGGCTTTGCATATCACATTTAGATCTTTCGAGATTATTCCCTCTTGTATGCAACTATTCATTATCTCTTCGCTGTTATCACTCTCCGTTATGGTTTGTCCGATTATTTCCCAATCACAGGATGATACGTCACGTAACAGTTCTATGAACGTGTGAGCTGTTTTCGTTTCTGTTGCGGCCTGTTTTGGAACTGATGCATTTAACCAAGGTATCTTTTTGGCTAGAGATAGCAATTCTCTGTCACCCATTTCCTCGATTACTCGCATGAACTCTATGGGGTCAAATCCATCCCATTTCTTCAGCAGAGTTAGAAAATTAATACCCGATTCTTCGCTAACTTTTACTTTTTCTATTATTTGGTTTGGAATTGCGAGTGAGATTTCTATCTTCTCGATGTCGTCTCGAGTTAATGCTTTCGATAATTGTTTTACTGCGACGCTAATCCTTCCTGGAATTTGGCCATCTCGTCTATATAAACTCAATAGTAACACTTCCCTTATGCACTGGAGGTACAAACCAGAACATTAATTTACCCATGACATTGTGATGAGCCACAGGGACGTCGCCACGGGGGGGGCATAGGGGGGCAATGCCCCCCTGGTAGAAATCCTCGCCCCGGGGCAATGCCCCCCCTGGTAAAATATATTGAACTATTTAATTCTCTGATTCATTGATGCTGTTATGAGATGAGGCCACGTACTAGTATGAAGACTAGACGCTCTAGCTGACCCCATCCCATAGGGATGTTAAGTGTGTGGTTTCGTCCCATTCCAGGGACTCATCAGGAGGGTAACCCTCGACCACCATGCGTACTGCCGCACCTCTCGCTCCAGCCCGTGGCTCCTGCGAGTGCCGTACTTCCCATGTATCCATAGTCCTAGACTATGGTTACCAGTCGTACTGCCGGACTATCTACAGACTACTCATGTAGTGTCCCGTACTTCCACCTAGTGCCTTTCCCAAGGACACTACTCCTGAAGGCTCTAGGTGATACTCGTCACAATGCTATTGAATTCAATTTAATTAATGAGTTCACATTTTCCAATCCATTTGAGTCATACATCTGTACGAGGCTCCAATTTTCCCCTGTACATTGGTCAAGATCCTAGACACCTCAAAAATTTTTCTCGCTCGCTTCGCTCGCTCGTCTAAAATGTAAATCTACACTTATATTGAAACGAATTACATTAACCAAAACATTTTCATACTTTGCAGGACATTAAAACAGGAAAGCTTCATCTTTATCGCTTAGTTTTTGGTAACGTCAACTGCTAGATTTAGTACCAATATAATGTTTGCCCCCTTGGCAATTTCTGTGCCCCCCCTAGGTGAAAAATCCTGGCAACGTCCCTGATGAGCCAGAGACGCCTACGCTCTCCGACCCACCGACAACAACTCGTGACGGGTGTGGTTTCGTCCCATTCCAAGGACTCATCAGGAGGGTAACCCTCGACCACCTATGCAACGCCCGTGCGTCCCTAGTTACCACCGTACTGCCGGTAGACGCACTCACTAGCTCTACCCGTACTGCCGCTACACTAGGTTTTCTCTAGTGTACTCCTGCCAGCCATCATCACAACATGAGTAAATGGTCATGCTTATATAATGGCTCTATTGATACTTTTTGTGCTATATAGTATACAGTGGAGCCTCCCATAACGGACACTCCAAATAGCGGACAACCTCTAAATAACGGACAACCCTCGTTGCACGGATTTATTTATTTAGCATATGTCTAATAGAAAAGCAACCTCTAAATAGCGGACAACCTCTAAATAACGGACAACGGTTCCGGTCCCAAGGTGTCCGTTGTTCAGAGGCTCTACTGTATAGCACATATATATAGTAGCTATATAAATACTAAATATTTTCGTTAAGTAAATTTGTTTTCCTATTACGTATAACATTTGGAAGTCAGTTTTAATTTCTAGTGACTTGTTTTCTATTCTTTAACAAAACAATAAACATACACACTCAACACTCCAGTTTATAATATGGGTAAATTGTTATTCTGAGTAGATTGTCTGGAAAATGATTTAAAAATCGCATTTAAGATTCAGACACAAATTAAATTGGAAAACGGAAGACATATCCTACCCTACTTTTTCCGGATAAAGCGAACAAATTTTTACCATCCGTTGGTGTTCGTATTAACGAGGTTCTACTGTATGTGGTATAACAACTTGCTGGAGGATGTAGGCACGTGGCCACCCGGGTTATTTCAAAGAATTTCTTCCAAATTCGAATTAAAACATAATAGTAGAGTGTATTAATAACTATTAAAGGTAACTTACAAGTATTTGAGTAGATTTACTCGTATCTTAACTAATTTTAGCAAAATATCCAGTTATTTACTTATATCATAAATCTAAATATAGAAACAATTTCCAAAAAGCGGGAGTTAGAAAAGTTTGGCGGGAGATCGGGAGGATGGGAGAAAAAAGCAAAAAGCGGGAGAGTTGACAACCCTGATTAATATTCGGTTGGCTTGTAGACAATTCCACACAACTTGTGTGTAAAGAGGCTTCGAAATACTATCAAAGTAATGTGGCCTAACAAACTGTAGAAAACCCTTAACATCAATTGCATAAACAAGCGACATATTCTTTCAATTTTATCACTTGTTATCAAATTAGTTCCTATTCATATTAAACAAACAAATCAACAGACATGTAGATAATATGTATTCAAAAGGCCTGTCAAACATTATTAACGCTTCCAAGGGGAGAGGGTCAACCAATGTGTGAGAGAGTCAGACAGACCATCTTTTGAATTTCAAAATGGTCTAAAAATGGAATTGCGACATTTCGATACATGACAATTCGATACACCGACAAATCGATAAGCGACAAATAAATAGTTCCACTTCCACATTGGAATTGGGTAAAGGAGTGTTTGAAATGAGCCTCCTGGTAGAAAACGTCCTACATAGGTAATCTCGAAGTACAAGATGAGATCACTCGCCTCTGGTATTGGTAGTTGTTGAGCCATAAGCGTTAGGAGCTGGTACTTCGTCCTGTGCAGGTAATCCTAATCGGATACGCATTGCCAAGTCTGAATCCTGAGTGTATTGTTTCTGTAATCCAACTCCTTGTACCTTCCTCCAGATGTTTTGCATTAAATGAAAGAAACTACCTTTCACTTGGGTGTTCAGCCAGTCCAGTTATTTGTGTCGAATTGTCGTGCATCGAAATGTCTGCATCGAAATGTCGGTATCCCTCCAAAGATCGTGACATAGGGGGGGGAGGTTATAATTTAGGGAATTTTGGTTACGTAACCATGGGGGGGGGGACATTCTATTGGTGTTAGATCTAGTAGTTGACGTTACCAAAAACTAGCCGATAAGATTGAACCTTTCTAATTTAATGTTCTGCAAAGTATTAAATGTAGCCTTCAAATAACAAAACATTAAGCTGTAGTATTACCCAGGGTTGCAAAATTCTGTTAAAAACTACTAGCTAAAATTACAGTAAAAGTCTATTTTGACAGGTAACAGGTCTAAAGTAAAAGGTGTATTGAATTTGTAGAACAGTTGATTAGAAGCTAGTACCAAAATGCCAAAATAAATAGGAATATCCTATAAGAGGCAACTAGATTACTACAGACCATTCCTGCCATCGTACAGGGACTTCAACTATTTTGGTTGTTCTGTCCAGGCGTACAGGGATGTAATAAATTTGTATATGAAACTAGTTTGGAAAAATTATTGATTGTCTGTCGAATAATACCTAAAAATTCCTAAACCGTAAATGGAGATGTTTGTTTTGTGTAAATTAACACCCTATTCAAGCGTACAGGGCTTCTCTGTACGTATATAATTCAATATTTTCTGCTTTCCTAAGTGATCATTTTGATTTTTGTCAAACTGAATAAGACTTAATAACATCACACATAAATTTTAGGGCTGAAACGAATATTCGAAATGTAACGAACGAACCTTTTTCTAAACGAACGAATATTCGAATATTCGTTCGTTTGGATGACTAAGCATTAAATCATTTTCAAGATACAAAATACATTTAAAAATAGGTTTTTGTTAATAGTATTACAAATCGTTTGATAATAGTTACAAAGTGTATTAGGCACAAGTTAACTAATAATAATCTAGTTTAGGTAGGAATTTATATTTACGATCACTCCAAGCAAAACAAAAGTAGGGTTGTTGTCCAACAGTAGTCAATGAATATCCGTTTCAATTTAATATTCGTCCAAAAAATATTCGTTTCGAAATGAATATTCGTTTGGAAACGAATGAATATTCGTTTCAGCCCTACACATAATACAAAGATTTGGTAGTGTAATTCATTTAAGTATAAGTGTAGATTTACATCTTAGACGAGCGAGCGGAGCGAGAGATAAAAACATTTGGGTGTCAGGGATCTTGGCCAATGTACAGGGGGGAAATGGAGCCTCGTACAGGGATGGAACATAGGAATGAAATAGGTACAAAGTGTTTACTAGGGTGGAATTGCCCCGGGGCGAGGATTTTTACAATGCACCCCCCTATGGCCTCCCCATGGCGACGTCCCTGAATTATCTGAAGTACATAAGAGTGTTAGGATAACTCACTTGCTGTGTTAACTAGCAACGTAGCGTGTAAATAGTTATGTCGATAATTGTTACACTTCAGATTTGTCTATTTGTCGATTTATTTGAGGATATTTCTTAGTCCCAATTCAATAAATTATAGCTAATTAACTAACATATTTATACACTACTATAAATACATCTGCCTACAAGAGCTGGAAGTTGACCAATGGAATATCAGTTACAGAGCGTACTGTATAATGACTCCAAAGCAGATTCCTATCCTAACTGTGATAGTTGAATCTGATTTAATTAAACATTTTATTGTTGTTTATTAGTACAGTCAGGTTCTTTTATTATGAACATTCAAGAGGGACCAAAAATTGTGTTCATAATACTAGTGAGTATATGTGAAGACATTTATTAAATGAGTACAAATTATTATTTGATGTGTATTCAAAATTTAACCTAATATACAGTTAAATTTTAATATTTCTAATAATTTTGTTTTCTTTAGACCATTATTTCAGGATCCAAATTGAATCGACCTGGCTTTCGGAATGTCAACTATACGTATGTTGGTGCTCCGAGTAGGATCCAGCCAAAATCTCAACATTTAGCGAATTATGCAAGATGATTAATATTGTGAATCACAAACTTTGTAATACGTAATGCCAATATGATTTGATATGTATACATTTATCATAATACAATGACAAATAAAGCCTCACGTTCTATAGCTACAAAATATTTTATCAAATCATTCTTCAAATCATTTCTTGATGGAGGTAATTAACTTAATTAACTTAAAATGTTAATGTAATATCAAAGGAATAACAACCATGTACGTATACTATGTCACTAGGTAGATACATCAATAGAGCACTGCAAAATTTATAAGGAGAGATTAGGTTCTCGATTAAAACGTCCTAAATAGGCTAATTTAGGGAGATATACGTATATAAATGTATATACGTATATACGTATTCATTGAAACTTACTTTACCAATATTCATTTCTAATTATTAATAATAAATTAAATGGATATAAATTAATTTTATGTAATCTCTAATAGAAATCTTATAGGGAAATATATATACCTTTAAGCATTAGATAAACCATAAAAGAAACAATATTGCGCTCATATCAAAAGTCTAAACTACTATAAATATTGACTAGCATTACTGAAATATAAATAAACTTGTTTATAATGGAATTAAAGATTTCTAACTCTTCGGCGAACCAAGAAATTCATTTTGTTTTGAATGAAATATCATCAATAACCATGTATGTCCTTTTTATCATCTTTGTTAGTCTTTGTATTCAATCGTTCATTTGGTCAATATATGTATTGAATAGACTTATCCAAGAGAGAAAGCATCTGAAGTACATTAATGAATTGAAAAATTATATACATGAACAAGCATGGTTGACCAAGATAAAAAATAGTAACAGGAAAATAGTAAAAAACAAATTTTTGTTCATAATTTGTAGCATAGAATGGATTTTTATGTTCGCATTATTATTTAAAGTGCTATACACATGAGGTTTGCTACTCTAAACATTAACACTCAAATTTATTTTGACATTTCAAATACCCTGTATGAGATTTGTAATGGGGATTTTTTTGTTAAAGTTGGCTGCTATTTTTTCGAAACAATGTTAGTATTACTTCTAACTGTGATCCGATTATTAACAGAATATCTTTGCGAAGAATACAGCTACTATCCAGACACATTATTCAAATTCAATACTGTTTTTAAATACAATGCTGTAGTGTTGATGCTCATCTTTCTTCTTGGCCTAATTCGAATTACAATTTGTATTCAATGGGTATTGATCTGTATTTATATTATATATGAATTTGTCTGTTACACAAAAGCAACGAGAATGTTATGTAACTTGTTATACAAACGGTACTTCGATGCTAAAATACATGAATATCAACCTAAATTTGTGGTCCGGTACTACAGATTAGCATATTTGGAATTCAAATTTGGCTCATATATACTAGTGACATCATTCTTTATACACATTATAAGCTTTATCCTACTATTTGTATTTTGTCTATTTGGAATAATACTCTCTTCTCCAAATAATTGGATTAAAGTGCTACTTCTGAATGCCGAGATTGTAGACTCAAATTCATTCTCTCGACTTTATCAACAACGATTTACAATATTTAAAGATGTGTGTAATGTTATTGAATTAGTATGTATATGTATTGCATACTGTCTACTTGTTGTACCTTATGGTCTTGTGTCTCTCAAGTTTTGTATCTTTGGAGTAAAAGCAAGAGTAGAGAAGAGCCGAGATTATCCTAATCATGAATTAATTCTTAAAATGATCAATAATAATAATATGTACTATAATAGATGTTAGTTGTATTTATCTCATTATTGTTTTATTTGTATTAGTTGTTAGTTAACCTTTATTATTAGATAAATAACTACTAACTGTAACTTTAAATTAAAACAACCGGATTACTTGGGGTCAAACAGTGGCGTATCCAGGATTTTCATAAGGGGGGTGCTAAGGACCGAATTTAAGGGGGGTGCTAAGGACCGAATTTAAGGGGGGTGCTATGGGTGTTGAAACTTAGGCCTGCACCGAAGCCCATCTGACTATTAATACAGCCGTGCTTGATCACCCAGCTAAGGGGGGTGCTCTAGCACCCTGAGCACCCCCCCTGGATACGCCACTGGTCAAAGGTATAAATAGAAAAACCCCATTTTCAATTTCACTTTCAATTGTCTTTCAATTAACTTTCAGTTTCAATTTCACATTCCAGGGAATCCGCGAGTTAATAATTATAAATTAATTAATGTTCTATAATATATATTATTTAATAACTGATAACTTATTTAATTAATTAATTAAAAGACATAGATGTCCTGGATCCAAGGTAGAAAAACCCCACTTTAATTTTCATTTTCATTTGAAATTCAAATAAATTTCACTTTCACTTTCACTTTCAATTGGCAACTAAGAGATTTTACCGTAATAATATTGTCCTGATAATTCGTATGACTATTATCAAAACAGTATTGGTTATTGTATTAGTAATATTGATTTAGTAATAATATATTACTTGAGCAAAAGTGACAATTATCAGTATACTAATTAATTAACAAAAAAAGTTTCCATTATATAATTAAAAAAGATTAGGCCAGTGTTAACGATGATCTATTCCAGCTCTACTGCCTGCATTATATTATTATTTTGAACTTTATTGTCACTGCACTATTTCCAATTTTGTGGTAGTATTAGGTATTAACACACTATACAATAGCCATAATCACATAGTACAGTAGATGCTGGATATAAAACACCGGTTATAAGAACATGACGGTTATAAGAACATTATATGCAGTTCTAGACGATGTCCACTGTAGAGAAATCGGAAATTATGGTAAGCATTATTACCCTACGATCGCATATTTTACCAAAAAGCACTCGCAAATTAGAATATCTTCAAAGTGATTTATAAAACTATGCGGTTATCAAATAATGAGAATATGATACTGAGATGCCCTCCGCACGCATTCCAAATAGACTTCATGTGAACCTCAAATAATATAACAATATCATTAACAATGGCTGTATATATTCCATAACAACTACAAATTATCTTAATTATTCAGTATATAGGAATTTTTTAGACTGTCAAATCTACCGTCTATTCTTAAAATTATATTAATTCGACTCATTAATCTAGTAGGCTTCTCTTTTCTAATTAGAATATGATTTAATATCCATGACAACTATAAATTAAGATTGCAAGAATCTCAGCCCTAATCAAATTAATATACATACACGTACTACTTTATTGCACTTTGTTCAGTTGAGTTTATAGACGCTTTCATTTTGTATACAGGAGTAATTGAGTAAAGTGAATTCAAATATTACATGTTAATTAAGTTTAGCGAATATTAAAACATATTCAACATAATTTATACATTCTCAATCTATTTTAAGCGATCTCTCCGATCTCGGTCACTTTGCAGTGTGTTCTAAATCACAATGCGGTCTGTCTTTTTTAAGAGACAATAAATATTCATATCAACAATCTAAAAATTTTTATTAATTAATAATATGTAATCAGCATACTTACTTGTATACCTTATTTAACATTTTGGAAGTTCTAGGTTCATTTCGAGTTAACAATAATTTGTTTACCTCTTCCTGTTAACAACAACAACTATTATTCAGATCATAATTTTCTATACTTTAAATTCGTGTTCAACATTACTGAAATATATATATATAATACCCGTTGGAAGCTATCCTCTAGGTTCATTTTAATTTCGAAGAATTTGTTATTTCCTATTTTTGTAAATTACAAAAATAAATTTCTATATTCTAATTTTGTAATACGAAAATCGCGTTCAGCATACTTTTTACCTATTATAACATTTGGAAGTTAGTCTCTACCAGTGCATTATACAGCCATTTGTAAATACGCTCCTAATCCTGGTCTGATGCAATTTTAATACGCCTAAATCACAAATTAATGTTGCGGTATAGGAGAAAATTCCAAATTTTCGCGGTCCTAATTAAAATTTTCCAAAAAATCATACTCTGTAGGAGGGTCTCGCGCTCCTGGATAGATCTTTGGTCTCTACTATCTCAACTGAATATAATAGAACCTCGTTAATACGAACACGGTTAATATGTAATTCGGGTTAATACGAACACTATTTACTCCCCTTCAAAGACTTTTCAATACAAATTATATTGATAAGTACGAATTTCGGATAAGGCGAACAAATTTTGAATGTCCCCTGATCTTAGTACTAACGAGGTTCTACTGTATGCTGTTTCTATTTCCCCATCACTTAATACGACACGGACAGACAAACAAAACAAACGATCAACAATTGAATTTTAAAACAAAGAGATTATTGCTTCGATACCAAAAAATTTGGTGTTGTAAGTTTAGATTCATCGTAAATGGAATACAGCACCTCCGCTTAATGGGTCAATGATTATAGGGTCATCCACTTAATTTTTCTGAAACTGAATCATTCCAATAGAAGCTAACACAAAAAAATCAGGTATTTGGGTAAAATTTTATTTTAATCGAATCACAAATTGGTTAATTGTGTCAAAGTCTACGTGGTATTTATATCACTAATGTAGTAGAGTATATACGTTGATACCAGTTTATCCCGGCAGAAAAAGTGGTGCCTATCGCCCTAAATCTCCAATCTTCCCTCAGGCTGATACTGATTACGTGCTACAGTAAATTAGTCTTTTGATTCACTGCTGTCTGCTCGATGGCTAGTTCCCAACTCGCTTGTGTTGGTTGTTTCATGACTGGCCATTTGAAGATTAAATTGCTGCTTGTAGTTGTTGCGTGTAATATTGAATACTAGTGTTAAATTACCTATGTAGACTTTCACTCCAATTTTATTCCATTGTATAAGATGGCAGCTGATTGGGTTCCACTCCCTAGGCTGATGTCATTATTAATTTAGGTTTTAAATATACTCTGATAGTGGTTGATGAATGTAGTCTGCCTTCAGATTTCAGCATTTTTCTGAGAAATAGTTCATTCTCTGAACCTTGGGTGACTGTTGGAACCTATCTAACCCTATTTCATATTTTCATTTTATTATATCTCTGCTAATAACATTTCTATTAGAAACGTGCTGTGTTTCCGGACTCAGTTCACACAAATTTCTATACACCCTCTTGGTTTGGAACATCCGAATGCTTGGTTGGTTGTTCGTTCTCTTGCAATGCCAGAGTAGCAACAGTTTAACATACACTAAGACTTCGCTTGTTTTTGCTAACCCTGACTCTTGTTTATAAGCCATCAATACGAATATTAGACAATAGTAGCTTGTTAACCATAAGTATTGTATAACATTAATAACAAAACTCCCAATAAATTTTAACCCAACACGACACGACACGAACACGAATCGTGTTCGTGCCATGTTCGTATCTTATCGCTCGGGTCTATATTATTGGTAAACAAGTATGCGTAATTCGATTTCGCATTTACAAATATCTAATAATAATATATACTGTGGTTTAAAAAATAGTTAAACAATTGATGAAATTAAAAATAAACCTAGGGCTAGCTTCCAAATGTTAGAAAAGGAAATAAAGTATACTGATTACGAATTCAATTATTCAAATTTTAGTTTTTAATATTTATTGTCTACTGAAAATGCGAGACCGCGTAGTGGTTGAGTTATCTGTTAAGAAGCGACCGAGGCCGAAGGGATCGTATACTGAAAATAGGCTCGATAAATAAGTAATTTATCAAAAAAACAAAGAAAATTGATATTCACAACTTTTCGTGAGGATACTGGTAGCTATCTAGCAATACAAATTATTTTGATATATCGATGTGAGTTGAGAGGCCATTGTTGATACTAGTGTCGCACCTCCATGAAAAATATATTCGTATATTGGAAGAAAGTATGTTTAGAGTTTGACTATAAATTTAACAGAGGTATTAATAGTGAAGGTTTAGTAGGTGTATATTATTATATACAGTACACCTTCGCTCTGGGTTTCATCCCAGCACGTGCGATGCGCCTCCAGGCGCGTAATTTTAAGGGAAAATTTTCTAGGCGCGCGAAAATCGAGAGATGCTCCCATAGACGTAATACAAATTGAGTATTTTAGGCGCGTGTGAGCGAGCTCAAACTTAATCTAGGCGCCGCATAAATTTTTTCCTGGATTAAAGCCTGCCCTCGCTAATCCGAACAGAAGATCCAAAACTATTTAGTACAAATTTGGGGGAAAACATCAAATAATTATATATTACATTGGAATTATAAATGAATAAGCCTCAGGCAGTATTTAAGTAGTAGACTATATATGTTTAGTTTGGATTAAAAATGTTTGGAAAAGTTTGGTTGAGATTATCGGGGTCTCAATTTATAAAGGCCTAAAGAAAATGTAGTACTTCACTAATCCGAACGAATTCACTAATTGGAACAGAAATATTTTGAATCGGAACACCCCTATTCGGGTAAGCGAGGGTGTAGTGCAGGCTTTCATCCAGACAAAATTTCCCGCGCGCCTAGATTAAGTTTGAGCTCGCTCATACGCGCCTAAAATACTCAATTTGTATTACGTCTATGGGAGCATCTCTCGATTTTCGCGCGCCTAGAAAAGTTTGCTTTTTAAATTACGCGCCTGGAGGCGCGTCGCATACGCCTGGATGAAACCCTGGTGTAGTGTATATAGTATGAGCCCTTCGATCTCGGTCGCTTTGTGACAGATCGGTGCTACGCACCTCAGTTTAACGGCCGCTATGCGGCCTTACTCATTAATTAACAATTGATTACATAGTTAGTAAATATTTGACATAGTTATATACATCCTTTAAACCAATTTCCATACTTATAATTTGTTTACTTATAATTCCCGTTTAAAGCTAACTTCTGGGTTGATTTTGAATTTCATTAATTTGTTTACCTATTTGTGTTAACTATAATAATACATATTCATGTTAGAAATTTATAAATGCGAAATCCGAGTTCAACATACGTACTTGTTTACCTATATTACTCGTTGAAAGATATCTTCTAGGTTGATTTGAATTTTCGAAAATTTGTTTACCTACATATATTTGTGTAAACAACAACAACAAATATTAATAACATAAATTTGTAAATTTCAAATTCGAAATCAGCATACTTGTTTACCCATTATAACATTTGGAACTTAGTCTCTATCTCAATTTTAAGTGCGGTTTCTATTCCCCCATTACTTCAATACAATCTGGACAAACACACACAAACAAACGACAATCGAGTTTTTATAATATAGACAAATAGCTTAATTAATTAACACTAGGTTAGTTCAAATACTCAGTTAGATTTCTTATTTCCTGTTATACTTTTCATTGTGTACAGAATGTAAGTATTCAGTTTTTTCTTTTTCAATTACTTAGTTTTCAATATAGCCATCAATATATTTTATACTATAGCAATTTGGAATCGCTTAGGATTTACAATTTCTGAATCTAGCCTGAGTTATCATCGTATGACTGGGATATGGCCCACAGAGTAATTTATATTGGCGCAGCAGTAGCTTTCTGGTGGATAGCAAACACAATCGCGACCATATACTCAAAGAATGTTATGAATAGAGGAAAAGAAACAACTTCCGATGTTTGGGAAGTATCGAATGCTTTCTTGGATTTCAGGTGGTTAGAATTAACCCTGTTACAACATGTGTTGGGAGGTGTTATTGGGTTTACCTGGTTAATACTGTTCAAAAGAAAATCTCTCTATCCCGAAACAAAGATTCCAAAATTGGATATATTTTTCGCGTCACTAGGTAATGCAGTCGGAAACCTTGCAACCAACGCAGCCTACTCTTTCGTAAGTTCCAGTTCGGTACAGATTTTGAAAGGAATTGAACCACTTGTTACATTTGTATTAACTATCTTTCTCTACAGAACTAGAGGTGTGTTTACAATAGAGATTCTTATCTCTGTCCTAATGATTTGTGTTGGTGCTTCATCTTTTGTTGTATGGGATTCTAGTTTCAATGTTTGGGGCGTTGTTGCAGCTCTAACTTCGGATATTGCTTTCCCTTATAGGAATATATTTCTGAAGAGAGTATCTTGGGAGAGTCCCTTACAGAAATATACATTCATATCCTTGATAAGTGCTTTGTTTATACTACCTGCTTTTCTGTTTAAATTGATAATCATCCAAACACTTTCAAATAGCAATATTCAATATGGAATTACTTCTTCACTGTTCCATTTTATATACAACTTGGCGTCAATTAGCGTGCTAGAAAACGTTACTCCACTAACTCATTCAATTCTAAATCTTTCAAAAAGGATATTTGTAGTAATCTTAAACATAATCTATTTCTCAACGCCCCTATCCAGGGCGATGTTATTTGGTCTCTGGACTTTCTTCATTGGCATAGTCCTATTCCAAATGTACAAAAATAAGAATATAAAGACTAAAATATTTAAATTGAGAATGCTAAAAAATGGCATTGTTACAGTAATCCTAATTGGTTTTTCAATTGTCATATGTTTACTGTTTATAAGAGGCATCGCAATGCAAGCTAGTGAGAGTAAAGATACACATATAATGAGAAGTAATGATAAGATATTAACTGTGTGGTTGCATAATGATCCAATCCCTGAAGATGTTGTAAGCAATGTGAAGTCTTTCCTGAACCATGGAAATTATCTTGATGTATATTGTGGGACAACACAGTGTATTAACGCATTCCAACCGTTACCAGCGGATGAAAGGATTTCTGTCCGGTTCCTAGACATCAGTAAGATTGTACAGAATACGCCGTTTGAGAGTTGGTTCGCCCGACAAGTTTACCATAAGATCCTAACAGGGAGAAACTTTGAGAATCATCTCTATGAAGTGGTTAAAATATCGCTTTTGTGGCACCATGGTGGCATATTCCTGAGTCCAACTTTAGCACTTCTAAATGGCCAGTATCTACCTGTAACCAAAAATGACTCATGGATATCATTTGGAACGGATACTTTAGATGGAAACCTTCGGAACGCTCTTGATATTTCCTTCTTCACTATAGGTCATCCGATGTTAAAAAAACTCGCCACAGACTTTGTCAATAACTACCCAAGCGAAGGAAACGATGACTCAAGCAATTGGCCAGTAGAATACAATTATCGAAAGGTGTTAATGGATTCTATTACTGAGTCATGTGGAGGCAAGATTATGTGTATTAATAAGTACGTCATTGAGGCACAAGTTTTGGATGCAGAGTTGGCGAAAACATTTCTATGTCGCTTTGGTGCACTTTGTTATGACACAAGATCGGAGTATGCAGGTACAGCAAACCTCGGTGACGAAGTACAAAGTTTCCCCGGGATTCAATTCCTTCCGTATATTGACACATTTATGGACCGAGAGGAATTAATCTCTCCTTTCAGAGAGCCAACAATTGTGTTCCTTAATGCTTGGTGGGGAGATAGTAGGATTAATTTCCCACCCCCGGAAAACATCGATCTAATTGCACTAGGGATGCACTTCGCCTCGAGTGTGAGGGACAGTAACAATATACTTGAGTTTGTTAAAAATTCAAAGTCCATCATAGGTAGTAGAGATATGGACACTTACAAATGGTTAAAATCTATTGGCGTGGAAACATTTTTCTCTAGCTGTCTTACACTGTTGACCAGGAGCCCAACAGGTATCAGAGAGAACCCCAAATCTATTTATTTAGTTGATGTGAGAGAAGAGTTTCTTAATTTGATTCCAACTAAAGTAAGAGAAACTGCAATTACTTTTGACCAGGATGCTCCATTAGGAATCGTGAAATTTCGACTCAAGCTATTTAAGAGTGCTTTTGAAAGGATTGAGACTTTTTCTCAATGTAAATTAGTAATTACACAAAGAATACATGCTGCACTTCCAGCTGCTGCAATGGGTATTCCTGTATTATTTATAAACTCCAAAGCAATGCCAGGAGGCGGGGGCTCAGATATATCAATGTCGGAACGTACAGTGGGATTGATAGATTATTTCCATACAGTAAATACTTATTCTTTCTCTAAGGAACAAATAACAGATTTTTTTCTTAATTTTGACTATTCTTCTCCTCCACATAATCCGAATATCAATCTGTTAATGAAAGTTAGAACTGTAAATTGGAACATCATACGTCAGAAACAACCACTTTATGATGCAGCAAGGAAATTTGGTTTGTTACCCTTTCCATCACTAAGAGTTCAGGACAATGAACTTGTGTTCCATTTCGTTTTTACTTCTTCAAGAAATTCTTTTATTTTTGATAATTCACCTTCTCTATCACATTGTCGAACCAATTTGAGAAATCGAAGAAGTATTGAATCAGTGTTTTACCATCACCCACTGTCAAGAATTATTATCCATACAAACACACTGTATCAAACTGATTTTCAAGTGTACACTGAGTCGGGTTATAGGATAGAAGTGTTAAATTATGAGTTGAAGAAAATGTTTAAGATGTCGCCAATCGTAATAGAAATTGATTCTGCTATAATTCAGGGAATCGAAAAATTGGACAATTGGCCTCTGTTTGAGAAATATATCGTGCAACTCTTGGTGCTGTACCAATCGGGAGGTATCTATTTGAACACAGACACTTTTCTTTTATTGCCAATTGAAGCTATTGCTTGGAATTCATTTTCTTTTGTCGAAAACAATACAGCAGATTTTCTTACCTTTATGAAATTTGAAGAAAAACATCCAATCATAAAATATCTCTTAAACGATATTATTACAAGTTCCAATTTAACTAAAAACTATTTCATTGATTCTCAAAAATTGTGGAGTAATTGGGCCAATGGAAATATTGGAAAGGTCAATGTACTACAAATTACAGAAACAATAGACTGTAACATCGAATTTAATGGGAAAACAAATAAGAACAATTTTTCACTACTAACTGTTAATCATGAACTTATTGAACAGTTTGGAAGGAGTGAAACAAAATGCAGTATTTGGGAATGGATCAATCTAAAGCAGTGTATCTTGTGTAATGAAATTTATTAATCATTGCATAGTTTTACTTTTGAATAATATAATTTGGTGTGATTGTTTGTAACTGTATATATGTACATATATTATATACTGTTTTGTTGTCAGCGAATCGGAGGTGAAATAAGAAACTCTACACAAAATCAATGGAAATAATTGGTTGTAAATTTCCTGATTATGTCCTCTATTCTACTTTTTCATTTACAAACTACTTTATTATATGCAACTTGTGCTGTTATACATAATTCAATGAACCACTATTGTTCTTATTGCAAACTCATAAAGTCTGTTCTTCCATATTTCATAGCATCATTAATGTCATGTACTATTAAATTTTCATATTTCTATCTCTTAGAGGGCGCGAATTATGTACGATTAAGTGAATTTTCAAGGTTCTCGAAATGTGACGATGACATCATAATTGTCGAGGTGTGATAAAATTTGAGTGGAAACCTCAACTTGTTGGCGGGTGCCAAAAGTTACCACTATATGCCAAAAATCACATTTGGATACCGCCCAGTTTCTTACTACTGTGGTTGCCGGTTATAAGCACATCGTCGGGAACTGCACTTAATGTGCTTATAAACGACATCAAATATACAGGGTATATGGCAACCGTTTTCCAACATAGTGTGCATATATCCGATATGTTCTTATAACCGGTGTGTCCGACATCTACTGTACATATACGTATATCTTATGTCGATTTTGTCAAATGTTGTTTTACAAAATCGACATCCAAACTGAACTTTAATTTGTAAAAATAGTTTATTTTGTAAAATCAACATGTTGATTTTATAAAATCAACATTTGACAAATCGATTTTACAAAACCAAACAATAAAATATGTTGATTTTGTAAAATCAAATATTTTCAGAATGTCGATTTTGTAAGATCAACATATTTTATTAGTTGATGTTGTAAAATCGATAATCTGAAATGTTGATTTTGTAAAATCGACATTTCAGAATGTCGATTTTACAAAATCAACTAATAAATTATGTTGAATTTATAAAATCGACATATTTTATTTGTTGAAATTGTAAACCCACACTTAAAATGGCCCGAGCGTTTCAAATAACCATACAATACACTTTGTTTAAAGCCTGGTTCTTTTATCTTGTTATGTGCTACATGCTTACTCAGTTAAGCATGGCTTTTACCCTCATTCCACACCTTCACAGAGAATGTTGATTGGTGTCGAATTTGTAAAATCGACATGTTGATTTTGTAAAATCAACATTTGACAAAATCGACATAGCATACATACGTATATATACAGGTTTGTGTATTAATAGTATAGATTTTTGAACAAAACCGAGTTGCCAATAAAGCAACTCCACTGTAGTTAAGTTGTATCAGAAATGTGATAGTATTACAGTGAACTCGGTTATTACGTACTAAGAAGTACTCTCAGATATTACGTACTGTTCACAAATAACCGATTTTTCCTCCTATCTGATCCATTTTGAACGATTCGGTTAATACGTACTCGGATAAGAGGTACCTCGGATTAGACTTACCAATTTCTATTCCCAAGTAAATAAAATATATGTACCTTATTATAGGAAATTAACGCGCCATGAAATTAACGCGAATTTCTCCAAATCGCGTTAATTTCCTTCGCGTTAATTTCATGGAGCGTTAATTTCCATGACCTTAATTTCCTGCTATTTAGCAAAATTATACAATGGATGTACAAACTTCCGAGCTACATATTTTCAGATGTGCAACTAGTTTGAAAGGATATACCATGTCTATCAAGTAGATTGGAAGCCTTTTTGGGCACAATAATAGTATTCAATTAGGAGATGAATAATCCTGAAATTTTTTATAAAATTTATTCGTGTTAATTTCATGTATTTGAAAATGTTCAGCTCCAATTCGCGTTAAATTCATGGAGCGTTAATTTCCTTCGCGTTAATTACATGGCGCGTTAATTTCCTATAATAAGGTAGTTTAATTCGGATAGTACGTGCTCTAGAAAAGTATCAGCAGAACTCAGTTATATTTGGTTTAAGTGAGAGGTGACAACTAAAATACATTAATCATATCGTTAAGTATGTTATATACTTGTATACCATACATCTTATTGATATCATTAAAAAAGTCAGTATTTCGACTTGTTGATTATGCATACGGATAAGACGTACCTCGGTTAGTACCAAAGGTGGGCACAGTTAATCAAAAAGTTAACTTCGTTAATCGTTAATCCGTTAACCAAAAAGTTAACTTCGTTAACAGTTAATCCGTTAATAAGTTAAAAATGTAACGGAAGTTAACCTTAATCCGTTACAGTTAATTTATATTATACAAACAACAACAAAATCAGTTTTTTTGCTATAAGACATCTCAAAAAGTGCTCTAACTATAAAATGTTCCTTTGTTGGGTCATTCAAGCTAAGATATATGCTAGTACAACCTTTATATCGTATAATCAGCGAATAATAATGGAAATAAGTGGAAGACTTTAAATATCTTGCTATAGCTATAAACTTGCGATTTTAAGTAATTTTTTCTAATATCCATGAATACGTGTCCCTACCAAGTGCCACTTGTAGTACAAGTGGAACAAATGGGAATGCGACTGTATTTCACTGGAAAATAATCGCAATGGTTAGAAATTAAGCACCTATAGTAATTCGACCATGTGATATTCAAATCTTAAATCAGAATTTGTATATTCTAATTCTCTCATGTCAACTTATCGTTTTAAGTGAACATCAATGTTGAATCATCTACAAATGTTATTATCGTGCTAGAAGCTTGAATATATGAATACAAATTATTATTGTTTAAATCCTTTTGACCGTTTAGTGTATTTTTGGATTTTCAATAGTGACACTTATGTGAATTTGAATCTTATATCTATATTAGTCAACATCCTTAACTTCCGTTAATTAACGATTAACGGATTAACGGATTAGTGCCCAGCTTTGGTTAGTACGTACTATTTCTTGTCTCCCAGGGTGATACGTCTTAACTGAGTTCTACTGTATTTCATTTTCAATGATTTTAAAGTAATTATTAAAGAGTACAGGCAGGGCCGGACTAAGATAATTTGAGGTTCCTAAGCTAAATGAGTGTCGGAGGCCCTACCCAATGAGTTTTATAAGGTGTAACTAAAAATCCCGGTGAGATAATCCAAGAATAGTATTTCGCATAGAAAAAGAGGCGAATACAATAGAAAGTGGAGGCTAAGCACTGAAAAGAGAGGATTAATATCTCTTCCTAAATTCAAGTTAGAAACGCCCAGTCGGGTATAAGAATGCAATAATATGACAAACTACACAGTGTCAATTAAGTGGGAAAGGACATCAATACAGTTACTAAGACCTTGTAGCATGCTTACAAATTTCTTTTCCCGAACTTTTTGGCGAGCAAATTTTTCTATGATGTCATAATAGGTGCCAGTCCTAAAGGAATATTCTAGAACAACATAGAGATATTGAAGCCACTATCATCGGAAGCTCCTAAAAACTGGGGCTGCCAAGGCCTCCCTTATTCCGATGGCTTTACAGAAATTGAGGTCCAAAACTTGTGAAGGCCCCCAAGCTATATCTTAGTTAGCTTATAGGGTAATCCGGCCTTGAGTACAAGGGTCAGCACTACTGAGGTGTCCGGTCTCTGCAGGAGATGCACCGGGGTAATAGAGTGGATGATTAAGTACGGGAAGTACAAGGTGCTCTCTGTACCAAAGATGTGTCTGCTGTGCGGGCTGAAGATGGTTAACAGAGCCTACTTTGCTATATGCAAGCAGTGCGCCACTAATAAGGGGTGCTGTGCTAAGTGCCAGGGTACTAACGTCATAGGGTCATTCCCAGATACAGCTGATGACAAGGTTATAACTGTAACGAGTAGACACTGTAGAATGTCAGTGGACAGCAAGCAGTAGGCAACAGGGCATTCATACTAACAAAATGTTGCAGTAGATTATAGAGTATTCCCCCTTGTCACTAAATATACCAGTTAAGCGGAGTCTACTTGGATGAATACTTGTTGTTTTTGTTGTTGTTGTTGTTGTTGTTGTATTTGTTGTTAGATAGTTAGTCAGTTATGTACTTAGTTCATAGACTCCTTAAGTAAAGGACTGGAACGTCGCGATCTCGGGGGTTTTAACTTGAGTCTGAGAGGCTCCAATTATAAAAATTGATAAAGCATTAAGTTTCCGGTCTCCAAATGTGATTTTTGGCATATAGTGGTAACTTTTGGCACCCGTCAACAATTTGAGGTTTTCACTCAAAATTTCTCACACCTCGACAAGTTATGACGTCATTGTCACATTTCGAGAACCCTGAAAAGTCACTTAATCGCACATAATTCGGACACTCTAAGAGATAAAAATCTGAAAACTTAATAGAACATGCACATTAATGATGCGGACACTTTGGTCACACCAGATTACCGATATGCTAACTCATTATCACATGATGACGTCATCACTAAAATTTCACATTTTTAAATTTGACTATTTAGGCCTATTTACGCTTTATAATCAATGTTAGAAGTGTATAAACCACACACCAACCTCGAAGCAGTTGGTGTGTGGTTGGGTTCTGCCGCAAAGCGACCTAGCAAGCGAGGCGCCCTAGTCTATATAGGTATACTGTTGCATCAATCTATATAGATACTAGCGTGCTTGGCGGCAGAACCAATGAGGTACTTAAAGGAGAGGGAGAGAAGAGCCCTGATTCGCGACATGAATAAGGAGTCCAAGAGTGCAGCTGCTAGCAAGGATACCAAACTACGTAAATGGAACACAGACACATCTAATAGTGGTAGCGAGTCAGATAACGAATCACTCGAGCAGAATATTCAAATTTTAGAAGACAGTAGCAAGTTAGAGAGAGAGAGGAAGTAGCGACAGACAATGAATTAGATTAATTGTAGTATTATTGTTAGTCTGTTTATAGCTAGGATCCCATTTGCAATCATTGTATTAGCTAAACACAAATAAAGCAGCATTTATCAAGGTCACAAACAATTAAAGATTTAGATAATACTGTGGGGTTCGTAATAACAAGTAACTAATTAATATTAAATGCTCGCTTTGGATGAAAAGTAACTTGCAATTATAGCAATATTGCTGTTAGGCGAACACCACTGTATACTATTACTTGTGCAATGAATAATCAAATAAACAAACAAATTAATATGTAAACAAATACAACTAACAAACAAGCAATACAACACCAATTTACAAATTAATTTAATTCTTTCTGATAATTTCTTATAGTAAATCGAATGCAATATAAGACCGAGGGGCTCCTCTATTGAGAAGTTGGCTGAATTTAGCAATTATGTTAGTATTGAAGAACACACTAGTTATTCGGCTAAGAGTCAAGTTTCACAATATGGCTGAGTGCTAATGCTAATGTGCCAGTAGATACTTATTGTGAACAAATTTTTGTCTGCTTAATATTAAGAACTTTTTATTATGAACAAGCCCTATGGTCCCAATTTAACAACTTACATAGGGTTTGCATTAAGTTGAGTTCGCTTATTATGAAGTCTCTCTATTATGAACACAAATTTGGTCCCTTGAATGTTCATAATAAGAACCTGACTGACTGTACTACATTCCTACACGGATATGAGTAGACCTACGGTAGAGAGTAACCAGAGTGCTGCAGCTAGAGGGTAAGTACAGGGGATAGGGAGTTGATAAACAATTGATCAGCTGAGAATAACACAGAAATTATCAGAATTACATATTTCCTCCAACTTATAAAAATTTACACAAAATGTTACACTTGACTTGTTGCAATTTATTCTAAATTCCATGTACAGTAGAACCTCGGTAGTTCGTACACCAAGGGACCGTCAAAATGTGTACTCCTTATGCTATAAATTAACCAATTTCATTTGTATTGAAAAGGATTTGAAGGGGACTGAAGTAGTGTTCATACCAACGAGAGTCTACTATATATTTGAGCAGAGTATGCTATAGACTATAACTTCACAGTGATAACTTATATACTAATTATATAAGTTAGCTTACCTTATTATAGGAAATTAACGCGGCATGTAATTAACGCGAAGGAAATTAACGCTCCATGAAATTAACGCGAATTGGAGCTGAACATTTTCAAATACATGAAATTAACGCGAATAAATTTTATTAAAAATTTCAGGTTTATTAATCTCCTGATTTAATACCATTATTGTGCACAAAAAGGCTTCCAATCAACTTGATAGACATGGTATATCCTTTTAAACTAGTTGCACATCTGAAAATATGTAGCTCGGAAGTTTGTACATCCATTGTATAATTTTGCTAAATAGCAGGAAATTAAGGTCATGGAAATTAACGCTCCATTAAATTAACGCGTCATGAAATTAACGCGATTTTGAGAAATTCGCGTTAATTTCATGACGCGTTAATTTCCTATAATAAGGTATGGCAAAGGTGGAACCAGGGGGAGGGGGGACCCTCTCGGTATCACAGTGCTTAACATGGCTCTGCTGGGCGAGAGCGGGCGGGGTGGGGAAGACCTCGCTGATCCGGCGATTCAAATACAACTGCTACATAGAGAATGTATCCTGCGACACTGTGGGGGAGTTTTAGGACGTGCCATTCGATGTGCCGACCCGCGACAACAAGGAGCAGCGCATGACTATCCGCCTGCACGATACGGCCGGGATGGAGGCCAACGCGAGTAGCATCACTTCCAACTTCTACAGGTTAGGGGAGCCATTGGGATTAGTATATTGTTCTAATGATATGTAGCGCTTTTAACCAATGTGTGACAGACCACCCTTTTTGTATTATAAATGGTAAGAAATGTGAAGTAGGAGTATAATTTTCGTAAATTTGGTATTCTGTAAAAGTTTACGTACAAACTAAATAATTCATATGTTTAGTAAATCTATATTCTGCACTTTCTGTGAAAACAGTAGAACCTCGTTAGTAGGAACAACAAGGGACCGTCATAATGCGTTCGCCTTATCCGGAATTCGTATTAACCATTACCATTTAATTGAAGATGCTTTGAAGGGTATTATAGTGTTCGTATTAATTAACCGTGTTCCTACTAACTAGTCAGCTGACTATTCGTCAGTAGACACAAAGAGGGCTTTATCTTCACTTGGGACATAACCAAAGAGGAGACATACCGTAGACTGAGCTCCTGGGAGGATCAGGTACACAACTACTATCCGGACCACAGATTCCCAGCCTACATAGTGATTGCTAACAAGGCAGAGAACGAGGGAATTGACACCAGGACTTACGAACAGTGCCTGGAGGACTACAAACGCAAGAAGATCTCCTGCTTTAATACGAGCGCTATGACCACTATGAACGCGAGTCAGCTTTCGAGGAGCTAATCTCCCAAATTGGGACAGCATATAAGGACAGAACAGCAGCTAGTTCCAACAACATACCTGCCAACCTATTTGAGTCATATCCCTGTACAGGCTCCAATTTTCCCCTGTACATTGGCTAAAATCCCTGTACACCTCCCAAAAGATTCTGCTCATTTTAAGATTTTAATAAATTTCTATTTTGACACAGTTTATGAACAATTAATAGGAATAAGGCAAAATATCAGTTAAGGAGTAATAGCGATAGGAATTATTTAAGAATGATCATCAACAACAACAACAATAACAACAACTATATATCGCTTTAGTGTTGTTTGTCTGTTGATTAACAATTTATAAGATCTAGAATTGAATATTTGTTTGGAACAATACTAAACATATGAAGATTTACTAAACATATGAATTATTTAGTCCTACAAAGGATTTGGAGAATTGCAAACTCCATCTTTTGACTATCAATGTCCTTGAAAATCTGAAAAGATTGAAAAGCTTGTTTAGTCAGTATCTACACCATTCAGAGGTGTTAGTGGCTATAATTATCTACAGTTTTAATGCGATAAATTTACAGATAATATGTATATAGTAATATTGACTGTATTAAAAAACAGACAGTTCGGTCCGAATAATAAAAATAGGATCGAAATAGCAAGCATCATGCAATAGAATAAAAATGACCTAATTATGGAAATAATTTTCACTAAATTACTCTTGCTTTTTATCATTTCTAATTTCAGATTTTTTCTTTGGAGAGCTTGTCGAGTTTCTGTTCCTATTCCCCCATTCCTTCGGTATTAGCTGGGCTGGGGTCTCTACTCGAATGAGCGTGCCCGTTAGAAACCCCGTTGGAACAATCGGATTGTGTTTGAGCCCCATTACTGATGGGTGCTTGTTCGGGCTTAAAGTTCCAATCCTGTTTGGAGAACAGCTGTTCTGTTTTTCCCGTGAAATCATTCTCAAAAGTATTTTAGATGTTTCTAGAGTACAGTGGAGCCTCCCATAACGGACACTCCAAATAGCGGACAACCTCTAAATAACGGACAACCCTCGTGGCACGGATTTATTTATTTAGCATATGTCTAATAGAAAAGCAACTTCTAAATAGCGGACAACGGTTCCGGTCCCAAGGTGTCCGTT
This sequence comes from Hexactinellida sp. DTS-2022, assembly GCA_028753945.1. Taxonomy (NCBI): domain Eukaryota; kingdom Metazoa; phylum Porifera; class Hexactinellida; species Hexactinellida sp. DTS-2022. Next base: position 716,676 of record JAPNXP010000011.1, on the reverse strand, counting down.
GTTCAGAGGCTCTACTGTATTTTGTAAACCTAAGTTTAGTATATTCCATTACTGTAGGTAATTCATTCTACGAGCAATTAGAAAGTAAACACTGACTAGCCGTATAATATAGTAGGCATAGGCGTCGTTGCAGGAGGGGCGGCTGGGGGCAGCATAGGTCTCGCCCCCCCAAGATTTCGTTCCCTCAGCTGGCGTTTGTCTTTAAAATTAGTTGAAACAGTGGAAGATAACAGGTTTTTAATTTGCCCCAAATGTCAGGTTGCATAAAGCTTTCTCAGTAAATTTAAATCTCACTTAATTAAGCTATTAATAAAAAAATTATGTGTGATTTTTGCGTATTAATTGCAACATAAAATAAATGTCTTTTAAATGTTCTCTGGCTGCCCCCCCCACAGATTTTCAGAAAAATTGGAAAGTTCGACGCCTATGATAGTAGGCCATGGTGGCACAAACGAAACCCAATTTAAAAATTCGTGCACTGTGAAAAGGTGTAGAATTAGATTCTCCATCGAATGCATATAAATTGAATTTTCCCGCACTGTTTATTGTTGCTGTTGGAACATTAAACAGGTGTAAAAATGTGTCCAAAATAATGTAATACAAATCGTGACCCCAGGTGCACATCTGTAACCCATGAGACAAATATCCTGAAAATTTGGGCTCTTAGTTAGTAAAACTCAGTTCTGTGGAGAGGATACGGATCAATAAACGGTAACCAAAGCAGTATGATTAGAACTGGGCCACTATACTATAGTATAGTCGGCACAGTAATAACTAACCAAGGCAGTAAGATTAGAACTGGGCCACATTACTATAGTATAGTCGGCACAGTGATAAGGAAACATTGAAATAGGAACTAAATCAAAAATTAACACATTTCAATGGTTGAATTAACCCTTTGTTCAATGATAATATAGAAACGATGTATCATGTATGTAAAATTCCTTTACTAATGTCAGACATAAAACCGTTCATAAAGAAATCTAATATTAGTACAAGCGCTCAAATATTCGCAATATAAACCGCAATGAAAGCGTTTGCTATTACCAAACAGAAGAAAGAGAAATAGCTATCTACCTGAGACTATAGTTTGATATAAAATATAAATCCGTTTGGGATTGCATTGCAAGATAGATGTAGGTGGTATAGGTGATTATGAGAAGAGACCGTTTGTATATTTGTATTTAGGAGACGTTCCTATTTTAATATACAAAACCAAGCCAAAACCCCTACAATAGGATGTTGTGTCACAAACGAGACCGAATTAAGCGCCTAACATAATAAAGGCACTTTATTGTTACAGAGTTAAATACAAAATGAAACAGATTAATTGTTCCAAATACTTGAAGCAAAACGTGGATTATGTCGCATTTAAACATTCCTATAAACCAAGATTATCCCCGATTATGGATAAAAAATAAAACCAATATTACCAACGAATTATATCAGAACCAAAAGCAGAAATTAAGAATGCCGACAAGAGAGAAGAAATGCAACAAGAAGGTATAAACAAGCAACATTAGCTTTGGACAAATTCAATATGGAACAAGAAATAGCCGATTTTATAAGAAATGAATTTGATTTGAAATACAATCCAGTTTGGCATTGGCTTGTAGGAAGGAATTTCGGGGATACAAAGAATAATTTTATTTATTTCTATCTTGGACAGGTCGCTATTATACTCTACAATGATAAATAATGACATCAGATCATCAAATATATTAGTAAGTGTAGAAAGAGTAAACTGAAATAAAACAAATAAAGAGATTGAGCATAGGGAAGTGAAAAAAATTAAGTAAAATTTAAAATTAACAAATCACACAAATTATAAAATAAAAAAATCTAAAATAGAGATGTGCCGACTGCATTTTCATTCGGAGGATGAGGATGAATGTAGTTAAAGAAGAAAAGATTAAATCGAATAGTAATGGACTAAGAAAGCTCTCTTTAGAAAACAAATCTAAATTTGTTTGCAAGTCCCAAAAAGTATATAAATGTGTCAACCCATCTAATCCAGATAGTGCGTTATCTATAAAAGTGAAATTAGTGAAAATCTGGACAAGTACAATATTCTCAAATGTGTCAAGTTAGCAAACTGGTAACGTAACTATAGAGCTGTTGTATTCCTTCCAGTATAAATAATCAATACGAGTATTATTGAAACTGCTGGGAATAATATGATAGCACTGTGCGTCTTCTTCTTGAAACAATCCTAACCTATTCAAGTTAGGTAGAATAAGCAGTGACGGCAGAATGATTACGACATTAGGTAGCGTAACATAGTAGAGAAGCAGTCGTGTTGAACTTGTTGAGTTTAAGTATGGAAAGCGATAGAATACAACATTTAGTATAGAGAGGTGTGTAGCATTTTGGGTAGTTTAACAAATCATAAGGACAATATATAACAGCCTGATTCCATAGAGAAGTGTTCTTGTGATTTAGCAGCCACTGGAAGAACTTATATTACCTTTTATGTGCATTTTCATACAAATAATGAAACTATCATATTGGATATAGCAGAAGGTATATCTGTATTGGTTTTGTATGCTTCTGATACAATCTCGATTGAATTCAAAAAGACTCAGATGGACATCCGAACTCTATAATTATTTGGAATAAGATAGCTTGTCCTGGTTCCGTTAGATGCCCTGATTGTACAGGTACTGTAAATAGTACCAATATTATAACGATATAATTCTGGCTCGTCCAAATTCCATGTACCCCAGGGGTATAACTGCAGAGTAGCAGTTAAATAGGAATCGATAGAAACATTAAATGTTAGAATGCTAAGGAACATATTGAAGGTGAAGTTTATTGTAAATAATTATTAAAATTGGTTATTGCAGGAAACTTGTACATTAGTGATATGGGTGTATTATAAAAGGAAGTAGTATATATAGATTGTGTAGTATATAGTGGTGTTTGGCAATATTATATATACAGTGGTGTTTGCCAATAGAAATTGCTGTATTAACGAGCATTTTATCTAAATCTGGTCCTCTAATATCAAGTTCGCCTATTTGCAAGCAAATTTCATGCATAAGTGAACTATAATGTGAACCACAAATAAAGTAAGTAATATAATTTACATGAGATAATAAGTATTCCAATAATACCTGAATCTAAAGTAACAAATAACAAATAGAGATTTACTACTAAATATTAGTATGTGTAGAGAGTAATCCTGAAATAAAACAAATAAAAAGAGATATAAATAAGCATAGGAAACGGCAAAAATTCAGAAAAATTCGAACAAAATGAAAAAATAAAATAAAATTAGAGCTGTGCCGACTACACTTTCATTCGGAGATGAGTCAGATGACTAATAGTATGTCTAACTTTGTATCCACAAATAAATTGAGCCTGCACAGCTGTAATTTTAGATTTTTTATGCCAAGGCTGAAATGTATAGAAATGTAGCGAGCACTTCGGTGTCGTTATTTTACATGGCATTATTATAAATTAATAGTGAGTGTAGAAAGAATAAAAAATAAATAAAACAAATAAAAAATGATAATATAAATAATGAGAGGGGTCAAGGAAATTAATAAAAGATATAAATTCGTAAAGAATAACAACTATAAAATAACTTTAGAAAAATGAATAGAGTTAATCCTATACGATAAATCAAGGAATTGAGGCATGCAAGAGTAGAGAGAGGAGTGCAAGGAGTATAGGAGCTTTCAGCTGACTAACTCCTGATACACAGGATGACATATCTGATTGTAGCGTGAAACCACCCAAACAGGAACATGTATAGGAAGTTAGGAACCTACTGTGTTTGTACAGTTGTGTTCACAGTTGTTGGAAGTAGAACATCGTTAATATCTTCACAGTAAAAGTGGGGTTTAGAGTGAATCCATCTCCACAGCCACAGTACGCTTCTACGCATTCACAGTAAGCACTGTCTGCAGTGTTAACACAGATGCTCTCAGGAGAACAAATGAATGTATCATTGAAGCAATGGTAAGATTGGTTCGGAAAGTTAACGTAATTGGAACTATTACTTATTGTGTTTCCATTCAAACTGGAAGGGGTTTCATACGTGCCTGTAACAATCCAACCTAGATTAATAGTCGCATGACTAATTAGCCCATGCCATCTCACAGTCACAATGGAATGAATTAGAATAACCATATAATCTGGATAATTATTTCTGTTTCTGAAAAAATCTTTGATCGAGTGTAGTTAGAAAAGAAGAGCTTAAATCGAAAAATGTTAGACTAGGAAAGGTCTCTTGGGAAACCAAATCTAAATTTGTTTGCAAGTGCCAAGTATATATTACTGTCACTCCATCTAATCCAGATAGTGCATTATCTTCAAATGTGAAATTAGTAAAAACCTGTACAAACCAAATGTTCTCAAAACTGATAACTATAGAGGTATTGTATTCCTTCCAGATATAAATTCTCAATAAAGTAGTATTCTCGAAACTCATCTCATAACAGTAGTATACTCAAAACTGCTGGGAATAGAATGATACCACTGTGCGTCTTCTGATTGATCCAATCTTTTAACGAATTCAAGTTAGGTAGAATTAGCATTGACAGTAGAATGGTTACATTAGGTAGCGTAAGGAAGTTGAGACGCAGGTGCTGTTATATATTGTCCTTATGATTTCTTTTACTATTTCTCAAGTGCTACATATCTCAGCATACGAACTTACGAAGTCTTGTATTCGATCGCTTTCCATAATTATACTCAACAAGTTTAACAGAGGGTATGCAAGTAAAATTAGTGTTCGGATGTCCATTTGAGTCTTTTTGAATTCAATCGAGATTGTATCATAAAATACATTTCGAATCTGGTTATACCTTTCATGTATATCCAGTGAGAGAGTTTCATTATTCTCCGTCAAATACACATCAAAGATAATATAATTTCTTCCAGTAGCTATAAGGTAGCTTGTTCTAGTTCCGTTAGATGCCCTGATTGTACAGGAACTGGAAGTATTACGAATATCACAAGATAGTTCCTGCTCATTGCAAATTCCATGTACCCCAGGGCCAGGGGTATAACTGCAAAGTAGCAGGAAAATAGGAAAGGATAGAAACATTAAATAATTGAATATTCAAGAAACAGATTGAAGGTGAAGTTTATATAAATAATTACTCAAATTGGTTATTGTTGGAAACTTGTACATTAGTGATATGGGTGTATTATAATAGGAAGTGTAGATGTTGTGTTTTCACCTTTATGTGTATTCGACGAGGAATACATACCTCCCAAGTTTGAGATGGTCCAATGCGGGTCACCCAGTGGACTCATGTCTCTTAGCTTAGATTCTAGCATCTTAACCTGAACTTCAATAACAGCTTGGGGGATAGAACAGTCTATCATAAACGGAATAGTTCGACCCACTCACTGTACACTGAACGAATTGAACTAAATGAACTGAACGGATTGAACGAACGCGGGTTAGCCCGTGAACGAACTGAACGTGCGTAAATTTAAGATGAACTGAATTGCGTCAATTCTGTCCGTTCGTGAACCTTTCATTCCCTGAGCTGAACACATATTTTGTAACTGTAACGCGAGTGCCATCAAAAGAAATAAAACTGATAGATATTACACGTATATCTGTTGCAGACTTGCAGTCAAATAGCGTTTTCAGTTGAAAAAGCACTTTAACTGGAAATATCCATTAAAGGAGAACGAAGAGGTGATTAACTTTAAAAAAATAGTCCTTTTGTTGAAACAAACAAAATTTCAAAGGAGAATTAAGTAAATTAATAGAAGACTAAATAATTTAGTTCTATTATAAGGGCATCGGATAGACACCCAAGGCATAGAGCCAACTTACCTGTTTAGTTTTTATTGAAGAGTTGTGTAAAGTTTTAAGTAAAGCAAAATGAATTTCAAGCTATTCTTACTTATAGCTACTGAGTAATCCAATATTGTGGTTCTATTTCAATTAATGGTATTCAGATATTAGGTATTTGGGATTCTTTGCTATCGGATTCAATTAAATATGTTATGAATTGCAACTTGCAATTTGCAAGCCATCTTAAGTTATCTATAATCAAGTTGTTAACTAACTCAGGATAGTTCAATTACTACTTTATTAATTTCCTCATTAACCTAGTTAGTAAGAACACGGTTAATATTGATATTGAAAGTAATTCATAAAATCTATAATGATCCTACGTACTTGTATGATACAGGAGAATTTCCGAATTAGGATCCACAAAGTAGAATATGTAAACCTTTAGGAAGTTTATAATATACATTGGGATTTATCAATGAAATGTAATTTAATATCCTGATTACAATATACATAACTTGTAATGCAGATTTTTTAAATTTGGCTATCCAGAGAACAACACTCTAAGTCAGTGGTTCCCAACCTGGGATCCATGGACCCCAGTATGTATTACGGACAATGGGAGGGGGTCCACAGAATGTATAATATTTACTATAAGGGGTCCACGGTTTAAAAAGGTTGGGAATCGCTGCTCTAAGTCTTTTCAAGAATTTTTCTCTTCTTGTTATCGAGTAGAAATAGTTTGCTCTCTCTCAGTTGACTAATTTTCTTTTCAACTTCCTCTACTATATAGCTTTCTTCTAACCGCTGCAACTCTGACAGCAGTGCTGTTTCTCTCTCTTGTAGCATCTGGTGTCTGGTGAGCTCTAGTAACTTCCCCTCGTAGCTCGTATCTTATCTACCTGGGACTTGAATGAATTCTTTATGAGACAATAATCTAGCCATTTCATATACAAAACTACTATTGTTAATTTGTAAAGAAGTATCATAAAACAAATGAGTTTTAATTATTTAAGAACAACACTCCTAAATATTCTTCACCTGGAGCTGTGAACCTAGGGAATGTAGTTTTATAACAGTTGTTCAGTATTTGGAATCTTGATCAGATGAGGTAATTAAATAGGCTGGCACAATTGCATATAATACGATTATATTTCCCGGAGAAAAATAGTTATCCCGAAGGTATAAATATGCTCTCCTCTCTTATTCTGTGATTTGACCAGGCTTGTCAAAAGTTCAGTTCATTAACTAAATCGACCTGAGTTTTGAGTGACCTGAGGAAAATTTGGTTAAAGACCTAAAATGAGTTAACAATTAGAGAACTTTTGACAAACCTGGTGTTATCGTCATTTTAGATGAATTTCTATCACACTTTATGGTAAATCATGTTAATTTATGGGAAACAAAATCGAATTAAGTTTATCACACACTTAAATAGCTAAATAACTGAAATGACCTGAAAAGGACGTGTAAAGACCTGGTTCCAAATTCCAATATTTTTTCCAAAGGACCTGACGGGAACAATTAATTTTAAAGAACTGACCTGAGTTAACAATTAGGGAACTTTTGACAAACCTGGTTTTGACGTCCCATTTTGTAAATATCTTTTTCGAAACTTTTCTAAGGCTGGGGGTGTCAAATTTCGGGAGTTATGCGTTACGTAGTTTTAAAGTCCCGTGAATCCCTTGTGTAACATAATAGCATCATATATACCACTGCGTACAGTAGCAGGTCTGGGAGTATGCAAAGTATTGCATTTGCATCCCCCATATGCATAGTAATTCATACTGCACCAGTGTTAGTTAGATTAATAGTTTGGGGCTTTCATAAATCTACTGTATAGAAAATAATGTACCTTGTTATTCAACAACACTAATTAATTTTATTACCTCGGTCTTCTAAAGGTTAGGTCAGGTCGGTTCAGGTATTGACCTGACTTTTGACAAGCCTGGTAAAGTTGTATATGTCCAAAAATGATTTATTATTGCTAATTGGTGATAAAGTCTTGAAATATTAGTCCGTAGTCTACACGTTATGTTTGCTAGCATGTCATTTCACATTTGTAAATATATTTACACAAACAGCAAATTTATTGTTGTTTTTTGATAATATTTTGACATATTTGTTTTTGTATATGAATGGCAGGTATTCAAAGGGAAAAGTTCCCAAACTCATAACCATCAACCAGCGACAACGGCCAAAATATAGAGCCTCCAAAGGACATGTTGTCAGCACAGCTGTATTTTAGATTTTTATATCTGTTATTTTACAGCACTTTCTTTTGGAGACACTATTAATCAACAAACTACCAAAGATATAGAGCTTCCAAACAGTGGCGGCGCCAGGATTCCAGCTCTGGGGGGGCACAGGGGGCTGAAAAATATTAGGAAGGGCACAAATTTAATTTAATCTCCGCCAGTGTTGGAAATATATATTTCAGCCTATACATTACTCAATATCATACCTTTGTGCCCCCCCTCAGAGGGGGGCACATAAAATTCAAGGGGGGGCTTGAGCCCCCCCTTGGCCCCCCCAGGGCGCCGCCACTGCTTCCAAAGGACATGCTGTCGGCACAACTTTAATTTTAGATTTGTCTGTTGTTTACTTGTAGTTTGTTTATTTATTTGTATGGCATTCGTTTACTTTGTTGTTTGACAGGAAAAGACATTGACGATATCGAGGGAGGGAAGTCCCGGAAACCATGGCAACAGAAGTGGGCTAGGTTCCCGTAGAACCCTGCCTACGACTCTAAGGAATATCTGGCCGATTTCAGGAACCCGCTAACAGACGAAGATGGGAAGGGAGATACAGCTGCCAAGGGACCCGTCAAGGGAAGTCGGACTCGTAAGTCTACAGAAATAGGACCCTCCACAGGAGCAGAGGAGTTCTACCTGAACAAGAGTGCTAAATAACACTTGTTATCTGTACTATTATTTAATTGAAGCTAACAACCTAACATATTCCTACTTATCTCTATTCTATTTGGCTTTCGTTAGTTATTCGTAATTTGTATTTTAATGTATTTCTGTATTTGTAGTCTAATTTACATTAAATTTGATACCAACTGCTTCATAGGGGATAACAGCTGATACAGGGAATAGTCACTCAATAATTCAACTACAAAATAACAAAAGTTCCTATATTAACAGTGTATACTAAATGGAGAATAAATATACAATTACTAAATATAGCATTTACAAGAAACAATTAGGGAAGAATAATTCATACTTCAATATCGTCCATTTCTACAAAATCTCGAGTATAACACTTCACTGAATACTCTTTAGCTGTTTGTCTCAGTATCTCTACTTGAGTAGGATCTGGAGATGAAAACTCATTATTAAATGAAACATTAAGCTCCATCAACTGTGGCAATGTAGGAATGAGGTGAATGAAGTGTACACAAGAAGTAGAATCAAGTTTACAATCACTGATTTTTATTTTCTTAATAACCGGACTATAAGCTAACCCATCACATAGTATATACACTTCTGCTGATGATAATGGAATACTGTGAAGGTATAATCTGATTAATGACTGGAGATAATCGACAGATGTATTCAGGGATATAATATCCTTATTAAGACGTGATCTAATGCCCTGGATCTCTAGTTCTATTAGTTTATCACAATGCTGTATAGGAGCTAGTATACTATCCCAGCTGTTAATCATTATAGAGTATAATAGGATTAACTTTATTCCTCTCAGAGTATTACTGTTCCTAATGACTGTCTGTATAAGAATATCTCCATAAGATTCATGATGAGGTGGGTCACCAGTTGGCTTTATAGCTAGATATGTTAGGTAACAGGAGGACTGTAGATAAGGTAGGACTGAGTAGGCATCTTCTGTATTCAAGTGTATTTCTTGTAGCGAAGATAGCTGTAAAAATATGTTAGAGGGCATATCAAATGAAGATTGATAAGAATCCACTAAGAACAATCCTTCACTAGGTTTATGATGTGTGAGTAATTCCTGAACTGACCAGAGAGGTTTATACCCAAATTTATAATATAAGTATTGAATGAATGAGAATTTGCTAATCAGGTTTGTAATGCAATCCATTGATATGACAGTTTTATGTATACCCAGAGACCCAGTGAATTGATTGGATGGAGGAGGGAACAGGATATCAGAATCCTTAATGCCATTACACCTATCAAATTCAATACTAATCTTAATGTGAGCTGGCATTTTAGAAGAGATAATGCTGGTATAAGATAGGATTGTAGAAGTGTCTTTGTTATGAAATCTCAAAGCAAGATAGTTGAGATGGCATTGGTCAATTCGTGATATGAGAGTGCGAAACTGTTCAGTGGAGATATAATCCACATTAATGAGTAATATTTGAATATGTGGCAGGTGTGGTAATGACAGTATGAATGTGTACCACTCATTTTGGGAGACAGCATACAAAGTAAAAGTGCAAGGGTTCAGATAGAATATGCTTAATATAGTTAAGTAACGAGGGAAGTGGTTTTGATTCAAAAACTATGGAGAATAGTTCCATAAAAATACGTGAGAATTCCTTCCAATTGGATAAATCTAGCATGTCATCATCATCATAATGATAATACCGATCATGCCATAGTTGATAGAACATAGGAATCTTTTGTATCGTATAAGGAATTAGTTTCTTGCAGAGGATTGATTGCATAGCTATAGATCTGTCACACAAGATGCCACACACGAATCGAATTACCATTCTAAACATAACGAACAGTTCATTAGAGGACACCAGGTACCGAACTATCATACATTGATGAGTCCATTTCTGGTAACTAAGCCATACTGCGGACATGAATTCCTGCAGTGTCAAGTGTGCGTATACCCACACCTTAACTCGACCCACAAACTTAAGCACCACGAAGTGCTCTTGCATTAATCCCAGTCTCTCACACTGGTATTCCTTTTCTTCCAAACTTAGAGTCACATCGTCCTGACATACGAGTTCTCTGTCATAAATTCCTTTATAGGCTTCCAGCCCTATGGCACTTATGCAATCTGTTATTTCTGGGGCGAAGCCACTGATGTGGGACACTTTTGTGTATCTCTTTAGTCCCATTCTGTGCAGCTGTCTCCTAACCATATAGGTTATTAGCGCTTGATACACGTCTGTAATTGTCTGCGCTAGGATATCATCTGTGTCGTTGAACAGAGCACTAAACAGACTCGCATTGACAGGGACCAGGGCCAAGAGGTTCAGTTCTTCGTGTCTCTCGAATAGTTTGTTAGTGTCTTTCAGTTTGGATTCATTATTCATTCTTTTCTTAAAATACGAATCGCGGTTCTTAGGCGAGAACCCTAGCACCTGATAGTGACTGTTGATTATCATTTCATCCTCGAATTCGCTGAATACGTTTGACCAAGCCCCCGGTCTGCTGGTGAGTAGGATGGTAGCGCTTGGTAGAATTCTCTTTTGTAGGAGTAGATAGAGTAGAGTTGTCTCGAATGGGACTGACTTAATGAACTCGTCGAGTCCGTCTATAATCAATAGGAGACTCTCCCCTCCTGTCCTCATTATGTATCGTGTGAGGGAATCTGCCCATCCCACGCCAAGTGGCAGACTGATGCGCAGCCATCTGTGAATGTATTTGTTGATCTCTTTGTCTTCCTGTCTCGCCACTTCTATCTCATGCCATTCTGTGTGTCTGCAGGGAATACACAGTAGGTACTGGAAGTTCTCGATATTATCCATCCCGTATTGGTACCCGGCGTATTTGCAAAGGAAGGTCTTGCCGCAACCTGGGTTCCCAATTAGTGTCCAGATTTCGGGGTTCTCGGTGCGACAATAGGAAAGATGAGATTCGAAGTCAATGGTTACGGATCGGTTGCATTTCATTTTCCTCAGGAATTCTATCTCTTTAACGGAGGTCTCTTCCTCTGGTTTGACTCTATCTGTCTTTTGTTTAATGACAGTGAGTGGAGTATACACAGATTCCAATGCAACCATTTTGCTGTCGAGTAAAACACTAACATCATTGTGCTGTAATAGCATATACTCTCTCAATTTCCTCATCCATTGGGAATGGTTATCTTCTCCTTCGTATTCTATCTCTGACAAGAGTTTAGCTTTGAATTCCTCTTCGCTTAAACCATCGAACATAGATGCGTAATTTAGGATTTTCGGTACTAAATCGACTCTTTCAATTTCTGTCATGGCTTTGCATAGCACATTTAGATCTTTCGAGATTATTCCCTCTTGTATGCAACTATTCATTATCTCTTCGCTGTTATCACTCTCTGTTATGCTTTGTCCGATTATCTCCCAATCACAGGATGATACGTCACGTAACAGTTCTATGAACGTGTGAGCTGTTTTCGTTTCTGTTGCGGCCTGTTTTGGAACTGATGCAATTAACCAAGGTATCTTCTTGGCTAGAGATAGCAATTCTCTGTCACCCATTTCCTCGATTACTCGCATGAACTCTATGGGGTTAAATCCATCCCATTTCTTCAGCAGAGTTAGAAAATTAATACCCGATTCGTCGCTAACTTTTACTTTTTCTATTATTCGATTTGGAATTGCGAGTGAGATTTCTATCTTCTCGATGTCGTCTCGAATTAATGCTTTCGATAATTGTTTCACTGCGACGCTATTCCTTCCTGGAATTTGGCCATCTTCGTCTATATAAACTCAATAGTAACACTTCCCGTATGCACTGGAGGTACAAACCAGAACATTACCCATGACATTGTGATATGCCAGAGAATTATGTGATGAGCCGATCTCCGACCCACCGAGAACAACTCGTGACGGGTGTGGTTTCGTCCCATTCCATGGACTCATCAGGAGGGTAACCCTCGACCACCTAGGCAACACCCGTGCGTCCCTAGTTACCACCGTACTGCCGGTAGACGCACTCACTAGCTCTACCCGTACTGCCGCTACATTAGGTTTCCTCTAGTGTACTCCTGCCAGCCATCATCACACATGAGTAAAATGGTCATGCTTATATAATGGCTCTATTGATACTTTTTGTGCTATATATATATAGCACATATATATAGTAGCTACATAAATACTAAATATTTTCGTTAAGTATATTTGTTTTCCTATTACACACTTTTCTCTATAATAGTCCACCAGTGGGAAATTGGCCCAAAGTGGACTATTAGAGAATATGGACTATTACAAATACCTATATAAATAGTTGAGTTGGATAAGTAAATAAGTGGACTATTAGAAAAATGAACTACTAGAGAAGTGGACAATTAGAGAGAACAGACTGTATAACATTTGGTCAGTTTGAAGTCAGTTTCAATTTCTAGTGACTTGTTTTCTATTATTTAACAAAACAATTAACATACACACTCAACACCAGTTTATAATATGGGTAAATTGTTATTCTGAGTAGATTGTCTGGAAAAATGAATTGAAAATAGCATTTAAGATTCAGACTACAAATTAAATTGGAAACCCCTACTTTTAAGTTATAACCACTACAATATGAATATTTCAGGATCTTTGTGCAATTAAACTTCATATTCAAGCAAAACTTCCGAATGGTTATTATAAACTGGATCGATACACTGTGCTTACAAAGTAATTCGAAAAATTTCTTATGTCACTCTTGGCAGTGATCTACAGATTCCTTTGTTAAAACATAATAAGTGTCTTGAACGATCAATGTATAATTTATATACAGTAGAACTCGGTTAATAGTACTTAACACGTGCCACCCTGGGAAACAAGAAAAAGTACGTACTAAGCGAGGTACGTCTTATCCATACGCATTATCCACAGGTCGAAATACTGAATTGTTCAATGAGATGAATGCGATGTTAGATATTCAATTTCAGGTCTTCAACAAAATTAACGATAAGATGAAAGTATTTTAGTTGTCACGTACTCACTTAATCAAAATATTAACTGAGTTTTTCTGATAGTTTTCTAGAGTCTGCTAAAGTATATATCAACCGAAATAAAATGAATACATATTTTACTTGGGAATAGAATTTGGTACTTCTTATCAGAGTACGTATTAACCGCATCATTTATAATGGATCAGAATTGGAGGAAAAATCGGTTATTAGAGAACAGTACGTATTCTCCGAGAGTACCTCTCAAGCCGAGTACGTACTAAGCGAGTTCCACTGTAATTACATACAATTACTTTGTTAGTAGTTTGTTTCCTATGTATTATCCGTACAGCTAAACTACTACATATGATGGAGAATTTTAAAGTAATTTATTTCTGGATCTTTAGTTGCAAAAATCATTATAGACTGATAGCAGATCAATATTTTTCAAAAATTATTTCCGAATTAACGCGGTCAAATTATAAATATTTACTTATCAATTAAATTTCATCAATTATATAATTCCTATTTCAGATTGTGTTGCATTTGTCTACATATTATAACTAGTTTATGTAACTAAAATATTTTTGAGGCAATTCAATAGATAAGGATCATTGAGAGTACTTAAGTAGTTGTTATGGAATATATACAGCCACTGTTAATGATATCGTTATACTATTTGAGGTTCATAAGAAGTCTATTTGGAATGCGTGCGGAGGGCATCTCAGTATCATATTCTCATTATTTGATAACCGCATAGTTTTATAAATCACTTTGAAGATATTCTAATTTTCGAGTGCTTTTTGGTAATATATACGATCGTAGGGTAATAATGCTTACCATAATTTCCGATTTCTCTACAGTGGACATCGTCTAGAACTGTATATAATGTTCTTATAACCGTAATGTTCTTATAACCGGTGTATTATATCCGGCATCTACTGTACTATGTGATTATGGCTATTGTAAAGTGTGTTAATACCTAATACTATGACAAAATTGGAAATAGTGCAGTGGTCCAATTAGATTTTTGGGGTTATCGAGTGCGCTGAATTCAAATATGATAGTGAAATTAAAATTTAAATTAATAATAATTGCAAATAATTGAACTTCATTCAATTTGCTGTACATAATAATGGTGTTAAATTATTAATAAACTAATAATTATTTATACTAATTAATTAAATATCATAAATCTCAGAGATTATACGAGATAGAAACAAAATTCCAATTTATCAATTGATCCTTATGCCACGTAACACCTCTACCAATGGGTCTTGACACCTTGAGGTGTTGATGACATCGTAAAAAAAATGTGTTTTCACAATTTTGTGAATTATATAATTCAAATGGGTCGGTTGGTTTTGGGTGATTACCCATCACGATTATCAAAAATGATAACTAATTACCTATTACACTGACTGAAAACTTGAATAACTCTGAAATTAAGTGAGCTAAAGCGAAACTTCCACCACTATAAGGGAGGTTGTCTTCCGAAACACCTCTCTGAAATTTTTTAACACCTTCATAGTGATGATGACATGGCGAAAAAATCAAAAATTGCAGCCTGTGCCGACAGCATGTTTCTTTGGAGGCACTATCAATGAACAACCAACAAAATATATTGCCACCAAAGGAACATGCGTCAGCACAGGCTGCAATTTTGGATTTTATTATTATTATTATTCTTCGTAGCCACTCCACAGAACAGAGTTTAATTAACTAAGAGCCCAAATTTTCTGGATATGTGTCTCATGGGTTGCAGATGTGCACCTGGGGTCACGATTTTTGATTAAAAAATTTTGCACACATTTTTGCACTTGTTTAATGTTAGAAAAAGCACAATAAATAGTGCGATAATATTCAATTTATATGCATTCGATAGAGAATTTAATTCTACACCTTTTCACAGTGCACGAATTCTCAAATTTACCTTAGTTTGTGCCACTATTGAGTTACAAATTTCCTTTGTTTACTAACACTTAAGTTCAATTGAAGGTGTTAAATCTAATTCTATTGTTTCAACTCGTTATTATTATATTGATTCGAGTTGTGAGATCGGGTAGCCTTCTATTTTCCCTTTGAAAACTAAGATTATGTATTTCATAACAACGACAGATTATGTGATTATATTTCCTTCTGCAAGAATACTCTTGCACTGTTAATATACTGACGTAATTAGTTATAATTTATTACGTAAGTATTTGACTTATATAGATGCTTCCAATTTGTTTATTAGGGGTTATCGAGTGTGCGGAATTGAAATTTGATAGACAAATTAATTAATTAAGTATTTATGACAAAATAATTTAACTTAATAATTGTAAGTTGACTTTGAAATTGGGGTCATATTATAATATAAATAATATTTATAATTATTTATTCTAATTAATTAAATATCATAAATCTCAGAGATGATACAAGATAGAAACAAACTTCCAATTTATCAATTGATCCTTATGCCACGTAACACCTCTACAAATGGGTCCTGACATGACGACATCGTAAAAAAAATGTGTTTTTACAATTTTGAGAATTCTTTTTTGCGAATGGGTTGGTTGGTGTTGGGTGATTACCCAACACGCACATAAAAATGCTGACTCATCACTAATTATATTCTACTGAAACTAGAATACCTTTGAAATGAAGTGAGCTAAAACGAAACTTCCAACTCACTAAGGGTCGTTGCCTTTTGAAACACCTTTCTGAAATAGTTAAACACCTTCATAGTGATGATGACATGGAGAAAAAAAATCCAAAATCGCAGCCTGTGCCGACAGCAATTAATAAAGGTTAACACTCAACTAATACAAATAAAACATTAATGAGATAAATACAACAAACGTCTATTATAGTACATATTATTATTATTGATCATTTACGAATTAATTCATGATTAGGATTTCTCGTCTCTTCTCTACTCTTGCTTTTACTCCAAAGATAGAAAACTTGAGAGACACAAGACCATAAGGTACAACAAGGAGACAGTATGCAATACATATACATACTAATTCAATAACATTACACACATCTTTAAATATTGTAAATCGTTGTTGATAAAGTCGAGAGAATGAATTTGAGTCTACAATCTCGGCATTCACAAGTAGCACTTGAATCCAATTAATTGGAGAAGAGAGTATTATTCTAAATAGACATAATACAAATAGTAGGATAAAGCTTATAATGTGTATAAAGAATGATGTCACTAGTATATATAAGCCAAATTTGAATTCCAAATATGCTAATCTGTAGTACCGGACCACAAATTTAGATTGATATTCATGTATTTTAGCATCGAAGTACCGTTTGTATAACAAATTACATAACATTCTCGTTGTTTTGTGTAACAGACAAATTCATATATCATACAAATACAGATCAATACCCAATGAATACAAATTGTAATTCGAATTAGGCCAAGAAGAAAGATGAGCATCAACACTACAGCGTTGTATTTAAAAGCAGTATTGAATTTGAATAATGTGTCTGGATAGTAGCTGTATATTTCGCAAAGATATTCTGTTAATATTCGAATCACAGTTAGAAGTAAAACTAACATTGTTTCGAAAAAATTAGCCCCCACCTTAACAAAAAATCCCTATTACAAATCTCATACAGGGTATTTGAAATGTCAGAAGAAATTTGAGTGTTAATGTTTAGAGTAGCAAACCTCATGGTGTATAGCACTTTAAATAATAATGCGAACATAAAAATCCATTCTATGCTACAAATTATGAACAAAGATTTGTTTTTTACTATTTTCCTATTACTATTTTTTATCTTTGTCAACCATGCTTGTTCATGTATATGATTTTTCAATTCTTTAATGTGCTTCAGATGCTTTCTCTCTTGAATAAGTCTATTCAATACATATATTGACCAAATGAACGATTGAATACAAAGACTAACAAAGATGATAAAAAGGACATACATGGTTATTGATGATATTTCATTCAAAACAAAATGAATTTCTTGGTTCGCCGAAGAGTTAGAAATCTTTAATTCCATTATAAACAAGTTTATTAATATATTTCAGTAATATTAGTCAATATTTATAGTAGTTTAGACTTTTGATATGAGCGCAATATTGTTTCTTTTATGGTTTATCTAATGCTTAAATGTATGTATATTTCCCTATAAGATTTATATTAGAGATTACATAAAATTAATTTATGTCCATTTAATTTATCATTAATAATTAGAAATGAATATTGGTAAAGTAAGTTTCAATGAATACGTATACATTTATATACGTATATCTCCCTAAATTAGCCTATTTAGTACGTTTTAATCGAGAACTAATCTCTCCTTAAAAATTTTGCAGTGCTCTATTGATGTATCTACCTAGTGACATAGTATACATGGTTGTTATTCCTTTGATATTACATTAACTTTAAGTTAATTAAGTTAATTACCTCCATCAAGAAATGATTTGAAGAATGATTTGATAAAATATTTTGTAGCTATAGAACGTGATTTATTTGTCATTAGCCGAAAAACAAACTAACAAACTAATCATTCACTGTATTGTGATAAATGTATACATATCAAATCATATTGGCATTACGTATTACAAAGTTAGTGATTCACAATATTAATCATCTTGCATAATTCGCTAAATGTTGAGATTTTGGCTGGATCCTACATTCGATTTGGATCCTGAAATAATGGTCTAAAGAAAACAAAATTATTAGAAATATTAAAATTTAACTGTATATTAGTGTTAAATTTTTAATACATCAAATAATAATTTGTACTCATTTAATAAATGTCTTCACATATACTCACTAGTATTATGAACACAATTTTTGGTCCCTCTTGAATGTTCATAATAAAAGAACCTGACTGTACTAATAAACAACAATAAAATAGTTTAATTAAATCAGATTCAACTATCACAGTTAGGATAGGAATCTGCTTATGGAGTGATTATACAGTACGCTCTGTAACTGATATTCCATTGGTCAACTTCCAGCTCTTGTAGGCAGATGTATTTATAGTAGTGTATAAATATGTTAGTTTATTAGCTATAATTTATTGAATTAGAACTAAGAAATATTCTCTAATAAATCGATAAATAGACAAATCTGAAGTGTAACAATTATTCGACATAACTATCTATACACTACGTTGCTAGTTAACACAGCAAGTGAGTTATCCTAACACTCTTATGTACTTCAGATAATTCAGGGACGTCGCCATAGGGAGGCCATAGGGGGCAATGCATGTAAAATCCTCGCCCCGGGGCAATTCCACCTGGTAAAACACTCTGTACCTATTTCATTCCTATGATCCATCCCTGTACGAGGCTCCATTTCCCCCTGTACATTGGCCAAGATCCCTGGACACCCAAATGTTTTTATCTCTCGCTCCGCTCGCTCGTCTAAGATGTAAATCTACACTTATACTTAAATGAATTACACTACCAAATATTTGTATTATGTGTAGGGCTGAAACGAATATTCGAATATTCGTTCGAAATGATTGAACGAATTTTCGTTCGTTTCCAAACGAATATTCATTTCGAAACGAATATTTGTATGGACGAATATTTAATTGAAACAAATATTCGTAGACTACTGTTGGACAACAACCTGACTTTTGTTTTGCTTGGAGTGATCGTAAATATAAATTCCTACCTAAACTAGATTATTATTAGTTAACTTGTGTCTAATACACTTTGTAACTATTATCAAACCATTTGTATTACAATTAACAAAAACCTATTAAAAAAAAAAAGTATCTTGAAAATGATTTAATGCTTAGTCACCCAAACTAACGAATATTCGAATATTCGTTCGTTTAGAAAAACGCCGCCTCTATTGTGTTTGGTTAAATTTCAAACTTGTATTCTAAATACATTTGGGCCAACAAATTCTAATTTAGTGTAATGCAGGGTTCCGCAAACTAGATTTTTCAGGCCGCATGCGGCCTGGAACAACATTATGTGTGGCCTGATAGCCCAATGGAAATTTGTATCATCTGTGGCCTGAGAGACATTTCTAATTTTAATCTGGCCTGTACACATTTACACACTGATTAACTGGCCTGTACACATTTACACACTGATTAATGTACTAGTAAACAGTTTTGACTAGAGTCCTTTATGCACTTTTTGCTTAGAAATTAGTATAGTTCTAGTATTACAATAACTTAATAGTTTTGTTATAAATTTCGAAAGTTTCTCGATATTGTTTGCGGCCTGAGGAAAAATTTCTTAAGATTATTTGGCCTGATATAAATGAAAGTTTGCGGAACCCTGGTGTAATGAAAGCACTATTTAATGATGGGAGATTGTGCTCCATTAATAACTGAAGCAAGTTGAAATTAGATTTTTCTCTACATATATTTATTTGAGATGTAATTTTAATTAATTGTTTCTATAAATAGGTATGCAAATTTTTGTATTAATTATTTGATTTGTAGTATATTTATATTGACTTCAGTATTATCTGTGCTTTAAGTATTGTTCTATTGTATAACATTAATAACAAAACTCCCAATAAATTTTAACCCAACACGATACGACATTAACACAAATCGTGTTCGTGCTATGTTCGTGTCTTATCGAATGGGGATATATTATTGGTAAATAAGTATGCTTATTTCGATTTCACATTTACAAAAATCTAATAAGAATATATGTTATGTCGATTTTGTCAAATGTTGATTTTACAAAATCAACATGAATCAACGGACCTAAAACAAGTGCTCGACTTTGGCTATATTAATCGTATAAGCCTAGGTTTTATTGCATTTTGTTCAGAATTCGCTTCATCCAAGTATATACTGACTTGTATGAAGAAAGTTTTTACCAAAACGAATTTTTACTGTGCCGACTATACTATAGTATAGTGGCCCAGTTCTAATCTTACTGCCTTTAATAATATTATTTTTACTGTGCCGACTATACTATAGTATAGTGGCCCAGTTCTAATCTTACTGCCTTTAATAATATTATTTTTACTGTGCCGACTATACTATAGTATAGTGGCCCAGTTCTAATCTTACTGCCTTTAAAAAAATCCAAAATTGCAGCCTGTGCCGACGCATGTTCCTTTGGTGGCACTAATTTTTGTTGGATATTTATTGATAGTGCCTCCAAAGAAACATGCTGTCGGCACATGCTGCAATTTTGGATTTTTTTTTCGCCAAGTCATCATCACTTTGAAGGTGTTAAATTATTTCAGAAAGGTGTTTCAGAAGGCTACGACCCTTAGAGTGGTGGAAGTTTCCATTTAGCTCACTTCATTTGAGAGATATTCAAGTTTCAGTAGAATATAATAGCTGATGACTCAGCATTTTTTATGTGAGTGTTGGGTCATCACCCAACATCAACTAACCCATTATAAATATCGAATTAACAAAATTGTAAAAACACATTTTTTAACGATGTCATCATCACCTCAAGGTGTCAATACCCACTTGTATAGGTGGCACGTACCATAAGGACCAATTGATAAATTGGAAGTTTGTTTCTATCTTATTTGAATTCTGAGATTTATGATATTTAATTAATTAGTATAAATAATTATTAATATTATTTATAATATAACACCAATTTCAATGTCAACTTACAATTATTAAGTTAATTATTTTGTCATAAATAATTAATTAATTAATTTGGTAATCAAATTTCAATTCCGCACACTCGATAACCCCTAATACACAAATTGGAAGCATCTATATAAGTCATATACTGACTGAATTAATTATAATTAATTACGTCAGTCTATTAACAGTGCAAGAATATTCTCGCAGAAATAAATATAATCACTTAATCTGTCGTTGTTGTGGAATGTAAAATCTTAGGTTTAATTAGAAAATAGAAGCCTACTCGATCTCACAAGTTGAATCAATATAATTATTACAAGTTGAAACAATAGAATTCGATTTAACACTTCAATTGAACTGAAGTGTTAGTAAACAAAGGAAACTTGCAACTCAATTGTGGCACAAACGAAGCGCAATTTGAAAATTCGTGCACTGTGAAAAGGTGTAAAATTTAATTCTCTATCGAATGCATATAAATTGAATATTCTCGCACAATTTATTGTTCTTTTTCTAATATTAAACAGGTGCAAAAATGTGTCCAAAAAAATGTAATAAAAAATCGTGACCCCAGGTGCACATCTGTAACTCATGAGACACATATCCTGAAAATTTCAGTTCTTAGTTACTAAAACTCTGTTCTGTGGAGGATCTACGGACCAATAATAATAATCCAAAATTGCAGCCTGTGCCGACGCATGTTCATTTGGTGGCACTATATTTTGGTGGTGGTCTATTGATAGTGCCTCCAATGGAACATGCTGTCGTTACAGGCTGCAATTTTGGATTTTTTTTCCACCAAGTCATCATCACTATAAAGGTGTTAAATTATTTCAGAAAGGTGTTTCAGAAGGCTACGACCCTTAGAGTGGTGGAAGTTTCCATTTTGCTCACTTCGTTTCAAAGATATTCAAGTTTCAGTAGAATATAATAAGTGATGAATCAGCATTTTTTATGTGAGTGTTGGGTCATCACCCAACTCCAACTAACCCATTTTAATAATATAATTCACAAAATTGTAAAAATACATTTTTTTGACGATGTCATCATCACCTCAAGGTGTCAAGATCCACTTGTATAGGTGGTACGTGCCATAAGGACCAATTGATAAATTTAAAGTTTGTTTCTATCTTGTATCATTTCTGAGATTAATGAAATTTAGATAATTAGTATAAATATTTAATTAATCTAAGATAATTTAACACCAATATTATTTACATCAAAATAAATTAAGTTAAATTATTTGCTATAATAATTAATTTAAATTTAATTTCACTATCATATTTGAATTCAGCGCACTCGATACCCTAATAATCTAATTGGAACCGTTTCTCTAAGTTAAACACAGAGCGAATTAATTAGAATTAAATATCTCATGTATCCATTGTTCAAGAATATTCTGAGCAGAAATAAATATAATCACATAATCTGTTGTTGTTATGGAATGTAAAATCTTAGTTTTCAATTAGAAAATAGAAGCCTACTCGATCTCACAAGTTGAATCAATGTAATTATCACAAGTTGAAACAATAGAATTCGATTTAACACTTCAATTGAACTGAAGTGTTAGTAAACAAAGGAAACTTGCAACTCAATTGTGGCACAAACGAAACTCAATTTAAAAATTCGTGTACTGTGAAAAGGTGTAGAATTTAATTCTCTATCGAATGCATATAAATTAAATATTTGTGCACTATTTATTGTTCTTTTTCTAATATTAAACAGGTGCAAAAATGTGTCCAAAAAAATGTAGTAAAAAATCGTGACCCCAGGTGCACATCTGTAACCCATGAGACACCTGTCCTGAAATTTTGGGTTCTTAGTTAATTAAACTCTGTTCAGTGGACGATCTACGGACCAAAAATAATAATAAAAAAATCCAAAATTGCAGCCTGTGCCGACGCATGTTCCTTTGGTGGCACTATATTTTGTTGGATGTTTATTGATAGTGCCTCCAAAGAAACATGCTGTCGGCACATGCTGCAATTTTGGATTTTTTTTTCGCCAAGTCATCATCACTTTGAAGGTGTTAAATTATTTCAGAAAGGTGTTTCAGAAGGCTACGACCCTTAGAGTGGTGGAGGTTTCCATTTAGCTCACTTCATTTGAGAGATATTCAAGTTTCAGTAGAATATAATAGCTGATGACTCAGCATTTTTTATGTGAGTGTTGGGTCATCACCCAACATCAACTAACCCATTATAAATATCGAATTAACAAAATTGTAAAAACACATTTTTTTAACGATGTCATCATCACCTCAAGGTGTCAATACCCACTTGTATAGGTGGCACGTACCATAAGGACCAATTGATAAATTGGAAGTTTGTTTCTATCTTATTTGAATTCTGAGATTTATGATATTTAATTAATTAGTATAAATAATTATTAATATTATTTATAATATAACACCAATTTCAATGTCAACTTACAATATTTAAGTTAATTATTTTGTCATAAATAATTAATTAATTAATTTGGTAATCAAATTTAAATTCCGCACACTCGATAACCCCTAATACACAAATTGGAAGCATCTATATAAGTCATATACTGACTGAATTAATTATAATTAATTACGTCAGTCTATTAACAGTGCAAGAATATTCTCGCAGAAATAAATATAATCACTTAATCTGTCGTTGTTGTGGAATGTAAAATCTTAGGTTTAATTAGAAAATAGAAGCCTACTCGATCTCACAAGTTGAATCAATATAATTATTACAAGTTGAAACAATAGAATTCGATTTAACACTTCAATTGAACTGAAGTGTTAGTAAACAAAGGAAACTTGCAACTCAATTGTGGCACAAACGAAGCGCAATTTGAAAATTCGTGCACTGTGAAAAGGTGTAAAATTTAATTCTCTATCGAATGCATATAAATTGAATATTCTCGCACAATTTATTGTTCTTTTTCTAATATTAAACAGGTGCAAAAATGTGTCCAAAAAAATGTAATAAAAAATCGTGACCCCAGGTGCACATCTGTAACTCATGAGACACATATCCTGAAAATTTCAGTTCTTAGTTACTAAAACTCTGTTCTGTGGAGGATCTACGGACCAATAATAACCAAAGCACTAAGACCAATACTGGGCCACTATACTATAGTATAGTCGGCACAGTAATAAAAAATCCAAAATTGCAGCCTGTGCCGACGCATGTTCCTTTGGTGGAACTATATTTTGGTGGTGGTTTATTGATAGTACCTCCAAAGGAACATGCTGTCGGCACAGGCTGCAATTTTGGATTTTTTTTTCGCCAAGTCATCATCACTATGAAGGTGTTAAATAATTTCAGAGAGGTGTTTCGGAAGGCAACGACCCTTAGTGAGTTGGAAGTTTCGTTTTAGCTCACTTCATTTAAGAGGTATTCAAGTTTTCAGTCAATGTAATAGGTGATGAGTTACCATTTTTTATGTGCGTGTTGGCTCATCACCCAAATCCAACCTACCCATTTGAATTATATAATTCACAAAATTGTAAAAACATATTTTTTTGACGATGTCATCATCACCTCAAGGTGTCAAGACCCATTTGTAGAGGTGTTACGTGGCATAAGGATCAATTGATAAATTTGAAATCTGTTACTATCTACTATAATCTCTGAGATTTATGATATTTAATTGATTAATATATATTATTATTAATATTATTTATAATATAACACCAATTTCAATGTCAACTTACAATTATTAAGTTAAATTATTTTGTCATAAATAATAAATTAATTAACTTGGCTATCAAATTTCAATTCCGCACACTCGATGACCCTTAATAAACAAATTGGAAGCATCTATTTAAATCAAATACAGACTGAATTAATTATAATTAATTACGTCAGTATATTAGCAGTGCAATAATATTCTCGCAGATGTAAATATAATCACATAATCTGTCGTTGTTATGAAATATATAATCTTAGTTTTCAATTGGAAAATAGAAGCCTTCTCGATCTCACAAGTTGAATCAATATAATAATCACGAGTCGAAACAATAGAATTTGATTTAACACTTTCAATTGAGCTGAAGTGTTAGTAAACAAAGGAAATTTGCAACTCTATTGTGGCACAAACTAAGTACAATTTGAAAATTCGTGCACTGTGAAAAGGTGTAGAAATTAATTCTCTATCGAATGCATATGAATTTAATTTTCGAGTACTATTTATTGTTCCTGTTTCAATATTAAACAGGTGCAAAAATGTGTCCAAAAAAATGTGATAAAAATCGTGACCCCAAGTGCACATCTGTAACCCATGAGACACATATCCTGAAATTTTGGGCTCTTAGTTAATAATACTCTGTACTGGTGGAGAGGATACGGAAGGATAATAATAATAATAATAATAATAATAATATACCAAAGCACTAAGACCAATACTGGGCCACTATACTATAGTATAGTCGGCACAGTAATAACTAACCAAAGCACTAAGATTAGAACTGGGCCACTATACTATAGTATAGTCGGCACAGTAATAATATTATTTTTACTGTGCCGACTATACTATAGTATAGTGGCCCAGTATTGGAATCACTGCCTTTATTTTTACTGTGCCGACTATACTATAGTATAGTGGCCCAGTATTGGAATTACTGCCTTTATTATTATTATTATTAAATAATACTGTGCCGACTATACTACAGTATAGTGGCCCAGTTCTAATCTTACTGCCTTGGTTAGTTATTACTGTGCCGACTATACTATAGTATAGTGGCCCAGTTCTAATCTTACTGCCTTTATTTTTTCTATTTTTCTCCGTAGACGGTGCCCTGGCCAGAGCTTTATAGTTGATGGGCTTAAACTTGGCATGTAGGTGCGATGGGAACGTCTAATTTGCACCTGGGTATACGATTTTTGATTAACAAATTTTTGACACATCTTTAACACCTTTCAAATTTTGTCTGGTCCATAACTCAAAAAGTGTTTTACTAAACCCCAAAATTTTATTTCACATTTGGATTCACCATAAAATTCTGCGTCTGATGGGAGAAGAAATTTTTCAATAAAGGGGTCAATTTCTGCCATAAATAGGGGTTGAAATTTCTTTGTTTACTCACACTTCAATTTCAATAAAACTGTTAAATCTAATTCCATTGTTTCAACTTGTAATAATTATATTGATTTAACTTGTTAAATCCTACTCTATTGATTCAACTTGCTATAATTATATTGATTCAACTTATAAATTGCAGCTGGCTTCTATTTAATTGTAGTATTACTATACAATGAATTAAAACAATTTAAATTAAATAAGGAATTTGTTGACTTAATTCAACTCAACCGTGGATAACATTGCTAAAATAAATAACTAATAATATAATTTATTATCAATACATAATGAATGAATGCCATTAAACTCAAGATGGTTTATGTTAGAAACAAACTTCAAATTTATCTACCGTTCCTTGTGACTCGGACCACTTAACAAATGGTTTTTGACACATTGAGGCGTTGATGACTTGGCGAAAAAAAAAATCCAAAATTGCAGCTGTGCTGACAGCATGTCCCATTGGAGGCACTATCAATAAACCACCACCAAAATATAGTGCCACCAAAGGAACATGCGTCGGCACAGCTGCAATTTTGGATTTTTATTACTGTGCCGACTATACTATAGTATAGTGGCCCAGTTCTAATCTTACTGCCTTGGTTAGTTATTACTGTGCCGACTATACTATAGTATAGTGGCCCAGTATTGGTCTTAGTGCTTTGGTTATTATTGGTCCGTAGATCCTCCACAGAACAGAGTTTTAGTAACTAAGAACTGAAATTTTCAGGATATGTGTCTCATGAGTTACAGATGTGCACCTGGGGTCACGATTTTTTATTACATTTTTTTGGACACATTTTTGCACCTGTTTAATATTAGAAAAAGAACAATAAATTGTGCGAGAATATTCAATTTATATGCATTCGATAGAGAATTAAATTTTACACCTTTTCACAGTGCACGAATTTTCAAATTGCGCTTCGTTTGTGCCACAATTGAGTTGCAAGTTTCCTTTGTTTACTAACACTTCAGTTCAATTGAAGTGTTAAATCGAATTCTATTGTTTCAACTTGTAATAATTATATTGATTCAACTTGTGAGATCGAGTAGGCTTCTATTTTCTAATTAAACCTAAGATTTTACATTCCACAACAACGACAGATTAAGTGATTATATTTATTTCTGCGAGAATATTCTTGCACTGTTAATAGACTGACGTAATTAATTATAATTAATTCAGTCAGTATATGACTTATATAGATGCTTCCAATTTGTGTATTAGGGGTTATCGAGTGTGCGGAATTTAAATTTGATTACCAAATTAATTAATTAATTATTTATGACAAAATAATTAACTTAAATATTGTAAGTTGACATTGAAATTGGTGTTATATTATAAATAATATTAATAATTATTTATACTAATTAATTAAATATCATAAATCTCAGAATTCAAATAAGATAGAAACAAACTTCCAATTTATCAATTGGTCCTTATGGTACGTGCCACCTATACAAGTGGGTATTGACACCTTGAGGTGATGATGACATCGTTAAAAAAATGTGTTTTTACAATTTTGTTAATTCGATATTTATAATGGGTTAGTTGATGTTGGGTGATGACCCAACACTCACATAAAAAATGCTGAGTCATCAGCTATTATATTCTACTGAAACTTGAATATCTCTCAAATGAAGTGAGCTAAATGGAAACTTCCACCACTCTAAGGGTCGTAGCCTTCTGAAACACCTTTCTGAAATAATTTAACACCTTCAAAGTGATGATGACTTGGCGAAAAAAAAATCCAAAATTGCATCATGTGCCGACAGCATGTTTCTTTGGAGGCACTATCAATAAACATCCAACAAAATATAGTGCCACCAAAGGAACATGCGTCGGCACAGGCTGCAATTTTGGATTTTATTATTATTTTTGGTCCGTAGATCGTCCACTGAACAGAGTTTAATTAACTAAGAACCCAAAATTTCAGGACAGGTGTCTCATGGGTTACAGATGTGCACCTGGGGTCACGATTTTTTACTACATTTTTTTGGACACATTTTTGCACCTGTTTAATATTAGAAAAAGAACAATAAATAGTGCACAAATATTTAATTTATATGCATTCGATAGAGAATTAAATTCTACACCTCTTCACAGTGCACGAATTTTTAAATTGAGTTTCGTTTGTGCCACAATTGAGTTGCAAGTTTCCTTTGTTTACTAACACTTCAGTTCAATTGAAGTGTTAAATCGAATTCTATTGTTTCAACTTGTGATAATTACATTGATTCAACTTGTGAGATCGAGTAGGCTTCTATTTTCTAATTGAAAACTAAGATTTTACATTCCATAACAACAACAGATTATGTGATTATATTTATTTCTGCTCAGAATATTCTTGAACAATGGATACATGAGATATTTAATTCTAATTAATTCGCTCTGTGTTTAACTTAGAGAAACGGTTCCAATTAGATTATTAGGGTATCGAGTGCGCTGAATTCAAATATGATAGTGAAATTAAATTTAAATTAATTATTATAGCAAATAATTTAACTTAATTTATTTTGATGTAAATAATATTGGTGTTAAATTATCTTAGATTAATTAAATATTTATACTAATTATCTAAATTTCATTAATCTCAGAAATGATACAAGATAGAAACAAACTTTAAATTTATCAATTGGTCCTTATGGCACGTACCACCTATACAAGTGGATCTTGACACCTTGAGGTGATGATGACATCGTCAAAAAAATGTATTTTTACAATTTTGTGAATTATATTATTAAAATGGGTTAGTTGGAGTTGGGTGATGACCCAACACTCACATAAAAAATGCTGATTCATCACTTATTATATTCTACTGAAACTTGAATATCTTTGAAACGAAGTGAGCAAAATGGAAACTTCCACCACTCTAAGGGTCGTAGCCTTCTGAAACACCTTTCTGAAATAATTTAACACCTTTATAGTGATGATGACTTGGTGGAAAAAAAATCCAAAATTGCAGCCTGTAACGACAGCATGTTCCATTGGAGGCACTATCAATAGACCACCACCAAAATATAGTGCCACCAAATGAACATGCGTCGGCACAGGCTGCAATTTTGGATTTTTATTATTATTATCCTTCCGTATCCTCTCCACAGAACAGAGTTTAATTAACTAAGAGCCCAAATTTTCAGGATATGTGTCTCATGGGTTACAGATGTGCACCTGGGGTCACGATTTTTTATTACATTTTTTTGGACACATTTTTGCACCTGTTTAATATTGAAACAGGAACAATAAATAGTACCCGAAAATTAAATTTATATGCATTCCATAGAGAATTAAATTCTACACCTTTTCACAGTGCACGAATTTTCAAATTGTACTTAGTTTGTGCCACAATTGAGTTGCAAGTTTCCTTTGTTTACTAACACTTCAGTACAATTGAAAGTGTTAAATCTAATTCTATTGTTTCAACTCGTTATTATTATATTGATTCAACTTGTGAGATCGAGTAGGCTTCTATTTTCCAATTGAAAACTAAGATTCTACATTCCATAACAACGACAGATTATGTGATTATATTTCCTTCTGCAAGAATACTCTTGCACTGTTAATATACTGACGTAATTAATATTAATTAATTAAGTCAGTATATGACTTATATAGATGCTCCCAATTTGTTTATTAGGGGTTATCGAGTGTGCGGAATTGAAATTTGATAGCCAAATTAATTAATTTATTATTTATGACAAAATAATTAAACTTAATAAATATAAGTTGACATTGAAATTGGTGTTAAATTATAAATATTATTAATAATTATTTATACTAATTAATTAAATATCATAAATCTCAGAGATCATAGAAGATAGAAACAAACTTTCAATATATCAATTGGTCCTTATGGCACGTGCCACCTATACAAGTGGGTCTTGACACCTTGAGGTGATGATGACATCGTTAAAAAAATGTGTTTTTACAATTTTGCTAATTCGATATTTAAAATAGGCTAGTTGATGTTGGGTGATGATGACCCAACACTCACATAAAATATGCTGAGTCATTAGCTATTATATTCTACTCAAACTTGAATATCTCTAAAATGAAGTGACTAAATGGAAACTTCCACCACTCTAAGGGTCGTAGCATTCTGAAACACCTTTCTGAAATAATTTAACACCTTTATAGTGATGATGAATTGGCGAAAAAAAAACCCAAAATTGCAGCTTGCGCCGACAGCATGTTCCTTTGGAGGCACTATCAATAAACTACTAACAAAATATAGTGCCACCAAAGGAGCATGCGTCGGCACAGGCTGCAATTTTGGATTTTATTATTATTATTATTACTGTGCCGACTATACTATAGTATAGTGGCCCAGTATTAGAATCACTGCCTTTATTATTATTTTTATTATTATTATTATTTCTCCGTAGCAGGTGCCCTGGCCACACCTGTATACATAGAGGGCTGAAACTTGGCATGTAGATTCGGAGTCGACGTCTAATTTGCACCTGGGGTTACGATTTTGTATTAACAAATTCTTAACACATCTTTAACACCTTTCAAAATTTGTCTGGTCCATAACTCAAAAAATGTTTTACTAAACCCCAAAATTTTATTTCACATTTGGATTCGCCATAAAATTCTGCGTCTGATGGGAGAAGAAATTTTTCAATAAAGGGGTCAATTTCTGCCATAAATTGGGGTTGAAATTTCTTTGTTTACTGACACTTCAATTTCAGTAAAGTGTTAAATCTAATTCTATTGTTTCAACTTGTAATAATTATATTGATTTAACTTGTTAAATCCTACGCTAGTGATTCAACTTGCGATAATTATATTGATTTAACTTATAAATTCCAGCTGGCTTCTATTTAATTTTAGTATTACTATACAATTGATTAAATAAAATAATATAATATAAGGAATTTGTTGACTCAACTCAACCAACCATGGATAACATTGCTAAAATAAATAACTAATAATATAATTTATTATCAATACATAATGAATGAATGGCATTAAACTCAAGATGGTTTATGATAGAAACAAACTTCAAATTTATCTCCCGTCCTTGTGGCTCGGATCAATTAACAAATGGATCATGACACCTTGAGGCGTTGATGACTTGGCGGAAAAAAATCCAAAATTGCAGATGTGCTGACAGCATGTTCTTTTGGAGGCACTATCAATGACCCACCAACAAAATATAGTGCCACCAAAGGAACATGCGTCGGCACAGCTGCAATTTTGGATTTTTTTATTATTATTATTATTTCTCCGTAGCAGGTGCCCTGGCCACACCTGTATACATAGAGGGCTGAAACTTGGCATGTAGATTCGGAGTCGACGTCTAATTTGCACCTGGGGTTACGATTTTGTATTAACAAATTCTTAACACATCTTTAACACCTTTCAAAATTTGTCTGGTCCATAACTCAAAAAATGTTTTACTAAACCCCAAAATTTTATTTCACATTTGGATTCGCCATAAAATTCTGCGTCTGATGGGAGAAGAAATTTTTCAATAAAGGGGTCAATTTCTGCCATAAATTGGGGTTGAAATTTCTTTGTTTACTGACACTTCAATTTCAGTAAAGTGTTAAATCTAATTCTATTGTTTCAACTTGTAATAATTATATTGATTTAACTTGTTAAATCCTACGCTAGTGATTCAACTTGCGATAATTATATTGATTTAACTTATAAATTCCAGCTGGCTTCTATTTAATTTAGTATTACTATACAATTGATTAAATAAAATAATATAATATAAGGAATTTGTTGACTCAACTCAACCAACCATGGATAACATTGCTAAAATAAATAACTAATAATATAATTTATTATCAATACATAATGAATGAATGGCATTAAACTCAAGATGGTTTATGATAGAAACAAACTTCAAATTTATCTCCCGTCCTTGTGGCTCGGATCAATTAACAAATGGATCATGACACCTTGAGGCGTTGATGACTTGGCGAAAAAAAATCCAAAATTGCAGATGTGCTGACAGCATGTTCTTTTGGAGGCACTATCAATGACCCACCAACAAAATATAGTGCCACCAAAGGAACATGCGTCGGCACAGCTGCAATTTTGGATTTTTTTATTTCTCCGTAGCAGGTGCCCTGGCCACACCTGTATACATTGAGGGCTGAAACTTGGCATGTAGTTACGGAGGGACCGTCTAATTTGCACCTGGGGTTACGAATTTTTATTAAGAAATTTTTGACACATCTTTAACACCTTTCAAAATTTGTCCGGTCCATAACTCAAAATATGTTTTAATAAACCCCAAAATTTTATTTCATATTTAGATTCATCTTAAAATTCTGCGTCTGATGGGAGAAGAAAATTTGTTAAAATTGGTTTAATTTCTGCCATAAATGGGAGTTGAAATTCCTTTGTTTACTCAACACTTCAATTTCAATAAAACTGTGAAATCCAATTCCATTGTTTCAACTTGTAATAATTATATTGATTTAACTTGTTAAATCTTTCACTATTGTTTCAACTTGCGATAATTGAATTGATTCAACTTATAAATTCCAGCTGGCTTCAATTTAATTGTAGTGTTACTATACAATGGATTAAATAAAATATAATAATATAAGGAATTTGTTGACTAAACTCAAATCACAGTGGATAACATTGCTAAAATAAATAACTAATAATATAATTTATTATCAATACATAATGAATGAATGGCATTAAACTCTAGATGGTTTATGATAGAAACAAACTTCAAATTCAACAATTGTTCCTTGTGACTCCGACCAAATAACAAATGGTTCTTCACACCTTGGGCGTTGATGACTTGTCGAAAAAGAATCCAAAATTGCAGCCTGCGCCGACAGCATGTTCCTTTGGAGGCACTATCAATAAACCACCATCAAGATATAGTGCCACCAAAGGAACATGCGTCGGCACAGGCTGCAATTTGGGATTTTTTTATTATTTTTTCTCCGTAGACGGTGCCCTGGCCAGAGCTTTATAGTTGATGGGCTGAAAGTTGGCATGTAGGTGCGATGGGATCGTCAAATTTGCACCTGGGGTTACGATTTTTTATTAACAAATTTTTGACACATCTTTAACACCTTTCAAATTTTGTCTGGTCCATAACTCAAAAATTGTTTTACTAAACCCCCAAATTTTATTTCACATTTGGATTCGCCATAATATTTTACGTCTGATGGAAGAAGAAATTTTTGAATAAAGGGGTCAATTTCTGCCATAAATGGGGGTTGAAATTTCTTTGTTTACTCACACTTCAATTTCAGTAAAAGTGTTAAATCTAATTCTATTGTTTCAACTTGTAATAATTATATTGATTTAACTTGTTAAATCCTACTCTAGTGATTCAACTTGCGATAATTATATTGATTTAACTTATAAATTCCAGCTGGCTTCTATTTAATTGTAGTATTACTATACAATGGATTAAATAAAATAATATAATATAAGGAATTTGTTGACTCAACTCAACCAACCATGGATAACATTGCTAAAATAAATTCCTGATAATATATTTTATTATCAATACATAATGAATGAATGGCATTAAACTCTTGATGGTTTATGATAGAAACTCAATTCAAATTTATCTACCGTTCCTTGTAACTCCGACCAATTAACAAATGGTTCTTCATACCTTGGGCGTTGATGACTTGGCGAAAAAAAATACAAAATTGCAGCCTGCGCCGACAGCATGTTCCTTTGGAGGCACTATCAATAAACAACCAACAAAATATAGTGCCACCAAAGGAACATGCGTCGGCACAGGCTGCAATTTTGGATTTTTTTTTTTACTGTGCCGACTATACTATAGTATAGTGGCCCAGTTCTAATCTTACTGCCTTTAATATTATTACTGTGCCGACTATACTATAGTATAGTGGCCCAGTATTGGAATCACTGCCTTTATTATTATTATTATTATTACTGTGCCGACTATACTATAGTATAGTGGCCCAGTATTAGAATCACTGCCTTTATTATTTTTATTATTACTGTGCCGACTATACTATAGTATAGTGGCCCAGTATTAGAATCACTGCCTTTATTACTGTGCCGACTATACTATAGTATAGTGGCCCAGTATTGGAATCACTGCCTTTATTATTATTATTATTATTTATATTATTATTTTTTCTCCGTAGACGGTGCCCTGGCCAGAGCTTTATGGTTGATGGGCTGAAACTTGGCATGTAGGTTCGGAGTCGACGTCTAATTTGCACCTGGGGTTACGATTTTTTATTAACAAATTTTTGACACATCTTTAACACCTTTCAAATTTTGTCTGGTCCATAACTCAAAAGTTGTTTTACTAAACCCCCAAATTTTATTTCACATTTGGACTCGCCATAGAATTCTGCGTCTGATGGGACAAGAAAGTTTCGCATAAAGGGGTCAATTTCTGCCATAAATTGGCGTTGAAATTTCTTTGTTTACTCACACTTCAATTTCAGTAAAACTGTGAAATCTAATTCCATTGTTTCAACTTGTAATAATTATATTGATTTAACTTGTTAAATCCTACTCTATTGATTCAACTTGCGATAATTATATTGATTCAACTTATAAATTCCAGCTGGCTTCTATTTAATTGTAGCATTACTATACAATGGATTAAATTAAATTAATTTATATAAGGAATTTGTTGACTTTACTCAACTAACCGTGGATAACATTGCTAAAATAAATAACTAATAATTTAATTTATTATCATTAAGTCATGAATGAATGGCATTAAACTAAAGATGGTTTATGATAGAACCGTTAAGATTTTACATTCCACAACAACGACAGATTAAGTGATTATATTTATTTCGGCGAGAATATTCTTTTTGCACAATTAATGTACTGACGTAATTTATTATAATTAATTCCTTTTGTATTTAACTTATAGAATTTTCCAATTGGATTATTGGGGTTATCGAGTGCGCTGAATTCAAATATGATAGTGAAATTCGATTTAAATTAATAATAAGTGCAAATAATTGAACTGTATTTATTTTGCTGTACATAATAATGGTGTTAAATTATTAATTTATTAATTAAATATTTATACTAATTAGGTAAATTTCATTAATCTCAGAGATGATACAAGATAGAAACAAACTTTCAATTTATCAATTGGTCCTTATGCCAGGTACCACCTATACAAGTGGGTCTTGACACCTTGAGGTGATGATGACATCGTTAAAAAAATGTATTTTTACAATTTTGTGAATTAAATAATTCGCATGGGTTGGTTGGAGTTGGGTGAATACCCAACACGCACTTAAAAAATGCTGAGTCATCACAGATTATATTCTACTGAAACTTGAATATCTCTCAAATGAATTGAGCTAAATGGAAACTTCCACCACTCTAAGGGTCGTTGCCTACTGAAACACCTTTCTGAAATAATTTAACACCTTCATAGTGATGATGACTAGGCGAAAAAAAATCCAAAATTGCAGCTAGTGCTGACAGCATGTTCCTTTGGAGGCACTATCAATAAACCACCACCAAAATATAGTGCCACCAAAGGAACATGCGTCGGCACAGCTGCAATTTTGGATTTTTATTATTTTTATTATTATTATTTTTTTCTCCGTAGACGGTGCCCTGGCCACAGCTTTATAGTTGATGGGCTTAAACTTTGCAAGTAGGTGCGATGGGACCGTCTAATTTGCACCTGGGGTAACGATTTCTGATTAAGAAATTTTTGACACATCTTTAACACCTTTCAAATTTTGTCTGGTCCATAACTCAAAAATTCTTTTACTAAACCCCCAAATTTTATTTCATATTTGGATTCACCATAAAATTCTGCGTCTGATGGGTGAAGAAAATTTTCAATAAATGGTTTAATTTCTGCCATAAATGGGGGTTGAAATTTCTTTGTTTACTCACACTTCAATTTCAGTAAAAGTGTTAAATCTAATTCCATTGTTTCAACTTGTAATAATTATATTGATTTAACTTGTTGAATCCTACTCTAGTGATTCAACTTGCGATAATTATATTGATTCAACTTATAAATTCCAGCTGGCTTCTATTTAATTGTAGCATTACTATACAATGGATTAAATTAAATTAATTTATATAAGGAATTTGTTGACTTTACTCAACTCACCGTGGATAACATTGCTAAAATAAATAACTAATAAATTAATTTATTATCAATAAGTAATGAATGAATGGCATTAAACTAAAGATGGTTTATGATAGAACCGTTAAGATTTTACATTCCACAACAACGACAGATAAAGTGATTATATTTATTTCGCGAGAATATTCTTGCACAATTAATGTACTGACGTAATTTATTATAATTAATTCCTTTTGTATTTAACTTATAGACGGTTCCAATTGGATTATTGGGGTTATCGAGTGCGCTGAATTCAAATATGATAGTGAAATTCGATTTAAATTAATAATAAGTGCAAATAATTGAACTTTATTTATTTTGCTGTACATAATAGTGATGTTAAATTATTAATTTATTAATTAAATATTTATACTAATTAGCTAAATTTCATTAATCTCAGAGATGATACAAGATAGAAACAAACTTTAAATTTATCAATTGGTCCTTATGCCACGTACCACCTATACAAGTGGGTCTTGACACCTTGAGGTGATTATGACATCGTCAAAAAAATGTATTTTTACAATTTTTTAAATTCGATATTTAAAATGGGTTAGTTGATGTTGGGTGATGACCCAACACACACATAAAAAATGCTGAGTCATCAGCTATTATATTCTACTCAAACTTGAATATCTCTAAAATTATATGAACTAAATGGATACTTCCACCACTCTAAGGGTCGATGCCTTCTGTAACACCTTTTTGAAATAATTTAACACCTTCATAGTGATGATGACATGGCGAAAAAAAAATCCAAAATTGCAGCATGCGCCGACAGAATGTTCTTTTGGAGGCACTATAAATAAACAACCAACAAAATATAGTGGCACCAAAGGAACATGCGTCAGCACAGGCTGCAATTTTGGATTTTTATTATTATTATTTTTATTTCTCCGTAGCAGGTGCCCTGGCCACACCTGTATACATTGAGGGCTGAAACTTGGCATGTAGTTACGGAGGGACCGTCTAATTTGCACCTGGGGTTACGAATTTTTATTAAGAAATTTTTGACACATCTTTAACACCTTTCAAAATTTGTCTGGTCCATAACTCAAAATATGTTTTAATAAACCCCAAAATTTTATTTCATATTTAGATTCATCTTAAAATTCTGCGTCTGATGGGAGAAGAAAATTTGTTAAAATTGGTTTAATTTCTGCCATAAATGGGAGTTGAAATTCCTTTGTTTACTCAACACTTCAATTTCAATAAAACTGTGAAATCCAATTCCATTGTTTCAACTTGTAATAATTATATTGATTTAACTTGTTAAATCTTTCACTATTGTTTCAACTTGCGATAATTGAATTGATTCAACTTATAAATTCCAGCTGGCTTCAATTTAATTGTAGTGTTACTATACAATGGATTAAATAAAATATAATAATATAAGGAATTTGTTGACTAAACTCAAATCACAGTGGATAACATTGCTAAAATAAATAACTAATAATATAATTTATTATCAATACATAATGAATGAATGGCATTAAACTCTAGATGGTTTATGATAGAAACAAACTTCAAATTCAACAATTGTTCCTTGTGACTCCGACCAAATAACAAATGGTTCTTCACACCTTGGGCGTTGATGACTTGGCGAAAAAAAAATCAAAAATTGCAGCCTGGCCGACAGCATGTTCCTTTGGAGGCACTATCAATAAACAACCAACAAAATATAGTGCTACCAAAGGAACATGCGTCGGCACAGGCTGCAATTTTGGATTTTTTTTTATTATTATTTTTTTTATTTTTTCTCCGTAGACGGTGCCCTGGCCAGAGCTTAATTGTTGATGGGCTTAAACTTGGCATGTAGGTGCGATGGGACCGTCTAATTTGCACCTGGGGTTACGATTTTTGATTAACAATTTTTTTACACATCTTTAACACCTTTCAAAATTTGTCTGGTCCATAACTCAAAAGATATTTTACTAAACCCCCAAATTTTATTTCACATTTGGATTCACCATAAAATTCTGCGTCTGATGGGAGAAGAAAACTTTTAATAAAGAGTTTTATTTCTGCCATAAATGGGGGTTGAAATTTCTTTGTTTACTCACACTTCAATTTCAGTAAAACTGTGAAATCTAATTCCATTGTTTCAACTTGTAATAATTATATTGATTTAACTTGTTAAATCTTTCACTATTGTTTCAACTTGCGATAATTAAATTGATTCAACTTATAAATTCCAGCTGGCTTCTATTTAATTCTAGTATTACTATACAATGGATTAAATAAATTATAATAATATAAGGAATTTGTTGACTCAACTCAAACAACCGTGGATAACATTGCTAAAATAAATTACTAATAATATAATTTATTATCAATACATAATGAATGAATGGCATTAAACTCTTGATGGTTTATGATAGAAACTAACTTCAAATTTATCTACCGTTCCTTGTAACTCCGACCAATTAACAAATGGTTCTTCACACCTTGGGCGTTGATGACTTGGCGAAAAAAAATACAAAATTGCAGCCTGCGCCGACAGCATGTTCCTTTGGAGGCACTATCAATAAACAACACAAAAATATAGTGCCACCAAAGGAACATGCGTCGGCACAGGCTGCAATTTTGGATTTTTTTTTTTTTTTCCGTAGACGGTGCCCTGGCCAGAGCTTTATAGTTGATGCTCTGAAACTTGGCATGTAGGTGCGATGGGACCGTATAATTTGCACCTGGGGTTACGATTTTATATTAAGAAATTTTTGACACATCTTTAACACCTTTCAAAATTTGTCTGGTCCATAACTCAATAAATGTTTTACTAAACCCCCAAATTTTATTTCACATTTGGATTCACCATAAAATTCTGCGTCTGATGGGAGAAGAGATTTTTCAATAAAGTGTTTAATTTCTGCCACAAATGGGGATGAAATTTCTTTGTTTACTCACACTTCAATTTCAATAAAACTGTGAAATCTAATTCCATTGTTTCTACTTGTAAAATCCAAAATTGCAGCCTGTGCCGACGCATGCTCCTTTGGTGGCACTATATTTTGTTGGTAGTTTATTGATAGTGCCTCCAAAGAAACATTCTGTCGGCGCAAGCTGCAATTTTGGATTTTTTTTTTTTTCGCCAATTCATCATCACTATAAAGGTGTTAAATTATTTCAGAAAGGTGTTTCAGAATGCTACGACCCTTAGAGTGGTGGAAGTTTCCATTTAGTTCACTTCATTTTAGAGATATTCAAGTTTGAGTAGAATATAATAGCTAATGACTCAGCATATTTTATGTGAGTGTTGGGTCATCACCCAACATCAACTAACCTATTTTAAATATCGAATTAGCAAAATTGTAAAAACACATTTTTTTAACGATGTCATCATCACCTCAAGGTGTCAAGACCCACTTGTATAGGTGGCACGTGCCATAAGGACCAATTGATAAATTTAAAGTTTGTTTCTATCTTCTATGATCTCTGAGATTTATGATATTTAATTAATTAGTATAAATAATTATTAATAATATTTATAATTTAACACCAATTTCAATGTCAACTTATATTTATTAAGTTTAATTATTTTGTCATAAATAATTAATTAATTAATTTGGCTATCAAATTTCAATTCCGCATACTCGATAACCCCTAATAAACAAATTGGGAGCATCTATATAAGTCATATACTGACTTAATTAATTATTATTAATTACGTCAGTATATTAACAAGTGCAAGAGTATTCTTGCAGAAGGAAATATAATCACATAATCTGTCTTTGTTATGGAATGTAGAATCTTAGTTTTCAATTGGAAAATAGAAGCCCACTCGATCTCACAAGTTGAATCAATATAATAATAACGAGTTGAAACAATAGAATTAGATTTAACACTTTCAATTGTACTGAAGTGTAAGTAAACAAAGGAAACTTGCAACTCAATTGTGGCACAAACAAAGTACAATTTGAAAATTCGTGCACTGTGAAAAGGTGTAGAATTTAATTCTCTATCGAATGCATATAAATTTGATTTTCGGGTACTATTTATTGTTCCTGTTTCAATATTAAACAGGTGAAAAAATGTGTCCAAAAAAATGTATTAAAAAATCGTGACCCCAGGTGCACATCTGTAACCCATGAGACACATATCCTGGAAATTTTGGCTCTTAGTTAATTAAACTCTGTTCTGTGGAGAGGATACGGAAGGATAATATACCAAAGTAGTAAGATTAGAACTGGGCCACTATACTATAGTATAGTCGGCACAGTAATAATATACCAAAGCACTAAGACCAATACTGGGCCACTATACTATAGTATAGTCGGCACAGTAATAATATACCAAAGCACTAAGACCAATACTGGGCCACTATACTATAGTATAGTCGGCACAGTAATAATTATATTGATTTAACTTGTTAAATCCTACTCTAGTGATTCAACTTGCGATAATTAAATTGATTTAACTTATAAATTGCAGCTGGCTTCTATTTAATTGTAGTATTACTATTTAATGAATTAAAACAAATTAAATTAAATAATGAATTTGTTGACTTAATTCAACTTAACCGTGGATAACATTGCTAAAATAAATTACTAATAATATATTGTATTATCAATACAAAATGAATGAATGGCATTAAACTCTAGATTGTTTATGATAGAAACAAATTTCAAAGTAAACAATCGTTCCTTGTGACTCCGACCAATTAACAAATGGTTCTTCACACCTTGGGCGTTGATGACTTGACGAAAAAAAATCCAAAATTGCAGCCTGCGCCGACAGCATGTTCCTTTGGAGGCACTATCAATAAACCATCAACAAAATATAGTGCCACCAAAGGAACATGCGTCGGCACAGGCTGCAATTTTGGATTTTTTTACTAGAATGAAAAAATATTCTAGGGTGATTTTGCAAAATCAACGAATAAAATATGTCGATTTTATAAAATCAACATTTTTAATTAGTTGATTTTGTAAAATCGACATTTTAAATTAGTTGATTTTGTAATATCGACATTCTGAAATGTCGATTTTACAAAATCAACATTTCAGAATGTCGATTTTACAAAATCATCTAATTTAAAATGTTGATTTTGTAAAATCAACATTCTGAAATGTCGATTTTACAAAATCAACTAATTTAAAATGTCGATTTTATAAAATCAACTATTTTACAAATTAAGCTTAAGTTTGTATGTTGATTTTACAAAATCGACATTTTGGATGTTGATTTTGTAAAATCGACTATTTGACAAAATCGACATAACATATACACAGTTATTTAAAAAATAGTCAAACAATGATTAAATTAAAAATAAACCTAGGGCTAGCTTCCAAATGTTTGAAAGGAAATAAAGTATACTGAAACGAATTCAATTATTCAAATTTTTGTTTTTAATATTTATTGTCTACTGAAATGCGAGACCGCGTAGTGGTTGAATTATCTGTTAAGAAGCGACCGAGACCGAAGGGATCGTATACTGAAAATAGGCTTGATAAATAAGTAATTTATCAAAAAAATAAATATCTCTGATATTCACAACTTTTCGTGAAGATACTAGTAGCTATGTAGCAATACAAATTCTTTGGATACATCGATGTGAGTTGAGAGGCAGTTGTTGATACTAGTGTCGCACCACCATGAAAAATATATCCGTATATTGGAAGAAAGTATGTTTAGAGTTTGACTATAAATATAACAGAGGTATTAATAGTGAAGGTTTAGTAGGTGTATATTACTATATACAGTACACCATCGCTCTGGGTTTCATCCCAGCTCGTGCGATGCGCCTCCAGGCGCGTAATTTTAAGGAAAACTTTTCTAGGCGCGCGAAAATCGAGAGATGCTTAAATCTCGATTGTTGTGTGTGCGTTTGTTTGTTTGTGTGTTTGTCCGGATTATATTAGAGTGATGGGGGATAGAAAGCGCAATTAATATATGAGATATAAACTAACTTTCAAATGTTATAATTTGTAAAAAAATGTTATGATAGGTAAACAAGTATGCTGAACACGAATTTCGCATTTATAAATTTTTAATATGAATATTTCTTGTTGTTGTTTACACAAAAAGGTAAACAAATTAATGGAAATTCAAAATCAACCTAGAAGTTAGCTTTCAACGGGTATGATAGGTAAACAAGTATTCTGAACACGAATTTCGCATTATAAATTTCCAACATGAATATTTATTGTTGTTGTTTACACAAAATAGGTAAACAAATTATTGAAATTAATAATCTTCCTACAAGTTAGCTTTCAACGGGTATTATAGGTAAATAAGTATGCTGAACACGAATTTCGCGTTTATAAATTTATAATATGAATATTTGTTGTTATTGTTTATCAAAAATAGGTAAACAAATTGATGAAATTTCAAATCAACCTAGAAGTTAGCTTTCAACGGGTATCATAGGTAAACAACTATGCTGTACACGAATTTTGCGTTTATAAATTTAGAATATGAAAAACAAGTTAAAAAAATTGAAATCTTATGAAGCGATCTATATAACGTCCCTTTCAACCATTATGCATGGCAGAAAGGGTGAAGTGCAAGACCGCATAGCAGTCGTTAACTTGAGGTGCGTAGCACCGATCTGTTGCAAAGCGACCGAGACCGAAGGTCTCGTAATTATATATTACATTATAATTATAAATGAATAAGCCTCAGGCAGTATTTAAGTAGTATACTACGTATATGTTTAGTTTGGATTTAAAATGTTTGGAAAAGTTTGGTTGAGATTATCGGGGTCTCAATTTATAAAGGCCTAAAGAAAACGTAGTACTTCACTAATCCGAACGAATTCACTAATCGGAACAGAAATATTTTGAATCGGAACACCCCTATTCGGATTAGCAGGGTGTAGTGTATATAGTATGAGCCCTTCGATCTCGGTCCCTTTGCGACAGATCGTTGCTACGCACCTCAGTTTAACAGCCGATATGCGGCCTTACTCATCAATTAACAATTGATTACATAGTTAGTAAATATTTGACATAGTTATATACATCCTTTAAACCAATTTCCTTACTTATAATTTGTTTATTTATAATTCCCGTTGAAAGCTAACTTCTGGGTTGATTTTGAATTTTCATTAATTTGTTTACCTATTTGTGTTAACAATAATAATAAATATTCATGTTAGAACTTTATAAATGCGAAATTAGAGTTCAGCATACTTGTTTACATATAATACTCGTTGAAAGATATCTTCTAGGTTGATTTTGAATTTTAGATAATTTGTTTACATACATAGGTATATTTGTGTAAACAGCAACAACAAATATTAATAACATAATTGTAAATTCCGAATTCGAAATCAGCATACAATATTTCCTTGAATAGTAGCCCCCCTCGAATAATCGCTCCCTTG
Organism: Hexactinellida sp. DTS-2022; assembly: GCA_028753945.1. Taxonomy (NCBI): domain Eukaryota; kingdom Metazoa; phylum Porifera; class Hexactinellida; species Hexactinellida sp. DTS-2022. Next base: position 673,085 of record JAPNXP010000011.1, on the reverse strand, counting down.
AATAATCGCCACCCCTAGAGGGGGCAGGAAATTAATAATCGCCCCGGCTACTATTCAAGGCAATACGGTACTTGTTTACCTATTAAAACATTTGGAACTTAGTCTCAATCTCAATTCTAAGTGCGGTTTCTATTCCCCCATCACTTTAATATGGGAAAACACACAAAAACAAACGACAATCGAGTTTTAATAATATAGACAAATAGCTTATTTAACACTAGGTTAGTTCTAATACTCAGTTAGATTTGTTATTCCTGTTATACTTTTCACTGTGTACAGAATGTAAGTATTCAGTTTTTCCTTTTACATACTTAGTTTTTTCAATTTAAACTATAGCAAGTTGGAATCGCTTAGGATTTGCAATTTCTGAATCTAGCCTGAGTTATCATCGTATGACTGGGATATGGCCAACAGAGTAATTTATATTTGCGCAGCAGTAGCTTTCTGGTGGATAGCAAACACAATCGCGACCATATACTCAAAGAATGTTATGAATAGAGGAAAAGAAACAACTTCCGATGTTTGGGAAGTATCGAATGCTTTCTTGGATTTCAGGTGGTTAGAATTAACCCTGTTACAACATGTGTTGGGAGGTGTTATTGGGTTTACCTGGTTAATACTGTTCAATGGAAAATCTCTCTATCCCGAAACAAAGATTCCAAAATTGGATATATTTTTCGCGTCACTAGGTAATGCAGTCGGAAACCTTGCAACCAACGCAGCCTACTCTTTCGTAAGTTCCAGTTCGGTACAGATTTTGAAAGGAATTGAACCACTTGTTACATTTGTTTTATCTATATTTCTCTACAGAACTAGAGGTGTGTTTACAATTGAAATTCTTATCTCTGTCCTAATGATTTGTGTTGGTGCTTCATCTTTTGTTGTATGGGATTCTAGTTTCAATGTTTGGGGCGTTGTTGCAGCTCTAACTTCGGATATTGCTTTCCCTTATAGGAATATATTTCTGAAGAGAGTATCTTGGGAGAGTCCCTTACAGAAATATACATTCATATCCTTGTTAAGTGCTTTGTTTATACTACCTGCTTTTCTGTTTAAATTGATAATCATCCAAACACTTTCAAATAGCAATATTCAATATGGAATTACTTCTTCACTGTTCCATTTTATATACAACTTGGCTTCAATTAGCGTACTAGAAAACGTTACTCCACTAACTCATTCAATTCTAAATCTTTCAAAAAGGATGTTTGTAGTAATCTTAAACATAATCTATTTCTCAACGCCCCTATCCAGGGCGATGTTATTTGGTCTCTTGACTTTCTTCATTGGCATAGTCCTATTCCAAATGTATAACAATAAGAATATCAAGACTAAAATATTTCAATTGAGAATGCTAAAAAATGGCATTGTTACAGTAATCCTAATTGGTTTTTCAATTGTCATATGTTTACTGTTTATAAGAGGCATCGAAATGCAAGCTAGTGAGAGTAAAGATACACATATAATGAGAAGCAATGATAAGATATTAACTGTGTGGTTGCATAATGATCCAATCCCTGAAGATGTTGTAAGCAATGTGAAGTCTTTCCTGAACCATGGCAGTTATCTTGATGTATATTGTGGGACGACACAGTGTATCAACGCATTCCAACCGTTACCAGCGGATGAAAGCATTTCTGTCCAGTTCCTAGACATCAGTAGGATTGTACAGAATACGCCGTTTGAGAGCTGGTTCGCCCGACAAGTTTACCATAAGATCCTAACAGGGAGAAACTTTGAGAATCACCTCTATGAAGTGGTTAAAATATCGCTTTTGTGGCACCATGGTGGCATATTCCTGAGTCCAACTTTAGCACTTCTAAATGGCCAGTATCTACCTGTAACCAAAAATGACTCATGGATATCATTTGGAACGGATACTTTGGATGGAAACCTTCGGAACGCTCTTGATATTTCCTTCTTCACTATAGGTCATCCGATGTTAAAAAAACTCGCCACAGACTTTGTCAATAACTACCCAAGCGAAGGAAACGATGACTTAAGCAATTGGCCAGTAGAATACAATTATCGAAAGGTGTTAATGGATTCTATTACTGAGTCATGTGGAGGCAAGATTATGTGTATTAATAAGTACGTCATTGAGGCACAAGTTTTGGATGCAGAATTAGCGAAAACATTTCTATGTCGCTTTGGTGCACTTAGTTATGACACAAGAGCGGAATATGCAGGTACAGCAAACCTTGGTGACGAAATACAAAGTTTCCCTGGGATTCAATTTCTTCCGTATATTGACACATTTATGGACCGAGAGGAATTAATCTCTCCTTTCAGAGAGCCAACAATTATCTTCTTTAATGCTTGGTGGGGAGATAGTAGGATTAATTTTCCACCCCCGGAAAACATCGATCTAATTGCACTAGGGATGCACTTCGCCTCGAGTATTAGGGACAGTAACAATATACTTGAGTTTGTTAAAAATTCAAAGTCCATCATCGGTAGTAGAGATATGGACACTTACAAATGGTTAAAATCTATTGGCGTGGAAACCTTTTTCTCTAGCTGTCTTACACTGTTGACCAGGAGCCCAACAGGTATCAGAAAAAACCCCAAATCTATTTATTTAGTTGATGTGAGAGAAGAGTTTCTCAATTTGATTCCACCTGAAGTAAGAGATACTGCAATTACTTATGACCAGGATGCTCCATTAGGAATCGTGAAATTTCGATTCAAGCTATTTAAGAGTGCTTTTGAAAGGATTGAGACTTTTTCTCAATGTAAATTAGTAATTACACAAAGAATACATGCTGCACTTCCAGCTGCTGCAATGGGTATTCCTGTAATATTTATAAACACCAATGCAATGCCAGGAGGCGGGGGCTCAAATATATCAATGTCGGAACGTACAGTGGGATTGATAGATTATTTCCATACAGTAAATACTTATTCTTTCTCTAAGGAACAAATAACAGATTTTTTTCTTAATTTTGACTATTCTTCTCCTCCACATAATCCGAATATCAATCTGTTAATGAAAGTTAGAACTGTAAATTGGAACATCATACGTCAGAAACAACCACTTTATGATGCAGCAAGGAAATTTGGTTTGTTACCCTTTCCATCACTAAGAGTTCAGGACAATGAACTTGTGTTCCATTTCGTTTTTACTTCTTCAAGAAATTCTTTTATTTTTGATAATTCACCTTCTTTATCACATTGTCAAACCAATTTGAGAAATCGAAGGAGTATTGAATCGGTGTTTTACCATCACCCACTGTCAAGAATTATTATCCATACAAACACACTGTATCAAACTGATTTTCAAGTGTACACTGAGTCGGGTTATAGGATAGAAGTGTTAAATTATGAGTTGAAGAAAATGTTTAAGATGTCACGAATGGTAATAGAAATTGATTCTGCTATAATTCAAGGAATCGAAAAATTGGACAATTGGCCTCTGTTTGAGAAATATATCGTGCAACTCTTGGTGCTGTACCAATCGGGAGGTGTCTATTTGAACACAGACACTTTTCTTTTATTGCCAATTGAAGCTATTGCTTGGAATTCATTTTCTTTTGTCGAAAACAATGCAGCAGAGTTTCTTACCTTTATGAAATTTGAAGAAAAACATTCAATCATAAAATATCTCTTAAACGATATTATTACAAGTTTCAATTTAACTAAAAACTACTTCATTGATTCTCAAAAATTGTGGAGTAATTGGGCCAATGGAAATATTGGAAAGGTCAATGTACTACAAATTACAGAAACAATAGACTGTAACATCGAATTTAATGGGAAAACAAATGAGAACAATTTTTCACTACTAACTGTTAATGATGAACTTATTGAACAGTTTGGAAGGAGTGAAACAAAATGCAGTATTTGGGAATGGATCAATCTAAAGCAGTGTATCTTGTGTAATGAAATTTATTAATCATTGCATAGTTTTACTTTTGAATAATGTAATTAGGTGTGATTGTTTGTAACTGTATATATGTACATATATTATACACTGTTTTGTTGTCAGCGAATCGGAGGTGAAATAAGAAACTCTAGTACACCAATCAATGGAAATAATTGGTCGTAAATTTCCTGATTATGTCCTCTATTCTACTTGTTCATTTACAAACTACTTTATTATTTGCAACTTGTGCTGTTATACATAATTCAATGAACCACTATTCTTCTTATTGCAAACTCATAAAGTTTGTTCTTCCATATTCCATAGCATCATTAATGTCATGAACTATTAAATTTTCATATTTCTATCTCTTAGAGGGCGCGAATTATGTACGATTAAGTGAATTTTCAAGGTTCACGAAATGTGACGATGACATCATAATTGTCGAGGTGTGATAAAATTTGAGTGGTAACCTCAACTTGTTGGCGGGTTCCAAAAGTTACCACTATATGCCAAAAATCACATTTGGATACCGCCCAGTTTCTTATTACTGTGGTTGCCGGTATAAGCACATCGTCGGGAACTGCACTTAATGTGCTTATAACGTATAACCGACATCAAATATACAGGGTATATGGCAACCGTTTTCCAACATAGAGTGCATATATCCGATATGTTCTTATAACCGGTGTGTCCGACATCTACTGTACATATACGTATATCTTATGTCGATTTTGTCAAATGTTGTTTTACAAAATCAACATGTCGATTTTACAAAATCGACATCCAAACTGAACTTTAATTTGTAAAAATAGTTTATTTTGTAAAATCAACATTTGACAAATCGATTTTACAAAACCAAACAATAAAATATGTTGATTTTGTAAATCAAATATTTTCAGAATGTTGATTTTGTAAGATCAACATATTTTATTAGTTGATGTTGTAAAATCGATAATCTGAAATGTTGATTTTGTAAAATCGACATTTCAGAATGTCGATTTTACAAAATCAACTAATAAATAATGTTGAATTTATAAAATCGACATATTTAATTTGTTGAAACGACAGTCTACTCTATATTTGAGCAGAGTATGCTATACTATAACTTCACAGTGATAACTTATATACTAATTATATAAGTTAGCTTACCTTATTATAGGAAATTAACGCGCCATGTATTAACACGAAGGAAATTAACGCTCCATGAAATTAACGCGAAGGAAATTAACGCGATTTGGAGAAATTCGCGTTAATTTCATGGCGCGTTAATTTCCTATAATAAGGTAATTGCAATGGTGGAACCAGGGGGAGGGGGGACCCTCTCGGATACCACGGTGCTTAACATGGCTCTGCTGGGCGAGAGCGGGTGGAGTGGGGAAGACCTGCTGATCTGGCGATTCAAGTACAACTGCCAGGGCCGGCGGAGCTGTTATATAGTGGTCAGGCCATGCTTGACCTGCCTGACTAGTGACGTAAGAATGGTCGGGCTATTGGCCTGACCATTTGATAAAAGTGGTCAGGCCATGGCCTGACCGGCCTGATCGCTTCCGCCGCCCCTGCAACTGCTACATAGAGAATGTATCCTGCGACACTGTGGGGGAGTTTGAGGACGTGCCATTCGATGTGCCGACCCGCGACAACAAGGAGCAGCGCATGACTATCCGCCTGCACGATACGGCCGGGATGGAGGCCAACGCGAGTAGCATCACTTCCAACTTCTACAGGTTAGGGGAGCCGTTGGGATTAGTATACTCTTCTAATGATATGTAGCGCTTTCAACCAATGTGTGATAGACCACCCTTTTTGTATTATAAATGGTAAGAAATGTGAAGTAGGAGTATAATTTTCGTAAATTTGGTATTCTGTAAAAGTTTACGTACAAACTAGATAATTCATATGTTTAGTAAATCTATATTCTGCACTTTCTGTGAAAACAGTAGAACCTCGTTAGTAGGAACAACAAGGGACCGTCATAATGCGTTCGCCTTATCCGGAATTCGTATTAACCAATATCATTTGATTGAAGATGCTTTGAAGGGTATTATAGTGTTCGTATTAATTAACCGTGTTCCTACTAACTAGTCAGCTGACTATTCGTCCGTAGACACAAAGAGGGATTTATCTTCACGTGGGAACATAACCAAAGAGGAGACATATCGTAGACTGAGCTCCTGGGAGGATCAGGTACACAACTACTATCCGGACCACAGATTCCCAGCCTAAATAGTGGTCGCTAACAAGGCAGAGAACGAGGCAATGGACACCAGGACGTACGAACAGTGCCTTGAGGACTACAAACGCAAGAAGATCGCCTGCTTTAATACGAGCGCTATGACCGCTATGAACGTGAGTCAGCTTTCGAGGAGCTAATCTCCCAAACGGGGACAGCATACAAGGACAGAACAGCAGCTAGTCCCGAAAATAGTGTGGCTCTTACAAACAGCGAAATACCAGACCACCCAGGCAGAAGGAACTGCTGTAATAAGTAATATAACCAGTGTTGTTGTTGTTGTTGTTGTTGTTGTTGTTGTTGTTGTTGTTGTTGTTGTTGTTGTTGTTTTGAATTCTGGTTCTTATATTTATAATGTTTTCGCGGTAATACTATCCTAGTGATCAGCTGATTGCTCATAATAGACAGGTAACACCTCCAATAGTAATAGAGTCGTTTCTTCTATTTCTAGAATATAAGTCGTTAGTAGGACACCAGGGGCCCGTATAAATATGTTCCTTACCCAAAATATGTCAATAAGTATCAAAGTATTATTACTTATTAACCTTGACTAATAACTAACATTATACAAACGAGAGCTTGTACCAGTGTATTATACAGGCATTTGTAAATACGGTCATAATCCTGGTCTGATCCAATTTCAATACGCCTAAATCACAAATTGATGTTACGGTATAGGAGAGGATTCCATATTTTCGCGCTCATAATTAATATATACCTAAAATCATACTCCCATAAAAGCGTCTCGGCTCCCATATAATCCCAGCTGTGCTACAGCCGCTAGCTATAGCCTCGGCGCTCCCCTACTACAACGTATTGGTGTTGGGCCCGTATACGGTCGGGAAGACCAGCATCGAGAGCTGGCTGGCCGGCGACTCGGAGAGAAACGAGAGGTCCGAAAAGGCGCTGTTCGACTAGGAGTACTGTTGCGTCTGATTTTAACTCGCGTCTGATTTTAACTCGTTACTATAGCAGTACCATGGATACTTTTTTACCCGTCTGATTTTAACTCGTTCTTGATAACTTGCATAGTAATACTACTTGCAGTAATATATTGAGCCTATACAATAAAATACAGTTCGTCTGATTTTAACTCGTTCTTGATTACTTAGTAATACTTTCAGTACTATATTGAGAATTATACTATTCATAACAGTTCCAAACATAAATTCTTCTCAATAATTAATTTATCTTCATTTTAATTTCTATTTCAAAACCTTTTTGTCATTTAAACCTGTTTCATTGGATTTTGTATTATAATTTATATTATTTTAGATAATATTTCTTTCTGCTCCAGGCATCTTCCAAATTATTGCAATGTACTATCCCAACGGTCTCAACATGTCTACTGTTAATTAATACGATCCCATTAGATTATTAAAATAAATGATGATTAGTAAACCCAACCCAAACTAAATATAACTACATAGAATCATAGATCATATATGCTTATACATATACTATATAACAAGGTTTGCAATACGATATCAGCGGAAATATATTACAAAATACACTTATTTATGATACAATTTACAAAAGCATATACAAAATAAATGGCTAGAGGGAAGAATTATTAGTTAGCCTATAAATAAATACACAGACACAGTTTAGACAGGACACACACAATACAACAGCTACACTATACCTGTACCGCTATAACCTAGCTGATAATACTCTCCTAACCCTAAGCTGGTGGTGAATTCCAGATAGCAGATACTCATATATAGCGTAACTATTGTAATTATAATACTAAACTATATAAACCAGACACACACAATACAACAGCTACACTATACCAGTACCGCTATAACCTAGCTGATAATACTCTCCTAACCCTAAGCTGGTGGTGAATTCCAGATAGCAGGTACTCATATATAGCGTAACTATTGTAATTACAATACTAAATTATATAAACCAGACACACACAATACAACAGCTACACTATACCAGTACCGCTATAACCTAGCTGATATACTCTCCTAACCCTAAGCTGGTGGTGAATTCCAGATAGCAGGTACTTTTATATAGCGTAACTATTGTAATTACAATACTAAATTATATAAACCAGACACACACAATACAACAGCTACACTATACCAGTACCGCTATAACCTAGCTGATAATACTCTCCTAACCCTAAGCTGGTGGTGAATTCCAGATAGCAGATACTCATATATAGCGTAACTATTGTAATTATAATACTAAACTATATAAACCAGACACACACAATACAACAGCTACACTATACCAGTACCGCTATAACCTAGCTGATAATACTCTCCTAACCCTAAGCTGGTGGTGAATTCCAGATAGCAGGTACTTTTATATAGCGTAACTATTGTAATTACAATACTAAATTATATAAACCAGACACACACAATACAACAGCTACACTATACCAGTACCGCTATAACCTAGCTGATAATACTCTCCTAACCCTAAGCTGGTGGTGAATTCCAGATAGCAGGTACTTTTATATAGCGTAACTATTGTAATTACAATACTAAATTATATAAACCAGACACACACAATACAACAGCTACACTATACCAGTACCGCTATAACCTAGCTGATATACTCTCCTAACCCTAAGCTGGTGGTGAATTCCAGATAGCAGGTACTCATATATAGCGTAACTATTGTAATTACAATACTAAATAATATAAACCAGACACACACAATACAACAGCTACACTATACCAGTACCGCTATAACCTAGCTGATATACTCTCCTAACCCTAAGCTGGTGGTGAATTCCAGATAGCAGGTACTCATATATAGCGTAACTATTGTAATTACAATACTAAATAATATAAACCAGACACACACAATACAACAGCTACACTATACCAGTACCGCTATAACCTAGCTGATATACTCTCCTAACCCTAAGCTGGTGGTGAATTCCAGATAGCAGGTACTCATATATAGCGTAACTATTGTAATTACAATACTAAATAATATAAACCAGACACACACAATACAACAGCTACACTATACCAGTACCGCTATAACCTAGCTGATATACTCTCCTAACCCTAAGCTGGTGGTGAATTCCAGATAGCAGGTACTCATATATAGCGTAACTATTGTAATTACAATACTAAATAATATAAACCAGACACACACAATACAACAGCTACACTATACCAGTACCGCTATAACCTAGCTGATATACTCTCCTAACCCTAAGCTGGTGGTGAATTCCAGATAGCAGGTACTCATATATAGCGTAACTATTGTAATTACAATACTAAATAATATAAACCAGACACACACAATACAACAGCTACACTATACCAGTACCGCTATAACCTAGCTGATATACTCTCCTAACCCTAAGCTGGTGGTGAATTCCAGATAGCAGGTACTCATATATAGCGTAACTATTGTAATTACAATACTAAATAATATAAACCAGACACACACAATACAACAGCTACACTATACCAGTACCGCTATAACCTAGCTGATATACTCTCCTAACCCTAAGCTGGTGGTGAATTCCAGATAGCAGGTACTCATATATAGCGTAACTATTGTAATTACAATACTAAATAATATAAACCAGACACACACAATACAACAGCTACACTATACCAGTACCGCTATAACCTAGCTGATAATACTCTCCTAACCCTAAGCTGGTGGTGAATTCCAGATAGCAGGTACTTTTATATAGCGTAACTATTGTAATTACAATACTAAATTATATAAACCAGACACACACAATACAACAGCTACACTATACCAGTACCGCTATAACCTAGCTGATATACTCTCCTAACCCTAAGCTGGTGGTGAATTCCAGATAGCAGGTACTCATATATAGCGTAACTATTGTAATTACAATACTAAATTATATAAACCAGACACACACAATACAACAGCTACACTATACCAGTACCGCTATAACCTAGCTGATAATACTCTCCTAACCCTAAGCTGGTGGTGAATTCCAGATAGCAGGTACTCATATATAGCGTAACTATTGTAATTACAATACTAAATTATATAAACCAGACACAGCTCAGACAAAACACATACATCAGTCGATTCTGCTGAATTGGGTGAACTACCCTAGGAAAGTTACCCAATTAAGCGGAGTCTACTGTATTTAAACTAGGGCTGAAACGAATATACCGAATATTCGAATATTCGTTCGAAATGATTGAACGAATATTCGTTTGAAATAATATTAGATTGATCCGGATATTCGTTAACTACTTTTCGATAACAACATGACTTGTGTTTAGATTGGAGAGATCGTCAATACATTCCTACTTAAACTAACCTTTGTAATAACTAACTTGTGTCTAATACTTTATCGCTAAGATTAAACTATTGTAACATAAACAAATAACTATTTTCCTCTGTATTTAGGGTCTTGAATTGATATAATTATTCCTTAGCCATCAAAACGAATGAATATTTGAATATTCGAATATTCGTTTCAGCTCTAACTTAAACAGACACTCACAAACTAAAACAATTAATTAATTTCAACTCAACTGATATTATTTGTGTTTCGTCCCGGCTTGGACTCGTCAGTTGCGTTGCCTTTCCCGCAATACACTTTAGATGGAGGAGTGTTGGTTGAGTGTTAACTTACTTGATAATTCGCCACTGGGGATATACCGTTGCAGGTCGCGTTTCCATTATCTGGGCTCACCATGATAGGGATTGCGTTGCCTGAATAACCTCGAGCAGAGGTCCCCACAAAGTTCGATGTACCTTGCCTTTGAGCGCTTTCGAAAATAACTGGAGGTGTTCGTGTGAGAGACAATTTAAGCGATAGATAAAAGACTTAATCGATTTTAATTGGTGTTGTATCGTGAAAGAAGAATGTTGGAGTTTGGCTATTAATCATTCTCGTGACAGGTTCAAAGTGTTTTGAAAAGTTAGTAATGTATAGAGCATGGTTTTTGTTGTTGATGTTGGAAGCTCTTATACGTGACCAACGGGTTTCTGCTACCTTACTGTCCTCTGTGCGATATACCTTGTTAGCAACATATATATCGGTCTGGAGTAGTGCAGAAACAGTTATCAACTCGGCATCGGTACCCCAAATTTTATCGTTGTACATACATGTTTTACTAATATGTTCAGCAGGAGTGGTAGATAGAACCTGAGAGAAGTACCAGCCGATAACGTCCTTTCCATCACTCAGCATGTAGCGGCATATCTCACCACGTAGCTTAGCATGATACTCCTCACTCCCAGTAATCACTTTTGAAAGGCACCTAAAGAGACAGTTTCCATCAGCACCAATGGAATCACAGAGCCACGGCTCATATGCTTGTAACTTCTGCCCGGCCATGCTAGAGTGTTGATCAGTTGGCTGTTGGAATGGGCAATCAAGCAGAGAGCACTTCTCTTTTTGCCAGTCAATTGTGATTGGGGTTATGGAAGGATCATCAGCTTTGAGAGTATGGAGGTCTAAGGGAGTATGTGTGGAAGGAGCTGTTATTTCTCGTTGGAGGTATTCCATAGCCTAGGTACATTAATTGTACAAGTATAAGATAAATATAACAAACTAAATAATTAAATTAGATTGCATCAAAATTGCAACTTACCACACCATAAAGAACTTTGTACACATAATCTGTGTTCTTAGTTTCCCCAAATTGTGGGAAAAGTTCTTTCGTCCACTCAGATAATGTGTACAGAATCTCTCTTCTCTAAACAAGGGTATTCATGCAATAAATATTTGTATTATTTATATTAAAACTCGTAGATAATTTAATTACCATTGTTTCTTCATCGCAATCCTGTAGAACTTCGAAAATGATCGTGTCTGGTACGTAATACCCTTTGACCTTCAGACAAGAGTCAAGTTTTTTATGGAGCTTCGAAATGTAGAGCCCACGCTTGACATGATCAGAGAAAATCGGCTAAAAGAAGAATTTATGTGTCTGAACTTTTGCAGTAATTTAATTTTAATTTTATAATTTTTGTTAAGGAAAATAATTAGATAATCTCTTATTTGAATTTTTGAGAGATAATGTTCAATGTCAATGTTACGAACCTTTAACTCTTCCAATTTCTTGACTATCAACTCCCTCGATATTCCAAATCTCCACTTTGGAATCGAGGATTTCACAGCAGGTGAAACATCATCCGAAGTTACTTGGTCATCAATTTTTACTTTCTTCGATGGTATATCAACTGTCGGAGACCTGGATCTTGGATGATATGGTTTGGAGATGTGGAGCGGCACTTTTTGCAACTTAGAAGAGGCACCTTTTTGAACCAAGGCATGGTTCTCAGTTATGTTCGTTGCAACCATAGGCCCAATGTACTTGTTCTCCTTTTTACTTCCAGGCATTTTCTTTTCCTTGCGCATGTTAAGTAGAAGAATCTGGTCGCCCTCCTTTATCTCCGATCTAGTGTAAAGTTAATAATCACTAATTTTATTCACGGTATTAATAGTTATCATATTGATTTACCTGTTTTTCTTGACCTTGTTATCGAATACACATTTTTGTTTAACTTGCTCGAATTGGATGTTATCATGAGCTTGTCTTTTTGATTCGGCACGGTTGTCCATTAATGGGTTTATCCAATCATTCTCCTGATTACCGCGCAGAACTTTGTACCGCGCAGAACTTTGAGAGATAGCAGGTAGTGACGAGGAGGTGTTTGTAGCCTTCACTGTTTTCCTGCAAATCACAGACCAGATCTATACCAATGTGGTACCAAGGCTGAGCTGGTGGAGGGATTGGTTGCAGTTTCCTTTGTGGTTGAGGAGGTAAGGCTGATGTTATTTGACAAACATGACAAGTTTTGACCTAAAAATAAAGAATTGATCAACTAGGCAACACAGCACAGGATGTTTACAATACTTTTGCATTCTTGCATAATTCTAACTCTATTTTAGTTCCAATAACAGGTGTCTATTATGAAGTTTTCAAAGCTTTATTCTGGCTAACAAATTCCTTCGCTTTTTGGGTGGTGAGTATTTTGCAAATAATGATTACAAGCAAATTATGAAATCATAATTTCATTATTTGCAGTTTGAGTATTTGCTTGATTCTCGAATGGATTTGTATCCTTGATAATATGCCTTCACCACTTAAAATTTGAATAAATTATATACTTAATAATTTGTACATGTCATTAATTACTTAATTAATTAATTAAGAGGGTATCTGTAAAGAATAATATTTTTTGCAATAATACGTACTAAATATGTTATCTACAAATGAACTTTGTTGATTGTCAGATTAGTAACTTACATATTGAGTTACATCTTTGTTCAAGCCTGCCCAAAAATATTTCCGTCTGATGGATCTTATAGTGGCATTGATCCCGGGATGGGCTGCACTATCATGGTACAGTTTCAGCGCGTCGGTTAACCCATATTCACGCAACACCTCAATTTTGTCCTAACCAATAATTTTATCGGTAATTATTTGTAATAAAATGTTCCAATAATTGTATCATTGACCACTGATGTTATAGGAAATTTACCTTGAATATCGTATCGTTGTCGCCAATCTGAAATTGGTTGGCTCTCACACGAAAGTTCTTCTTGGCATGACTGCTGTTCTTGCTTTCAAGAATGTGTGTGGGATACACATTCGAGGATAGATATCGAGATAAATCATCAAACTCTTTCGCATTCATTTCAAATGGATTGTTGTCTTTAATTCAATAACAACACATTCACATTTAAATACAAAATAATTCAATGTGTACTACTAATATTGAACCCAGGACATTAATGTTATCAAGAACGAGTTAAAATCAGACGGTAAAAAAGTATCCATGGTACTGCTATAGTAACGAGTTAAAATCAGACGCGAGTTAAAATCAGACGCAACAGTACTATGACCATACCTGTCAACCGTACAGGGATTCCCTGTACGGTACAGGGATTTTAAGTCGGGACAAAATTAATTAATACACCTAAAAAAATGTCTTTACTCTCAAAAAGTAGCATTTTGTTAAAGTAACAATTCCTAATCAAGCGTATAGTGTTTCCCCACATGAGCGAGACAAAAAAATTCTGGTGTACAGGGATTTTTACCAATGTACAGGGGAAAATTGGAGCTCAGTACAGGGATATGACTCAAATAGGTTGGCAGGTATGTATGACGTCAGAGTATACCTCGCAGGCGGAAACAGGATATTGGTGAGACTGTGGGACACTCTGGAGATGGAGCAGGACAAGACTAACGCGCTGTCTACCTCATTCTCAAAGCTGGGCACTAATCCGTTAATCCGTTAATCGTTAATTAACGGAAGTTAAATTTTTCGTTAACGATTAACTTTTAAGTTAACTTTGAAATCGTTAACGGACTTAATTAACTTCCGTTACATTTACAAGTTCGTTAATAATCCGTTAACGCAATTATGAATTCTTGATAGTTTCTATTACAATAACGGAATAACCGAACAAATGTTTTTGAACAACAGGTATTTTATCCCACACACAATATGCTTCTTGTAGCGGATTAACGGCTGTTTAACCTACTTTGGAAGACTTTAAATATCTTGCTATAGCTATAAACTTGCGATTTTAAGTAATTTTTTCTAATATCCATGAATACGTGTCCCTACCAAGTGCCACTTGTAGTCAAGTGGAACAAATGGGAATGTGACTGTATTTCAGTGGAAAATAATCGCAATGGTTAGAAAATAAGCACCTATAGTAATTCGACCATGTGGTATTCAAATCTTAAATCAGAATTTGTATATTCCAATTCTCTCATAATGATCATAAGTTGTATATTTCAAATACTTATTTTATAGTTAATGAGTTTAACACCTCCATAAAATGTAAATTCATATTGTTTTGGTCAACTTATCGTTTTATGTAAACATCAATGTTGAAGCATCTACAAATGTTATTATCGTGCTAGAAGCTTGAATGTATGAAACAAATTATTATTGTTTAAATCCTTTTGACCGTTTAGTGAATTTTTATATTTTCAATAGTGACACTTATGTGAATTTGAATCTTATATCTATATAAGTCAACATCCCTTAAACAACTTATTTCCCTTATTATTCGCTGATTAAACGTTATAAAGGTTGTGCTAGCATATATCTTAGCTTGAATGACCCAACAAAGAACATTTTATAGTTAGAGCACTTTTTGAGATGTCTTATTGCAAAAACCAGATTTTGTTGTTGTTTGTATAATATAAATTAACTGTAACGGATTAACGTTAACTTCCGTTACATTTTTAAAGTATTAACGGATTAACTGTTAACGAAGTTAACTTTTTGATTAACTGTGCCCACCTTTGCGAGTCATTCTTCAGGTAGTTATTCTGTCTAACCGGAACCATGCTAGCATAGTTCCTATATACTCACATGAGACAAGTAGTTACACTCGGGGCCTAGCAGTCATGTAAACTGGTCAGGTTGTAGCGTACTTACCGTATCCTAGAGCCATATAGCCACACTAATCAGAGACGCCAAGGGGCCTCAGGGCATTACTATCCTGAGTCCTTTCTTACTGGTTAGCTACTCGTATAGTATAAACCGATTTACCAGTTAACTGAGTCCTCTGGCATTACTCAAGTAGGGTTCTCACAAATATCTAAAGGGGTGCCAAAAAAAACATTTCAGATTGTAATCATATCTACATCATGCCCCCTTGCCCCCTGTGTGTCACTGCCCAGGTTAACTGCTGGTTGCCATGTACATATGTAAGTATATTAACAAGTGTGCTGTAGACAGCGGGACGGGTTTATCCTGGTGTGGGACATCCAGAGAGCGGACACCCTGCGGGAGATAAAGGAGCTCTACGAGATGGCGCTCAGCTTCTACTGAGAGGAACATCTTCCGTCCTTTGTAATATTCGCAAACAAATCCAAGCTCGAGATAGCGGCCAGGTCCGAGGAGTTCGTGAGCTGCGTGGAGTGGCGCGAGGAGTGACGCGTGGACTGCTTTAAGACCAGCTCAAAACGGGACACAATCTGGAGGAGGGGCTGCATAGACTGGTACAGCTGATGACACAGAAGGAACCCATTGGGAGGGCGAAGAAGAAAACGGTAGATATAAACCAGGTACATGTAAACAACAACAACAGTCAAATGTTTTGTAAACTCTGATATTTTATACTTTGGAATATTTGTATATGATTGCTTCTGCTCATTTTAAGATTTTAATAAATTTATATTTTGACACAGTTTATGAACAATTAATAGGAATAAGGCAAAATATCAGTTAAGGAGTAATAGCGATAGGAATTATTTAAGAATGATCATCAACAACAACAACAATAACAACAACTATATATCGCTTTAGTGTTGTTTGTCTGTTGATTAACAATTTATAAGATCTAGAATTGAATATTTGTTTGGAACAATTGTTGTACCCAACAACAGTCCTACAAAGGATTTGGAGAATTGCAAACTCCATCTTTTTACTATCAATGTCCTTGAAAATCTGAAGAGATTGAAAAGCTTGTTTAGTCAGTATCTACACCATTCAGAGGTGTTAGTGGCTATAATTATCTACAGTTTTAATGCGTAAATACAAAATAAATGTGAAATGCAAAGGGACAAGAGCCGCTAGAATAACCACTGTAGTGTTCCATCAAATAATAGCGAGTTAAAAATGTCAACATCAACAAATTGCTTTAATAATTGCAAATAATGCCTTCGTGAGTGTAATAGAGCCGTTACCATCTGCTATAAAACACATTGACAACATAAGAACGCATTATTCTTTAATCAACCTAATGTCAACTTCTGATCTTGAATTATTAGAAAAAGTACAAATATGAGAATACGTATAGCTAGGAAGACTAACAATAACGAAATAAATATAAATCTGGTGTATTTATATGTTGTTTTGTTGATTATTTGAATGGGTCAATACTGGTTGTGAAAAGTAAGAATGGTAAACAAACAAATAAATAACTGTGTGTTGGTTAAATACCTCATTATTCAATCGTACAAAATGTATAAAAAATATATAAATTTACAGATAATATGCATATAGTAATATTGACTGTATTAAAAAACAGACAGTTCGGTCCGAATAATAAAAATAGGATCGAAATAACAAGCATCATGCAATAGAATAAAAATGACATAATTATGGAAATAATTTTCACTAAATTACTTTTACTTTTTATCATTTCTAATTTCAGATTTTTTCTTTGGAGAGCTTTTCGAGTTTCTGTTCCTATGTCCCCATTCCTTTCGGTATTAGCTGGGCTGGGGTCTCTACTCGAATGGGCGTGCCCGTTATAAACCCCGTTGGAACATCGGTTTGTGCTTGAGCCCCATTACTGATGGGTGCTTGTTCGGGCTTAAAGTTCCAATCCTGTTTGGAGAACAGCTGTTCTGTTTTCCTATAGTCCCAGGAATATTAGGATAGACCCTCCGATTAGGGAGGTGAATAAGACCACATTCATATTCTGATAGAATTTCCACCAATCCCAGACTACAATGTACATAATGATGCAGAGGAGGTTCTGCCTAGTGTGGAACAGATGAACCAAAATACACTGGTTTGCTTTCCAAATGAAAGTCTGGGAGAGTTTGGCTTTCATTCACACACAACAGAGACAAGTGAAGGGTATCGACATTTCCAGCCCAACAATAATGCAACCGAGGAAATGTCCCTGGTCCAAAAATAGCCCTATGTAGAACCCGACGAGAGAAAGCGAGTGGTGCACCAACAGAGCGTAGCTCCTCTGTTTGAAAAGAATATTCGATATAATAAGCAGAGCGCACTCGAACGAGAAGAACCCGACAATAGAGGTGAAGAACAGCTGACTCAACAGAGTCCTGCTGAGCACAAAGTCCTCCCAGAGCTCTGCGTCGGTCAGGACGACAGCGCCAACGAGAACGGCCCTCAGTCTGAAGAAGGCGCGTTCGCCCGCGAGACACCAGAACACCTTATGAGCAGCCTTAAGCTGCTTGTACGTAGCGAATATATTGAGAAAATACTCAGTAGAATGAATGGCAATATTTCGAGGAATAGCGATACAAGACAACAGATGCATTTGTGCTCGAAGCTCCCGTCAAACTGGCGGTGTATTGGGAAGTTCCGCAATATAACTCCCTCCGTCACACTCTCCATCACTTGTACAGGAAGAATCAAGTTATTTCAACCGAAGGTATATATACAGTGGTGTTCGCGTAATAGCAAGTCACATTTTACAAGAAATTTACTTGCTATTTGAGGGACAAAATTAACAATAAATGTTCGCTTGGGGACTGAAAATAACTTGCCATTAGAGCAATTGCTACTAGGCGAACGCCACTGTATATATTTATGGATAGCAAGTTTGCATGCAGTAAATAGAATGCACTTCCGATATTCGATATCAGATAGTTCACAGTTTGAAGGGTACAGAAATACAACAATTAAATTAATAAAGATATCAAGTTTACATTATATTCATAATAAAATTAAGCCTACAAGAGTGCTATAGACTACTCCAATAGATCACACGTATAATCACATGCCTTATTATGCGAAACACTGTGTCACAAGCCAGGAGCCGAGCCCAGGTTGTAGCATTACTGTAGCCTTCTGACTGTTGTATTTTAATAACAAAGAAACGAGATACTTGTGTTATGACTGTTTAGTAACTAGAAACTTCGAATTTCTAACTAGTTGCTACTATTAATAGCATAGCTGAATTCAGTCTTCCCACCAGTAGGTGTGTGCAAACAGTTCCCAGGTCCGTATGGGAGAGGTGGGTGTGGCTGAGAGGATCGGCCCCCTTGTCCTGTATGTTCCGCAGAATCGCGTGTCTCGTAGGTGTTGCCATCCGGTAACACAACTGGAGTATCGAAAAGCTGATTGGTGAGGGGGCAAAGGAGGGCGGGAGGATCCGAGACTGAGTGGCTACTGGATTTAATTTTAAAGTCCTGTTCGATGTTTCCAAGCGATTTCCCACTAAGACCTGCCATGCTTAATACCTCAGTGACAAGGAGTCTGTATGTGTCTACATGCCACTTGGCTATTTCTAGCACCTTGTACTGCACAGCGTGAGATACGATGGGGACACTCAGCATTGAGTACACGCTGTCTATGATCTGCCTGAGGGAGGAAGTGGGTGAGTAGTCCTCCGATAGGATCGGGAGGCACACCTGTCCCCCTCTAGCGACATTGGGATGGTAGATGCTAGTTAGGAACCTGAGTTTGGGAGGAAAGATAGGGAAATGGTCTGGGAAATGTATTTCTAAAATTAGGACGGAGTTCTCGAAAGCGCTTTGGACAGGTCCCTGTACGAACAGCAGCCACCTGACAATCTCGTTATTGAGTGGGTACAGCTTACAGAAGGGATTGGGGCTCCTGGCGTACGCACTGACCTTCCTCAGAATGTGCAGAGAGTTCGTGTTACCCTGAGACAGCATGGCCTTCTGGTGTTCCTCCTTTTCGCGATGGGATTTCTCGAACAGTTCCTCAGTGGTTATCACTGAGTTCGAGAAGGCACGCGACAGAGAGCTATAGCTTCGGCTATCGAATGCACTCTCACACAACATACCCTGAAGAGCAGATCCGTATTCAAGGATTAGGTTTGTCGTATAGTCTATGGGTCTGGTGTTTGACATTTGGTTAATAAGGTATTGTCGGTTTATGTGTAGGCCGGCCAACTTTTCAAGGGGGTATGCATCATGCTCCGACACAATTACATTGTTGAGCACACAGCTTGAATAATGCAACCTGTACTCGAATGCGTTAACCTTTGTCCCATAATACTTATGTGTGGTAGAGCCGTTAGTAAACATAAATATTTGTGTTTGCAACTGTCTGCTCTGACTCGAATATAAATCTATGCAGTTACTCAATGCCTTTAGTATTATGCCATCTGGGAGGCGCCTTCGGAAATATGTAACTTTAGGCTTATGCTTTTCAACAAACGCTATTAGTTTTCTCAAAACAACAGCATATTCCAGTGTGAATTCAGTGATGTATTCAAACCCGTGAGTGAAATCATGGTCATTCGATATAACCATAGCTCCCAACAAATACTTGCATTCCATTCCAATGAGACGGTCAACTAGCATCCCTATGAGCTCGAGGGCAGTGTCTACCTGGGTCAGAAATAGGTTGGGATCATCCGGGGGTCTGGCCTTGATGTACTCTAGGAAAGCAAGATTCATGTCAGTGCTAATGTCCAGTATAATTAGTATCTTGGGATAGCTCATTTTGTTAGGATTCTCGAGTCTACGGGATATATCAATCTCGTGCGGATTGTACGAATAGCATTTACCATCCTCCGCAGAGAAATAATCAAAGTACCCGTACCTATCCCTTGTCCTGCCCAAGAACACGCAGGGACTGTTTAGCTTGTCTACGGGAGGCAGCATGAGCCCATTGGCTACTCTGCTCTCCAGGAACCTCTTATACAGCTGCATTGGGTGTAGCAGCACAAACCGGTTGCTAACCCCGGCAGAGAACTCCTCCAGCCGAGTGGCGGGCGAGTAGCAGTAGGCCTCGTGGCAGTTTTGGGAGTCCCTCCAGATGACCAGGGATTCCTCGGGGAGAGGGAACGCTTTCACAAGTCTGCGGGTCTCCTCGTCTCTGGGGTTCTCCCGCGTGCATTTCGATATGAAAGTGGTTTCGTATATCTCGGAGAGGGCGTGCTCGGGCGAGGCGTGCTCCTCCAGGTGCATCCACAACTGGGGGAAGTACGAAATGTGTGCGTCACTAGTGGAGTCAGTGAGCAGAGCAATCGTTGTGAGCAGGCCTTCGTTAATGGCTACCTTGTGTGGGAGGGACACAGGTGTTCCGGAGAACAGCAGGAAGAGAGCGTACACGAGGGGAGGGGAGCAGGAGATATTCCTGAGGAGGCCCAGCCTCTGTCTCAGTCTCTCTCTGTCCCCTGTCCCCTGGTGCTCCCTCACCAGGTACAGCAGGAGAGCGTTGAAGCGGTGCCAGCTCGGGGTGCCTTGGGACACACATGAGGTATACAGGCTCGTGTGGAAACTGCTCAGATAGCCGCTGTCGGGACTGTACGCATCAGAGATGGAGAAACAGACTCTCTGTCTCTGCACTGAACTCAGGGTAATACTAACGGTATCCAACAAGGTCTCTTCTCGGGCTGTGGACTTGTGGAAATGCCAGATGAACAAACAACTGTATGGGATGTGGAGTCTCAGTGAAAGCAGTGTTCTTATGTCGCAAACAAACACTCTTTCTTTGTAGAAAGTTAGAGCTACAGTGAATGCACTGTTCCTCAGCTGTAGTCTCACTACTGTCTCTTCTGCATCGACATTACTCACAAATGCGTACTCATGGCTTAGCCTCTTAGGAGACACGTATATGAGCTCATTATCCCGCAGGACCCAATCTGAGATCGGACTAACGAATGCACTGGGGCTGTTGGCCAGAGGGTATCCGGTCTGGGAGAACAGCTCAACGCTAGAAAAGTTAAAGCGCTTGTCTTCTCTTTTCAGCTGATTGTAGATCTGTTCAACGAGCTCGTAGTACAAGATTGATTTGCACACTTCAATGGGGTACCTCTTGTTATAGACGATTCCTTCTAAATTCAAGAATTTACAATCCAGCTTCACTTTAGAGCTCTCTCTCCTTTCTCCCGATGCTGCCTGCTCTCTGATTAGAGGCACATCCTCAGCAGCAGACACAGGCCGGACAACTGGCTGTGTTAATCCCTAAATAACGTACGCAGTACATGTTATTACTATTTACTAATGCAACTGTATAGGGACTGTACCTGGATAGTAGAGTCGCAGAGTCTGAGGAACCTCTTAGTTTCGAGGGCAGACATGCCAACTTGTCCCCTGAGGGCCTCCGGATTGGACAGGAACTGTCGGAACCGCGACACCTCACGGACGGGACACACTCCGTCCTCTCTAAACTTATCTCGGTACTTAGAGAGGCGGACTCTGTCCAGGAACAAATCTATTTTATCTTCCATCAGTTGATAAGATTAGTTGATTCGATTGGTTGTATTCCTTGTATACTCAGCAGGATAAATGGCGATACCCCAGCACATATCCCTTACAGAATGCAGCAATTCATGCTATCGGATTTCACTGATAAGTAGGCAACGCATATATTGAGAAAAATGGAGTTCCAGACAACCAATAGCTGCATTAGTTATTCACAGAAACAAAATGGCTACAAAAGACGGAAGGGACATGGCTCTTAACGACTTCCTGGAGGCACAGAAGCTGCTAAGCTACGCCAACAAGTTCGAGGCGATCGGCGCTAGGAAGATGGACAACCTCATCGAATCTGGATATGGACATCCTGACGGGAGATTTAGGGATGAGTACGCTGGAGCATGGCCTACTTAATATACGGCCATAGTATGTATATGTCGCCGAGAAGGCCATAAAACAAAGAGGCCAATTTCTAATTTTCATTCTAGGATAAACTAATATATTATGCGGTGATGTCATGATGGGAAATTGATTTATGATATCATTTTCTAACACAATTCAGATAATTTTAATTATTTATTCAATAATCTCCAACTAATACCTCTGATTTTCAACAGACTGGAAAACTGGCTAACGAGATCTGTAATCACTAACCGATATTAGCAACTTTACCGAATCCAGCCTTGATATGCAGTTCCCGACGATGTTCTTATACCCGGCATCTACTGTAGTGTATTTTTCCGAATACAGCAGATATTGCTAGAAAAAAACAGTTCCCATGTGGTCCAATAGACTCTGGGCGATTGGAATAAACATTGCCGATAATTGCTGGATTTAATAATCAACTTTTAATTCCGATAAAGTGAGTATATATGATTACATAATGTCAAAGTATTGTGTCCTAAGCCATATATAATTGGTAAATTAATGTAAACAAGTTGATTACCCCATTATAGCTGTTGAAAACAACTTTATACGAAAACTTTAACATTTTGATAATAGATTGACACATAAGAAGTTTTTGGAAAAATTACCTAAATATATTTTGGATAGATAATATTATTCTATGAAAATTGTTCTCATTTCTTAGCCTATCTAAGTAGTTGCAAACAAACAAATATATACAAAATACACATAACAAACGATTTATAATTAAATTAATACTGTACAATAACAATAAATTTTATTGTAGCAATAATTATAATAGCAAATTGAGATATTTTAATGGAATTTATTCCATTACAATATCACAATTAAATTCTTGCCATTCCTTTATAAATTGGTTATTCATGTGTTAATTAATTAACACTCAATTATATTGAGAATAGATCTTGAGAAAACAGGTGAGAAAGAATATCATAGCAATTTGTCATCCATGGTCCTTGTATTCAAAGTGGTAAGAATCTCATGGTAGTAAGAATCTCATACAACAGGTCTAACAGTTGACGTTACCAAAAACTAGGCGATAAGATCAACCTTTCTAGTTTAATGTTTTCAAAGGTATGAAAAGCAGCCTATAGAAATCAAATAAATTAACAAGAATTTAGCAATCCCAACAAATACAACAGAAAAAAAAATCCAAATTTGCAGCTGTGCCGACACATGGTCCTTTGGAGGAACTATATTTTGGTGGTGATTTATTGATAGTGCCTCCAAAGGAAAATGCTGTCTGCACAGCTACATTTGGGATCTTTTTCTCCATGTCATCATCACTATGAAGGTGTTAAACATTTCAGAAAGGTGTTTCGGAAGGTAGCGGCTCATAGTGAGTTGGAAGTTTCGTTTTAGGCTTTTAGCTCACTTCATTTCAGATATATTTAAGTTTCAGTAGAATATAATAAGTGATGAGTCGGCATCTTTTATGTGCGTGTTGGGTGTTCACCTAACCAACCCATTCGAAATATTTAATTCACAAAAGTTTGTTTATATGTATCTTGTAGCATCTCTGGGAATAATGTTATTTACCAAATTAGTATAAATAATTATTAAAATGATTAATAATTAACACCAATTTCAATGTCAACTTAAATTTATTAAGATTAATTATTTGTCATAAATAGTAAATATATTTAATTTGGCTATCATATTTCAATTTAGCACACTCGATAACCCCTAATAAACAAATTGGAAGTATCTTTATATGTCAAATACGAACTGAATTAAGTATATAATTAATTACGTCAGTATATTAATAGTGCAAGAGTATTCTTGCAGATGGAAATAAAATCACATAATCTGTCGTTGTTATGAAATATATGTTATGTCGATTTTGTCAAATAGTCGATTTTACAAAATCAACATCCAAAATGTCGATTTTGTAAAATCAACATACAAACTTAAGTTTGATTTGTAAAATAGTTGATTTTATAAAATCGACATTTTTAATTAGTTGGTTTTGTAAAATCGACATTTCAGAATGTCGATTTTATAAAATCAACATTTTTATTAGTTGATTTTGTAAAATCGACATTTCAGAATGTTGATTTTAGAAAATCAACATTTTTTATTAGTTGATTTTGTAAAATCGACATTCTGAAATGTTGATTTTGTAAAATCGACATTTCAGAATGTCGATTTTACAAAATCAACTAATTAGAAATGTCGATTTTACAAAATCAACTAATAAAAAATGTTGATTTTCTAGAATCGACATATTTTATTCGTTGATTTTGCAAAATCACCCTGGAATATTTTTTCATTCTAGTAAAAATTTCATTTTGGTAAAATTTTTCTTCATAAAAGTCGGTATACACTTGGATGAAGCGTATATTGAACAAAATGCAATAAAACCTAGGCTTATCCGACTAATATAGCCAAAGTCGAACACGCCGGCCCAAAGGGCCGGCGGAACCATTTCGGACGTCTATGGTTGAATCAATATAATAATCACGAGTTGAAACAATAGAATTTGATTTAACACTTTCAATTGAACTGAAGTGTTAGTAAACAAAGGAAATTTGCAACTCAATTGTGGCACAAACAAAGATAAATTTGAAAATTCGTGCACTGTGAAAAGCTGTAGAATTAAATTCTCTATCGAATGCATATAAATTGAATTTTTGCGCACTGTTTATTGTTGCTGTTGGAACATTAAACAGGTGTAAAAATGTGTCCAAAATAGTGTAATATAAATCCTGACCCCAGGGCAGATCTGTAACCCATGAGACACATATCCTGAAAATTTGGGCTCTTAGTTAAAAAAAACTGTTATGTGGGGAGGATACGGACCAATAATCGGTAACCAAAGCAGTAAGATTAGAACTAGGCCACTTTACTATAGTATAGTCGGCACAGTATATAACTAACCAAGGTAGTAAGATTCAAACTGGGTCACTATACTATAGTATGGTCGGCACAGTAGTGAGGAAACTTTGAAATAGGGACTAAATCAAAAATTAACACATTTCAATGGTTGTATTAACCCTTTGTTCAATGATAAGGCCACTGTTAATGACAATATTGTTTCAGCTCCACAAGAAGTCTATCAGAGGATGCGGGCGGGCGGTATCTCATTGTCATTATCTCATTATTTGATGACGACATAGTTAATAATTATCTGAGCAAAAATTTAATTTGTGAGTGCTTATTGATAAAATATGCATTCGTTGGGTAATAATGCTTGTTATAGGTTCTGACTTTGTTACTAGATAATTATGGCTATTTTAGAGTGTGTCCTACCACAAAATTGGCAACGAACAGTGGCCTTATTTGAAATGTAGGTGTAATAATGGAAATAATGACAATATTCGTGCGGTAGTGAAATCTGACGCGGGAGGTGGAGCTGAAACAAGATTCCAACAAACAGTGACCTAATATAAAAACGAAGAATGTAAAATTCCATTACTCCCTTTTGTAACTAATGTCAAACATAAAACCGTTCATAAAGAGATCTAATATTAGTACAAGCGCTCAAATATTCACAATAGAAACCGCAATGAAAGCGCTTGCTATTACCAAACAGAAGAAAGAGAAAAAGCTACCTACCTGAGACTATAGTTTGATATAAAATATAAATCCGTTTGGGATTGCAAGATAGATGTAGGTAGCATTGGTGATTATGAGAAGAGACCGTTTGTATATTTGTATTTAGGAGACGTTCCTATTTTAATATACAAAACCAAGCCAAAACCCCTACAATAGGATGTATTTAATTATTGCGACTTGTGTCACAAACGAGACCGAATTAAGCGCCTAACATAACAAAGGCACTTTATTGTTACAGAGTTAAATACAAAATGAAACAGATTAATTGTTCCAAATACTTGAAGCAAAACGTGGTTTATGTCGCATTTAAACATTCCTATAAACCAAGATTATCCCCGATTATGGATAAAAAATAAAACCAATATTACCAACGAATTATATCAGAACCAAAAGCAGAAATTAAGAATGCCGACAAGAGAGAAGAAATGCAACAAGAAGCTATAAACAAGCAACATTAGCTTTGGACAAATTCGATATGGAACAAGAAATAGCCGATTTTATAAGAAATGAATTTGATTTGAAATACAATCCAGTTTGGCATTGGCTTGTAGGAAGGAATTTCGGGGATTTTCAACAGCATACAAAGAATAATTTTATTTATTTCTATCTTGGACAGGTCGCTATTATACTCTACAATGATAAATAATGACATCAGATTATCAAATATATTAGTAAGTGTAGAAAGAGTAAACTGAAATAAAACAAATAAAGAGATTGAGCATAGGGAAGTGAAAAAAATTAAGTAAAATTTTAAATTAACAAATCACATGCAAATTATAAAATAAAAAAATCTAAAATTAGAGATGTGCCGACTGCATTTTCATTCGGAGGATGAGGATGAATGTAGTTAAAGAAGAAAAGATTAAATCGAATAGTATTGGACTAGGAAAGCTCTCTTTAGAAAACAAATCTAAATTTGTTTGCAAGTTCCAAAAAGTATATAAATGTGTCAACCCATCTAATCCAGATAGTGCGTTATCTACAAAAGTGAAATTAGTGAAAATCTGGACAAGTACAATATTCTCAAATGTGTCAAGTTAGCAAACTGGTAACTATAGAGCCGTTGTATTCCTTCCAGTTCTAAATAATCAATACGAGTAGTATTGAAACTGCTGGGATTGGGAATAATATGATAGCACTGTGCGTTTTCTTCTTGAAACAATCCTAATCTATTCAAGTTAGGTAGAATAAGCAGTGAAGGCAGAATGATTACGACATTAGGTAGCGTAAGATAGTAGAGAAGCAGTCGTGTTAAACTTGTTGAGTTTAAGTATGGAAAGCGATCGAATACAACATTTAGTATAGAGGTGTGTAGCATTTTGGGTAGTTTAACAAATCATAAGGACAATATATAACAGCCTGATTCCATAGAGAAGTGTTCTTGTGAATTAGCAGCCACTGGAAGAACTTATATTACCCTTTATGTGTATTTGCCTACAAATAATGAAACAATCATATTGGATATAGCAGAAGGTCTATCTGTATTGGTTTTGTATGCTTCTGATACAATCTCGATTGAATTAAAAAAGACTCAGATGGACATCCGAACTCTATAATTATTTGGAATAAGATAGTTTGTCCTGGTTCCGTTAGATGCCCTGATTGTACAGGTACTGTAAATAGTACCAATATTATAACGATATAATTCTGGCTCATCCAAATTCCATGTAGCCCAGGGGCATAACTGCAGAGTAGCAGTTAAATAGGAATCGATAGAAACATTAAATGTTAGAATGCTAAGGAACATATTGAAGGTGAAGTTTATTGTAAATAATTATTAAAATTGGTTATTGCAGGAAACTTGTACATTAGTGATATGGGTGTATTATAAAAGGAAGTAGTATATATAGATTGTGTAGTATATAGTGGTGTTTGGCAATATTATATATACAGTGGTGTTTGCCAATAGAAATTGCTGTATTAACGAGCATTTTATCTAAATCTGGTCCTCTAATATCAAGTTCGCCTATTTGCAAGCAAATTTCATGCATAAGTGAACTATAATGTGAACCACAAATAAAGTAAGTAATATAATTTACATGAGATAATAAGTATTCCAATAATACCTGAATCTAAAGTAACAAATAACAAATAGAGATTTACTACTAAATATTAGTATGTGTAGAGAGTAATCCTGAAATAAAACAAATAAAAAGAGATATAAATAAGCATAGGAAACGGCAAAAATTCAGAAAAATTCGAACAAAATGAAAAAATAAAATAAAATTAGAGCTGTGCCGACTACACTTTCATTCGGAGATGAGTCAGATGACTAATAGTATGTCTAACTTTGTATCCACAAATAAATTGAGCCTGCACAGCTGTAATTTTAGATTTTTTATGCCAAGGCTGAAATGTATAGAAATGTAGCGAGCACTTCGGTGTCGTTATTTTACATGGCATTATTATAAATTAATAGTGAGTGTAGAAAGAATAAAAAATAAATAAAACAAATAAAAAATGATAATATAAATAATGAGAGGGGTCAAGGAAATTAATAAAAGATATAAATTCGTAAAGAATAACAACTATAAAATAACTTTAGAAAAATGAATAGAGTTAATCCTATACGATAAATCAAGGAATTGAGGCTTGCAAGAGTAGAGAGAGGAGTGCAAGGAGTATAGGAGCAGTCAGCTGACTAACTCGTGATACACAGGATGACATATCTGATTGTAGCGTGAAACCACCCAAACAGGAACATGTATAGGAAGTTAAGAACCTATTGTGTTTGTACAGTTGTGTTTACAGTTGTTGGAAGTAGAACATCGTTAATATCTTCACAGTAAAAGTTGGGTTTAGAGTGAATCCCTCTCCACAGCCACAATACGCTTCTACGCATTCACAGTAAGCACTGTCTGCTATGTTAACACATATGCTCTCAGGAGAACAAATGAATGTGTCATTGAAGCAATGATAGGATTGGTTCGGACAGTTAACGTAATTGGAACTATTACTTATTGTGTTTCCATTCAAACTGGAAGGGGTTTCACACGTGCCTGTAACAATCCAACCTAGATTAATAGTCACATGACTAATTAGCCCATGCCATCTCATAGTCACAATGGAATGGATTAGAATAACCATATAATCTGGATAATTCTTTCTGTTACTCAAAAAATCTTTGATCGAGTGTAGTTAGATAAGAAGAGCTTAAATCGAAAAATGTTAGACTAGGAAAGGTCTCTTGGGAAACCAAATCTAAATTTGTTTGCAAGTGCCAAGTATATAATACTGTCACTCCATCTAATCCAGATAGTGCATTATCTTCAAATGTGAAATTAGTAAAAAACCTGTACAAACCAAATGTTCTCAAAACTGATAACTATAGAGGTATTGTATTCCTTCCAGATATAAATTCTCAATAAAGTAGTATTCTCGAAACTCATCTCATAACAGTAGTATACTCAAAACTACTGGGAATAGAATGATACCACTGTGCGTCTTCTGATTGATCCAATCTTTTAACGAATTCAAGTTAGGTAGAATTAGCATTGACAGTAGAATGGTTACATTAGGTAGCGTAAGGAAGTTGAGACGCAGGTGCTGTTATATATTGTCCTTATGATTTCTTTTACTATTTCTCAAGTGCTACATATCTCAGCATACGAACTTACGAAGTCTTGTATTCGATCGCTTTCCATAATTATACTCAACAAGTTTAACAGAGGGTATGCAAGTAAAATTAGTGTTCGGATGTCCATTTGAGTCTTTTTGAATTCAATCGAGATTGTATCATAAACATACATTTCGAATCTGGTTATATCTTCAGGTATATCCAGTGAGAGAGTTTCATTATTCTCCGTCAAATACACATCAAAGATAATATAATTTCTTCCAGTAGCTATAAGGTAGCTTGTTCTAGTTCCGTTAGATGCCCTGATTGTACAGGTACTGGAAGTATTACAAATATCACAAGATAATTCCTTCTCATTACAAATTCCATGTACCCCAGGGCCAGGGCCAGGGGTATAACTGCAGAGTAGCAGGAAAATAGGAACGGATCGAAACATTAAATAATGGGAAAATTCCAAAAATACTCAAGTTTTTTAAAAATTTCCAAATATACTCAACAATACTCAACTAATTTGTAAATATAATCAAGTTTTTCCAAATATACTCAAGTTTTACCGGATTATTCCAAATATACTCAAGTTTTATTGGATTATTCCAAATATACTCAAGTTTTATTGGATTATTCCAAATATACTCAAGTTTTATTGGATTATTGAAACTAGTATGGAGATCCCCAACCACAAAAAATATTTATTAGTACAATCTGCTCGTCTGCTCTACGCGCGTCCTTACAACTTGTACTCGGGCCTACGGCCCTCGCTTGTATTTAAAGCATCTCCTTTTCAAATTAAATGTCGTTCTTGATGGTTGGCCGCTAGCTGTCTATTTATATCCGTTCATCCTAGCTACAGGTTTCTATAAGGACAGATTAAATAATTTGGATATTTATGCAAATTTGAACAGATAATTTTCTAGATATATGAGCTTGTCCATGTATAATAATATACCAATTCCAAATATATAATTAAATATCACTAAGAAACTGTACCAGTGGACCCCTAACTTTGGGACGTGGAGAAGTTATTGTATTGATTGATAATAATTTGATAACAAATAACACAATGGAATGTTATAAATGTATGGCTAGACAGACAGAACACAAATAACTGATTAAATGCCTGAACTTCCTCTCGATCAATTAGATTACTTTCTCAGTATTCCATAATGCATACTTAACATTTGACAGACACTAAAGCATTCGATTATACTAATTGAAATGCTAGCTGCTAATCCATACTGGAACACCCCTCGAATTTAATTGGCTAAAGGTTTTGACACCTTTTGTGATGGAAGATTTGAATATCTTTTTAGATATTGAACTTATTTGTACATACAATACTAGTATTCCCCACCCCACTGGCAAATTTTAGGTCTGTAGCTTTTACCAGTTCCTCAATCAATTCTGAACAAACACACAAACAAACAAACACAAAAACATTGTGATTTAATATATAAGATAGACTAAATATAGCCTTTCTAAACTTGAGTAGATCTGTGAATTTACTGAAAAGTTGAGTAGATTTGGAATTTATTGAAAAAACTTGAGCAGAATTGGAATTATTCTGAAAAACTTGAGTAGATTTGGAATTATTCTGAAAAACTTGAGTAGATTTGGAATTATTTTGAAAAACTTGAGTAGATTTGGAATTATTTTGAAAAACTTGAGTAGATTCGGAAAGATCTAGTTTTATATTTGAGTATCAGTAAAAAGTTGAGTATATTTGGAAATTTTTAAAAAACTTGAGTATTTTTGGAATTTTCCCATTAAATAATTGAATATTCAAGAAACAGATTGAAGGTGAAGTTTATATAAATAATTACTTAAATTGGTTATTGTTGGAAACTTGTACATTAGTGATATGGGTGTATTATAATACGAAGTGTAGATGTTGTGTTTTTACCTTTATGTGTATTCGACGAGGAATAATAGACGCACAGTCGCACAGTGGTATAATGTTATTCCCAGCAGTTTCGAGAATGCTACTCGTATCGAGAATTTATATCTGGAAGGAATACAATACATACCTCTATAGTTACCAGTTTGCTAACCAATGTTTGCCAGAAAAGACCACCCCGGAAAAAAACCCCTGGAAAAAAAACGGAAAACCGGTTTTTTATCCTCTGACACCGGATATAAAAACACTATTACAGTTTCCGACAATGTTCTTATATCCAGTATTCACTGTATAATGCTAATTATATTTATTAAGGTTGACATAAATCAAATTAACCGCTTTAGAAAGGGGAAAACATTGAATAAGATAGTACTTATATGCGTACTAGACTGTACAGGAAATCCTTTTTCGCGGAATAAGAGCTGTTAATTTACACACAAAAAAAGCAACATTTACATAGTGTAGACATTTAGGTATTAATTTAATAATTTATTGGACTCACAATGAGTAATTTTGTCCAAACCAAAATCCCTGTAGAAATGTACTAAACCCCTCCACGCCTGTAAAGAACAGCAAAAAAGTTAAAATCCCAGTACACTTGGAAGAAATGAATTATGTACTCCAGGTTGATAACCACTGTCTTAGAGTGAGGTAGTTCGAACTTGATCCTGGATTTTATTTTCCGGGCGGCCCGAAGAGACAACCTGTGTATTTTCGGCGCCTATGATCAGGAGGGTAACTCAAACACTTAGGCGACGCCAAATTCACATTTGCACGAAGTTTTGCTTGCAAATAGACGAACTTGCTATTAGAGGAACATAATTAACTTAAGGAATTTATATAAGATACACGCCAGTTAGGAATTGTGTTGTTGGGAGAAATTTTGGCGATTATGTTGCACATGGTGTTTCTTATTTTATTTATTTATCTATATAGTACCTGTTGCTATTAGTAAGTTACCACTAAACAGGTTTAGAGAATAGAGATAAATATATTGTTGTTGTTGTTATGAGTAAATATTTATTACTACGTATTTATTCTTTCCAAAACTCAAATAACATCAATAAGTTCCAATTTAAATAACTTGCATATCGGTCAACACCTTTTCTAGTAAATTTTCAGACACTAGCAAATTCATTTATTTATTGACAACACAATTCACCTTTGCTAAGCCTGGTTTTTTATGAAAAGGTATTCGCCGATATAGAACTCGGTTATAACGTACCTGTGTTAGTACGTATTACTATTTTTTAACCAAGTTTATAAAGCAGTATGTATTTCTATGTAGGGTAAACTCGGTTAGTACATACACAGGGATAATACGTACTTATCCCATTCCCGAGGATGTCCCCCACTCGAATTACTCACCCTAGGGCCAGCCAGCTGCCTCCCGTCAGCAATTATCCCATATCCTGACACAGATACATGTTGAAAACTAATTAATTGCTACTACATCTTGTTGTAATCGAAAAATGCATGTGCTAGTCATCAGGATATTGTTACTAAATTAGAGTGATGGAAATCTATATTGGGAAGATATGTAGCACTTAAATGTAGAATATGAAACTATAGTGATGTGCATTGTGAAATTTAGTGTTCTGGGGCCCTAGTGTGAGGTTTCTGAGGGAAGACATCTGACCCTAAGGGGGCATCTGACCCTAGGGCTACTGGTTCGGGGGGACATCTGACCCTAGGGCTACTGGTCCGGGGGGACATCTGATCCTAGGATGAGGAGTCCGAGGGGGGGGGGACATCTGACACGGGGGGACAGCTGGCACTCCGACACCGAAATTCAAATTTTTAAATTGTCGAAAGTTTAAATGTTCATTTTGCCAAAATTATCAAAGTGTGAGATCGTTATTATAGTTAACAATGATATAACTAAGAAGTTCAATCGGAAGAAATACTACAATTGGTAAGAATAACATAAGAGTAGCTAAATATACTATCTGGTTAACAAAGGACTAATAAGTAACTAGTTGGGTGGTCTAAGCCAGGTAGTAAGAACTACACAACATAAGTATACTTATACTTGAGTCCTATAGACACATTCCAAGGGATATATATCATATGCACTTATAATGAGGTAACATATAAGCTTAGACTTTTCAGATGTCTCTGTCGTCGAAACCTATGTTTTAACACCGAGTGGAGAAGCGGTGGTGAATTTTGTTGAACTGTCCAACCATTTGCCATAGCTCATATTTCGAATGTTTAGTCATTGAACGAAATCTCCTGACTCTTAGGTACTCAGCATTGCAGACTGATTTTCTGACATTTCTAGATAACACTCTCTGCTAACAATTGTACGTATCTATGTATTTTTATGATTGGTTCTGTAAGTAGATGATTTATTAATAATCTTCCGTTCAAAAAGATTTATCCTGGCATATTACCTGGAAATTTATACATCGCTGAGTAATCTCTATTCAAGTAGTCAATTTCCCCCAACTAACAAATAATTGATTAACTATAGTCGAACCGCTTTTTTCTAACCAATTCTTTGGATGGAAATAAAGTAAGAATAATTCGGATAGTATAACAAAATTAGAATTTCTTAGAAATTTAGAATAAGTAGTAGATGAGTCATCTATGATAGTAGTTAGTTAGAAAAAAACGATTAGTTAGAAAAGCGAATTAACTCCGAAACAGTTCCAATAGGAACCAGTGTATAGAATAGACAATACAACTGAAACTAAATTTAGAACTAGTAACCCAATCTGCTAGCCGCTAAGCTATATGAACTCAGACAATACTCAAACAGTATAACAGAATTCAGTCGGAACTGAGAGCTGACCGAACTAACTAATTGCATAAGTATTGTTTGTGTGTGTATTAATGGCGACACGCGTGTTGGCAGCAGGAGAGCTGCTGGGGGCTGATGGGTTGGAGAGAGCGCTAGCGGCTCTGGTTAGCCACGTGCAGCGAGAGAAAGAGAGCGTGAGGAGTAACTTCCTACAGCTACACTCTCTGCTAGCAGCGAGAGAACTCAGTCTGCTGCAAGAGATGGATGGGATAGTTGCACGAGCGAGACACGAGTTGGCAGAGAAGAGAGAGACCCTCAAGGAACTGGACACAGCTAGGGAAGGCCTAGAGAGAGATCTGACCAAGAACAAACTGAGAGATGTGCTCGAGAAGAATCTCCGTACGCTGGAAGATAGGATCGGAGAGGAGGTATCAAGGGGTGTGAGTGTGGGGTGGGTAGAGTTGGATTGGAAGAGGGAACAGCTGGAACAGTCAGTGATTGAGGTGTGTACAGTTGTGACTCTGAAGGAGAGACCTTTCAGATCAGAGGATTATTCTCTGAAATTGAGTCCTGTCTGGTCCCGTGAAGGGACAGGGCCTGGTGAGATTAAGGCTCCAAGGCAAATAGTGATCGACAGCACAACACAGAACATATTTGTGGCTGATTGGTTAGCTAACACAATACAAGTATTCACAGAAGAAGGCAACCATCTCTACACGATACCAACAGCTGTACCTCCTACTGGCATAGCTCTGACAGAAGAATATATTTTCGTATCAGCTAAAGGCCAGCTAGCGAAGATAAGAAAATCCAACAATGAATCTGTGAATCAGTTCAAACAGAGAAAGAGGTCTGGGGAATCGATACGGATGAAAACAATAACATTTAAGGGTGTGAGATTGTCAATAAATCAGTTATTGTGTTTGACAACAATCTCAAATTCCGCAAAAG
Organism: Hexactinellida sp. DTS-2022; assembly: GCA_028753945.1. Taxonomy (NCBI): domain Eukaryota; kingdom Metazoa; phylum Porifera; class Hexactinellida; species Hexactinellida sp. DTS-2022. The sequence goes on along the minus strand of JAPNXP010000011.1, from coordinate 638,005 downwards.
AATCAAACTCGAAACTTCCCAAATCAAATCCGACACACAAACTACCTGCATCAAACTCTACAGACACAGAATGTATGTCATGTTTGGTAAATACCCTCCTTTCCATCTACAGATATTCTCCCTAGAAGGAGAGCTAGAGAGGTGCTTGATACCGGAAAGTGAGATTGGATGGAGTTATTTCTTCTCGATAGACAGATTGGGGAACATCATTGTAACTGACTGGGGTAAGAATCGAATCAGGATATTCAGCAAAGAAGGAGAACCAATGCACACTATCGACAGTGATACGCTACCCGGATATCAGAAGTTCTCTTATCCTTATGGAATATAGCAATCGACAGGAAGAATAGGATTATTGTAGCACATAGGAACACTAAAAATTGTCTCATAGCTTTCTAAATGTCGAATTTGTCAGTTTGTATCTGTTTATTTAGAATAAATTTCCATTTCCCTATCTTCTTTTACAGTCAGGTTTATATAATTATAAGCGAACTCAACTTAATACAAACCTATGTAAGTTGTTAAATTGGGACCATAGGGCTTGTTCATTATAAAAAGTTTTCCATATTAACCAGACCATAACTGTACTATACTGCAAAACAATCAAACATATACTGCAAAACAATCAAACAAATTTCCATGTACGTAAATTAAAAGAATACTAAATAATTTAGTTTTAGGGCATCGGATAGACACCCAAGGCATAGAGCCAACTTACCTGTTTAGTTTTTATTGAAGAGTTGTGTAAAGTTTAAGTAAAGCAAACGAATTTCAAACTATTCTTACTTATAACTACTAAGAAACTACATATTGTGGTTCTATTTCAATTAACGGTATTCAGATATTAGGTAATTGGGATTCTTTTCTATCGGATTTGGATTCAATTAAATATGTTAGGAATTGGAAGCCATCTTAAATTATCTATAATCAAGTTATTAACTAACTCAGGATAGTTCAATTACTACTTTATTAATCTCCTCATTAACCTAGATAGTAAGAACACGGTTGATATTGAAAGTAATTCATAAAATCTATAATGATCCTACATACTTTTATTATACATAGGTACCTGCCAACCTATTTGAGACATATCCATGTATGAGGCTCCTATTTCCCCCGTACATTGGCCAAAATCCCTGTACACCCCAAAAAATCTTTCTTGTAAAGGTGAAAACATTAGTTTATATGGACTGTACAAGAAATCCCTGTATGCTCGAATAGGAACAGATTATTTAACAAAACAAAATGCTATATTTAGATGGTGTAGACATGTTTAGGTATTAATAGACTCACAATCAATAATTTTTCCCTAGCTAAAAATCCCTGTACAAATTTAAAAATCCCTGTACAGTCCAGCCAAAATGGTTAAAAATCCCTGTACAGTCCAGCCAAAATGGTCCTGTACTGCACAGGGAATCCCTGTACGGTTGGCAGGTATGATGATACAGGAGAATTTCCGAATTAGGATCCTCAAAGTAGAATATGTAAACCTTTAGGAAATTTATAATATATACATTGGGATTTATAAATTAAATTAAATTAAATATCTTGATTACAATATACATAACTTGTATTACAAATTTACTTATTTGCTATGATGCTATCCAATATAACAGCACTCTAATTCTTTTCAAGAATTATTCTATTCTTGTTATCGATTAGAGTAGAAATAGTTTGCTCTCTCTCAGTTGAAGAAATTTTATTTTCAACTTCCTCTCCCGTATAGCTTTCTTCTAACCGCCGCAACTCTGACAGCAGTGCTGTTCCCAACTTTCAGCTTTCTAGGACTCGTAATCTTTCCTATTAATTCTGGACAAACATCCAAACAAACAAACACACAACAATTCCTCTTTTAATATATAGATACATACGGTGTGCAATATTCATTTATTTATTACATAGGGAAAAACTACAGTAAATCATTAATAAAAAAAAAAAAATTGCAGCTGTGGCGACACATGCTCATTTGGTGGCACTGAATTTTGATGGTGGTTTATTGGTTGTGCCTCCAAAAGGCTCATGCTGTTAGTACAGCTGCAATTTTGGATTTTTTTCGCCATGTCATCATCACCATGAAGGTGTTAGATTATTTCAGAAAGGTATTTCAGAAGGTATCAACCCTTAGAGTGGTGGAAGTTTCGTTTTAGCTCACTTCATTTAGAGATGTTAAAGTTTCAGTATAATAGTTGATGAGTCAGCATTTTTTATGTGCATGTTGGGTGATCACCCAACACCAACCAACCCAATCGAATTATATAATTCCCAAATTGTAAAAACAAATTTTTTTAGCAATGTCATCATCACCTCAAGATGTCAAGACCCATTTGTAGAGGTGCTACGTGGCATAAGGATCAATTTGATAAATTGGAAGTATGTTTCTATCTTGTATCATCTCTGAAATTAATGCCATTTAGAAAATTAGTATAAATAATTACCGTATTTCCCCGAATAAGCGCTCCGGGGCTTATTGTTTTCGTGGGCCAAAATTATCATGAAATCTTTGTCAAAAATCCAGAATATAAGATTTAGGTCGGTTCTAATGGTTTCCACCAAAAGTATACCTACCGAAGTTGCCAAAACCAATGGAATTACACTACAGTCAGTACAGTGATCAACCAATGCAGGAGCGGAATACCCGGTACGGCTGGTGCGGCGAGCGCCGTACCACTCTTCAGGATGGCCAGTTTTGCTGTACCACCTCTATCTCTATCTGTTCGAAATTAAACTATTCATTGATATATATTCAATTAATGATCGTCTGACCACATACAAATACCTGGTGCGGCTTCACGGGACCACATTCGAATATTGTAAATTCTCCGCCGCACGACTTTTCGAAAGGACGTGCCGCGTCTGCAATGTGTAAAATTTTAATCATATCAATGTCATTTTTATTGACCGGCGCTTATTCGTCAATATATTTATTACAAGTTGAAACAATGGAATTAGATTTAACAGTTTTACTCAAGCTAAATTGTGAGTAAACAAAAGATTTATACCCCGATTTGTGGCATAAATTAAACCCACTATAAAAATTTGTTTATTCCAATCAGACGCATAATTTTATCGTGAATCCAATGGAGACGATACGGACTAATAATATACCAAAGTACTAAGATTAGAACTGGGCCACTATACTATAGTATAGTCGGCACAGTAATAACTAACTGAAGCACTAAGCATACCTTCCAAGTTTGAGATGGTCCAATGCGGGTCACCGACCCACCCCTCAATACATAGATTCGAAGGGGATTAGTTAGGACTCTTATATTCTTAAAATTAGATTGGTAAAGTCATTTTGACATATTTATGTTAGTTTCTACAAGAAAAAGACAAGTTTACTACTTATTTACAAAATAAGAGTAACTAAAATGAACAAAAGGGAACTATTTAGGTGTTTTAAGCGTGCTTAGTCTTAATACTGATCTGATTTTAGAGAATTGTACTCCAGAAAATTATTTTTCCAATGCAGGTTTTTCGAGGACCTTCGCGGGTCAGCGGGTTTCGATGCTCAAATGCGGGTCACTTGGGAGCTATGCACTAAGACCAATACTGGGCCACTATACTATAGTATAGTTGGCACAGTAATAACTTACCAAGGCAGTAAGACTAGAACTGGGCCACTATACTATAGTGCAGGAGTTCTTAACCTGGGGGAAATTTCCCCCTGGGGGGAAATTTCGGGAATATAAGGGGGAAATCAATTTAGACAAAATTAATAATAATAATAAACTTAATTAAATAAAATATTATAAACCATATATTTTATCTACATAGGTCATTTCAAAAGTACTGATCACCAATCATATTGATGTTATGCTCTATGGTTTGCTAAATATGTAACCAGCAGACATCCAAAAGGTTGTTTGTTCATGGCTACTCTTTTCCTTATACAAATGAAGGGGAAATAGGGTAGAGTGAACAGGCCAAAAGGGGAAATTACATAAAAAAGGTTAAGAACCCCTGCTATAGTGTATGTATATTGAAAAGTTTGTTAGTTTGCATTTGTAATTATTGTTTATAGCACGAATACATATTCATACTGTGTATCTGCCAACTGTTCCACTCTTCATCCCTGGCAGCATTCTATCCACTTCTGCGTCGAAATAGGCTCTTATTATTAATTCTCTACTCGATGATATCCAGTATATTTCAAGAAAATAGGAACTCTGGCCAACTGTAAGGGTTCTCTTCATATAACTTGAATCGTCGTTAATAATATCATCAACGTACCCATATGCATAAGAGATATATTTTATGATGCAGCTATTGATTGAGTCATCATACTTTCCATTCAATCTTTCTAAATAGTAATGTGCATAACCATTACTATATACGTCTGCTCTGATTCTCAGGTTGCACTGTGCCAGATACAAGCTGGGTCCGTAGATAGAACCTATCTCTTTCAAGCTATGCATCCATTCTATTCCCGGTAGAACTTTTCCTCTTCCTGATATGTATTCACTAATGTGACTTGTGCTTTCTTTTAAAGACTGTATTTTATCTAAATTGGAGTTTATTTCCCTTGAATTGGCCTCTATTTGCTCTAAGTTGTATTGAATTCCATTAGCAAAGCCACCAGCTACAGATATTCCTATTATAGCTGCCAACACAACTGCTATTCCTGCTAGTACCAATTCTAGTTTGACCCACAACTTCCTTGTACGTTTATCTTTCTCACCATCTACTCTGTATTTTTTCGCTTTAATTGCTGCTGATGCCTCAATTGTCCCCATCCTATCTGTATGTTGTTCGTTGACTCTTTCTTGTTGAATTTTGACAATTTCCTGTTGCAAGTTCATATTTTTCTGTTCTTCATTGAGTTGTTCCAGCTGTCGGTTTCTGTTTCTCAGATGATTCAGTTGATTACACATTAGCTTCTGGTGACCAATCGTATTCTCTGTTAGGTGTATGTCCTTATTCCTCCTTAGGACTATCGCGTCACAGCCTAACTCCTTATAAGGGCATGCTATTTCCGTGTCTGGATGATTCGTACACTTACTTATGTGATTATTTACTTTATTTATTTGTACTTGTTGTTGACAGTATTCACACTCTTTCATTCTCAGTGGACATACTTCCTTGTTGTGTTCTTCTGTGTTTTCTCTCTCAAATACCATGCCACATTTCAGCTGACATTTTGCCAGCACCTTCAAACACACTTCCATGTGTCGTTCTATCTCCCCTAACACCCCTTTCCAATCACAGCCATTTCCCGACAGAGGACATTTTGAGTTTAAATGGAAAACTTTGTTTTCAACTCTCTCATCGATATTGCCAGCTGTTCCTATGACACAAGGCATGCAGGAAGTCATATTATTCCTCTGTACAGCCTTTCTACTTATCCCCTTGCATTCTGAACAAATCATGAATTCTTTCAAATCAGAACTTATTGTATCACTAATTAGTTCCAGTTTGTACCCACAGTACTTCCCTCCCCTCTCCACGTACAGCAGAGACTGTATGGAGTGAGGGATTCGGGGGTTCCTCTCTGCCATTAGTTGTTAGTTGTTATATGAATTTGGTTAATTGTGATAACTTATCAATACCATGTATGCATAAGCTGAGTGCCTTATACTGACTGTACCAGTTGTATTATCCCATGAGTGTAACCTAATACGTTCTACTACTTATTTCCATTATACAGTACACTAAGCGGACTATTAACTAGAACATGTATTAGTTGTCAGTAGTTCCATGTGTCTATTTATCTATTTATCTACAGTAGAATCTCGTTAGTACGAACACAGTTAATACGAATTTCGGGATAAGACGAACAAATAGATCCACTAAATTAGGTACAATGGCTATTCAATGGGTATTAGTCCGGTTAACACGAACTCCGGATAAAGCGAACAGATTTACCTTCTGTTGGTGTTCGTAATAACGAGGTTCTACTGCACTTCTTTTGCTCTGCCATGAACTTGGGAACCTCTAATTAGGTAGGCTCCTGTGAAACCCATTCATATATCTTTGGTTCCAATTATGGCGCTCTATTTAACAGCCCCTTTATCATCCCTGGGATACACTTCCTTATTTAATCAATGATACGTTAACATGTGTACTACAGCTATACTTTATGTTTACATATCTCGCTATTACATGTCTCTTTGCACAAAGGCCACTTGTTCGAGATAATTAACTTTTATGACCACAGGATTTTGTATATATAGTACTACACAGTTATACATATTGTAATTATTATTTATGTAACGATAAAATAACATTATACCGAACAAAGGGGTTCCCGATTCAAAAAAATCCAAAATTACAGCTGTGCCGACGAATTTCCCTTTGGGGCACAATATTTTGGTGACTAGTACACTGGCTACTGGTTGGATAATTGATAGTGCCTCCAAGGCAAATGCTCTAGGCACAGCTGCAATTTTGGATTATTTTCGCCATGTCATCATCACTATGAAGGTGTTAAATTATTTCAGAAAGGTGTTTCAGAAGGCAACTATCCTTAGAGTGGTGGAAGTCTCCATTTAGCTCGCTTCATTTATAGATATTCAAGTTTTAGTTGAATATAATAGGTGATGACTCAGCATTTTTTATGTGCGTGTTGGGTATTCACCCAACACCAACCAACCCAATCGAACCTTAATTAATACAATGAATTGTAAAAACACATTTTTTTGACTATGTCATCATCACCTCAAAGTGTCAAGACCCACTTGTATAGGTTGTGCGTGCCATAAGGACCAATTGATAAATTTAAAGTTTGTTTCTATCTTGTATCATCTCTGAGATTAATGATAATTACCAAATTAGTATACATAATTATTAAAATTAATAATTAACACCTATTTCAATGTCAAACTCGATAACCCCCAATAAACAAATTGGAAGCAACTATATAATTCAAAATACGGTCTGAGTTAATTTTTAATAAATCACGTCAGTATATTAATAGTGCAAGAGTATTTTTGCAGATGGAAATATAATCACATAATCTGTCGTTGTTATGGAATGTAAAATCTCGGTTTTCAGTAGCGGATCCAGGGGGGGGATGGGGGGGATGCACCCCCCCACCAGATTTTCAGATATATAATTTTGGCAAAACTAATTAAATAAACTCAATCAAAGCAGATGTTATTCGACCTTTGGTATTGTTCATACTAACCTATGTCCAGTATACCGATCATCACATGCGATTATTGTCACTATTCTGCAATTTAGCATTAATTCGTAGATTTCGTAGACCCTCTACATTAATGCATCTCACTTACTTTGAATGATTTTGGTGAATATATTTTTAATTTCTGGCATTTACAGTATATATCTTAGTTTTCATCAGGGGCGATCGCAGGATCTGGCCAGCCCGGTGTAGCAGCCCAGATTAACCCCCCATCAGTATATACCCGGGTATAATCTGTCCTAGGCCAGAATATACCCCCGGGTATGAAGTGGGCTAGGACAGATCATACCCTGGGTATGAAGTGGGCTAGCCCAAAATATACCCCTATAGCCCAGATTATACCCCCTTGGGGGTATAATCTGGGCTAGGACAGAATATATCCCTCTCTTATTGTGTATGTCTAATTTTCGGAACGGGACGGGACAGTCACCGGAAAATCCAGATATCCAATTTTCGGGACGGGACAGTAGTAGTAGGTTACCAAATATGTAGTCAGTAGATGTCGGATATAAGCACGCCGGTTATAAGAACATATCGGATATAAGAACACTATGTTGGAAAACGGTTGCCAACTTGCCATATACCGGTTATTATACCCTATATAAATTTTGCCGGTTATAACCACATCAAGTGCAGTTCCCGACGATGTGCTTATAACCGGCATCCACTGTATTTTTAATTACGATTGAACAAAAAACACCCAACACAAGTTTATATTATGTGGTTTTAATTTTTATAACTAAATACGTACTAATTCATTGAATAAAATGACAAATAATTGTGAATAGATTATAAACTATTCTTTTTGCCGAATAATCCATTATTGATTGTTAAAACTACCAAGAGAACAAATATTTGATCAAATTCAACTTCCCTTCGGTTAAACTTTGCAAATAAACTATCCATATCGCGAATACCCAAATTTGCCAAAAAGTTAATAGTTCATGAATAATTCGTTATATTCAAGAATTATTCAACATAGAGATGGGACATACGTTTATTTGTTTATATACGAAGAAAATTTGATAGTAGAACAAAGTTGCATCGTATATTTGGAATGTTGCATACAAATTTGTTTTGCGATATTTCATGCGAATTGTTGAGTGTTCGATATTCATTTAAAATTGCTGCACCTTGTATGTTACAATGTTGCATACAAATTTGTTTTGCGATATTTCATGCGAATTGTTGAGTGTTCGATATTCATTTAAAATTGCTGCACCTTGTATGTTACAATGTTGCATGCAACATTTATGCATACATATATAAGTTATCACACCACACGCACCACATTTTCGCACATGACATAATGAGGTCAGGGGTATATTCTGTCCTAGCCCAGATTATACCCAGGTATACTCTGGCCTAGCCCAAATTATACCCAAGTATATTCTGTCCTAGCCCAGATTATACCCCCATGGGGGTATAATCTGGGCTAGGGGGGTATATTTTTGGCTAGCCCACTTCATCCCCGGCGGTATGATGATTATACGTTACGTATGATGGCATTATACGTTCACCTATTGTATAATGGTACCATATATACGTTATGTATAATGCAACTATGGGTTGAAGCAGTGAAGCACTATACTAGTTTCAATAATCCAATAAAACTTGAGTATATTTGGAATAATCTTATTAAAAAATCGGAAATCTGACACACAAACTACCAGCATCAAACTCTACAGACACATAATGTATGTCATGTTTGGTAAATACCCTCCTTTCCATCTACAGATATTCTCCCTAGAAGGAGAGCTAGAGAGGTGCTTGATACCAAAAAGTGAGATTGAATGGAGTTATTTCTTCTCGATAGACAAATTGGGGAACATCATTGTAGCTGACTGGAGTAAGAATCGAATCAGGATATTCAGCAAAGAAGGAGAACCAATGCACACTATCGACAGTGATACGCTACCCGGATATCAGAAGTTCTCTTATCCTTATGGAATATAGCAATCGACAGGAAGAATAGGATTATTGTAGCACATAGGAACAATAAAAATTGTCTCATAGCTTTCTAAATGTCGAATTTGTTAGTTTGTATCTGTTTATTTAGAATAAATTTCCATTTTCCTATCTTTATATACAGTTAGGTTCTTATAATTATAAGCGAACTCAAATTAATACAAACCTATGTAAGTTTTTTAAATTGGGACCATAGGGCTTGTTCATTATAAAAAGTTTTCCATATTAAGCAGTGTAGGGTTTCATTTGGGGGGGTCCCCCCAATTTTGGGAGGGGACCCCCCAAGTCTGCGAATTATCAAATTCATTTGGGGGGGACCCCCCCAAGTTTGGGGGTGACTTCCCAAAATCTATCAATTTCTCCAGTACTTTTGGGACTTCGTATAACCGACGAAATTGCATTTATGATCCTACAAGCTTTCCGACTTGGTACGCAGGGCGTTGACTGTAGATAATATTGTTGATGATATTATTTTAAGTCAGTATACTCGATTCACAAGGCAGAATCAAGGGGAACTCAAGGGAAGTTCATTCTCTTTCAAATTGAGAGTACAGGCGAATTCGTCCCCCCCCTAAATGCATGGGAAAAGAGGCAAAACCCCGATAGGCAAAACAATTCGATTTCAACTGTACGTATATGAATTGTGTTATGGATAAACAAGTATGTGCAAGGGGGCAAAATAACCGGGGAGGCAAAAACACCCGAATCGACTGTACCTAAGGATCAAAGCTTTTGTATCAGTCAATGTACATTATTATAGGTAAATTTATCCCACTCAAAGGCTGAAAGTTCTATGTGAACAACCCAGATAGTGGAAGCAAACGAATTGTGCAAATTGTTTATAAATCCCAGTACCGCTAAAGAAATGAATGCATACATAGAATGAATATTTATTATTGTAAAGGAATCTCATTATGAATGATTTGTCTCTACTCTCTATAACTAAATGAAATGATGATAGAATCTACTTTGACATCTCTTTTCTCACAACTGATATTATGGTTCATAATGTGAGGCCTCATTTCCAAGATAAATTGCTTGGTCGCTTGGATTATTTCTTCCTACTTTGGGGTTAAACCCTTTGAAAGAAAATTTGTCCCATGTATTATTTATGTACACAAATACATCTGTTTTTAGCCATATTGCCATACAAAATATCTCAACATCACTCCCCCATACGGTTGAAATCATAGTATTATTTTGTGTTAGATATTCTTCCATAGATTGATTCGTCTTATTATCAACATATTTTTTACATTGGGGAGATGATTCCATAAATTGAACAAGTTTGGTCCGAATTAAGCCATGAAAATCCTGTGTATCAGTCAACCACCAACTAAAGGCTCTGTAGAGGCAATTTCCATCCGGAATAATTGAAACTTTCTTTTTTGGAGAGCAATTTCTTAACTTTATATATGCTGTTTTAACTATTTCTGGTGGATCTTCCAATTTAGTTTTCAGGAGTAATATGTCTTGATTAATCCTCTGTCGCCACTTGAATGCGATGGGCTTGAACAAATCTTCTGTGTAATTTCTATTATAACAGTCAGTTTTCAATTTCTTGGTATTTATTTTTTGTGACATGTCTGTTGGTTTCAACGATTCATTTTCATATTTCGGCCGATCGTCTTCCAGAGAATATTGACCATTGTCAGATTGATACTCTTGCCCTTGCATGGCTGAGAATAAATCATCATCCTCTTCACTCAATGGTACATCTTCTGTAAACTCAGTCCGTGATCTTTTGCAATGAATAATACTAGTTTGCTTGGAAGTTGGTTCCTCATCGTATATAAAGGAGGAAATTCTATGGTGGTAAGTAAAGGATAATAACTTTAGACAGCATTCATGTGTACAATGTTCTGTAAAAATACACGATTCACAATGGTGTTTTATAGACTGGTTTTGTAGTTCATGAATTTTATAAAAAGTTTCCCCTTTAGAATCATTCATTCTATCACGAAACCAATGTTGTAGGTATCCTAAATGTCCTGTGAAATTTTTATGTGCTAAATATCTAAGGACACAGTTGATGTAGCTTGAATCTTGATCATGCTGTACAGAAAAGGAATTTGCACAAAATTGGATGAATAAAAAGTCTAAAACTTCAAATACTAATATCCCATAATATTGAAAACTGTTAGACTCGCCTTCTCTAGATTGTTTAGAATCAAGTTCACAAAAGTGATCGTTGTCATCATTGTGTATTTCCCCCAAAAGTCTGTGTTTCATTTTCCTGCTATTGCACCATTCCTCCGCAATGTGCTGTTCAAAGTTCGTTACCAATTTATTATAATCCTGTACTTTAAATTGGCTCGTATCCATTTCTCTAGCATTAGTATCCATACTTTCCAGGCTTGTAGTATTTGACGAAAATAGTTCTGTTTTGTGTATCCAAGTACTTTGCAATCTCCCTTTAGAATTTAGATATTGGACTTGATACTGATCCGATGCAGAATGTTGTTTGAGGATCTTAACTTTAATATTCATCGGTTCGAGAAAGTTCTTTTTCTTTCTATGTCTTGAAACTGTCGGATTCTTCATATAAGCTATTGTCCCGAGCTCAAAGTTCACATCAACATTCCTCTTAAATCTTCTAAAATTCTCTATTTGGACTTTTCTAGTTTGAGTTAACGTTGTTATATTTAACTTTCCCTTAACATCTGAATATGCCCTAATGGCATCTTTTAAACCTAAATCAATAGAACTGGGAGAATAATCCAAGTGAGTGTTGGGAAACTGACAGCACTCTTCGATTTCTGCTGTAGATATCGATTGGAATGATTGTGTATTTGTTTTTAAAGGATGTGGGGAGGTCCTGTTGTTATATAGTTCCCAAGGCGTTCTTGATAAAGATCTATGAATTGTATGACGGTAGGTGTCGATAATTCTGGGAAGTAAGTTGTTTGCCCAATCTTCTACCACTATAAAGTTATTTTTTGAAATTTCAATTTGTATTTCTTTCCGAAGAAGGGATTTAATGGTTCGATTAAATCTTTCCACCTGTCCTTGTGATGTAGGAGTATATGGCGATCCATTTATTAACTTTATTCCAAGTTTCGGCATTAGATTTCTTATTATTGTAGAAACAAATTCTCCTCCATTGTCACTCTGTAAAATAGCTGGCACCCCTTCATTTAAAAACAATTCACAGAGTAGGATACAGACATTATCTGATTCTTTGGTTTTAAGGGGGAAAGCCCAAGCGTACTTACTGAAACAGTCAATGACTGTTAATATCCAACGGTATCCTCTTTTTGATAAACTTTCTCCATGATCTCCAAAGGCAACTTGTGTCAGATCAATTTGGATTCTTTCAAATATTTCAAAAGTTTTTATGTGATTTGAGTGCGCTCGTTTAGGAAGCGATACATTTGAGGAACAGATATCGCATTGCAAATCTAAGTATAATTTCTTCAGCCTATCTTGTTCTAAGCCCCAAGTATAAAATTTTGATTTCAGTGATTTGCATAATGTTGTAATAGTGGGGTGATTTAATCGTTCATGATACCATTCTACAACTGTTTGCATCATTCCGGCAGATAATACTATTTTTTCCCCTCTTACCAGCAGTAGTCCACCATCTGTTAACTAAAAGAAATGTATATTTCGCTGATTAGATACAATAAAACCTGTTAAGCGGACTACTCGGATCAATGATTATTTTAGACTAGCCGCTACGTAAGCTCGCGTACGCAGTTTACAACTCGGACCTTCGCAACTCGTGTGTACCCACAATACATTATTTACAATATCATATTTCAGAATCAGCGTCCCTGATTACCCCAGGGTAGTTGTTTACAATACCTATATCGGCACCAAATGGCTATTCATTTTCTAATTGTATGTACAAATCTCTTCATTAACATAGTACAATCCGGACAGATACAACACGCGACAATCGATTATTAATAATATAAATTTTGTAAATTTGTGTTTTGAAATCGATGAATAGCGTACAAAGAAACAAACAATTTAAATTCTGTATAATTACATAATTGCAATACTGTTCTATATTTTCTCACCTTCTCATGAAATTTACATGTACCACTCACGGATTTTCTACCAAATAATGCAATCTGTTCACTTGTACAGGGAACGCTTGTTGTGTTTGACAAATTTCATGAATGTAAAGCAGCAAAAGTATTTCAAAGTTTTTAAACTTGGAGTACTGTGGCTGGTATAATAATTAAATAGTTATGTTTCGGAAATTTGAAATACAATACTAAATTTCATTTTCCACTCAGTCTATAAAGTTTCATTGACAATCAATAAGTACCTACCTTAAGTTTATATTCTGTTAACCTTTTCTGAACAAATAAACAAATCAATTTGCGATCATCCCGAACTTGAGGTTTGATAAGTGCTACCGCTTCCCGAATTATCAGAGGGATTGGATCATTCAACTTCCGATACCTCCTCCAATCTAAATATGCAATATGAAGAGCATAAATATGATCTGGTATTTGTTTAAGAGTATGATCTGAGCTTGACCCTCCTCTCAAATCCTTTGGGGAAAACTCAGTTATAATGTTGGGAGAAAGTGTAGGAATATGTTTAACCAATTTAGGAATAAGATTATCTCCTGTAATATCCTCGGACTCAATTATTTCAGATGAATCGAGATCAGAATCAGGGTCTAAGTTATCCATCAGAACGAAAAGCAAATTTTGGAGAAGTATTATTCATTTAATACTTTAATAATAGTATATTTATAGTGAAGCCAATCTGTGTTTAGACAGTATAAGAGTGACTTTTATCTGCAATATCATGTTTGTTTTTTAATAGAAATATACGTATATAATTAATTCACGCAATACGTAAAATGATATCGAAATATACAAAGCCATTTAGTAGTGTGATAATTACTTGTTCACCTTTAGTCATTTACTTCGAGTCATAATTAATTGAGCAATTAATTGGAAGTGTTGCAAGTCAGATTGACGAAATTATATGAAGTCTTACATAATCTCATGTTAATACAATGTATAACGACCCGCTCGCTTGCTCGCGTTAGATAAATAATTAATAACAACAACAAAAATTCACAATATGTTGTCTACAATATCATATTTGGAATCAGCGTACCCGATTACTCCAATATAGCTGTTGGAACCACGTTTCTGGGACTATTTTGAAATTTGTAGACTGAGGAATCATGTCACGAATTGTTGTAGTATTCCTAAAGATTGTTATTAGTAAATAATTATTAGTATCATTTGATACATTGGAGTCTCCCAAAACGGACACTCCGAGAAGCGGACAACCCCTACAACATCCTAGAACGGAATGAATAACATCGCGTCGCCATATATACATGTAATACTTAAGTAGTGTCCGAGAAGCCGACAACTCTCCATAACAGACAGATTCCATGCCACATTGTGTCCGTTATTTGGAAACTCCACTGTAGTTATCTAATATTTATAAGAACAACACGACAAGAGTATTAGATATCTAATTTCCATTTTTGAATTGAGTATTACTTGCGTGAATTATCGACAGACAATACACTTTTTAAATACTGCATCTTTATGAATTTTGGAGCTATGTAGTAAAGACATACTTGCCAACTGCCCCGATTTTTTGGACGTGTGTTAACTGTTAAGTTCAATGCCCCGCCAAAACTTGGCAAAAACGTGATTTGTCCAGATATATTGTACGTCAGACTAGTGCATATATGCCACATGCGAAATTATCCTATGTCCCGCTAAACTACAATCGTCCCGCTTTTTTGTTCAGTCAGGTTGGCAAGTATGTAAAGGACCAGATGGAATTTGTAGATCACGAAAATGTTAGTTACGCAAACAACCTGATTAAAGATTAAATTATTATAAATTGCATAACCAAAGTGAAAATGCATCTTAACAGTTAACACGTATATAAATTGTGACAGTTAACACGTATATGAAATCATTCGAATCTAGTTTTGCTGATTATATAATCAATAGAAAATTTTCTGTAGTTTAAGGTGACATGATTTTGTTTGGATAAATTTCCCTTAAAGCAACAAGAAAGAGATATTTATGGAATTTAGAAAGTTTAAGTACTTCTGTAGCCATCATATAATAGTTTGTTGTTAATGCACGATGTGGTAATTTTTCTCTAATTGTTCTATATTTATTTTACACAGGGCAACAAATCTGTTACCACTTTCTAGGCATTTAAACAAAATTTACTTGCATATAACAAGAACATCCCTTATTATGAGAGCTTACTAAAGTCATAGTTGCCAACCTGGCGTCTCACTAAGCCGTGAGATTTCTTCTTAAAAGGCGTGAGATTTGGAATTTCTGCATCAAAATGTACTGATGAGTAGTAAAATGTCGTGAGATTGGATTTGCGAAAAACCATGAGTCTACCAGCTAACCCGTAAGAGTTGGCATCTCTGTAAAGTAATAAACATAAATTTGAAGCAAAATATAGTAAATGTAAAAAAAATCCAAAATTGCATCCTGTGCCGACGCATGTTCCTTCGGTGGCACTATATTTTGTTGGTGGTTTATTGATAGTGCCTCCAATGGAACATGCTGTCGGCACAGGATGCAATTTTGGATTTTTTTTCGCCAAGTCATCATCACTATAAAGGTGTTAAATTATTTCAAAAAGGTGTTACAGAAGGCATCGACCCTTAGAGTGGTGGAAGTTTCGTTTTAGTTCACTTCCTTTTAGCGATATTCAAGTTTGAGTAGAATATAAAAACTGATGACTCAGCATTTTTTATGTGAGTGTTGGGTCATCACCCAACATGAACTAACCCATTTTTAATATTGAATTAACAAAATTGTAAAAACACATTTTTTTAACGATGTCATCATCACCTCAAGGTGTCAAGACCCACTTGTATAGGTGGTACGTGCCATAAGGACCAATTGATAAATTGAAAGTTTGTTTCTATCTTCTATGATCTCTGAGATTTATGATATTTAATTAATTAGTATATATAATTATTAATATTATTTATAATTTAACACCAATTTCAATGTCAACTTATATTTATTAAGTTTAATTATTTTGTCATAAATAATAAATAAATTAATTTGTCCATCAAATTTCAATTCCGCACACTCGATAACCCCTAATAAATAAATTGGAAGCATCTATATAAGTCATATACTGACTGAATTAATTATAATTAATTACGTCAGTATATTAACAGTGCAATAATATTAACGCAGAAGTAAATATAATCACATAATCTGTCGTTGTTGTGGTATGTAAAATCTTAACGGTTCTATCATAAACCATCTTTAGTTTAATGCCATTCATTCATTACTTATTGATAATAAAGTAAATTATTAGTTATTTATTTTAGCAATGTTATCCACGGTGATTTGAGTTTAGTCAACAAATTCCTTATATCATTATATTTTATTTAATCCATTGTATAGTAATACTACAATTAAATAGAAGCCAGCTGGAATTTATAAGTTGAATCAATATATTTATCTCAAGTTGAAACAATAGTGTAAGATTTAACAAGTTAAATCAATATAATTATTACAAGTTGAAACAATAGAATTAGATTTAACACTTTTACTGAAATTGAAGTGTGAGTAAACAAAGAAATTTCAAACCCCATTTATGGCAGAAATTAAACATATTTTTGAAAATATTCCTCTCCCATCAGACGCAGAATTTTATGGTGAATCCAAATGTGAAATAAAATTTGGGGGTTTAGTAAAACATATTTTGAGTTATGGACCAGACAAATTTTGAAAGGTGTTAAAGATGTGTCAAAAATTCGTTAATCAAAAATCGTAACCCCAGGTGCAAATTAGACGGTCCCATCGCACCTACATGCCAAGTTTCAGCCCATCAACAATTAAGCTCTTGCCAGGGCACCGTCTACGGAGAAAAAATAATAAAAAAAATAAAGGCAGTGATTCTAATACTGGGCCACTATACTATAGTATAGTCGGCACAGTAAAAACAACAAGTACAAGTTCATTTATCGAAGCTGGGGTATAATGGAGGGGAACCACCCTCAAATGTAGCTGAGGCTTCATGAAGTCATCCCAAAAGTACTGGAAAATTGATAGATTTGGGGAAGTCACCCCCAAATATATTTGAAAATTAGCAGATTTGGGGGGGTCCCTCCCAAAATTGGGGGGACCCCCCCAAATGAAACCCTACAAGCAGAACATAACTGTATTATACTGCAAAACAATCAAACAAACAACAACAACTTAGTCTTATTAATTAATTAACAATATAAACAGGCGGGACATGGCTACAAATAGAACTGTACTTACGTCTGTCGAAGTTCTCCATGCATCTCAGATTGTTCAGTTTTATCAATTTCTGACAGATGGACCACTTTACATTCATCTCGTTAACCACTTCACACCTGGGGTAGGACTGTGTCACGCCTGGAGAGGTGTCAAGTGGTTATCCATATTTGCCAACTATACTAACGGCTAGGGCAGCGATTCCCAACCATGGACCCCTATACCCATACAATTATAGATCCTGTGGACCCTAGTATATTACCATATACAATTAAAGATCCTGTGCAATGTCTCTGACAAGATTGTTTGGCCATAGAATTAGGAACCTCCAAATAATGCCTCGTCAATGAATTATAACGATTACGTTCCGAGATTACTTGCAGCTGAACACATATTTTGTCGCTGTAACGAGTGCAAAAAATAAATAAAACTAATAGATATTAAACGTATATCTGTTGCAGACTTGGAGAATTTGCATGTAGAAATAGGTAAATTAAAAGAAAATTAAAATAATTTAGTTTTATTATAAGGGCATCGGATAGACACCCAGGCAAAGAGCCAACTTACCTGTTTAGTTTTTATTGAAGTTTGTGTGTAAAGTTTAAGTAAAGCAAAATTAATTTCCAACTATTCATACTTATAACTACTAAGAAACTACATATTGTGGTTCTATTTCAATTAACGGTATTCAGATATTAAGTAATTGGGATTCTTTGCTATAGAATTCGGATTCAATTAATATGTTATGAATTGGAAGCCATCTTAAATTATCTATAATCAAGTTATTAACTAACTCAGGATAGTTCAATTACTACTTTATTAATCTCCTCATTAACCTAGATAGTAAGAACACGGTTGATATTGAAAATAATTCATAAAATCTATAATGATCCTACGTACTTGTATGATACAGGAGAATTTCCGAATTAGGATCCTCAAAGTAGAATATGTAAACCTTTAGGAAATTTATAATATATAAATTGGGATTTATAAATTAAATTAAATTAAATATCTTGATTACAATATACATAACTTGTATTACAAATTTACTTATTTGCTATGATGCTATCCAATATAACAACACTCTAAGTCTTTTAAAGAATTCTTCTGTTCTTGTTATCGATTAGAGTAGAAATAGTTTGCTCTCTCTCAGTTGAAGAAATTTTCTTTTCAACTTCCTCTCCCGTATTAGCTTTCTTCTAACCGCCGCAACTCTGACAGCAGTGCTGTTTCTCTCTCTTGTAGCATCTGTTGGGCTCTAGTAACTGTATTTAGTAGCTCTACTCGTATCTTATCTACCTGGGACAGCGGGACAGGAATGAATTCTTTATGAGACAATAATCTAGCAATTTCATATACAAAACTACTATTCTACTCAACTTATCTACTCATATTAAAGCAGTAATATCCTTGAGTTAAACAACTTGATCAAGATATCTTAAGATGGCTTCCAATTCATAACATATTTTAATTGAATTCTATAGCAAAGAATCCCAATACCTAATACCATTAATTGAAATAGAACCACAATATGTAGTTTCCTAGTAGTTATAAGTAAGAATAGTTGGAAATAAATTTTGCTTTACTTAAACTTTACACAACTCTTCAATAAAAACTAAACAGGTAAGTTGGCTCTATGCCTGGGTGTCTATCCGATGCCCTTATAATAAAACTAAATTATTTTAGTATTCTTGTAATTTACAAAATTCTGCATTTAATTGTATTTATTTCAACAAAATGACTAATTTAATTCCTATTGGCATTACGATTGCTGTGATACCGCAATTTGCTTATTTATTCAAAAGTAGGTGGTGCTCATTTCCTATTCATAGTTGCTTCAAATGAATTGTTTGGTTTAATCTCCGGTTGTACTTAGCCAAATGAGAATAAACTCTCCGATCCAAAGAAATAACTGGAACTTCAATCGAACTAACTTGAGGAAGACTAATTGGTTTCCACACTTCTAATGCTGATGCTGCTCATAGCCGCAAACATTTGACCTGTAGCCAAAAGTGCCAGTTGTGCACCTCAATACATCTATTTTTAGACTACCAATACCATAATAATTTTCTCAAATTGATATCACACTTCTCATTTACTACATTTTAGTAACTGATAAACATTGTAACATCTACTTTGTAATAACATCGATTTAGTAAACTGTGTAAGTCTGTGTTCGATTTGAAGAAGTACAGGTAGACCTAGCACCACCAGCACTTCTATCGCTGAGTGCCGGTGGTGCACATTAGTAAGGGCCACCATGTCCTGGTTTGCCAGAGAGGTGCAATTAGGATTGCTAAGATTGCTGTCAATATCTTCGTCAGGGTCCTTCCCAACAATATCCATGGCGGGAAAAGGTAGAGGATCCCCAGGTTTCCCCATTCAAGAGTGAAGGCATTAATCTTCCATGCATTCGAGTCTTTCTTCCAGCTCACATAGATTGGTAGCTGAGTGTTGGTATAAGGAAGCTATGGGACCTCGCTAGGACCAAGCTGCCACCATTGCCAGCTCGAACGGTCCGAGTGGCGTCACCGCCACTCAAGGATTTCGGCCTTCCATACATCTTCAGTAGTGCATCTCGCTATGCCGCTACATGACACCGGGTTTAGAACTGACTTCTCCCAGTTAATTATGAAACCTAGAGCGATGAGCAGCGAGGTGGTCCATTGGATATGCAACCTGATTGTTTTTAGTCCGTTTAATTAGTAACTCGTCTACTTATATGATCGCGGACACCCCTGAGCTCTCAGCATCCTTATCGGGTGTTTCATTATCCGAGTAAATACTGAAGGAGCAATATTCAGGCCGAATGACATTGTTATGTACTGATACCGCTTCGCCCTCCATTTGAATTGGAGCAGACGAGCTCACTGGTTCTGTCAAGTATCCATCCTTGAGGTCTATCTTTGCTAAGAGCGAGTTTGGTTGAACTGTAGAAAAGGTAGTCATTTCAAGCCCTCCATTTTGAAGTGTGGGGATAAGAGATATTTATTTATTTATTTAATCCTTATAGATTCAGGATGAGTCTCCAACCTCCTGATGGTTTGGGCCGTACGAAATTCGGAGATGTTAACCCGGCCCTTTGATCGAAGTTTCCTCGATAGCACCCTTCGTTAGAAGGCTTTCGTCGCGGAGGTATCGTCCACCAAACTTATCATTTTGAATTTTTTAGTTTACATCTTTTTGTAAACAACAACAATAAATATTCATATTAGAAATTTGGAATACGAAATTCTTGTTCAGCATACTTGTTTACCTATAATAACATTTGGAAGTTAGTTTCTATCTCACATATAAATGCGGTTTCTATTCCCCTAATATGGCCCTATGATAGCACTGTAATTAAGGTCGAGAATCGAAGAGCCCCAAAACGCTGCGCCCCTAAATTTTGGGTCCCCCAACCCCAAATCACTAGCGCTTTAGTGTCTGGGCGACCTTAATTAATGATAGGGTGACCATTGCCCTCTTTTTAGCCTGGACAGTCCAGTTTTTACAATTATCGTGCGATGTCCAGTAATTTTATAAATTGTCCAGGTTTTTTTTGCAGTTATTTTTTATTATCATCCAATTGTCTTCGATTCGTTCACATTAACTAATAGTGTCCAGATTTGTATGACCTGTGTCCAGGATTGTCCAGGATTTTTGTCGAAATTTTGAGAAATGTCCAGGTTTTGGCCCAAAATCCTCTGGCCACCCTACCTAAGGAGTGCTTACACCGGTTGGTATTTTCTGGAAAATACTGATTTTATTCAAGGTTGAAACCGAATACTGATATATTTGGTTGAAGCGAATATTATTTGCCGAATAGTTGATTTTCGGTTGCCAACCTGATATCAGTATTCGGTATTAGGTTTCCCGACCGAATATTATCAGTATTTGTATTCGGCAGTGTATTATACAGCCATTTGTAACTACGTCTAAATCCCAAATTAATGCTACGGTATTGGAGAAGATTCCAATTTTCCGCGCTCCTAATTAATTTTTTCCTAATCATACTGCAAAAGGAGCTTCCCGCACTCCTAGATATTTCCCTGGTATTTATTTGACGTAAACGAATATTATCGTATTCGGTAGGGCAACTATTCCTGAATACAGTAGATGTCGGATATAAGCACACCGGTTTTAAGAACATATGGGGAATTCCATGTCAAGTCGACCAGTCATTTCACCACTATCAATCGATTTGTCACTAAATTGCTGTGTAACAAGCTACAAGCAAGTCTATACTTTCCTCAAAATTTTAGACTAATCGGTTGAGTGGTTTTTGATTTATGACGTCACAAATTTTCATTTTTTTGTTGATTATCCAAACATTTTTCAAAATGTTGAAGCACCATCTCACTTCAAACTCGTATAACTTTTGATATAATTATCCAATTCTTTTAAAAATTGCTATACTTATGTTTTTATATATGGAGAATTCAAATCAGATGGATATATTAAGTTATCAGTTGTTTTTATTAGTGAAAATTTGAACTGAAACCAATACCGGAAGTAGAACCGGAACCATGACGTAGCAAAAATGTATATTTTCGGATCTCTTTTATTTTTTGGTAATTTATTCTATGTAGTCTTAAGTCATTGTGTAGAAAATTTCATTATGGTTTCCATATCTTCCCATTGAGTTATTCACATTTTTGTCCTCTAAACGCTATTTATGTGATACTACAACTTATTAATGTTCTTTATAAAAATCGAATACTGGCTAGAACCTTACTCTATTTCTATCATATTGATAAATATTTCATATTTAAATAATTATTATCGCCAGTGTATTATACAGCCATTTGTAAATACGCTCCTAATCCTGGTCTGATGCAATTTCATACGCCTAAATCACAAATTATTGTTACCGTATAGGAGAGGATTCCAAATTTTCGCGCTCCTAAATTCCAATTTTCCAAAAATCATACTCCAAAAGGAGCGTCTCGCGCTCCTGGATAATTCCTTGATTATCACTCATTCCAACACCATTATACAATTGATATACGTATGTATCAGAAATTTGTGGTTTGTGGTATGTTTGATCTCCGATACACTACCATGTAAATTAAGTGCATTAAATGCATTGGTATTGTTGCAATGTATAATTGGAATGCAATTGATTGAACAAATTAACTGTGAACTTACTTACGTTAACTAATGGCCGTTATCACACTGTTATTTCGGCCTAATTAATACCAATGTATTTGTTATTTACATTATTATTCAAATAATTAAGATTGCTTATAATTCATGATTTGATAATTGTCTTTGATGTAATATTCATATATACAGTACCTCCTGCTAATCCTAACATAGGTGTTCCGATTCAACTAAAATCTCTTCCGATTAGTGAATTCGTTCTGGGTAGGGATGTAATACATTTCTATAGGCATCTATAAAATGAGACCCCAATAATCCGACCCACTATTTTTAATCCATACAAATCATATAGTACACTACCTGATACTTATTTTTGTATAATTTCAATGTATTATATATACAAATATTTATGATTTACCCGCTTTTATATGAAAAATATTTTGGTATCTCCTGTTCGGACTAGCGAGGGTTCGGATTAGCGAGGGTATACTGTATTTCCAAATGGATTCCGTACGTTTATATATTTACAATTTAATCTCTTGCTACATTTGAAAATCAGTAATTAGCTTCATGTCCATCGATGAGATTTTGAACTTCCTTGCACGTTTTGAAGAAGTTTTTGGAGTGGATATATAGCCTATTACATCATTTTAGGGAGATAACAAACGTCTTATTTTGAGTGCCAATAGAAACTATTTTCAGGACGCCCTGGTCCTTTTGGATGCATAAAGCTGACTTCTATATCACCTTCTTCCTCACAGACTTCTTTAATCACACAAATATACCAATCTTTGTCATACATACATACGACAAAATTACCTATAGTTTATTAAGTATGGCAGCTGTGTAGAATATTTAGAGTTTGTCACACGATTTCATTTAAATTCATATGTCATTGTGTAATCTAATTGGTCACTAATTCGCTTTCCTCCTATAGATTTTGCACTTATTGGAGTGTATTTATGGTAAGTACGTGTCACTGGTATAGTTTTGATGTTATCATATCTAAAACATAATTAAGTGTACTACAAAATAATCTAAGAGCTCTACGTATATTAAACATTTGAATAAGTTATATATATTATCTTCTTTTGTCGCTGTAAACTTGCTCGGGCGGTAGCTCTTTTTACTGTACCTCCAATGTCATCACAAGTTAATTTTCAGTGGGAGGGAACAAAAAAAATTGTTTTCAAAATTCAGATTCGAAGTGATGCAAATAAATAGAATCAATAGATAATAATCAAGTTTCACAACTTTTATGCTGTAATATTAACTTCACAGCTCAATAGTTCAATAAATTGCATTCTTATTAAACATAGCAACAATACTAATGCATTATAATTTACATGGTAGTGTATCGGAGATCAAACATACCACAAACCACAAATTTCTGATACATACGTATATCAATTGTATAATGGTGTTGGAATGAGTGATAATCAAGGAATTATCCAGGAGCGCGAGACGCTCCTTTTGGAGTATGATTTTTGGAAAATTGGAATTTAGGAGCGCGAAAATTTGGAATCCTCTCCTATACGGTAACAATAATTTGTGATTTAGGCGTATGAAATTGCATCAGACCAGGATTAGGAGCGTATTTACAAATGGCTGTATAATACACTGGCGATAATAATTATTTAAATATGAAATATTTATCAATATGATAGAAATAGAGTAAGGTTCTAGCCAGTATTCGATTTTTATAAAGAACATTAATAAGTTGTAGTATCACATAAATAGCGTTTAGAGGACAAAAATGTGAATAACTCAATGGGAAGATATGGAAACCATAATGAAATTTTCTACACAATGACTTAAGACTACATAGAATAAATTACCAAAAAATAAAAGAGATCCGAAAATATACATTTTTGCTACGTCATGGTTCCGGTTCTACTTCCGGTATTGGTTTCAGTTCAAATTTTCACTAATAAAAACAACTGATAACTTAATATATCCATCTGATTTGAATTCTCCATATATAAAAACATAAGTATAGCAATTTTTAAAAGAATTGGATAATTTATCAAAAGTTATACGAGTTTGAAGTGAGATGGTGCTTCAACATTTTGAAAAATGTTTGGATAATCAACAAAAAAATGAAAATTTGTGACGTCATAAATCAAAAACCACTCAACCGATTAGTCTAAAATTTTGAGGAAAGTATAGACTTGCTTGTAGCTTGTTACACAGCAATTTAGTGACAAATCGATTGATAGTGGTGAAATGACTGGTCGACTTGACATGGAATTCCCCATATCGGATATAAGAACACTATGTTGGAAAACGCTTTCCATATACCCTGTATAATTTATGTCGGTTATAAGAACATGCCGGTTATAAGCACATTAAGTTCAGTTCCCGACTATGTGCTTATAACCGGCATCCAATGTACTAATATTCGGTTCGAGCGGTTTCAACCTTGAAATTTTTTATTAAGTCTTATTCAGTACAGTCAACTCCGCTTATTAATAGAGCCACCGGTTAATCGGGTCAAAATTTCACAGGATTTACAGGACAGAATTACAGTTTGGCTAGCAATATTTTCGGTTAATCGGTTTCTCCGCTTAATCGGGTCAAAACAACCTGGTCCCGAGGTGGCTCTATTAAGCGGAGTTGACTGTATATCAGATTATCCCCCTAACACTAACAGCATAGCCTGGCATGTCTGAGTACCCTAAGACGCGCCGGTTCATCCAGCACCTGAACCCGCTGCCCGCTGCACACATGCGAGAGAGCGCTTCTCTGGCCGTCCGGAGACGCAGTGTGTGTCTGGAGCCGATAGCCAGGGGACACGTGACGCCCCCCGACTACGAGGCCAGTCTGCAGCAGAGCAGCGGACAGATTGAGGTGGACCTGTGTAGGAACATGCTGCTGTTCCCTGAGGAGGACGTGTTCCTGAAGGAAGAGCCCAGGGAGCTCAGAACCGAGTACAGCACCGTACCTGGTACTTTATACATAAGCATAGTAGAACCAGGGCCGGATTAAGGTCTTCGTAGGCCCTAGGCACTTTGAGGATACTAGGCAGCAATTAGACCCCAAATTTTTCGTAGGCCCTATGCACAGTGCCTGCTGTGCCTATTGGATAATCCGGTCCTGAGTAGAACCTGTAATAATCCGACATCGTTGGGATAGATAAATTGTCGGATTATGTATGCTCTAATGCAGCGATTCCCAACCTTTTTCAACCGTGGACCCCCCTATTGTAAATAATTAGACATTCTGTGGACCCGCTCCCATTGACCGTAATACATCTTGTGGACCCCTTATAACCGTCCGTAGACCCCTGTTTGGGAGCCACGGCGGTAGATCCTGCATAATCCGGCTATTTGGCAATTCGACATTTTTCCCTATCCCAACGTGTATCGGATTATGTACCTGTAATAATCCGACACCGTAAGATATGGAAAAATTGTCGGATTATGTACGCTCTAATGCAAGTGATACCCAACCTTTTGTTTGATTGAACAGCTACAGTAGAATCTGTAATAATCCGACCCTCTATAATCCGGAATTCAGCAGAACCGACATTATTTCCTTATCTAAATGAGCGTCGGGTTATGCATTAGAGTCTGCATAATCCGATAATTTGGCAATCCGATATTTTTTCGGATTAGACTGGTTCTACTTTGCATGGCAGAGTAATATTATTCAGCCATTTGTAAAACGCTCCTAATCCTAGTCTAATCCAATTTCATACACCTAAATCACAAATTAATGTTATGGATATAGGAGAAGATTACAGATTTTATCGCTCCTAATTATATTTTCAAAAAAATATGCTCCAAAAGGATCTTCTCTCGCTCCTGGATAATTCCTTGGTATATGGGGCGTTCAAACGTTAAATAACGAAAAATTCCAGAAAATTAGATACCCCTTCCCTATGTCACGCTTTTTTTGAATATTTTGTTAACGAGGTTCTACTGTAGTTTGTATCTCCACATAGAGCACGCTGCATTCGAGGCCACGAGTCTGTTCGCTCGCGAGTGCATCCGTCTGTACTCCCAGAGCTGGAGTGTGCTGTGCCGCAGAGAGGAGTGCTACTGCGGCACCAGTCCGCACTTCATGGCTCTGGAGGCGGGACAAGCCCAGGAGACAGAAACCGCGGGGGATATGAGTCCCCCGCCTGTCACGGACACGGACACACTCGTGACCAGCAGGAGGACGTCTGCTGTCAGCGAGCTGCCTCCGCTGTACGAAGTGGATATAGTGGAGGCAGAGGAGCAACAGCAACAGGTAGAGTATAGGCTTAGGCTGTAGGCTATACAGTAGAACCTCGTTAATACGAACACGGTTTATACTAATTTCCGGATAAGACTAACAAACAGTTCCACAAAATCAGGTCCTTACAATGACTAAATGACTATTCAATGGGTATTATACCAGTTTATACGAACTCTGAATAAAGCGAACAAACTTTGCCGTCCGTTGGTGTTCGTATTAACGAGGTTCTACTGTATATAGTTAGGTCTTATGTATTTGTTACCTTTGATTCTGGTTTTGTCAAAATGTATTCATTTAACCAAATTATTTAGTTGAGTTCGTTTATTATGAACACAATTATTGGTCCCTTGCTGGTCCATAATAATTTAATAGTAATACGTATTGATTAATCACAACAATATTTTTGTTCCATATTCACATATTTGGCTTAACTTGGAAAGTATATAAGCTAGAGACTCAAACTTTGTTTTAAATACTAATACTAATGGATTAGGCTAAATCACAATCTGTACTCCTTATCCGAAATTAATAGGCGTCATTTGTGAATTGTGATTGTAAAGGCTTTGATGAGACTGAAATAGTGTATACGTGTATTAACCAAAATTCGTATTAATTAACCTTATTCATATTTACGAGGTTAAGTTCTACTCTACGTATTTATATATAAGCTATACGTAGGCTAATTAAATTTCCAAGTGCTTTGATGAAAATACCGTATTTCCAATTTTCCCCGAATAATCTCCGGGTCAAAAAAATGACATTGGTATGATAAATTTTAACTCATTTGTTGATCACTGGAGTATAATTCCATTGATTTTGGCAACTTCGGTATGTAGTGAGAACCATTAGAACCGACCTAAATATTATATTCTGGATTTTTCAAAAAAATTCAGTCCACGAAAACAATTTCTACCCCTGGTCCGTATTTCCTATTTATACAATTCATTGTAGAAAGATTCTGAATCAGCTCCTACTAGAGACACCGCCCTGACCCGGTCCGGGTATCTCCTACAGTTAAACATAGCCAGCAACGGTAAGCTAATAGGCGTTAACAGGACCATACAGGCCTCTAAGAAGAGATGGCATACACTTAAGATGAACTCGGAGGGAACTGGTTTCCTGATAGAGAGTAGCAAGACGGGTCGCAGTGGTGTAGGGGGCAAGAGTGTGGTGTCTCTTCTCGTGTGTATATCTGTTAGGAAGTCTATAAAAGGGCCGTCCTATTCATTCGAGCTAATCAGCACTGGAAATAAGGTAGTGTTATTATAAGCTGACTTTCATTGAGATAGTAAATATTTGCAGTGGATGCCTGTTATAAGAACATCGTCGGGAACTGCATATAATGTTCTTATAGCCGACATAAATTATATAGTATATGGCAACCGTTTTCCAGTAGGATGTTTTTATAACCGTTGTTCTTATATCCGGCATCTACTGTATTAAATAGTTCATTTTCTTTTTGACTTTATTCAACTTACAACAAACAAACTACGTATGTAAGTTGTTAAATTGAGACCATATGGCAGTATTTCACAACCTGTGGTCCACAAGATCTCAAAATTTTTATTACGGTGAATGGGAGGTAGTCCACAGAATCTATATTGTTTACTATAGGTCGTCCACGGTTTAAAAAGGTTGGCAATCGCTGCAATAGGGTTTTTCCATCATAAAGTTTCTTATTAAACAGACGAAATTGTTCACAGAAAGCAGACATAACTGTATATTCAAATCTTCGTAAAATGACTCTTATACATTCTAGTGGAAATGTAGTGTCTTTAGTTTGGTAAAAAAATAATTCTGGCGATCACACTATAAATTTTGTGGACCACTTAATCAATGGGTAATTTATATAGTAGATTCCTAAGCCCTTGTTACTATTTATATATACACACATAAATCTTTGTGTTGTAATAGTATAGGTCGGTCCCAGGGGATCCGGACCCCCCTTTTTTCTGGACTAATGAAATTATGCCTGTCAGAAATGCCTCTTCAGAAAATATTTCTGGAGTTTTGTAAAATTAGACTGTCACGAAATATTCGGTCCGGGGTAAATTTGGACCGGCCGGACGAAATATATCAGAAATATTTGGTCCGGCCGGACATAAAATTTCCCGGACCGAATATTTCAGACAATTTTGTTCCGGGTTTGCAAAATTTCCGGCCGGACTAAATATTTCAGATGTTTTTGGTCCGGCCTATTTTTCGGTCCGGCCGGACCAAATATATCAGAAATATTCGGTCCGGGTTGATTTTTAATATTATTTTAGATTGTTAAGATATCTTGCATTTGATTGCCCCAATTCAACCCCACTGAAAAGATAATATATATTCTTCGAATATGCATTGTATAACAGAAAATAGAGTCGGCCGATTTTTTTGATTTAAATCAGATTTTTTTGATTTAAATCAGAATTTTGATTTTAATTGTTAATGACTCATTATCAATGTAATTTGTCTCATTATCAATGTATTTCTTTTCTTTTCGCAAAAAACAATAGACATAAAAAATTTGATTTAAATCAAAAAAGTCCGACTTTTTTGATTTAAATCAGACTTCTTTGATTAAAATCAGATTTTTGATTAAAATCATGATTTTTATTAATAAAAATCATTGATTTAAATCATGATTTAAATCATGATTTAAATCACTTGATTTAAATCAAACAACCCTGAAATAGACAGAATGTAATGTGTTCCGTTAAAAAATTGACGGAACGAGTTGTCTAGTTTATTATTATTTTTTTCGTCCGGTGGATCTTTTAAGCGGAGTATGCTGTTTTTCAGGTCACAGGTTTATAAACATTGCACAATTTTGGTACCAGTCTCGACTTTCTACAGTCACTGGTTCATACCGAACGTGCTATGCCCAGGGATGGAAACAGCCACTGGCTGTTAACAGCAAAGGAAAATCGAAGCTGTTAAGGTTAATGCCAATTGGGGACGAATTCTTAGCTGTTAACAGCAAACAGCCAAAATGGCTGTTAACAGCAGATTCACCACCCCTGGAGCCTGTGCTACAAACAGACAGACAGACAGACATACATCAATCCTCGCTTAGTAAATAAATTGAGAGGCACTGCACTAACTATTAGTCTATTATATACTCATAACAAGAATATACAGCAAGTTAATGGAGTCACACACAGCATACTTGTGAGCCACGTTCAACTCGCGAGCCATTGTATGAAGACCCCCTGCTAAATGCGTACTATAGTAGATTTTCAAATAATTTTAGTAAATTCAATTAACTGTCTATTTTCTGAAATAATATTAAGAATCAACCCGGACCAAATATTTCTGATATATTTGGTCCGGTCGGACCGAAAAATAGGCCGGACCAAAAACATCTGAAATATTTAGTCCGGCCGGACATTTTGCAAACCCGGACCAAAATTGTCTGAAATATTCGGTCCGGGAAATTTCATGTCCGGCCGGACCAAATATTTCTGATATATTTGGTCCGGCCGGACCAAATTTACCCCGGACCGAATATTTCGTGACAAGACCCCCCTTTTATCAAATCCTGCGACCGCCCCTGAGGTGTATAATTTTGCTATATCACATAGTTGAAATGAGAATATTTTGGAAGGGGGCGTGAAATTTCTAAATTCGATAGTGGGGGGCGGAGGTTGAATATATTTGAGAAGCGCTACTGTAATGTAATCAAGGAAATATCCAGGAGCGCGAGACCCTCCTTTTGGAGTATGACTTTTGAAAACATTTGATTTAGGAGCGCGAAAATTTGAAATCTTCTCCAATACCTTAACATTAATTTGGGATTTAGGCGTATGAAAATTGGATTAGACCAGGAATAGGACCGTATTTACAATTGTCTGTATAATACACTTAATGTATGGCATTCCTCAGGTATCTCACTGCTTCATGGCAGAATCTAACGAGGAGATGATAGAGTGGATTAACGCAATAGCCTCAGTGCTCTCCTCTGACATGTACATGGACAGCAGGCCCGGTAGTCCTAGCTTCTCTATATACACAGCTGATACGATACGGAGGGGCGCTCTAACGGGAGCTCAGTCCCAACAGAGAACTGTTATACAGTCCGGGAGACTGCAGAGGGTGGGGGATGCGTCAGCTGATAATACTCGGGCTAGACGCGTTAATAGGAAGAAGATATTCTGGCTGTATGAGAACCTAGCGCGTAGGAGGATAAATAGATACGATAGTGATATGGTGTATGTACAGGATGCTACTCCCCCAGGTAAGTAGTCAAGTTAACCATTTGTAATGCGGTGATACTTTCTATAGCATACGTACCTAAGCTTTCATACTTTTTTTCTGGATATTATTTTTTAATACAATCGACTCCGCTTAATAGAGTCACTTCGGGACCAGGTTGCTTTGACCCGATTAAGCGGAGAAATCAATTACGTAGCCGAAAATATTTTAAGCTTAAATGTAATTCCGTCCAATAAATCCTGCGAAATTTTGACCCGATTAAGCAGTGAAATCTATTAACCGGTGGCTCTATTAAGCGGAATTGACTGTAATTGGATTTTTGAGATTTTTCTTTTGATTTATGGGAGTGCCCAGGATTTCTATAACTAAATAGATGTACATAGTAAATGCATATAGGTTCTGTAGTTACTATTGCACTTTTAGAGAAATAACATTATTTGTTCTCTGATACCTATCAACAGGGCAGTGTTAAGTTGGAAAACTATATTACCTTAATGAGACGTATTGTTTAATGAATAAATCCAGACCGAAGGGTTCGTATTATGGATTTTGGATACGAATTCCAGAAAACTTCCAATACCATTCGAGAATTCATAATTTTGGCATTTTATAGGTTTGAATTCTATAATCGATATATCCATCCGGACGTATATGTCCTTTTACATTATTATTATGTGTGTCTATAGTGCTAACGCCTGGGTACCAATTCATCGCTACTCCCGAGAGATTGAACTTTGACCTCCGCATAAGCTCCACTACATCCCGTACTCACATAGAGCCATTCTTCACATCGGCTGCTCTATACGACGCTAAGTACGGTAAGAAGATATCGGAGGAGATACACTTCGATCTCAATGGAGAGGAGAGAGAGCTGTTCGACTTGTTCCTATCTACATTCGAGCTAGAACAGTTCGATATGAATATGGAAGGTATAACAGTGGTGTCGGTTATAAGCACATCGTCGGGAACTGCACTTAATGTTCTTATATCCGATATGTTCTTATAACCGGTGTGCTTATATCGGGTCGCTGGAATTTGTCCTAAAAAACTACTAGAATTTGTCCTAAATATCTAAGTAATGGAATTTGTCCTAAAGAAAACCCAACATTGGAATTTGTCCTAATTCTCTAAGTACTGGAATTTGTCCTAAATCTCTAAATACCGGAATTTGTCCTAAATCTCTAACTACCGGAATTTGTCCTAAATCTCTAAATACCGGAATTTGTCCTAAAGGAATTCCCAACTTTGGAATTTGTCCTAAATCTCTAAGTACTGGAATCTGTCCTAAATCTCTAAATACCGGAATTTGTCCTAAATCTCTAACTACCGGAATCTGTCCTAAATCTCTAACTACCGGAATTTGTCTTAAATCTCTAAATACCGGAATTTGTCCTAAATCTCTAAATACCGGAATTTGTCCTAAAGGAATTCCCAACTTTGGAATTTGACCTAAAATAAATTGTTAGATATTGTGGAATTTTTCTCAAAAGAGATTAGAATTTGTCTTATATGTATTTGTAAAACATAATACATACCAATAAGTATAAATATAATCCGAAACTCGGAGAGAGGTTGATGTTTAATGTAAATTAACTGGAAAATAATAAAATAATGCGAAATATCAAAAAGATTATTAAATTAAAGTAAGATTTTAATGAAGAAAATGGTTAGAAATACTTAGCTATTGAAAAATCTTCAATACTCCTTTTATGCTGCTCCTACAAATAGGACAATTAGCCTTCATCCCCATCAAGCGATCAGCACAAGTTTTGCAAAAGCCACCGTGAACACAATTATCATGTAGGAGAGCGAAGTTATCACGCCTTGGGAATAAACAGACATGACAATGTTCGGAGTTTTCGGCACTTTCATTTGAATCTGATAAACTGTCAGAAATATCTTGAACTTGTGATTGGTTTCCAAGAATGTAGTCATCACGACCGATAGTTAGAGAGATAGCATTAAGGTATTCGACTTCGCTTAGGAAACCATTCAAATATTTGTTTTTACACTCATTCCTTTGATCTGCTTTTGTTCGGGTCACCGAATTATATTTTCTAGTAGTTTCAAGTCCTTGTAACAACCGTTGCAGCTCCAAATCAATATCTGAAATTATGTTGCCCAAATATCCCATGAAATTCCAAATGCTTGGGTGTGATATTTTTATGTATGAATTTAATGTTTTATGGTAGGACTCTGCCCCATTATTTGTCGCATTTTCATAATAGAAAACACATAAGTTACCATGTTCATTTATCCAACTTTTGGTAAAATATATCCTAAACCTTTTAACCATTTCCTTTTCTGAATTTAATAATCCTAAAGAAGGTATCTCCAAAGACATGAAAACATGGAGTATTTCTTCTTCAGGAAGCAAAGGTAATCCCATGAGCTTGCGAATCCATATCCGAAAATTCTGATTTTTCTGGTATAACTTTGACAAACCAATTTTTTTACGTTATCATAAATGGCTTTGGTATAGTGGAACCAACAACCAACTATCGTAATGGAGGGAAAAACCTGTGTAAATGAGTTCCTCGGAGCTATTTCGAAATCAGCAATGGCAAAAGTTGGATTAAAAGAAGGCAATAATTGCCGAACTGTTAATACAACAGCGTTGTATAACTTTTCGCTTTTGTTTGTCATTAAAATATGGAGTGCAGGCAAGGCATGATGGTTGATGCTAACAAAAATGGTAAAAGTTGATAAAACAATCTGGGGACAGCTTTAAATGTTGCATCAAATTGAATATTTGTTGATTCCTTTAGAAAGCGAACCATTCGAACCGATCCAAAAATAATTCCTGTCTGATCCATGTGAAATACGGTTTGTAGATGAATGGTGGAATATTGTGTTTCTTGCAAGAGTGCATCAAATTCTTGAACAGAAGACGGTAACTTTGGTTGTCGAATTTTCCTCCTCTTGAACATGCTGCTTTCTAGGCTCTTAAACGTTACTGATGATGCTCCATCAACATCCCGGCAAGATTCATTAAATATTTCTCGGAGACTACCAGTAGATACTTCAGCTTTGCGTTTGATTGCATTACTGATCATTATTTTGTTACAATTATGAGAATCAGAATCATGATTATGGACACGAGTTAATTCCAATAAGTTAGTGATTTTATCGATTCTGCCAATAGATAGGCAGGAATGCGTTCTAAATAAGGCACATTTAAGATAAATAGAACTTTCACATTCTCTAGATTTTACATAACGAAAACCTTGGCATTCATAATTATTTGAATTTATCTTTTTACCCTCTACTAAAGAATATTCCATGTCGAATTGAAAGAAATAGGAATAAAATTGTAACCTACGATTCTATATGTTTATATAGTATTGTTTATATTTGAAGGAATCAATATAAAACAATTGTAATTGATAACTAACTTTTGGAACTGAAATGAGAACAAAGATTCATTCATATATTTGGTGTTAATAAATACAAAACAAACACTTATGAGTCATCAATAAAACCGCTAATTGATGGTTAAGGTTTCAAAGCAAAAAAATTTAACTAGATTCTACCTTACGAATTGCAGTATAGGCGAAACCTGTTTTATTCTAATCAATTCTTAGTATGGAAATAAAGTAAGGAAAATCCGATACAGTGCAACCTCGATTATCCGGACTTCTTGGGACCACTCAAATGAGCCCGGATAATTTACAGTCCTGATAATCGAGGTTACACTGTAGTTAGAATAAACCGATTGAAAATAAAACAAAGTTGGAATTTCTTGCACATTTAAAATAAATAGTTAGTTAGGAAAACAGGTATCGACTGTATCAGTAAATAGAAACTTAGGACAAATTCCAATGTTGGGTTTTCTCTAGGACAATTCCGGTACTTAGAGATTTAGGACAAATTCCGGTAGTTAGATATTTAGGACAAATTCCGGTAGTTAGAGATTTAAGACAAATTCCGGTAGTAAGAGATTTAGGACAAATTCCGGTAGTTAGATATGTAGGACAAATTCCGGTATTTAGAGATTTAGGACAAATTCCGGTAGTTAGAGATTTAGGACAAATTCCGGTATTTAGAGATTTAGGACAAATTCCGGTATTTAGAGATTTAGGACAAATTCCGGTAGTTAGAGATTTAAGACAAATTCCGGTATTTAGAGATTTAGGACAAATTCCGGTAGTTAGAGATTTAGGACAAATTCCGGTAGTTAGATATTTAGGACAAATTCCGGTATTTAGAGATTTAGGACAAATTCCGGTATTTAGAGATTTAGGACAAATTCCGGTAGTTAGAGATTTAAGACAAATTCCGGTATTTAGAGATTTAGGACAAATTCCGGTAGTTAGAGATTTAGGACAAATTCCGGTATTTAGAGATTTAGGACAAATTCCGGTATTTAGAGATTTAGGACAAATTCCAGTACTTAGAGATTTAGGACAAATTCCAATGTTGGGTTTTCTTTAGGACAAATTCCGGATTCGTTTTAGGACAAATTCCGAAGTTAGAAATTAGGACAAATTCCAGTAGTCAGTTAGGACAAATTCCGGTTTCCCCTTATATCCAACATCTACTATACTATGCAAGCGTAAATTTACCAAGTAAATTACCAAGTAAATTATGTGTGGACAGTGGCGAATCGATATTTTAGATCCCACAATTATACTTCATCACCAGAGAGGAGTTTAATTCGTTTTAAATCCTTAATTAATTCCGCGATTCCTTACTATATATTTGAGACTTAATTCCCATTCCCATTCCCTGGCTTAAGATTTATGGGCAGTGGCGTATCCAGGATTTTCATAAGGGGGGTGCTAAGGGCCGAATTTAAGGGGGGTGCTATGGGTGTTGAAACTTAGGCCTGCACCGAAGCCCATCTGACTATTAATACAGCCGTGCTTGATCACCCAGCTAAGGGGGGTGTTCTAGCATCCTGAGCACCCCCCCCTGGATACGCCACTGATGGGAGTATGATTTTTGGAAAACTTTAATTAGGACCTCGAAAATTTGGATTCTTCTCCTATACTGTAAAATTAATTTGTGATTTAGGCGTATGAAATTAGATCAGGCCAGGATTAGGAGCGTACTTACAAATGGCTGTTTTTTAATAAGTTTCTTAGTTACCAATTGAAAGTGAAAGTGAAATTTCAATTGAAAATGAAAATGAAAGTGGGTTTTTTCTATTTATACCTTGGACCCCAGGGCCTCTATGTCATAATACACTTGTTTAAATTGCCCCCTTATTATAACTAAATATCTATAGGAGCTTCCGCCTCAAAACAGCGTCCCATTAATCCCGGATTCGATCTGTGGCCGGTCGAGGCTCGTCGCGCTCTATTCACTGTGTCCTACCCACATCCCGAGATATACCTTGTAGTCCGCATTGACAAGGTGCTCCAGGGGGCGATCAATAGCTGCGTAGAGCCATACATACGTGGAGAGGGCAGGAAGAATATCCTCAAATTAGCCGATCAAATGAAGACAATATTTCCGCGCCTCGGTAACTACAGACAACCATTTGCATGGTCAGCTAAGCCTGTATTTCTACAAAACGGAGATTTAGACACAGACGGGAATTTCCCTCTTATTTTCAAGCAGGATAAAGATAGAATCAGTGAGGATGAGATTTTAAAGCTTTTGAAGGATTTCAGGAATATTCCCCGACAACGCATACAGGTTATACCCGGCTCTCTCGCCATTACGCTATCGCCATTAGCAGCAGAGGAATCTGGGGTATTCACAACAGGCCTTGTTCCTCTCATTCCAATGATGCCTACGTATAACCAGGCACCGTTTATACGAGAGGCACAGGAATTTCCAGTGCATTCTGACATTACTCATTCTCCCACTAAGCTGCAGCCATTTCTGGAGTTCGTACACATACTGTACGTATACCCACATAACCTGAGACTAGAGGCCGCTAAGCTAGGAAGCAAGTTCAAGAACTTGTGTGTCAAAATACAATTCTTTGATTCGGATGATAGGAATGCTAAACCGCTACACAGTATATTCGGGAAACCTCCTGGAAGTGTGTTTGTAGATAAAGTGTTGACTCCAGTGGTGCACCATAACACGAGTCCAGATTTTGCTGAGGAAGTCAAAATATACCTTCCTATAAACATACATTCAAAACACCACTTATTGTTCACATTCTCACACGTCAGTTGTAATATACAGAAACTACCAAAGAAATCAGCACCGGATATTCTGATAGGATACTCATGGCTGCCTGTGTTAAAGCTACATAGCGATTCTCTACTTAACAGAGACACATTTTCTCTTCCAATTTCTACTACTCTCCCTGCTAATTATCTCAGTCACGGAATTAATGGGAAGAGTGGGGATATAAAATGGATTGAGAATAGAAAGCATTTATTCCGTGTGCTACTGCGCCCCGTTAGTTCTATATCGCCACCCGATCCCTGTCTAAATAACCTCTTTAATTTCTTAGAAAAGATAGAACGTGCAAAGGGGGGTATCGACGAATTAGAGATACAACAAAGGATAGAAGATATGTATGAAATACCGTTAGAAAGCTTAATATCACATCTCCCTGTTATACTCAATCATCTGTTCAAGTTATTCACACTACAGTATCTCAATAACGAGACAGGCATTAACCTGCTATCATTAATACTATCGTATGCATATACCCTTGATAAGCATGGTGCATTGCATCATATTACTACATATGTGAAGTATCAGTTCACAGCAGAGCCATATATTGAGTACCGTAAGGAAATATACAGTGAGTTGATACGCTATACCGTGTATTATACACAGAAAGAGGAAATTGATTCCATTAACCTACTACGGTATTTATGGTTTATATTGGGCTGTGTGTCTCAATCGATTGCCTCCTACATACTTAGCAAGAAATCTATTCGTACAAATAGAAGGGAGAGATTCGGTCACGGATTTAACGCACATCTCACTAGTTTATTCATATCTCTCATTACCCTTATTCGTAGCAAAATAGATAAGTCTATTACTTATATTGCTAACCAAAGTATCGCCGTGTTTGTCCGTGATTCATTTTCTCATATGGATAGAGGCGATGTGTTTATGCTAATATACAAATACATTTCTCAATTCTGTACTCCAGGGGAGGCACAACATCTCACAAAACTAAAGTATAACTTCCTGCAAATAGTATTCAGTCACGAGCACTATATACAACTCAATCTACCCGTTGGAGAGGAGATTATTAATGGAGACAGCTTAAAGTTAGGGGACAATTTTTGTCAGACACATTATCTAATTGGAGTCTTATTAAGGGAGTTCTATGTTACACTCAAATACGAGAGATTTGAGATTAGAATAGTGGCTATACATATGTTGAAAGATCTGTTAGCAAAACACGACACAGACCCGCGGTATTGTAACGATCACTTTAAGAGGTCACGCGTGGCTTGTCTCTACCTACCCTACTTATCCATGGTACTTCAGTTCGCACATAGAATCATATCCGGTTACGACACCAACACTACACAGGCACTCCAGGTTGAGTATAACAAGTCAATTAGCACAGAGTCATCTATACTAACTCCTGTCAGTAGACAGATGAAAGGTAAGAAGTTATCTTTCAGCTCGCCACGCCCCATGGGCCCCCTTAGAACCGATGCTGGTAGGAACACGGTCTCAACACAGTTCTCTCGCAGCGAGATGCGTCTCTCCGAGATAAACGAGCGGCCGGTATCCTCTAGCTCACATAACATTATAGACAGCAGACGGGAATCCGAGAGTAGCATTCAGATGCGTAAGAGACTGCACAGTATATCCCACAGCAGTAGTTACATGGCGCTACATGATGATGACGTATCAGATTCCGGAAGGCAGACAATGGATAGCGAGCTGGGACTGAGTCAATCAGATTTCACGCTTGAGGAGAAACAGCTGTTATTAGCCTGCTTCCTTAACCTTCTTAAGAACTCAGATTCAACACAGCTAGCCAAATGGTGGGACGAATATTTCTCTACCTTATCCTCTCTCCCCGCTCAGAGCTGGGGAGATCAGGAACAGCTGCCGTCCGATATGTGTGCGCTCCTTTCCTTCTTCGATCTGCTAACCGAGTGTCTCTACTGCTTCTCTTACTCTGGGAAGAAAGCTATTTATAACGAGACGCTACCCCTCATAACACTTGGGGCTAGAGATAGGGGAAAGACACACACTATGATCACTACTGTGTCTGAAGATGGGAGTACTGCATCTGAAGATAGCCATGCTATGCGAGTACAGAAACTAGCGAAGGCACGGTCAGAACTATGTCATGAAGTCTCTCTTATTGTTATTGGTGTCATGGATGTGTTTGCTAACAGGTATCATAAGTTCTTAGAAAGCAACGCTACTATGATGAAAAGTTATTTTAAAGTTATTGCTGCTTTCTTCTGTTTGCAGCACTCGGATACCATTTGGGTACATTGGTATGCACACTTATTCTCGTTTGTGTATAATTTCCCGTCTCTTCTATTCAAGGGACAAAACGAGTTTTGTGAATTCTTAATTTACAGCAGTCTGAATCACTGTAACTCCAGATTATCTCAAGTAAGGAATGAAGCATGCACTCTTCTATATTTCCTGCTTCGTAGCAACCTTGAGTATTCAGGAGAGAACTTCGTACGCACACAGTTGTACGCTACCATATCCATATCGAAATTATCTGCTGAGGGCCTGATTGGACAATCGGATGCATTCCTGAAGCGTTCTCTCAACTCCATAACAACCTACTCTAGTTCAGAGACTTCTGTTAAGAAATATATTCAGTTTCAAGATGAGGTACAGGATTTAATGCGGAGATTAAAGGACATACTTAGTAGCCTGGCTGAAATGCGTAATGTACAGCATGACTATGATGAGCTAGTAGAAGTACACTGGCTGTTGGCTGCATCATACTCCAATACACCAGAGCTACGTATCACCTGGCTTGACAACCTAGCTAAAATGCATCTTAAAGAGGAATTTCTTGCAGAGGCATCTCAATGCTACCTGCATATAGCGGCTATTATAGCTCAGTATCTGTATAACTTCGCGTTAGGTAAACTGCATAGTAGCGACTTTGAAAGTATATCGCATAATATCCCTAAAGATGAGGGCCGTATGAAAATAGATCAATTACGCGGCAACCAATCTTATACTGAGAAGGACCTGATTAACATGTTAGAAAAGTGTCTACGGTTTTTATACGAGTCAGAACTCTACGAATTGATGCTGCCTGTATTCAAGCTCATCCTCCCTCTGCTAGAGAAGAATAGAGATTTTGATGGAATGGAAAGGTTATTCCGGAAAATGCATGAATCTACTTTGAAGACTAAACAAGTAATGAAGAGTGGGAAGCGATTTCTCGGTACATACTATAGATGCAAATTCTTTGGCAAGAGCTTCGGTAGTAATAACGAAAAGCAATTTATATTCAGGGAACCAGGGATAACAAACTTAGCTGAATTCGTTGATATAATGACAAAAAAGTTTACAACTTTACTTGGAGAAGATCTAGTAATACTAAAAGACTCCACTTGTCTCGCACCAAAGACAATAGAGCCAAATAGGAATTATATACAGATTACACATGTAGAAGCATATTTCCTACGGGAAAATAAAGATGAGAGGCAAACTAAGTTCGAAAAAGAAAATAATTTATCTCACTTTTTCTTCGAAACTCCATTCACGAAAACAGGACGGCCACATGGATCAGTAGATTCTCAATACATGTTAGTTACCATTCTGCGCACTAAGAATGTATTCCCTTATATAAAGCGTAGGATAGAAGTTATAGATTCAGAGTCAATAGAACTCACTCCTATCGAGGTAGCTGTGTCTGCTCTCAAGAAGAGAACAGCTGAGTTAGATAAAGTTATACGATGCGATCCACCCGATTTCAACTTGCTAGAACTAACCTTACAGGGTAGTGTAG
The DNA here is from genome assembly GCA_028753945.1 of Hexactinellida sp. DTS-2022. NCBI lineage: Eukaryota > Metazoa > Porifera > Hexactinellida > Hexactinellida sp. DTS-2022. The sequence continues at coordinate 597,282 of JAPNXP010000011.1, read as the reverse complement.
GTACCACTGTAAATGAAGGTCCCTTGGAATATTATAGAGCATTCCTATCACCCGATAAGGTTCGTAAGCAAGCAGTTAACCATGTAGAAACCTTGAAGACTGCTTTTAGATTATTTATTCAGTCTTCATTTCATGCTCTTGAGCTTGTTAGTCGTATTTTGGGAGAAACACGATTGGACTATCAAGAACAGCTGTCAGTTAATTATCAAGAGCTGGTGGACACACTTGAGCCTCTTCTTATTGTGAATACCAGAAGGAAAGATAGCAATGAATTCTATACAGGCAAACACGATCACTCCTTTATGGGTGATAGGACTTCTTTTCATTCCCATCTGATATTCTCTGCCATAAGCGGGTCTTCTCTACACTAATTATGCTATGTATTAATGGCTAACTAATTTATGTTTTAGACTAACTTTTTTATTCATTTACTTTGTAATTTTATCCATTTTGTATCCTTTTTCAAATTTGGATTCTTTTACTATTTATTTGATTCAGATTTTCAATAAGACATACTATACACTCAAACTTCCCTTATCCGGGCGCTGTAAAGGAGGGTGCCCGTAACTGGGAATTTTCCCGGATCTCAGAAATACAATGGCTAGTACATGTGCAAACCCAAAGTGTATAATCCATATTTTCTAGATTCATTCAAAATCAAAACTGATGTTTTTACAGGTTGTGCATTAATTAAGTTGTGTATTTGGTTAATTTTGTATATAATTTTGTCAATTAATTCCATTATTGGTAAAATGAATAAATATTTAGCTTGGTTTTATACCAACAAGGGTGCCCGATTGAGGTGCCCGTATCTGAGAGGTTTGAGTGTATAGATTTAGCTTCAAGTTTTTTATAAAATTCACAGATCTACTCTAGTTTACGGCTATATTTGGTCTATAGACTCTTACTAATAAATATTATTGGTTGGAACCCCATACTAGTTTCAATAATCCAACAAAACTTGAACATATTTCGAATAATCCAACTAAACTTGAGTATTTGAATCTTGCTTGCAGTGAGTTTTTTCATATTATTAGTCTAATCGGCCTCAAGGTTATCTACTGGTTATCTACAGCAATAGCATTCCTACTCCACTTTATGTGGACAAATGTTTTCCTATCATCTCTCCATCAGAAATGTGTTTTCTATTCAATTTGCATTGTTGAGCGCATAGCTAGGAAACTCTACATACACGCACCTTATTCTTATTGATTGGTGTGTCTCAATTGTGTGGGCACTAGTAGATTTGTGTATGGAAAATTGACAAATCAATAATTAGATTTAGATACCCAAATTAATCGATTGAAGTAAATTGTGCATATTCCTGCTTTCTGATACCAAAAACGTTCTATTTTTGTCATTTCTTGTTCCTGTATATGTGATTCTCCTCGTCAATACATCTCTTCTGTGTTTCTGTATGTATATGATTAGGTCTGCGTTTAAGAAAATAATGTCTAAGTAGATGATCAGAATACTTTTACTAGCAATTAAGATTATGTTTATTTGTTGTTAATTTGAAATAACTAATGATAGTGGCGATATTTTATTGAATAAATCAAGACCGCGTAGCGACTGAGACGTATAATATAAAATAGTATAAAATAATAGAATAAATTATTACTCAAAACAAATTGTGATCAAAATCATTAGGAGAGAATAACAAACAGGATAATTATTACTAATAAAAATTATAAAAAATTATATGGGGGGGGGGGGCAGGGGAAAATGTAGAATATCAGTTAAAGCTGAATAGAACAGTATTCATTCATCAGAGAGTAACAGGTCGTATAACAAGCCTAGAAAAGGAAATAGCATAATATACTTTTTTAAACCTTTTAATCTAACTATATTCAACTGTTGATTATTCTTATTAGCTACTTTGTGAACAATTTATTCCTCCAATAATGAGTACTAATATGTAGGTATCAAGGTTTCGTGGCAGTGAAATTTCCATGGGGATCCATATGGGAATCTCACTTGGAAAATATTATTTCTCTTCCCATGGAAATTCCCATATACCCACGGAAATCCTTGTAGGTAAGGATGGGTCTATTTTTACAATGGAGACTAACTAGTGTGTGATTTTAGAATGTCAAGTCATTGGTAATTTCACTACAGTGTTTATTCATAAACTCCGTACACAGTCGGTAAGGTTGTACAATGCCTCTTCGTATGATCATTTCGTTACTTAAAGAGACTTGAAATACAACTTACTAAGGTAGGAACCATTCGCATTCTCTGTCTAAATAAGTTCTTCACAGCATTGAAGATGCTAATTGACTTTCGTATGTTCAGTTCTTTGATAACATTGAATACAGTCAGTAAGATACCAGTCTTAGAAATGCCATCTTCACAGTGAATTATTATAGGATTGAGGGGATAATCTTGTTTTTGTTTTATGACTCGATTCAAAAGGGAAACTACAAAGTTTAACTCAAATACAGTACCGTCTTCATTCCATATTGGAGATATACAGTTAATATATGAATGAGACTTTCCGTTCAATGTGTTTCTCACTGAAATTTCTTGTTTGACAAAAGCATTTGTTTCTACAGAACTGTTTAAGTTTGTTTCAAAGTGCCCACACCTCAAAGGTTCATCCTTTTTAGGCCAATAACACACACGAGTTGAAATACCACTAATTATTTGAGCTTTCTCCTTTCTCGTAGAAAGCATTATCACCATACTAGCTTCAGTTTGGTAGATCATCTGTAGGAAATCTTGTAGTGTGTCTCCTGTTGGATGGATGCTGGCTATGAATTGAGAATTTTCAAGCCAACTTGCATTGATATAGTCACAGTCAAAATATGGAGAATCCAATACAACTCTATTTTCATCAAAAGGAAAAACTGTATTAACAGAATTTTTACACCAATTTTGTTTTCTTCTAGCCTCGTCACTCTCTGGTTCAACATTTTTCTTTGATTCTTCATGTAATGCCCGAAATTCAACTGCAAATAGTGAATCATTTCCTTTTCCAGAAGTAACATATTGTTGGTATGTGGCTGGAAAATCCTTCGCAGGGATATACTTTGCAATGAATTTCTTTTCTTTTTTAGGTACATTCATTGGGGTGCAATTTTCATAGGATTCACTTTTCGACATGTTGGCGTACTCTTTTTTTTCTTTAATTTGATCATAATTATCCTCATCTTCGGGATCCATACCAATGTTATGGTAGTATGGTCGTTTTTTTAGTTGCGGTTCAAGAGAAACCAGAGAAGTTTCTTCAATGACCATATACTCCAGATTGGCTTCATCAAGAGGAATATCAATGGAGTTTAAACTTTTTGTTTGTTCAAGCATCGGTTCTTGAATGGTTGTGTTAGGAAACAATTCACAAGCCATTAAGTTTAAATACGATGGCGGTTTATCACGTTTGTTACAATGCAGAAAATTGGCTCTCATTGGAAAATAGTTTTGTGGATTTTCATTCGCATCTAGCGGAGTGAATTGATTCGCATCGGGAAGAGGAATAGGTGGCAAAAACTTTTTATGTTTGTTGAAAATTCTGATAATGATCGTAATAATAGCAATCGATGAAATTACAATAATTAATGCAACGATAATTATTGATATAATAAGCATAAGATTTTTTAATAGTTGTTGGGTGGAATTGATAGCGACACGTATATACACTTGAGCTGTGGTATAGGATATTCCTTTATTAGTATATCGTAACAGGGAATAATTTCCTTCATTTTCTTCACCAAAAATAGAAATATTATTTGGAGATCTTGATAGTATAAATGTTTCATTTTTTTGTTTTATCACCCACATGCATTTAGTTAGGTTACAGCTGATTAATACATTTTGTGTCCCTTCTGGAATACTAAGCTGTTGAGGAGATGGAAACTTTAGATTATTTACGTCACTAAATGTATTATTATACCCAGCATACTTAATTGACATAGTTGTAGTGTCTAGAGAAAATAAATAAGTTAAACTATAAAGTTAACTATTTTAAAACACGATTCAACGTACAGTAGAACCTCGTTAACACCAGGGACAGTCGAAATGCGTTCACCTTATCCGGAATTCGTATGAACAGTATTACTTATTTATATTGATAAGGCTTTGAAGGGGACTGGAATAGTGTTCGTATTTTCATATCGAGGTTCTACTGTATATCTTGACTAAACTTACCTCTGATAGCAAGTTGTATACTTCCTACTGCAGCTACAAGACTCGTTCTATAGAAACAACTAAATGTGTGTACACCTGCTCCCACATCAGAGAATACACTACTCAACATAACTGGATTTGTATACTCAATACTGTATAGTATATCAGTACCATTTGTTACTGTGTCTGTTGTCCATCGTAATTTGTTGTCTGCAATGTTAGCATGAGAGTAGTAGAGCAATGAGATAGTAGAACCAACTGTGTAGTCAACTTGCCGGGATGGAATTTCAAATTTATTTATTTGAACTAGAAGAATAGAATGACATCGTAATTGGAAATAAGTCAATTAAAAATGACCTTCTTTATTTATAAAGAAGGTCATGGTCACTTCTACTATGAAGAAAAAGAAGAAATCGTTGTGGTAATTTTACTTGCCTACCCCATTGTAAATATGTAGCAATTTTGGCAAACCCCTATTTTCACATTGTTCTAGGCATAGTACATGAAAGGTTACATAAATAAAGTCAAGTTCGTTTATTATGAACCAAAAATTGAGTCAAAAAATTTGTCAAAAATTGAGTTCCTAATATAGAGAATCACCTCAACTTATTACAGCCATTTGTAAGTTGTTAAATTCACAGCATAGGAATGTTCATAATATTTTTTAACCTATTTAATTCAAATTAACTCAGTCTGTATTGTGGTTAAGTTAGCTGAGATGTATTAATATTCTAATTTTTCATTGTCATGTGTTCGCACTCTTAGTCCAATTAGTTAATGTACTTTACACCCCTGAACTTAATCTTATTACTGAATATATTCTGTAATTTTAGATTTTTTATATTAAGCAAACGAAACATTGACAGTAGTCACTCAAAGGACTTAGAATGTGGATTGAACTAATTCTGTAGAGATATAATAAACGTTGCCACTTACTCAATGTATTCTTATCTGCAACATAGAATGAGTACACTATGTATGCATTAATAACACAGCTATAATAGCCAGGTTGATTAGAGGAGACATTCAAAGTGCTAATTCCTGTTCTAATTGAAAATGTAGAAAGATGAGTAGCATCAGTCTGTAAAGCTTCTAACTGAGATCTGTAGAACCACTCCACACTATAGCCAGGGTTAGAAATAATACAGTTTATCATTGCAGAGTCATCAGTTATAACTATCGTAGAACCGTTCTGGATAGTTTCAGAATTTGACAGAGATATGAAATTAATCGTGCTGTATCCTATAAGGGTAAAATATTTTGCTAAATTGATAAATTATGCGAAATAATTGTATCTAATTTTTGAAATAAATATATAGTACTATAAACATTTAAATATAGCAGTATAATATATGTAGTTTGTGGAAATTACCTGGAAAACTATTTGTAGAGTTTAGTTTACAAATAAACACATTTCTCTTTGTGTCACAATCTGTATTAGTCCAACTTCCATTTAAATTTATGACTACACAACCATATGTTGTTGTTGTTGTATAAGTCACATTTTCAGCCCAGTTAGTATAATTCAATACTGTCCCATCAATCCATTGATACATCCCATCTCTCTCATACAATCCTATCCAGCAATTACTCACTGCATCAGAGATAGCAGTGTATAACAAGTTATTCTCTCTCTCAGTAGCGATACTAGTCAAGTCACCACCCCACACAGCACAGCTAGATTGAGCATCTAGCCAGTTGATCCCATCACTCACTTCAAATGCTCTGTAACAAGATCCTTCATAGATTAGGTCACATCCTCTGGAGTCACCTATTTAGGAATTAGTCAAATTAACATTACTATTTATCACATAATGTACTCAAAGGTACTTACCCAACCTCTGGCAGAAGTAACAATAAGAATAGTCATTACATCTTCTATCATACCATCCATCTGACCACTCATTGGCATAATATCTAATTGCAACACAATCATATGTACTATCGTTATTACCAGGTCTTAGCCAGCCTGTAGTACCAAACTGTCTATAAGTGCTAGTACTACCATCTACCCATACAAATGCACTACCATTAGTCCCAGCTTCTGTTGTTATGTCATTCAGACCTATCCAACATGTATGTTGATAGAATCGTGTCAGAAGAATGTTCAGCAATGAGTCTACTTGTTTAGAATAGATTGTAGTCAGATTTCCTCCCCAGGCGACACAACTCGTTTGAGCATCTATCCAAGAGATAGTACCCAGCGTATAAGCTTCTCTAGTGAATAATGCGTATGTAGAATCATTGAATATCATTTCTTGTTCTTGTCCCGTAACTAAATATATACAATAGTAATAGTACAGAAAAACATATCAACAACTACCACTCAACAACGATCACCTGTCTAAAATGGCCATTTTTGGTCAGTCCCTTGGTTGGCTGAACTTGGCCGTTATTAACAGGTACTAGAGAATACTCTTTGCAAATCCATTAATTTATGCAGTCTATTTACCTTGACAACTAACCTTTTATAACAAAATTAATTTGGATAACGCATACTTCTTCATCATTCCAATTGTTTGCATAGAACTGGTATAACCCAAAATATTCAGATAGCAAGTGTATGTATGAGACGGTTGTTGAAGATTGGTAGGTTCCATCTGGGAGTTTCCATCTCCCTGCGATGCTTCCAGAAATAGTGAAGTACTTAGAACCAATTTCGATCGGTAATGTATTAATTCCTGGATATATTATGTTGTATATAATTGTGATAGATGGTTTGTATGTCACTGTTATAGTAGGAACTAAAATGTAGATATAAATGTCTAAATTAGGAATGTAGCAGATTAGAGAACCTATTACCCAGCAAGATTCGGGCACAGGGATTTTTCAAGAATTTTCTTGGAGGAAATTCTTCTGCCAACCAAAGATAACATATATTGTAAAATACAGGTTGTATTGGGATTTTTTGCACTTTTGACAAAACCCTAATCTTGGCTTTTCGATCCAAAATGGATCAGGACCAAGATATACCCTTGTCCGGTTATCCGACCATTTATCGGGTGAAAAATAATTACTAATTGAAATACAATTGCCAGCATACCAATTACATAGTAAGAAAGCCCAGAGATGGATTGAATACAACTCTAACTTAATTTGTTCTAAAACTAACCATAAATACGAATGTAACTCAATAGGATTGGACTAGAGTTTGAAAGACATTTGATCTCAGTGCTGAATTCAGGTAAACTGTCACTTGAAGACAATATATTGAGTGGATTGGAGAATGTATCTCCATTCGTTACACTCCATGACAAGCTACTCAGATCATAGCCACTGTTCATAGGGTCACACAGTAGCAATACATCCGCTCTATCTATCCCTACTATGTACTGGTATGAGGTACCTTCTGAAGCAACTAGGGAGATAATAATAGTACATTGAAATAGGACTTAATATTCTGAAAAAAAAGGATCCCAATCCTGATCCTGGCTGAAATCATAACCTAAGTTCCATATTACGATCCTTTTAAGATCCTTTAACAATCAAGCAAGCATATATTGACAGTCTGTATTCTGTAGTCAGTTTGTTTCTATATTTTGACCCAAAAGGGCTCGTCTTATGCATGAGTAAATGTTAAAATAGCAGAGCATCAAAGGTGCGCGCTCCATTTTTCAGGAGCGCAAGGTGGAGCGCGCACCTTTTATATTTTTGGAGCGGAAGCTGGAGTGCGCTCCAAATTTTTAGGAGCGCGCTCCTTTTTCAAATATTAGAATTTACTAAATCGTTACCTTACACATATAATTACATTATATAAACTAGGGCACGTATAATTTGGTACGTAAATATTCATAGATGGTGTAATAATATAAGTTTCATGAGGTTTCCGCAGTTTTTAAGCGAAAATCAGAGTTAGTCAACTAGAGAAATATCTTTGTTTATTTAACACATTTTAGTACAAAAGAATTGAAGGAGCGCAAAGTAAGCGCGCTCCAATTTTTCAGGAGAGGGAGCGGGAGCGCCGCTCCTTTTTATGATTAAGAGCGCGGAGCGGGAGCGCTTAATGCTCTGTAAAATTAGTTTGTATTCAACGGGAAAAACGGAAGAGGATCGGTATCTTTTATTGGAAAATCTTTGTCAGATCCCGATTAAGATGCATGTTTGTAAAAGGATCTACCCATCCGGAACATACGATAAGGAGTCGAAATATCCTAATGTGACCTTAGAACATCCTAAAGAATGAATGAAAACACTTACCTGTTGTACCCCGAGCAATATTATACACTCCAACTGTATATCTGTTTGTACCATTAATTTGACACTGATAATATCCTTGTTTAGTCTTATTGACTAATAACCAAGTCACTCCAGTCTGTGTACTCAGATAGGTTGCATTTAGCACTTCGCTAGATGATAGATCAGAGTTAACAGAAAACAGCCATATAATTGCACCTGAATTCACTTCGCCTTTACATGCCAGTGTTGTTGAGTTATACAGGAAAATATCTCCTAACAGTGGACGGAAGTGCAAGCCTTCATCAATAAGTTCTCCAAATACATAACCTACGATATTAAATTATTCGCATTGACAGTGTATGATTAATAAGCTAAAAATTGTTTAACAAACCTGTTGTGTCATTATTCTTAGGTTTTTTACAAATAAAGCTATTGCTGGTTCCCTCACAGTCTGTAACTACCCATAAATAAGCTCCATCAGTGTACATTTGAACACAATTATTTGTATTGCCATCAGTAGGCGCACTTGCTGTAAAGTTAGTATAATTCAATACTGTCCCATCAACCCATTGATACATCCCATCTCTCTCATACAATCCTATCCAGCAATTACTCACTGCATCAGAGATAGCAGTGTATAACAAGTTATCCTCTCTCTCTGTAGTGATACTAGTCAAGCCACCACCCCACACAGCACAGCTAGATTGAGCATCTAACCAGTTGATCCCATCACTCACTTCAAATGCTCTGTAACAATATCCTTCATAGATCAGATCACATCCTCTGGAGTCACCTATTTGAGAATCAGTCACATTAACATAACTATTTACAGGGACTTCTTTAATATAGGGACTGTAAACTTCGTTTTACGGTAAAATTAGCGTAGGCCTAAAACAGTATTGTTACTTATTGATATCCCGTAATCCGCTAATGCTAGACACAGGAAATGTATTATTGTCGTATAGGAAGTCATATTTTGGGAGTCCAACGGTCATATTGGTTTATCGAAAATATTTGTGGAATGTAAGTTAGCGATGTTCACACCTTTCCATATATGGTAATATTGTTAAAATCTCGAGATTAGTAAGCTTTATACATATGAAGTTTATTATTGTCGTTTAGGAAATCATATTTTGGGAGTCCAACGGTCCTATTGGTTTATCTAAAATATTTGTGGAATGTAAGTTATGCGATGTTCACACCTTTCCATGTATGGTAATATTGTTAAAATCTCGAGATTAGTTATCTTTATACATATGAAGTTTATTATTGGCAAATGGGAAATGGGAATTCATATTTAGGGACTCAGTAGATCACATTGATTTACCTAAGGCGTTCCCCTTAGCCTATATCTATATTATTAAATCTCGATTGTTGTGTGTGTGTGTTTGTGTGTTTGTTTGTCCGGATTGTATTAAAGTGATGGGGGAATAGAAACCGCATTAATATATGAGATATAAACTAACTGTCAATTGTAAAAATTGGTAAACAAATGATATAATAGGTAAACAAGTATGCTGAACACGAATTTCGCATTTATAAATTTATAATATGAATATTTGTTGTTGTTGTTTACACAAAATAGGTAAACAAATTAATGAAAATTCAAAATCAACCTAGAAGTTAGCTTTCAACGGGTATTACAGGTAAACAAGTATGCTGAAGACGAATTTCGCGTTTATAAATTTCTCATATTAATATTTTTTGTTGTTGTTTACACAAAATAGGTAAACAAATTAATGAAAATTCAAAATCAACCTAGAAGTTAGCTTCCAACGGGTATTATTGGTAAACAAGTATGCCGAACACGAATTTCGCGTTTATAAATTTATCATATTAATATTTGTTGTTGTTGTTTACACAAAATAGGTAAACAAATTAATGAAAATTCAAAATCAACCTAGAAGTTAGCTTCCAACGGGTATTATAGGTAAACAAGTATGCCGAACACGAATTTCGCGTTTATATATTTCTCATATTAATATTTTTTGTTGTTGTTTACACAAAATAGGTAAACAAATTAATGAAAATTCAAAATCAACCTAAAACTATGGAAATCTTATAAAGAGATGTATATAACGTCCCTTTCTACCATTTTCCATGTCAGAAAGTGTAAGGAGTAAGGCTGGACAGCGGCCGTTAACTTGAGGTGCGTAGCACCGATCTGTCGCAAAGCGACCGAGACCGAAGGGCTTGTTATTATTATTTTGGCACTCTCCACAGGAGGATTGCCCCGACCCTGTTTTGTAATTTTGCTAATTCTTACCTATCAGATATCTGTAATTATGCTGTCCAAAATAATGATATAGGCTAAGGGGAACTCCTTAGGGAAATCAATGTGATCTACTGAGTTCCTATATGAATTCCAATTTCCCATTCGCCAATAATAAATTTCATATGTATAAAGATGACTAATCTCGAGATTTTAACAATATTACCATATATGGAAAGGTGTGAACATCGCATAACTTACATTCCACAAATATTTTCGATAAACCAATATGACCGTTGGACTCCCGAAATATGACTTCCTATATGACAATAATACATTTCCTGTGTCTAGCATTATCGGATTACGGGATATCAATAAGTAACAATAATGTTTTAGGCCTACGCTAATTTTACCGTAAAACGAAGTTTACAGTCCCTATATTAAAGAAGTCCCTGCTATTTATCACATAATGTACTCAAGGTACTTACCCAACCTCTGACAGAAGTAACAATAAGAATAGTGTTTACATCCTCTATCAGCCCATCCATCTGACCAGCCATTAACATAATAATATCTAATTGCAACACAATCATATGTGCTATCGTTATTACCAGGTCTTAGCCAGCCTGTAGTACCAAACTGTCTATAAGTGCTAGTACTACCATCTACCCATACAAATGCACTACCATTAGTCCCAGCTTCTATTGTTATGTCATTCAGACCTATCCAACATTTATGTTGATAGAATCGTGTCAGAAGAATGTTCAGCAATGAGTCTACTTGTTTCGAATAGATTGTAGTCAGATTTCCTCCCCAGGCGACACAACTCGTTTGAGCATCTATCCAAGAGATAGTACCCAGCGTATAAGCTTCTCTAGTGAATAATGCGTATGTAGAATCATTGAATATTATTTCTTGTTCTTGTCCCGTAACTAAATATATACAATAGTAATAGTACAGAAAAACATATCAGCAACTACCACTCAATAACGATCACCTGTCTAAAATGGCCATTTTTGGTCAGTCCCTTGGTTGGCTGAACTTGGCCGTTATTAACAGGTACTAGAGAATACTCTTTGCAAATCCATTAATTTATGCAGTCTATTTACCTTGACAACTAACCTTTTATAACAATATTAATTTGGATAACGCATACTTCTTCATCATTCCAATTGTTTGCATAGAACTGGTATAACCCAAAATATTCAGATAGCAAGAATATGTATGAGACGGTTGCTGAAGATTGGTAGGTTCCATCTGGGAGTTTCCATCTTCCTGCGATGCTTCCAGAAATAGTGAAGTACTTAGAACCAATTTCGATCGGTAATGTATTAATTCCTGGATATATTATGTTGTATATAATTGTGATAGATGGTTTGTATGTCACTGTTATAGCAGGAACTAAAATGTAGATGTAAATGTCTAAATTAGGAATGTAGCAGATTAGAAAACCTATTACGCAGCCGGATCCGGGCACAGGGATTTTTCAAGAATTTTCAGGGCAGGAAATTTTCCTGGAGGAAAATTGCCCTGACATCCAAAGATAACATATATTGTAGAATACAGGTTGTATTGGGATTTTTTGCACTTTTGACAAAACCCTCATCTTGGCTTTTCGATCCAAAATGGACCGGCACCATGATAAACCCTTGTCCGGTTATCCGACCATTTATCGGGTGAAAAATAATTACTAATTGAAATACAATTGCCAGTCTACCAATTACATAGTAAGAAAGCCCAGAGATGGATTGAATACAACTCTAACTTAATTTGTTCTAAAACTAACCATAAACACGAATGTAACTCAATAGGATTGGACTGGAGTTTGAAAAACATTTGATCTTAGTGCTGAATTCAGGCAAACTATCACTTGAAGATAATATATTGAGTGGATTGGAGAATGTGTCTCCATTCGTTACACTCCATGACAGGCTACTCAGATCATAGCCACTGTTCATAGGGTCACACAGTAGCAATACATCCGCTCTATCTATCCCTACTATGTACTGGTATGAGGTACCTTCTGAAGCAACTAGGGAGATAATAATAATTCATTGAAATAGGACTTAAGATCCTGAAAAAAAAGAATTCTAATCCTGATCCTGACTGAAATTATAATCTAAGTCCCGATCACGATCCTAGTTTGTAAAATGATATACAATCCGATCACGATCCTTTGAAAATCAAACAAGCATATATTGACAATCTATACTCTGTAGTCAGTTTGTTTCTATATTTTGAGCCAAATGGGCTCGTCTTATACGTACATGAGTAAATGTTAAATAGTAGATTCTAGAATAGATTTAATTTGTTTTGTCTATTATTGATTTAGATAATTAACTTCGATATGTTATGTAAATTGGTTTGTATTCAACGGAAGAGGATAGGGATCTTTTATTGGAAATCTTTGTCAGATCCCGATTAAGATGCATGTTTGTAAAAGGATCTACTCATTCGGAACATACGATAAGGAGTCGAAATATCCTAATGTGACCTTAGAACATCCTAAAGAATGAATGAAAACACTTACCTGTTGTACCCCGAGCAATATTATACACTCCAACTGTATATCTGTTTGTACCATTAATTTGACACTGATAGTATCCTTGTTTAGTCTTATTGACTAATAACCAAGTCACTCCAGTCTGTGTACTCAGATAGGTTGCATTTAGCACTTCGCTAGATGATAGATCAGAGTTAACAGAAAACAGCCATATAATTGCACCTGAAATCGCTTCGCCTTTACATGCCAGTGTTGTTGAGTTATACAGGAAAATATCCCCTAACAGTGGACGGAAATGCAAGCCTTCATCAATAAGTTCTCCAAATACATAACCTACGATATTAAATTATTCGCATTGACAGTGTATGATTAATAAGCTAAAAATTGTTTAACAAACCTGTTGTGTCATTATTCTTAGGTTTTTTACAAATAAAGCTATTGCTGGTTCCCTCACAGTCTGTAACTACCCATAAATAAGCTCCATCAGTGTTCATTTGAACACAATTATTTGTATTGCCATCAGTAGGCGCACTTGCTGTCAAGTTAGTATAATTCAATACTGTCCCATCAACCCATTGATACATCCCATCTCTCTCATACAATCCGATCCAGCAATTACTCACTGCATCAGAGATAGCAGTGTATAACAAGTTATCCTCTCTCTCTGTAGTGATACTAGTCAAGCCACCACCCCACACAGCACAGCTAGATTGAGCATCTAACCAGTTGATCCCATCACTCACTTCAAATGCTCTGTAACAAGATCCTTCATAGATCAGGTCACATCCTCTGGAGTCACCTGTTTGAGAATCAGTCACATTAACATAACTATTTACAGGGACTTCTTTAATATAGGGACTGTAAACTTAGTTTACGGTAAAATTAGCGTAGGCCTAAAACAGTATTGTTACTTATTGATATCCCGTAATCCGATAATGCTAGACACAGGAAATGTATTATTGTCATATAGGAAGTCATATTTTGGGAGTCCAACGGTCATATTGGTTTATCGAAAATATTTGTGGAATGTAAGTTAGCGATGTTCACACCTTTTCATATATGGTAATATTGTTAAAATTTCGAGATTAGTAAGCTTTATACATATGAAGTTTATTATTGGCGAATGGGAAATGGGAATTCATATTTAGGGACTCAGTAGATCACATTGATTTACCTAAGGCGTTCCCCTTGGCCTATAATATTATTATTTTGGCACTCTCCACAGGAGGATTGCCCCGACCCTGTTTTGTAATTTTGCTAATTCTTACCTATCAGATATCTGTAATTATGCTGTCCAAAATAATGATATAGGCTAAGGGGAACTCCTTAGGTAAATCAATGTGATCTACTGAGTTCCTATATGAATTCCAATTTCCCATTCGCCAATAATAAATCTCATATGTATAAAGATGACTAATCTCGAGATTTTAACACTATTACCATATATGGAAAGGTGTGAACATCGCATAACTTACATTCCACAAATATTTTCGATAAACCAATATGACCGTTGGACTCCCAAAATATGACTTCCTATATGACAATAATACATTTCCTGTGTCTAGCATTATAGGATTACGGGATATCAATAAGTAACAATAATGTTTTAGGCCTACGCTAATTTTACCGTAAAACGAAGTTTACAGTCCCTATATTAAAGAAGTCCCTGCTATTTATCACATAATGTACTCAAAGGTACTTACCCAACCTCTGACAGAAGTAACAATAAGAATAGTGTTTACATCCTCTATCAGCCCATCCATCTGACCTGCCATTGACATATTGATAATAATATCTAATTACAACACAATCATATGTACTATCGTTATTACCAGGTCTTAGCCAGCCTGTAGTACCAAACTGTCTATAAGTGCTAGTACTACCATCTACCCATACAAATGCACTTCCATTAGTCCCAGCTTCTATTGTTATGTCATTCAGACCTATCCAACATTTATGTTGATAGAATCGTGTCAGAAGAATGTTCAGCAATGAGTCTACTTGTTTCGAATAGATTGTAGTCAAATTTCCTCCCCAGGCGACACAACTCGTTTGAGCATCTATCCAAGAGATAGTACCCAGCGTATACGCTTCTCTTGTGAATAATGCGTATGTAGAATCATTGAATATTATTTCTTGTTCTTGTCCCGTAACTAAATATATACAATAGTACTAGTACAGAAAATCCAAAATTGCAGCTGTGCCGACGCATGTTCCTTTTGTGGCACTATATTTTGGTGGTGGTTTATTGATAGTGCCTCCAAAGGAATACGCTTGTGGCACAGCTGCAATTTTGGATTTTTTTCGCCATGTCATGAACACC
This sequence comes from Hexactinellida sp. DTS-2022, assembly GCA_028753945.1. NCBI lineage: Eukaryota > Metazoa > Porifera > Hexactinellida > Hexactinellida sp. DTS-2022. The sequence continues at coordinate 581,943 of JAPNXP010000011.1, read as the reverse complement.
TCATAGTGTTTAGTCTCATTTAACAAGTTGTACGGGACAAAGGAACCATTGTTGATTTTAAATTATTTCTATCTTGAACCATCTTGGGTTTAATGCCATTCATTCATTATGTATAGATAATAAATGATATAAATAGTTAATTATTTTAGCAATGTGAGTTGAGTTGAGTTAAGTAAACAAATTTCCAATTTAATTTAATTTGCTTTAATCCATTGAATATTAATATACTGTATAAAATTGGAAATCAGCATACTTGTTTACTTAGAATGACAAAAGGGATCTAGTTTATATTCCTATTATAACCCCCTATCACTCTAATACAATTCGACCACCAAACACGCACACAGACGAATAGTCATTTAATAGATATTCCATTTCATTAATCCATTGTTTGTATATCAGTCATCGTTTTAAAATTGAAATCAGCATACTCGCTTACTTTGAATGACATATGGGATTAAGTTTATATTTCCATTAAACGTAAATGCTTTATAAACCCCCCCCCCCCCCCCTTACACTCTAATACATTTCGGGCACCAAGCACACAAATAGACAAATATTTATACAAATAGATATCCCATCTCATTAATCCATTGTTTGAATATCAGAAATCGTTCTGAAATTGAATAACTGTTGAGTGAAATTGAATTTTCATATAGGAGAAAACTTTAATACAACTATTGTATTAGAAATCGATTTATATACTAATGAATCAAATTGAATTATTCATATAAATAGAATAAATTATTGTAACTATGATATCAGAAATAGATTTGTATAGTAATAGCTATTGAATGTAAATTAGTTATTCATATATACTAGAATTCTTTATTGTGATTATAATATCAACAATAACTTGAATCGAAATAACACTGAATCTAATTGAATTATTCATAAATATTAAATAGTAGTTATTCATCGAAACCACGAAATAATTGCATATTTGAATATTAATGAATTTACGATTTTAGAAAGTTAAGGGTCAATTGTGGCAACTTTGAGCCTAATTCTCAGGAAAATGAGGACGGATTAAAAAAATCGTGAAGAGCTATCAGTTGCAAAATACTTTTCTCATACTAATGATTCAAAAATTTTTTTTGTTATTGCATTTATTTTCTTGTGGGACAAAAAAAACTAAAAGTCCCGTTAAAAATTTTCCCAAGTCGAAATTGAAAAATCAGGCCACGAAGTGCACATTAATCAACAACCAGACACCTATCCTGAAAATCTCAGAGCTCTAGCACTTATGGTTTAGCCTGGGGAGGCGACACGGAGAAAAAAAAAAATCCAAAATTGCAGCTGTGCCGACGCATGTTCCTTTTGTGGCACTATATTTTGGTGGTGGTTTATTGATAGTGCCTCCAAAGGAACACGCTTGTGGCACAGCTGCAATTTTGGATTTTTTTTGCCATGTCATGAACACCTCATAGTGTTTAGTCTCATTTAACAAGTTGTACGGGACAAAGGAACCATTGTTGATTTTAAATTATTTCTATCTTGAACCATCTTGGGTTTAATGCCATTCATTCATTATGTATAGATAATAAATGATATAAATAGTTAATTATTTTAGCAATGTGAGTTGAGTTGAGTTAAGTAAACAAATTTCCAATTTAATTTAATTTGCTTTAATCCATTGAATATTAATATACTGTTTAAAATTGGAAATCAGCATACTTGTTTACTTAGAATGACAAAAGGGATCTAGTTTATATTCCTATTATAACCCCCTATCACTCTAATACAATTCGACCACCAAACACGCACACAGACGAATAGTCATTTAATAGATATTCCATTTCATTAATCCATTGTTTGTATATCAGTCATCGTTTTAAAATTGAAATCAGCATACTCGCTTACTTTGAATGACATATGGGATTAAGTTTATATTTCCATTATACGTAAATGCTTTATAAACCCCCCCCCCTTACACTCTAATACATTTCGGGCACCAAGCACACAAATAGACAAATATTTATACAAATAGATATCCCATCTCATTAATCCATTGTTTGAATATCAGAAATCGTTCTGAAATTGAATAACTGTTGAGTGAAATTGAATTTTCATATAGGAGAAAACTTTAATACAACTATTGTATTAGAAATCGATTTATATACTAATGAATCAAATTGAATTATTCATATAAATAGAATAAATTATTGTAACTATGATATCAGAAATAGATTTGTATAGTAATAGCTATTTAATGTAAATTAGTTATTCATATATACTTGAATTCTTTATTGTGATTATAATATCAACAATAACTTGAATCGAAATAACACTGAATCTAATTGAATTATTCATAAATATTAAATAGTAGTTATTCATCGAAACCACGAAATAATTGCATAATTGAATATTAATGAATTTACGATTTTAGAAAGTTAAGGGTCAATTGTGGCAACTTTGAGCCTAATTCTCAGGAAAATGAGGACGGATTAAAAAGATCGTGAAGAGCTATTAGTTGCAAAATACTTTTCTGATACTAATGATTCTAAAAAATTTCTTGTTATTGCATTTATTTTCTTGTGGGACAAAAAAAGCTAAAAGTCCCGTTAAAAATTTTCTCAAGTCGAAATTGAAAAATCAGGCCACGAAGTGCACATTAATCAACAACCAGACACCTATTCTGAAAATCTCAGAGCTCTAGCACTTATGGTTTAGCCTGGGGAGGCGACACGGAGAAAAAAAAAAAAAAAAAAATCCAAAATTGCAGCTGTGCCGACGCATGTTCCTTTTGTGGCACTATATTTTGGTGGTGGTTTATTGATAGTGCCTCCAAAGGAACACGCTTGTGGCACAGCTGCAATTTTGGATTTTTTTCGCCATGTCATGAACACCTCATAGTGTTTAGTCTCATTTAACAAGTTGTACGGGACAAAGGAACCATTGTTGATTTTAAATTATTTCTATCTTGAACAATCTTGGGTTTAATGCCATTCATTCATTATGTATAGATAATAAATGATATAAATAGTTAATTATTTTAGCAATGTGAGTTGAGTTGAGTTAAGTAAACAAATTTCCAATTTAATTTAATTTGCTTTAATCCATTGAATATTAATATACTGTTTAAAATTGGAAATCAGCATACTTGTTTACTTAGAATGACAAAAGGGATCTAGTTTATATTCCTATTATAACCCCCTATCACTCTAATACAATTCGACCACCAAACACGCACACAGACGAATAGTCATTTAATAGATATTCCATTTCATTAATCCATTGTTTGTATATCAGTCATCGTTTTAAAATTGAAATCAGCATACTCGCTTACTTTGAATGACATATGGGATTAAGTTTATATTTCCATTATACTTAAATGCTTTATAAACCCCCCCCCCTTACACTCTAATACATTTCGGGCACCAAGCACACAAATAGACAAATATTTATACAAATAGATATCCCATCTCATTAATCCATTGTTTGAATATCAGAAATCGTTCTTAAATTGAATAACTGTTGAGTGAAATTGAATTTTCATATAGGAGAAAACTTTAATACAACTATTGTATTAGAAATCGATTTATATACTAATGAATCAAATTGAATTATTCATATAAATAGAATAAATTATTGTAACTATGATATCAGAAATAGATTTGTATAGTAATAGCTATTGAATGTAAATTAGTTATTCATATATACTAGAATTCTTTATTGTGATTATAATATCAACAATAACTTGAATCGAAATAACACTGAATCTAATTGAATTATTCATAAATATTAAATAGTAGTTATTCATCGAAACCACGAAATAATTGCATAATTGAATATTAATGAATTTACGATTTTAGAAAGTTAAGGGTCAATTGTGGCAACTTTGAGCCTAATTCTCAGGAAAATGAGGACGGATTAAAAAAATCGTGAAGAGCTATCAGTTGCAAAATACTTTTCTGATACTAATGATTCAAAAAAATTTTTTGTTATTGCATTTATTTTCTTGTGGGACAAAAAAAGCTAAAAGTCCCGTTAAAAGATTTTCCAAGTCGAAATTGAAAAATCAGGCCACGAAGTGCACATTAATCAACAACCAGACACCTATTCTGAAAATCTCATAGCTCTAGCACTTATGGTTTAGCCTGGGGAGGCGACACGGAGAAAAAAAAAAAAAAAAAAAAAAAAAAAAAAACATCCAAGGCACTAAGACCAATACTGGGCCACTATACTATAGTATAGTCGGCACAGTAAAAAAACATCCAAGGCACTAAGACCAATACTGGGCCACTATACTATAGTATAGTCGGCACAGTAAAAACAAACAAACCAAAGCACTAAGACCAATACTGGGCCACTATACTATAGTATAGTCGGCACAGTAAAAACCTATCAACAACTACCACTCTGTCTAAAATGGCCATTTTTGGTCAGCCCCTTGGTTGGCCCAAGGCTGGATTCGGCTAACCGGTTAACCGTTCCTGACATAGGTTAACAGTTAGAGATTTTATTTACCAGTTAGCCGGTCTGTGGTTTATCAGCAGAGTTATTGGGAAATTAATGTATATAGTATTAAAGATTTTTGAATTTATCAGAATATGTTAGTCCTAAATCCATTTCTCATCACCACTTAATAAATTCTCTTAGACAACATTGATTTACTTTACCTAAAGCACGAAATGTATCAGTTAATATACTTATGCAGACATGGGCGCCGAAACTCTCAAACGCTAGGGGGGGTGTGACGTAATATTCAAATGTGAAAGTTCAAAAAACAATGCTTATGGGGATAAAATCAATGTTTGATGGGCATAATTGTAAAGATATATACATCATCCACTGATATTTATACAAACTCGTTATGGAATCAAGAATTTTCCATTTTTTTCCCCTGAATTCTCCTCGGCCAGGGGGGGTGACACCCTCCCTGACCCCCCCCCTTTCGGCGCCTATGTATGCAGATATACATTATACAGCTGAGTCTTATTCTGTAGTATGATAAAATGTTTATAAAGTATTTATTGTATTGAGTAGGATGGACGGTTAACCGGTTAACCGTGGCGAGAAATCGAATTGTAACGTAGCCTCAGATCGCATAACCAACCCCACCCATGCTTGAACTTTCCCGTTATTAACAGGAATTATAGAATAGTCTTTGCAAAAGCCATTAATTTATGCAGTCTATTTACCTTGACAACTAACCTTTTATAACAATATTAATTTGGATAACGCATACTTCTTCATCATTCCAATTGTTTGCATAGAACTGGTATAACCCAAAATATTCATCTAGCAAGAATATGTATGAAACGGTTGCTGAAGATTGGTAGGTTCCATCTGGGAGTTTCCATCTCCCTGCGATGCTTCCAGAAATAGTGAAGTACTTAGAACCAATTTCGATCGGTAATGTATTAATTCCTGGATATATTATGTTGTATATAATTGTGATAGATGGTTTGTATGTAACTGTTATAGCAGGAACTAAAATGTAGATATAAATGCCTGAATTAGGAATGTAGCAGATTAGAGAACCGATTACCCATCCGGATCCGGGCACACAGATTTTTCAAGAATTTTCAGGGCAGGAAATTTTCTTGGAGGAAAATTGCCCTGACACCCAAAGATAACATATATTGTAAAATACAGGTTATAATGGGATTTTTTGCACTTTTGACAAAACCCTAATCTTGGCTTTCGATCCAAAATGGATCAGGACCAAGATAAACCCTTGTCCGGTTATCCGACCATTTATAGGGTGAAAAATAACTACTAATTGAAATACAATTGCCAGCATACCAATTACATAGTAAGAAAGCCCAGAGATGGATTGAATACAACTCTAACTTAATTTGTTCTAAAACTAACCATAAATACGAATGTAACTCAATAGGATTGGACTAGAGTTTGAAAGACATTTGATCTCACTGCTGAATTCAGGTAAACTGTCACTTGAAGATAATATATTGAGTGGATTGGAGAATGTATCTCCATTTGTTACACTCCATGACAAGCTACTCAGATCATAGCCACTGTTCATAGGGTCACACAGTAGCAATACATCCGCTCTATCTATCCCTACTATGTACTGGTATGAGGTACCTTCTGAAGCAACTAGGGAGATAATAATAGTACATTGAAATAGGACTTAATATTCTGAAAAAAAGGATCCCAATCCTGATCCTGGCTGAAATCATAACCAAAGTTCCATATTACGATCCATTTAAGATCCTTTAACAATCAAGCAAGCATATATTGACAGTCTGTATTCTGTAGTCAGTTTGTTTCTATATTTTGACCCAAAAGGGCTCGTCTTATGCATGAGTAAATGTTAAAATAGCAGAGCATCAAAGGTGCGCGCTCCATTTTTCAGGAGCGCAAGGTGGAGCGCGCTCCTTTTATATTTTTGGAGCGGAAGCTGGAGTGCGCTCCAAATTTTTAGGAGCGCGCTCCTTTTTCAAATATTAGAATTTACTAAATCGTTACCTTACACATATAATTACATTATATAAACTAGGGCACGTATAATTTGGTACGTAAATATTAATAGATGGTGTAATAATATAAGTTTCATGAGGTTTCCGCAGTTTTTAAGCGAAAATCAGAGTTAGTCAACTAGAGAAATATCTTTGTTTATTTAACACATTTTAGTACAAAAGAATTGAAGGAGCGCAAAGTAAGCGCGCTCCAATTTTTCAGGAGCGGGAGCGCCGCTCCTTTTTATGATTAAGAGCGCGGAGCGGGAGCGCTTAATGCTCTGTAAAATTAGTTTGTATTCAACGGGAAAAACGGAAGAGGATCGGTATCTTTTATTGGAAAATCTTTGTCAGATCCCGATTAAGATGCATGTTTGTAAAAGGATCTACCCATCCGGAACATACGATAAGGAGTCGAAATATCCTAATGTGACCTTAGAACATCCTAAAGAATGAATGAAAACACTTACCTGTTGTACCCCGAGCAATATTATACACTCCAACTGTATATCTGTTTGTACCATTAATTTGACACTGATAATATCCTTGTTTAGTCTTATTGACTAATAACCAAGTCACTCCAGTCTGTGTACTCAGATAGGTTGCATTTAGCACTTCGCTAGATGATAGATCAGAGTTAACAGAAAACAGCCATATAATTGCACCTGAAATCGCTTCGCCTTTACATGCCAGTGTTGTTGAGTTATACAGGAAAATATCTCCTAACAGTGGACGGAAATGCAAGCCTTCATCAATAAGTTCTCCAAATACATAACCTACGATATTAAATTATTTGCATTGAGAGTGTATGTTAATAGGCTAAAAATTGTTTAACAAACCTGTTGTGTCATTATTCTTAGGTTTTTTACAAATAAAGCTATTGCTGGTTCCCTCACAGTCTGTATCTATCCATAAATAAGCTCCATCAGTGTTCATTTGAACACAATTATTTGTATTGCCATCAGTAGGCGCACTTGCTGTCAAGTTAGTATAATTCAATACTGTCCCATCAACCCATTGATACATCCCATCTCTCTCATACAATCCTATCCAGCAATTACTCACTGCATCAGAGATAGCAGTGTATAACAAGTTATTCTCTCTCTCTGTAGCGATACTAGTCAAGCCACCACCCCACACAGCACAGCTAGATTGAGCATCTAACCAGTTGATACCACCACTCACTTCAAATGCTCTGTAACAAGATCCTTCATAGATCAGGTCACATCCTCTGGAGTCACCTGTTTGAGAATCAGTCACATTAACTTAACTTGACAGAGCAATAATTTTAGGAGCGTACTCCAAAGAGCGCCACTCAATGTGCGAGCTCAAATTCTTAGGAGCGTCCAGCATCGCATTCAGTTTATGTATCAACCAGCAAAGGTTGAAAGCAATATTTTTGCATATACGTATTTGCTCATAAATTGATGGATTTTTATCTGAGACCATAAAATCCTAAAGTGGCAATAAAAGCCAACAAATTATTTTAATTGTCTATATGCCATTGGACATTTCTCGGTTTCAAAAAGATTCATACTGAACCTGATAATACATAGCGTATTTGAATGGGGGCGTTTAATATTCTGCTATGTAGTGTAAATCACATTATGTACTCATTTGACAGAAATAAAAATAGACTTGGTCAGGGCCGGATCACCCAATAGGCTAAGTAGGCTGCAGCCTAGGGGCCCGTCGATTCTGGGGCCCCGATATAATCTGCTCGTCGTAAGTTTTTACATTAATTAATACATTGTTGATCTATCAAAACGTAATTATTGGCCTACTAATAAGTAATTAAATTACAATCTATATATTAAAAGCACGATTGTTTCTTTGTTTGTGTGTGTTTGTGTTTGCCGGGTGTATTAAAGTGATGGGGGAATCGAAACCGCATTTATAATTGAGATAGACACTAACTTCAAAATTTTATAATAGGTAAACAAGTATGCTGATTTCAAATTTCGCAGTTACAAATTTCTAATTTCAATAATTGTTGTTGTTGTTGTTGTTGTTAGTGTTGTTGTTGTTTACACAAATAGGTGAACAAATTAATTAAAATTCAAAATCGACCCAGAAGTAGGCTTTCATTGGGTTTTACGTAACATATTGTGAGTATGCAAAATGCTTGAAGGGATGGGATGTATATGACTAAGACAATTATTAACAAACTATGTAATTTATTGTTTGATCAGGAGTAAGGCCGCGTAGCGCCAGTTAACTTGAGACCGAAGGGATCGTGATCATACAATTAAATACACTAGTATACTACAATCTAAACTTTTAAAGGATGGCATGCTAATTAATACACCATGTAATGACCAAGTCCATGGCCGAATCATGGGTCTCTGGGATCATAGGCTGGGTAAAATTAGGGGCCCCCTCCCCCCTTCAATCAAAATATGGATCACAAAATAACTAGTATATATAATACTATCGAGCATTTAATGTCAATTGGGTTCCTCTTATAACAAGATCGCCTATTAGCAAGTAAATTTCGTGCAAAATGCGACTTCCTATTACGCCAAAACCACTATAATCAGGTTTATCATTGTCCTTTCTTCCAAATCTAAAAATAAGCCCTTTTTAAGTATATTTGATATGTTAATTAAATCCAAATACTTTCCTTTTCCTGTCAGTTATTTTGATTCGAATTTATGCGCTACTTGCTACATACAAAAATGTAATTATTTCATCATGGATAAGTTAGCGAATATTTATTTTTATTGTGGCGCGCCAAATAGTCTATAATTTTGTTGCTAGAAATGTGTATATTGTTGACTATCAATATACAGTAAAACCTCGTTTGTATAAACAATACGAATTTCCGGAAAAGACGAACAAACAGTTCCACAAAATCAAGTCGCTACAATGGCTATTCAATGGTATAACTCCGGTTAATATGAACTCCAGATAACGCGAACAAATTTTAACGTCCGTTGGTGTACGTATTAATGAGGTTCTACTGTATATATAACATAATATATTACATGCAAACACATGCGGTACTATTGCCTGCCAAATGCCGATAGAATATCAATAAATTGACTTTTCAATTTTAATTTGTTAATTTTTTAAATCGAGCATAGATTAATCTCACCTTCATAGATTGCCAACAACAAAATTATTGAAAGAATTGGAATCATTTATATCACAAGCAATTTGTTTACTAAATTTAAATGTGCATTTCACTCCCTATATACATCTTGAATTCTTGATAACTGAATAACATCATTCTTTGTAATTTAATATCAAGAGGTAACTTATCTCAACGTTTTTTCTGGTCTTAGCATGAGTGATGTAAGTAGGGTGACTAATAATATACATTTATTACATTTAATAATTAAATTTAGCTTTTCGACTATACAATTAATAATAATATTCCTATTTACAATCTTGTTTTCATGTAGGGGAGCGAATTCTTTAGGTTTGATAGGACCGGGAAATTTCGTGATAAGAGTGGCGGATTGATCCTTCAATTAGCAATATTTGGTGGGTAAACGATTATTTTTGTATTATGTCTATTTAATAATAGTTATGAGTACTTAACACACCTCACTTCACAGGTCTTAATCACGTTGTATGGCTTTTATTGACAAATTAAGAAAATATTGGGGGAAGCGAAAAGATACTAAAATCGGAAAGCTGATATGATGTTAGACGGGATCTACATATTATAAACTATCGTTTTGGTGAATTTGATCTTAATATGTCATCAAATGATTTTTAGAAGAACTTATACACTCGAGTTGAATTCAAAGTTATTGAAAAATAATTATTTTTCACAAAAATTTGGAAATTTGTCTCTTAATAAGTCAACAACCACTAAATCAAACAATCTAAAACTTACGCATAATTAATAATTAGGGTGGGGCTTTCGACTTACCAACTTTGAAACAAATCGGATGATGTCGGTGAAATGGTTTGACATTAAATTGTATGGATGTATGGATTTTGATTATTAATTCTATACAAAAGGTTTGTGAACTGTATTTGGATTAACATTCCAATCCATATGTACTATAAAGACTACTTTGGTAAATAAACAAAGTAAACTCCATACATATTATGTTACGTTTCACTGCCAGACTACCATTAAATAGAAGTTTCAAACTTCTCTTCAACTCTAATATGATTTGCAACAAGATACTCTATTACAACTAGATATAATATTTAGTATTTGCCACTATTTGGCATTTGGTATGCATAGAGATAACGGGGAGATTTGTTAAGTATATAATATGCATTAGAACTAACTTAGTTGTAGTCCAGTAATTCTAGTTTTCATCATAGAACAATTATATTTTGGCTGATCTTTCAGGTGAAGGTATACTACTTTTATGGAACTCAATTAGTGTTAACTATAATAAAATAACCTAAACTGCGAAAGTAAATTAACATAAAATAGATCTTCTCAGTTTATGTGTGTAATTCCTTTGTTGAAAACTTTATTGGGACACAAGAAGTACTAGGAACTTTTGGGAAATCTGATTAGATATCAATAACAACAGGATTAATGGATGAGTGTAGTTAAAGTTTTCAGCTCCTATGCTTCAAGAGGAAATCGGTATACGTGTTAAGATATGTACTCTTCCATGGTGATTTAACAAACATGCACTTGTAAATTGAAGATGATCCAAGCACACAAACAATTGAATAGAAAATGCCCAAACTGTAGACCCACTAGTGTCAACAAAATGGAATATATTTTGTAGAATCTATCATCATTATGGCTACAGGAGTACGACAGTTGTCTACAACATAGTACGACGTTTGTATACAGATGCTTATACAAAATAATATCGTGCACAATAATCGCACCTGTACACAAATGTCGGGCTAGGCTTGTATACAAATTTCTCTGTATAAAACGGTCGAAGTTGGTGGGAGGTTACTACAATGTTGCAAAAAGTACATACAAATGGCTATCAAATGAATCTAGCAAAACTGGACACTCATTATGAAAAAAATGTTCAGTTTTGCTAGATTCTATCGTACTAATCAAGGAGAAATTATCAAGAAACTTCTACATAAATAAAAACTAAGTAAAAATTTGGTACAAAATGAAGTCATAATTAATCATATTTAAAAGAAAATTTACCCGTATATAACTTCTATTGTGATCATCAAGTTAGTTTTGTAGTCAAACAAAGCAAAATCGTGTTTTTACATTCTTACGAACGTCTACTGGCACAGTCATATTATTATATACATCTACAGATGTTTTGGGATTCAACTTGTTATTTCTTTGAAGATTATTAAGCACCAATTGAGATTCCTCTGAGACTTTATCATGTCCGATTAGTATATCATAAGTAAATTGACATTGAAGGCAATGATCTAATATCGGTCTCCAGTCAAATGATCCTGTGGCCCCTTCTTCCTCCCATGTAATTATGTACAATTGAGTCCGCTTAATAGGGTCAGTTTAGTTCCAGGGTAGTTTGACCCAATTAAGCGGAGAAATCTATTAACTGATGGTCTACTAAGTGGAGTATACTGCATTTCAAGAACTGTATTAAAGTGATTATCTTCAGATAAACATCTTTAGTCATCATATACTTAATATTAATTTTTATATTTGTATTCGAATTTAATATTTTGTATTTATTCCATCAATGAAGTCTGATTCGTTTGCGGCATGTCTGTTAAGTAGAACTTTGTAATTATTATCATTATATTAATTCCATTAAAGCAGTGGTTCTCTCATTTTTCATCTAACATTCTCTCCTATCTGAGGCTATCTCGCCTCCAAATCATTTGAAATGCAATTGTTATTTATTAACATATACTGTAATAACTGTAATTAATGGGAAGAACTAGTCAATAAATTATTATCATTATTGTTATTGTATTATTATCCAAATTCCATTTTCCCTTTCTCGGAAACTAAATTAACAATACAGGATCTTAGACATTTTAGCTGTGGAAAACCGACGCGAAAATCACCGAGTACCATAAAAGGCATTTCTTTTAGCATTCTTCGTTCCACTGTGAACATGATAACATTTTACTGTGCAAGGTTTATTATACCTTTGCTGGGTAGTGTTTTGTAGAAACACAATAAAACAGTTTTATAATATACAGTGAACTCCCGTTATAACGAAGTCGGATATAACGAAATGGAGATTTCCCCCCAGAGCACTAAATGTATTAATTATTAATTTATTATCTGTATATAACGAATATTTAGATATAAGGAAGGAATTTACAAGTCCCAAGCACTTCGTTATAACAAGAGTTGACTGTAGATATAAATACAAATCTAGTTTCTTAATAGAAGGATGGGATTTAATACAATTCAAGATCAATAGAATACTTTTCTGTATTCGTTGCAATAGCTTACATCAGTGGTTCTCAAACTTTTTACAGCGCGGACCACTTCAGCAAATATTAGGATCTCCGCGTACCACCATAATTACCGATACCGTATTTATTCGAATAGTAGCCTAGGCGATTATTGTTTTTAGGCCATTTTCTGACCAATAATTTTTGTGACTTTTCGAGAATATCAAATGTTGATACAATTTATTTAGTATAGTCGGTTAATAATCGTATTGCGACTAATATTAGATAAAGAAATTTACTCAGGGTACCGGTAGTAAATTTTTATTCGCTAATGTGGGGGGGGGGGGGCTATTATTGGAGGTAGGCGATTAATCCGATTAGGGGTTACTATTAGAGTATATACGGTATTTATATACTCATCTGAAAACGAAGTACAGCATAACGTGTATAAAGTACAATTGCATTGTGTCTAGTTACATTCCAATTTCAAATATTTTAAAGTAAAATGAGATACCTCCGCGTACCACAAGAACGAGCTCGCGTACCACAGTTTGAGAACCACTGGATTACATGATTCTTTATCTAGCTCCTTGAGGCCATTTAGATATTCATAGGCTAGAGCAGCAAGATTAGTTTGAATACCCACAGCTCCCTAATAGCAGGATGATATGCCAAGCTGCACACAGAGATTCTAATTATTTATCCTATAACTAATAACTTGAGATTATTCCCTATTTTATTTCATAAACCTGCGTAATCAGTTGTATAGATATACCATATAAACTGCCGAATTTAGGCATAATGATAATAAATTTAGAAAAATAAACTCCTTAATTAAACCAGAGCAGTATAATTAGTAATACATCCCAGCTCTCATTGTATGTCCATTATCTACCATTAACTGAAACAGATTAATACAGAGAGGCTGGAGTCTGGTTTATTAATTCTTTTGTTGGAGTTCCTATATCATTATTACTAGATAGTTTGGGTAATCTAGCTATCGAGTTGAATTAAAGAACTTATGTAGGAGAGCTCTCAGATACAAGTCGTATTCCGCAGGAAATTCATTCAGGTGTAAAACTCGTAATTGTGTCACCTGAAAACTTGGTAACAAAATTGCATAATTGAATGGAAGGAGAGATTCCTCTCAATAATACACCTCATCATCTGTTTAGGAAGTACAATATACAATATAGCCTAGAGTTATCAAGTGATTGCCTAATGTTTTAATAAGGAATTCATTTGAGAGTTCACTGTTCCATAGAAGTATTGATTTGTACTACATTGTGAACCTATCAATTATTGGACGACCATTGTTATAGAACAAAATTAACCTAACCACCTTTTCATCTTTAACATTTATCAAGAGACTGTGATTCTTTGGACATTAACAAATTATAATCGAATTTATCAGTAGTGGTGATGAAAAGCGTTGGAATACTTTACTTTATTGCAAAATATATTCTGAAAATTGTTGTAATCGAAAAATCTATTAAATTAGCCTTTAATTTATTACCAGACTGACATTTGATATTTGACCATGGAACATGCTCATTACCTTTACCCCCCCAATATCTAAATGCTTCCGGCGCCCATGTTAATAGGCTATACAAGAAAGCTTCTGGTTAGTTGATGAAGAGAATAACTCTTCAGCTGTTGTATCCGAACATGTACAATATGATAGGTTAATTAAAATAATACTAATTTAGTATCAAACCAGAATTGAGTATGATACCTCTAATTAAGTTTGTATGCTCTAGTACTGCAGTAGAATCCTTATTATAAAATACAATAGCTAATTACTTTTAACGAAGCAAATTCTCATTCTATTCAATAATCTCTTAATTAATTGAATATAAATCATAGTGAAATTTGTTAATCCCGTACAGCAAACAAAATCGGAATGTTTTGTTAGATACCTCTACATGACAGACAGAACTGGAGCAGCTCTTTCGTATAAAATACAACTCAGAAACCTGACAAGAGGAAAAGTTATTAGTGGAGTGGGAGATGAATCGAATGCATTGACACTGCTGAGTCTGTGTATTGTTACTTAACGTTAACCAGTGGGCAGCTGTGAACTCCTGCATCATCAAGTGAGCAAATGTCCACACTTACTTGAATAGGCCTACTGCTTCATTTTTATAATGCTCGTGTGCCAGACCGAGGAAATGACTGGGGTATTCTTCTTGTCCCATAATGAGAGGGACGTTCTCCTCAGACATGAGGTATGTTGGCTACTCCAAGAAATGCTATCAAGTTAGTATCAACCGAATTCTCTTCAAACACGCCTGTATGTCTGGAATCTGGATGAATGTCTAGTAGTGCGACTCGAGATAATTCTTGTAGACCCATTCTCTACAGTTCTCAGTTCGCAATATAGCTTAGTTAGTGTGTTGATGGAAGCAGAATCTTGTTCTTTCAACAGAGCCGCGAATAGTGACGCGTTGACTGGGATCAGATACAGCTGTTTCATCTCATGATGTCCTCCGTTAAATCCCAACACGCCTCCAGTTTGGATTCTTTGCTATTTACTTTTTAAAGAAGAAGTCTCTGTTCTCTGGCGAGAATCCCAACACTTGATAGTACCTGATTATTTTCAGTTCGTGGTTGGAGGAGATGTCTGTCCAGGCCCCGAGTCTGCTCGTGAGTATGATTTTAATTTTAATTTTATCAGAGACGTATCAGCAGCAGAAACAGAAATGTGTCTTTGAACGGTACCTTCTTGGTGAACTCGTCTAATCCATCTATTATGAGTAATAGACAATACGTTTGGTTCAAGTGTTTAGAGATATCATTCAACCAATATGGACCAACCGGCAATCCCAAACACAGCCACCTTTGAATGAACTTTTATTATACTTTATTTTCCTCTTCACACCGTGTCAACTCCATAGTGTGACATGGAACTGGTATTGTGTATTGAATGCCAAACCAATTCATTGTTGCAGAATCTCAGAGCAGTTCTCTTTGCTAGAAATGTTTTGCCACACCCTGGGTTTCCTATCAAGCACTAAATCTCAGGATTTGTTGGTTCATAAGTTATCAAATCTTCTGAGAAATCAATTATTTATACTTCTTTATTCGCTATTTTCCTCAAGTATGCTATCTCATTGTAAGTAGCCTCGTCTTTGAAGTTAAATGGTCTCGGTTTCTCTTTTAGTATTGTTAGCTTAATGTATACTCTTGCATCATTATCAACATGCATATAAATCAATTGCCACTCGTCTCCATTTATTTCTGTTTATAGTAGTTGAATCAGAGATTTGATGAACAGTTCTTCTTTGCTTTTGAATTCACTGCAAGCATCAGTGCATAGCCAGGGAAGTATATTCGCTGCTGCCATAATGTCGGGTCTTATCTCTTGTAGTGCTGTTGTATGACAGTTTACTTACCTCTACTACTATAACAATAATTAACCATGGATACTTTCTATCCATGACGGTTTACTTACCGTCTTTGCAATGGCTTCACATTTGATACTTTCTATTACACATCCAGCACTTAGAAGGATTCACATCTCAAATTCTAATTATAGTTTCATAAGCATAAAACATGGCATCTAATAATTTCTAGATATTTTGGGCCATAATGACATTTTCCAATTACAATTTGAGATGTGAATCCTCATAAGTGCTGGATGTGTAATAGGAAGTATCAAATGTGAAGCCATAGCAAAGACGGTAAGTAAACCGTCATGGATAGAAAGTATCCATGGTTAATTATTGTTATAGTAAGAGGTAAGTAAACTGTCATGGTAAGTAAACCGCACTACATGAGATAAGACCCGACATTATAGCCGACATTTATCGACGTTATGATACAGAAATATTAATCGTTGAAACTTTCCACTCCGTAACTCATTCGTTGACAACTTTATTTTCAGAAAAATGGTGACGATGGATATATCTCAGCAAAAGAAATTTAATATTCTAAGACTACAAAGATCTTGACGATGTCCTAATTCGCTATATTGAGTGAGCGAAGGTGAATAGTATTGTATAAGCTGTCTCTGTTAAATTTACTAATAAGTTTTGTTTGTCTATTATTTTATACAATATGTTGTATTATGTTTATGTAACTTACCTAATAAAATTGTCCTCCTCCTCTTCTTTTGGCAATGTATAATGGGATTCAACGTCAGAAAATTACAACCAATTCCATTCTAATTACTGTATACGTAATATTACTATGCAAAAAATGTAACTCAATTCATTCAAGATACCACCCAGTTCAAGGTCCAAAATTACGAATCCATTACATTGTTATCGTCACGTAAATTAGGTAAAGCGAAGACTAATATTGAGTCGTAGGCATAGTTAGGCGAGTAACTAATAGCTATTAGTATATAAACTGATACGTAGGGTGAATCGGCGCTAAAACTTGTTATTACTTTTGGTATACTACAGTAATATCCGATTTGGTCATTCAATTATCCGATTATTTGATTGATGTGGGAATCAGTGCAGTGGCGTAGCACTGCTTAAAAAAGTGCTCCGTCAAAAGCAGGACCGCGTGCTACGCCTATGCAGTGGGATTAACCGTGTCACCTGTTATTCAAAATATAAATATATATACTAATGTATCACTTGAATACAATGTGAGACACTTTATATACTATTGGATCACTAATATTATAAGTCTTCAAGTCTTATTGCTTTTCTGGCAGTCACAGTTAACACTTGTAAAATGAATTTAAGGTCATTGTTGCTGTCATTTGACAGCAAATACGACCTTAAATTCCTTCTCTTGGTGCAACAGGACATGTTCACTAAACTTTCGCTTTATGAAAGCTTTGACCGTATTGAAACCAGGGTGTTATCCAGGCGTATTGGGCGCTCCTAAAGGAGCGTAATTTGGATGGATTTTAATCTAGGCGTACAAAAATCGTGTCTAGGCGTACAATATCGAGAGATGCTCCCATAGACTTAATACAAATTGTGCAAACTAGGCGTACAAAATGAAAAATGAACTAGCTCAAACTAAATCTAGGCGCGCAGAAATTTTTGTCTGGATGAAAGCCTGATTGAAACAAAATCAATTGGATTCAATTTGCAGCTGTAGGCGGAAGGATAATTAATTCTATGTTATAGGAATGTTTTCTGCTAACCGGTTTTCTCTTCCCGGTGACATGGAGCGTTATCCAATATTATATATTGTTTTGTTACTCCTTCCGAAATTTCTAAAGTTGCGCCAACATTCAGCTGGAATAAGTTGGAGATGAAACCATCAAAATCCCCTTGCTTTGTTCCACCAATAATCATTTAGATTCAGAATTAATTAGCCCAGGGATGGTGTAATAGCGCACAGCAAAGTGATGTGAGGAGTTCGTTGGTTATCAGCAATCCTTTTAGCTGGTTGTCCGATAACTGAATTCAGTTAACGGACAATAATTATCACTGCAAGAACAAGTGGTCGTTCAGCTGAAAGACCACTTGTTTTTCCAGTATATACCCATGTCAACATTCGTCCACATAACAAAATTGGGCCCCAGACTCGTGTTGTTGCTATAGCCATATTGCAAATTATCGTCGTGCTTTCTTATTCAGTTCCTATTTCTGTTCCCTGGAATAAACTCTAATTGTTTCATGCTTATTAACTGGCCTTCTAAACAACGAGCATTCAGCAATGGTACTTATAGAAATTGTAACCCAGTTTTCAATTCTAGATGGGTAATATCTGGACGAATTTCTACTTTGTTTAAAACGAATGATATAGATCTTTTCCCACTCAGTGCCTCTCTGTGTATTTGCACTATACTGCCTTAAGCTGCATATACGGTGTGCAATGTCTTTTTTTACTCCATACAGAGGCTCCATCTATTTGTAAGTAACTATTTGTAAGTGTAAGTTCTTCATGCACATCTATTAGGCGTCCCAAAATATCAGCTCGGGTTGTTTTTCCACCACGGGAAATAAAAGTATTTTTAAACACGCCACTCAATTTAGACGTATTATGACTAAACTAAGCTTAATTTGATTAACAGGGGTGATACAATTTACCTACACCAATCAAATGATCGGATATTTGAATGTCCAAATCGGATAATTGAATGATCAAATCGGATAATTGAATGGCCGAGTCGTATACTTGAATGGCCGAGTAGTATACTTGAATGCCCCAATCGGATAAAACAGTGAAAATACTGTAGTAGTATCACAAGGATCACTTATTAAACTTCATAACTCGAACAAAATTAAACTACAGTCAGTTTATGATTAGCCCATCAGATGGCAGAGCATAGAGAAGCGACACTGCCACACCACTCGGACTCCGACCCCTTGGATACTTCTGTGAGCACAAGGAATGTACAGGACATATGGCCCATTGTGGACCAGTACTGCGACACTGACGGTCTGTCCATCGAGGCAATCCAGCTGCTAAGCACAATTCCCGACGGGTATATCCCCGTGCCGCACCAGATTGGGGGACACAAACACGTCAATGGGAAACCGGGATTCCTGCGTGACTTAGAGAAGCCAGAGTTACTATATAAGCCAATGCCGCACCCGAAGGGCTCCAGAGAGCTGGATTTCTACAACATTTTTCTAGGATCAGACCTCACCTCCCAATTGCTGGAGCTAAAGAAGTTCCTCCCTAAATTCTACGGCAAGCAAGTTATCCCACAGAAGGCCGGCGGTGAAACCATTTCGGAGTATTTATGCATGGAAGACTGCACCTATCCATTCAAGAAACCCTGCATTATGGATCTGAAAATAGGAAAGATTATCTGCGAACAGGGCAGCGCCGAAAATAAGATTATCAGATCCATAGAGAAGTACCCTATTCAGGTGTCCATAGGCTTCCGGATTGTGGGAATGAGGGTGTACAAGTGCATGAGTGATGAGTTTAAGTACTACAACCGATCTTACGGAATGACTCGTATCGATAAAGAGTCTGTCCATCAAGGTATTGTGGATTTCCTTGACAACGGAACTGAGATTCGGTATGACCTGTTACCCAGCATTTTAGAGAAATTGAATGAAATTAAAGAATGGTTCGCCATTCAGACTACTTTCAAGTTATTCGCCACTTCAATTCTTCTCATCTATGAGGGGTATCAGGGGCCCGGGGTCGATGGCTCAAATGTAGATGTTCGATTGATCGATTTCGCCCACGCATATTTCTGCTCAGAAGTGGATGATTTGGGTCCCAGCTCTTTGTTCGGAGCGGAACAGGTATTGGGCCACTTTAAATTGATAAAGGAGGGTCAATTTTAAGATCGGTTCTGGAAAGCTAGTTTTCTACTTTATTGTATATGTTGCAATTGGTGTATAGAAGCAAGATTAGTGTGTGTGCACGTACATCAGTGTACAAGCCGGATTGGCATGACACCAGTGTACAAACAAGCTTACCAATAAACAAATGTTGTGGATACTTAACAATAGATGTTTTTATTTCACTTGATTTTAGAATCTTGTATTGTAAATTTGTAATGATATTATTACTTAGTCTTTGGTTACATTAACACGGTAACAAATTGTTTTTAAGGTGTACATTGAACAAATAAGACAAACAATTTATTATATTATTATCATATCAAAAAGGTTATTGTTCATATTGTATATTAATCTGAATTAGTAATTTAAGATTGCAAGTAATCTTAAAAACTCAGTAAATTATAAGAATACCATGCGAAATCTACATATATACAGTAGATTCCACTTAATTGGGACACCAGTTAATCGGGACAACCTCAACAAATTGGGTTCAAATTGTTGAGGGATGAATAGAAAATTCATATTGATCAGAACAAATTCAAATAATCTTGATCAATTCTGATAAAGGTTTAACAAAATATCTAAATAAGGTCTATTGTCTTATTAATTTCAGTAAATCGAAATTTACCACAGAGATGATAACTTGTGTTTCACTGATAGTTCTAAACGGTCCACAAATTATTAAGGCTCATACTATGGGTGTGAGTAGCCTGAGTTCCGAAGGCAGTGGAGGAATTTTTATAACAGGTTTAAAACTGAAATTGTGCTAATCGACCGTGACTTTATATAAATGTTTCAGTTAATTGGGAACTCTCCTTAATTGGGACAAGAGGCCTGGAACAAACATCTCGAAATTAAGCGGATTAGACTAAGATTAATATTGAGAAAAAATAACAAAAATAAGAGGAAATAAGAGGAAATAAACTAACGAATATTACAGTGAAGAAAATATATGGAGACAATAGTTTTCACAGCTTGATACAGTGACTAGATTCAATTCCTTACTAAGAGCTAATCCTCTCGGATTTATAATCTCACCTCTTCCTCCGATTGAGTGAATATGAGTTCCTTCCTTTGTGAAAGCTATTATGCTGTGAGCACTATTATCACATATTATTATATTGTTCTGTGCGTCCATACAGAAACACAAAGGGTTGTTAACCTGTAGCTGATAGCCTCTTGTGATGAGAGAGCGTATCATATCTCCTGTGTAGGAGAATACACAGATACAGGGAGATACACTACATAGTACGTATACTGATTCAGCTGTCAGTTTGATATCTCGAGGCTCTTGAATAGGTTGTTCGGTTAGCGTCCGTATGTAGTGTAGGGAGTCATCTAGAATCTGTACTCTGTTGTTGTTAGTGTCTGCTACATAGACATTTCCATTAGTAGCGACAGCGAGATTGGTAGGAGTATCGAATTCTCCAATCTCATTTCCACGTGTGCCTAACTTAGTTACTAAGCGTATGTCGGATTCTATTTTGAATTGGAAAACAGCATGTTTTCTTGTATCCGTAACATACATGTTATTTGCGTGTATAGCTATGCCTTCTGGGCACTTCATGTGCTTATGAGTGTAACTGTCTACATACTCACCTCCGTTTGAGAATATAGAGATGCGCGAGAATTTTTGGAATGCATGTCCCTCTGTAACATAAATATGATTTGTATTGCTGTCAATTGCTACAGCATTAGGGCTCCATAGCTCTCCAGGAGCTCTCCCTTTCTTCCCTACTTCTAGGATTGGTATCATGGCTTCATATCTTGGCACAACTGTTACTTCCTCCTCCCGTACCTCTCCGAGTGCAGCTATCAGCTGTTCCAGCTGTCCATACTCTCCTCGGAATACCACGCGTGTTTCTTGAAGAGGTATCCTCACCTCTTCCAGCTTATGATCTATTTGTAACAGAATTCGCTCTTGTGTCTCTTGGAGAATATTTTCCTTCATGTTTTTCTCAATCTCTCCTCTACTCAGTAACAATTGCTGCTCTCCCTCTTTTTGTCGTACCAATCTATCTTTCTTTTCATTCCTTATATCCAATGCTGTTTCTAGGAGAGTCGTTCTCCTTGCATTCACACAATTGATAATACAGTCGAAGAAGTGGTTGATATGTAACTCGATTGGGTCTACGGGATTTTCCGGCTCAGGATTTCTAGCGGCCATTAGTCTAGGATAGGAAAATGCTCAAACACACAAACAGCAAAGAAGGCTAAATTACTCTGTACTTCAGAAGAGATATATGGTATGTTATGGTTTGATAACATAATACGAGATACACTTAGGCAATGTGAGCGGGTTTTATCCAAGGACAACGCCATACGCGAACAGAGGCGTATATTGGGATATGTTTTTCGTTTAGGAGCGCGAAAACTTCCGAAAGCCCCAAATGAATAATACAAACCTAACCTTTAGGCATACACAATTCCTACTTTCGTGACTTTAGGAGTGTTCAATTATATTCCTGTATACGGTAATACCGTGAATGGGAGTCGATCATTTTTTGGAATAGTGATTGATTGGTTGGTATATTCAAGAAAATATATGCATTTAAATTATTTTAGACTAATAGTCGAGGGTATTTCTACTTGGGGGCATATGCATTTGTCCGAATTGAATTTTGTAAGTCCTTTATTTGTTTACAAAAATATGAGCAATCCAATTGGGTGCAATGATGTTACACAAATATATTTGAGAGGCTCATAAGACATTGAATAGTACTGGAAGATAACGACACCATCAGGGTAGTAAATAATATAATATTATGCCTTATACTAACGAGGTGATACTGCATTTCAATGCTATATGCATACTAGCCTAAGCCAAGTATATTTATTACAACTAGGTAATTGTTTCATCAGCATGATAAATTTATATAAAACGTTTTAAAGTGATTGGGAAAAATTCAACAATCTTGTAATATTACTATTTTTACAACAAATATTCATATTTAGCAAAGATTAACAATAATTTATAATAATATTACGCAATACCAAATTTCATTATGAAAGATTTCTTAAAAATATATACCTAAAATAAATATTATATTATTATATTTAGCTAAGAGGTTAATTAATTAATATACTGTTTAATTAACTCTTACCGTATAACTTAAGTTTGTATAAATAATAGAACTGAGTTAAATCGAAATAGTTTCTCAGAAAGTTTACAACATTTTCGCAAGAACAGGATGTCAAATTCGACTGAATTTATTATTTTTTATTCAGCCTCTTCATATGTCAATATAATTTGCACAATTGTAATATATTGCGTGGTATTTTGCTTGGGTATACTCTCGTTTATATGGGCGATTAATTTTATATTCAGGCTTGAAAAAGAGAAAAAGGAATTGAAGCAACTGTCCAAAATGGAAAATTCCAATCAAAGAGATAGCTGGTTGATGCAGAAAAAAAATAGCGAAAGAAAAATAGTAAAAAACAAATTTTTCATAGCAATATGTACAATTGAATGGTTGATGATGATTTCCATTAGTTTTACGATCATTTCTACCGTTTTAAGGAACGTTCTTACACCCGGTGATCTGCATATGCCAAAAATTCCTCTCACAAATTGTCTCTATACAACGATGAGTGGTAATTTCTTAAGCAAATTAGTTATTACCTCAATTGTGACAATTTTTATGCTACAAATTACTTTGATTAGAACATTAACTCAATACCTATGTCAACAATACAACAATAACTACAAGCCTGAGACATCATTTCATAGCAATATGTTAAAACGTGCAACTATAGTGTTAATATTCTTCTTTCTAATTGGGTTAGTTCGCCCTTTGATCATTTTTCAATGGACAATTGGTTGTATTATATTTACATATGAATTTATATGTTACGCAAAATCAAGCAATCAACTGAGTTACTCGCTAAAAATACGGTATTTTGATGCTAGCAAGCACGAATATCAACCCAACCATATTGTTAGTCATTACAAAAAAATATATTTTGAGTATAGAGTAGGTTCATGTATTTTGGTAACAGCATTTTTCATACATGCCTTCGATTTGATAGCCTTTACGATATTTTCCTTCATTTGGTTAATCGTATCTTCCCCCAATAATTGGTTTCAGATTCTATTCCTAAATGATAAGAAAGTAGAGTTCAATTCTTTGCCAGTAGATTATCAAGAAAAGTTGAATATATTCGCGATTGCTTTCACTAATCTAGAATTACTGTCTCTCACTGTTGGATGGAGTTTGGTGGTGATACCATATGTTTTTGTGTCATTTAATAACATATTTAGGGCATTAACCAATGCATTTAGTAAGAAGAATGACTATCGTAATCATGACTTAATTCAAGCTTTAATCGTCAAGCAGAATGAAGCGTATACTAGATACTAATCCTTTTACTGGTATATCATGACTATTATACTATTATTCGCATGTTGTAAATACCTTTTTGTAATGATTGCATGAATATATTATTTTGTATAGATGTATTTACATGTTTATTATATGATAAAGTAAATAATTGCTTCTTTATTATATATTAAAATCCCAGACCCCACGGTGATCTAGTTATTTAATTATGTTACCGTAACTTTTTCGATATTATTTTATTAGTGGCATTAATACATAATGGCTAGCATTTGATTAGATTAGGCAGATAACAAACGACCATTGATTATACACAGTTCATTACATTCGTTTCCCAGACTTACATTCCTGTAATAGCAACTATTCCATTGTCTGATACCTGACTAATATCTAGATTGTATTTAATCTCAACTGTCCCCTAGGACTTGTTAATCATAAACAATTTCCTTTCTGCCTTGCTTAATGCAAATTAGAAAATATAGAGTATTGAATAGTCTAATATTACTTGATTAAACACGTTGACATTATCTATTTCAAAAGGAATACAAGGTTTAAATGACCTTATGATAATAGTGCAATATGGTATGACCTAATGGCTATAATAATTTGTATGGAAAGTATGAACCGACCAAATCATGGAAGCTTAGTGAATGTACTCAAATTCATGAGTTAAACGGAATAATCACTTATAAATACAATAAATAATAAATGAAACTTAAATTAGCACAAAATGGTTTCTAACAAATCTAATTCAACGAATAGCAATGTTGACAAGATATTTGCTACGCTAGATTCTATAACAATATGTATTGTATTCATACCCTTGTTAATATTTTGTATCTTATCGTTCATTTGGTCAATTTATGTACTAATGCGAATTTTAAAAGAAAGGAAACGTCAAAAATATATCAGAGATTTGAAAAATACAACAAGTCTACATATCTGGAAAATCATGATGAATAATAGCCAGAGTAAAATAATTAAGGATATTTTTCTGTATCTGATAAGTAGCATAGAAAGGGTGATGATATTCTTGTTATTGTTGTATTCATTTTGCAGGAATTTGCCACGTTTATTTACTCCAATTAGAAGTGTTTCACCGTCTTTAGACATTTCCAATACTTTGTATTCAGCTCTGAATAATAGTACTTTAACCAGATTTGCTGTGAATTGTGGAATTACAATTGTTCTACTATTCTTCACTCTTATCCGAGTATTAACACAGTACCTATGTCTGCAATACAGTTTTTTCCCAGATCTAACATTCAATTTTTGTGCAATATTCAAACGCGTTGCAGCAATTCTAATTTATATTTTCCTTCTTGGGATGATTAGACAAACGATTATATTCCAATGGATACTCTTAATAGCCTACTTCGCTTATGAATTTGTATGCTTTTCTAATGCAAGTGGAGAGCTCAGTAGCCTGTTGTATAAAAGGTATTTCGATGCTAAAACACACGAAAATCAACATTTGTCAGTTGTCAGATATTATAGATTGGCTTACCATGAATTCAAAATAGGTTCATGCTTATTGAAAGCATCATTTTTCTTCCACTTTATCAGCTTAATAACACTTTGTATATTTTCTCTATTTACACTGATCCTCTCCTCTCCCAATAATTACATACAAGTAATATTTCTAAATGAAAAGTTGGAACACATCACTCCATTTATAGCTAACTATCAATCGACATTTATTATAATCAGAAAGGCATTCTCCATTATACAATTATTTTGTGTTAGTATAGGTACCGGATTACTTTTGGTTCCATACTGTTTGGTATCTTTGATGGCATTAAAAAATGGATTAACTTCTAGAATCAAGAAGAGAGGGATTATACAAATCAATGAACTTAATTATAGAAAGTAACACATGCTTAATTTAGTATAATTTAGTTCTTTAGTATTTGGCATTTCAGTAATGTATAGTTTTATAAATGTATTAAAAAGTTACACAAACTATGCGATTTAATAATATGGGGTAACTATTATTCTATTGGGATAAGTAGTATATACATTTATATGTTAATAGGGTCATCCAATTTGGCAAATGATTCTCACCAACACAGTAAGTACTGTATACAATCAAGTTCTTTTACTATGAACATTCAAGGGACCAAAAATTGTGTTCATAATAGACAGACTTCATAATAAACAAATTCAA
Organism: Hexactinellida sp. DTS-2022; assembly: GCA_028753945.1. Lineage (NCBI taxonomy): Eukaryota > Metazoa > Porifera > Hexactinellida > Hexactinellida sp. DTS-2022. The sequence continues at coordinate 555,506 of JAPNXP010000011.1, read as the reverse complement.
CTAAATGCGAACCCTATGTAAGTTGTTAATTTGGGACCATAGGGCTTGTTCATAATAAACAGATTTTCACGTTAAGCAGACGAAAAATCGTTCACTATAAAGTATAAACAGACCTGACTGTATAATTCAATTACCATAAATTATTCTCTGTACATATAAAATGACTAAATATTCTGGTTTGTATCGGTTTAGTATTCCTTTTGCATTGTTTTTACTTTGACATCAACAAACATATGTTCAAACAAACAAAATATAAAATTATAGCTGTGTCGACAGCATGTTCCTTTGAACTTGAAGGCACTATATTTTGGTGGTTGGTGCATTAATAGTGCCTCCAAAAGAAAAAGATGTCGGCACAGCTGTAATTCTAGATTTTTGTCTGTCAATATCACTATAAAGGTGTTAAACCATTTCAGAAAGGTATTTCGGAAGGCAACCACCCTAATTGAGTTGGAAGTTTCCTTTCTAGCTCGCTCCATTTCATAGTTATTTTAATTTGAGTCTTAGTATAATAGCTCATTTTTCCAGTACGTGTAAATTGATCACTATACGCCGGGGTTCCGAAAACTTTCATTTATACAGGCCACATATTCTTAACAAAATTTTCCTCAGGCCGCAAACAATATCGAGAAAATTTTTCGAAATTTATAACTAAACTAATATGTTGTTGTAAACTAGAACTATACTAATTTATAAGCAAAAGTGCATAAAGGACTCTAGTCAAAAGGTAATCAAAAGGTAATACAGTTATGATAAACAAAATCAGTGTGATATGTGTACAGGCCAGATGCAAATTAGAAATGTCTCTCAGGCCCACACATGATACAAATTTCCATTGGGCTATCAAGCCACACATAAGGTTGTTTCAGGCCGCATGCGTCCTGAAAAACCTAGTTTGCGGAACCCTGCTATACACCAACCAAAACTTTCGAAATATCAAGTTGACAAAATTGTAAAAACATTTTTGATGATGTCATCATCACCTCAAGGTGTTAAGACCCATTTGTAGAGGTGTTACCTGGCATTAGGATCAATTGATAAATTGAAAGTTTGTTTCTATCTTATATCATCTCTTATATCATCTCAGCATACTTATTTACCTATTACGTATATGCGTCAAAAGTTAACTTCTAAGTTGATTTTGAATTTGATAAATTTGTCTACCTATTTTTGTAAACAGCAACAAAAAAATATAATCAAAAATCGTGATCCCAGGCACATCTGTAACCCATGAGACACCTATCCTGAAATTTCAGTTCTTAGTTCAGAAAACTCTGTCTTGTAGAGGGGTACGGATAAACAACTAACCAAAGCAGTCATTTCAATAATGGGCTACTATACTATAGAATAGTCGGCAACATAAATCTCCGCTACACAACTTATTAGCAATAATTTAAGATCAATTTTCTGTATTACTACGTAGAAAACTTGGATAATACGCACACTAGGATAATACAGTAGAACTTGGTTTTTGATACTGGAATGGAAAGTCAGTATATGTACTAACTGAGTTTTCCCTAAATAGAGATGCATACTGATGTATAAACTTGGTTAAAAAATAGTACGTACTAACCCAGGTACGTCATAACCGAGTTATAAGGTACTACATGTTATTAGTTATATCGATAAAATATTGTCCTTAGACCTTAATTAGTATTACATGCAATTTGAAACGTGGAATTAAATATAGTAATTAGTATGATATAATACCTATAATATGAATCTAGAGTATTATTACTGTAGTATTTGTAATATTTATAAGCAATTAAAATAGCAAATACAGTCGAAATCGGGTTTTTTTGCCACTGGTTTTTTTGCTTATTGGGTTTTTTTGCCTCCTTTTGTCGTGCAAAAATGTGATATCTTAATGTGTTTTCCATCGGGTTTTTTGCTTATTGGGTTTTTTTGCCTCCTTTTGTCGTGCATTTTGGGGGTCAAAAAAACCCGATTTCGACTGTACTAATAACATTGAAAATCTATTTATAGATATCTTATTCAATATTACATATCCTGTTTAAAATATGTTTGGGGAAAATTCAACTTTACATGTTCAAGATTATATCAAATTAGGGAAATTCAGATTATTAATAAAGTATTATATAATTTATATTAATGTATAATTAGTCAAATTTGACTGATAATTCGTATTTAATTATAATACACTGAATACAGTTTGAGGGAGCAATAATTTATTTACACAGTACAGTACACCCAAGCTAGTCCAAACAGGATATCCGAATCGGAACGGAATTTTTAAAAATCTGAACACCTCTGTTCGATTAGCGAGGGTGTACTCAGATTAATGTACTTATTAAACACAATTAACCTTTGTATACAGTCGACTCCGCATAATATAGCCCATATGGTTAATAGATTTCTCCGCTTAACAGGGTCAAAATTTCACTGGATTTATGGGACGGAAATAAAGTTTGGCTCAAAATATTTTCGGTTAAAAGATTTCTCCTCTTAATCGGGTCAAAGTAAACTGGTTCCGAGGTGACTCTATTAAGCGGAGTCGACTGTATATATAAATATATATAAAATTATAAATACAGTCGACTCCGCTTAATAAAGCCACCTCGGTCCAGGTTGTTTTGACCCGATTAAGCGGAGAAACCGATTAACCGAAAATATTGTAAGCCAAAATGTAATTCTGTCCTATAAATCCTGTGAAATTTTGACCCAATTAAGCGGAGAAACCGATTAACCGGTGGCTCTATTAAGCGGAGTTGACTGATATATATATACAGTCGACTCCGCTTAATAAAATATAAAGATGTTTCCAAAAGTATAGATGATAGTGTATTTTAATTAATTAATTAGTTAATTAATTAGAACAATTTTTATGTTTATACATTTTTGACGTTCGCCTCAAAGGTAATGGTTATCAACCGATGAGGCAGGTATGTATACAAATAATGGTTTATATTTCCAATTTAATTGATTGCATTGTAAATACAGTCAGGTCTGCTTATTATGAACAAGATTTCGTCTGCTTAATATGAAGATTTTTTATTATGAACAAACCCTACGGTCCCAATTTAGTAACTTACATAGGGTTTGTATTAAGTTGAGTTCGCTTATTATGAAGTCTCTCTTATAAACACATTTTTTGGTCCCTTGAATGTTCATCATAAATGAACCTGGCTGTACATCCATTAACTAAAAACCATGAATTATAATAGAACCACAATATTGAGTTACTCAGTAGTTATAAGTAAGAATAGTTGGAAATAAATTTTGCTTTACTTAAACTTTACACAAACTTCAATAAAACTAAACAGGTAAGTTGGCTCTATGCCTTGGGTGTCTATCCGATGCCCTTATAATAAAACTAAATTATTATATTATTAACGATACCGCACTACTTGTTATGCTATCTCCCAAACTCTTCTTATTGTCAAGTCTTTTATTTTATAGTCAACGACACATTATCTGATTATATTTCTTCTGCAAGAATACTCTTACACTTAATATATTAACGTAATTGATTCCGTCCATACTCTATAATTATAGAGTAGGCTTATGTTCAGTCTTGTATATATAGATGCTTTTAATTATTTGTTTATTAGGGGTTATCGAGTGTGCGAAATTGAAATATAGCCAACGAGACCTACGGTCTCGGTCGCGCCATATACAAAGGCCAGTTCTTTTATTAAGAACATTCATTTCAAGGGACCAGAAATTGCTCATAATAAAGCCAACTCGATTTGAAACATACGAAAGAAGATTAGAATCCAAATAAAATTAATAAATATATCAACTAAGGGGACAGTTTTATGTCGTAGAAGCAGCTAATGTATGACAAAACAGATTCATCAGGTACAACCAAGCTTATGCACCACTTGTTACTGGGAGTCTGGGACGTTCATAGAGAAGATTGGAAAATAAATATTTATTAAATATTATCTGTTTCAATGCTAGTTCTTTGAAATAACGAGGGGAAATCTCTAAACGTATTCTCCTTTTCGATTGGCTTGTTGTTTGCAAAGATAAATTCACCCCCTTGTCATTTCCAGAAGACATTATCACACAAAAGAAAGAGTCATACATACTTTGAATGATCAATTCGTAGCCCTTTGAGGAACTCTACGTATTACATTTATGAAAATTTTAGAATTACATGTATGCATAATTAAAAGTTAAAACATTTTAATGAGAAAAGTAACATCTTGTTCTGATCCATGTCTATTAGGAAATTGAGTAGAATTAACAAATAATTCAAATTTACTATATAATTGCAATTCCGTATGGTACAGTAGATGTCGGTTATAAGCACATTAAGTGCAGTTTTCGACGATATGCTTATAACCGGCATCCACTCTATTTTTCATGCTATAAACATGTTTAGGGGAAGGTCGAGGAATTGAATCCACTTTCTTAGTTTCAGATTTTCCAAGGGCTTTCACATTTTTATTGATGTAACTGATAAGATAGCGATGTCCAGGGTAGTCAGAATCAATATGTAAAACAACATAGAACTTGATTTCCCATATAGGCCGCACCTTATGGACAAAGTCAATTAAATACTCCGCTAGATTATGAAGGGAAATATCTTTGCAGGGCCGCACCAATAATTTTCGTGATCACACAGATATTTGGGGACACATTTAAGTCACCAACTATAGAAGCGGCATAATGGTACAGTAGAAGCTCGCAAACCGGGGCAGTTACTTCCGAATTTGGTTTTATCATATATAAATTCCGCTCTCGAACCGGGGCAAAGCTCGCAAACCGGGGCACTCTTTTTGATTGATTTGTTACTTTGTTTTCATATTTGTATATTTAGCTTTGTAGATAAGCTCGCAAACCGGGCACTCTCCCAAAGTGGGGCATATTTCAGAAACGCCAAGGTGCCCCGATTTGCGAGCTTCTACTGTATATCCAAACTACATGTTGGCATTTCTCCCTCTTGTATTAGAGACAAAGTATTGCATGAATTACATTCAAATATTATCTTTTTAGCCATTTTACTGGAAGGGAGAAAAATTTTCTGAATTTGAACTGTTAAACGGAGATTATGTTAATTATTAAAATTAGTTATAAAATATCTACGAGTTTATACCTCAAATTATCGGAATTAATCATTTATCGGCCAACAATAACATAAATTAAACAGTAAAACACATCAATTTGGATGTAAATAATTAATAATTCAACATCTAAATTCCTGAAAAGTTACAGAGAAATCATTTACATGATTATCATAAAAATATGAATACATAGACCTAGATCTAGATTTACTACTCAATATTATTGTAGTACCACTATACCGAACTAAGTTAACATCTACAAGATAAGACAGTCCGTAATCACTGATTCCTGGGAATAAATCATCATGAGAAGATACCATTGGAGTGTATCCTTGGGAAAATCTGTCCCATATTAACTCGAACAAACTGTTCTTTGAATAATTATCAAATTCTAGTGAAAATGGATGGAAAGCATTTGTTACTATGAGTCGGTAATATCCATGGTTAACGTAACGTATAATAAAGTAGAGTTTGTCCATACAAATATTGAAATCGTGTGTGCTTAATTCAAGTTTCAAATCTAATAATGTCTTCAAATCAATAACAGCTGTTAAATATGAATAATACGAATACCAAAGTGTACTGAGGTAATGCTCTGTTGCCTCGGTTACCAAGTGAGACAAAGGAATGATAAGAATGTGATCATGTATAGGGTGACTTAAAGTTAGTTTCGATTCCGTTTTGATATGTGTTGAATCTTGGTAGCCTTTCCAATTTATAAACACAATTGTATTATTACCATTATTAACAAACCTTAATTCGGTGAAGAAATTTTCTAAAGTGGTTGGTTGCATCGCATCTACACATAATATATGCGAAATATGATACTCAAAACCATTCAATTCGATCAACTGATTTAAAATACAATTTGACAAGCTTCTCAAATAATAAGCACAATCTGTTGTATAGGATTGTTTTAAAATTGTGTCTCGATGGTAATACGAATATTCCTCATGCAATGTTGGGTTTATTCCACTTTTCAAAGGTGTATTAGGAACTTCAACAATTTCTTCATCGTATACAAAAAATACAATTGTTAGAATCGGTAAAATTCTATTTTTAGCAATCCCACGTGATATGAATGGCATTAGGTTGTATGACGTCATAATATGTTGTAACTTTTCAATATTAAAATACGTGTTAATTGGTAAACTATTACGAACACGTGCACTCCTATATGTACAGTTTAAAGTGAAATAATAACCATTATCTACTTGTGGTAATACTGTTAGTAGACCCATTGAAGTAACTAATCTTTGTAGACTAATGAATCTACGAAAACCTTCTATTGGGTCAGAAAGATAGGAACTTTCTAGAATGTAAATAATTCCTTTCACATTTTGTATACTTTCATAAATAGAGTTGATTAATTGTGTTTGTAACTGTGATTCTAATTCTAGTGGAATGTCAATATAATTTTTGAATGTAGTATCAGGAATTTGAGGTAAATATTCTTGAGCTGAAAATAACTGTAATCCTTGTTTAAACAAATATTTTATTGCCTTTTGTGTACGTTTTTCTCTATGGAGGTTCACTTTAGCGAGAGCACTGAATAGAAAATAAACAAAAACAAAAACAAACAAACATTTCACATATCTTCGTGTCATAATGCGCACACATAAGTATTTGAAAATATCTATGGTATAACTCAACATTTTCGGATAGTTTAACTTGTGTGGACATTAACTGTTAATAATAGCATATTGATAGGGACAGAATCAAGATAACTGATAAATAAATGCTCGATTAATTCAATTTAATAGAGATTCTGTGGTTCATCTAAAAAGGAAGTCAGATAATAAGTAATTTGTTAGTTTTCTAAAATTTAATTATAAAATAGTATTGTTATAAACAAAGTAATTAGGCCAAATAATTCATGGTCTAAGTTAGCTGCAGATAAATTACATATTTTGATCGATTTATTGTGGAAACGAACTAATTTTACTGATTTAATATTATTTATCTAGTTATGCAATAAAATATTTCACGTTCTATTTGTAATTTGTTCTATGTTTAATAATACTTATGAATACAGTCAGGTCTGCTTATTGTGAACCAGATTTCGTCTGCTTAATATGAAGATCTTTTTATTGTGAACAAGCCCTATGGTCCCAATTTAACAACTTACATATGTTTGTATTAAGTACAATGATGCCAGGAACACATCATGCCTATGCATGAGAAACCAATTTTACCCAGAAACAGTATATGGCCCGGGAGATTCCTATCAAGGGTTTATCTAGGCACCTGGATGGCACTTTAAGTGCCAGCCAGCCATCGGTTGAGGAGCAAATGTGCTTGCAGTGTAGTTCCATTTAAGTGCCGGGTTGGTACTTAATTTGGTGCCAGGTCTCTGACAAGATTTTTGTCCATAGAAATTCCTGGATAAATCTCTGTTTGGGGACCGTACATATTTACCTCCTTCAAATTATGTCTCATCATTGAATTATACCGATTATGTATTATCACTGACACCTTCAGGTTGCAATTAAAAAAATTCTCTAAATGTGCCGGCCAAGAAAATCCAAGATAAACGCATACAGTCTGTTCTCTCTAATTGTCCACTTACTTCCTTGTCCAAATCAACTATTCATATATCTGTAATAGTCCATATTCTCTAATAGTCCACTTTAGGCCTTTTCCCACTGGTGGACTTTTAGAGAGAACCGAGTGTAATTTTTTTGGTAATAAATGTCTATAAAATCAATTGATTGACAACATCATATATTGCATGTCGTATTGTGTTACAGAATATTCAGATATTAAAAATAATAAATAAAATAAAACGATGGGTCAAAATATCATACAACAATTCAGTCAAAAGAAAAGTACAGATAAAACCAATAATGGAGTCATAAAACGTATCACGAAAATATACAACTATACATACTAGCGAAACAAGATACAATTCTAAAAATATTCGCGCATAATTCATAAAACCACGGTACCACTAATAAAGGTAGCAATTCTGACATGTACAGTAAAATCCTAAAGGAGTGAGAAAAGCAATAAACAGAATATACCGAAAGGTATCGAATAAGTAAGCTGACTTACTCCGGAAGAGATACAGGGGAGTAAACCAGGTAGTATAGTGAATCCAGGTAAACAGGAACATGTATAGGAACCTACTGTGTTAGTGCAGTTATGCTCACAGTAGTTGGTGCCAGTGCACTCGTCAATATCTTCACAGGAGTGAGGGGGGTCAAGAGTGAATCCAGGTAAACAGGAACATGAATAGGAACCTACTGTGTTAGTGCAGTTATGCTCACAGTAGTTGGTTCCAGTGCACTCGTTAATATCTTCACAGGAGTGAGGGGGGTCAAGAGTGAATCCAGGTAAACAGGAACATGAATAGGAACCTATGGTGTTAGTACAGTTATGCTCACAGTAGTTGGTTCCAGTGCACTCGTCAATATCTTCACAGGAGTGAGGGGGGTCAAGAGTGAATCCAGGTAAACAGGAACACGAATAGGAACCTATGGTGTTAGTGCAGTTATGTTCACAGTAGTTGGTGCCAGTGCACTCGTCAATATCTTCACAGGAGTGAGGGGGGTCAAGAGTGAATCCAGGTAAACAGGAACATGAATAGGAACCTACTGTGTTAGTGCAGTTATGTTCACAGTAGTTGGTGCCAGTGCACTCGTTAATATCTTCACAGGAGTGAGGGGGGTTAAGAGTGAATCCAGGTAAACAGGAACATGAATAGGAACCTATGGTGTTAGTACAGTTATGCTCACAGTAGTTGGTGCCAGTGCACTCGTCAATATCTTCACAAGAGTGAGGGGGGTCAAGAGTGAATCCAGGTAAACAGGAACATGAATAGGAACCTACTGTGTTAGTGCAGTTATGCTCACAGTAGTTGGTGCCAGTGCACTCGTCAATATCTTCACAGGAGTGAGGGGGGTCAAGAGTGAATCCAGGTAAACAGGAACATGAATAGGAACCTACTGTGTTAGTACAGTTATGCTCACAGTAGTTGGTTCCAGTGCACTCGTCAATATCTTCACAGGAGTGAGGGGGGTCAAGAGTGAATCCAGGTAAACAGGAACACGAATAGGAACCTATTGTGTTAGTGCAGTTATGTTCACAGTAGTTGGTGCCAGTGCACTCGTCAATATCTTCACAGGAGTGAGGGGGGTCAAGAGTGAATCCTGGTAAACAGGAACACGAATAGGAACCTATGGTGTTAGTGCAGTTATGTTCACAGTAGTTGGTGCCAGTGCACTCGTCAATATCTTCACAGGAGTGAGGGGGGTCAAGAGTGAATCCAGGTAAACAGGAACATGTATAGGAACCTACTGTGTTAGTACAGTTATGCTCACAGTAGTTGGTGCCAGTGCACTCGTCAATATCTTCACAGGAGTGAGGGGGGTCAAGAGTGAATCCTGGTAAACAGGAACACGAATAGGAACCTATTGTGTTAGTGCAGTTATGTTCACAGTAGTTGGTGCCAGTGCACTCGTCAATATCTTCACAGGAGTGAGGGGGGTCAAGAGTGAATCCAGGTAAACAGGAACATGAATAGGAACCTACTGTGTTAGTGCAGTTATGCTCACAGTAGTTGGTGCCAGTGCACTCGTCAATATCTTCACAGGAGTGAGGGGGGTCAAGAGTGAATCCAGGTAAACAGGAACATGAATAGGAACCTACTGTGTTAGTGCAGTTATGTTCACAGTAGTTGGTGCCAGTGCACTCGTCAATATCTTCACAGGAATGAGGGGGATCAAGAGTGAATCCAGGTAAACAGGAACATGAATAGGAACCTATTGTGTTAGTGCAGTTATGCTCACAGTAGTTGGTGCCAGTGCACTCGTCAATATCTTCACAGGAGTGAGGGGAGTCAAGAGTGAATCCAGGTAAACAGGAACATGAATAGGAACCTATGGTGTTGTTACAGTGTGTGATGTTATTATTGGGACAAATGTTAGGAGTGGAAATACACTCATTTATGTCGTCACAGATTTGGGGGGAATTCTCTACAAATCCGGTATTGCATTCACAAGTGTAATTACCAACTAAATTCCGACAAGTGGAGTCAGATTGGCAGTCAAACAGTGCCATATTTAGACACTCGTTTATATCCGTACATTCCAATGTACCGTCTTCGTAACCAGAATCACATTCACAGATGTATGACCCTATAGTGTTATTACAATGTGAGTTGTCAGAACAAATTGTGGCATTGAATGAACACTCGTTAAAATCGCCACAAAAATGGGGGGAACTTTCAAACAATCCAGTGTTACATTCACAGGTATAATTGCCAATTAAATTCTGACAAGTGGAGTTTGGCTGACAGTCATAAATTGACAAGTCTAGACACTCATTTATGTCAATGCATTCCCCACTGCTGTCCTCATAACCAAGGTTACATTCACAAAAGTATGACCCTATAGTGTTATTACAGTGTGAGTTGCTAGAACAGATTGTTATGTTGGAACACTCATCAAAATCCGCACATAAATTGGGGGAACTTTCATAGAATCCAACATTGCATTCACAAGTGTAGTTACTAGGGATATTCTGACAAGTGGAATCAAACTGACAGTCATAAAGTGACACATTTAGACACTCGTTTATATCCGTACATTCCATACCAACCATTTCATAACCAAAGTTACATTCACATAAGTATGCACCATGAGTATTCACACATTCGGAATTATAACTACAGTTATACAACATGGAATCACTACACTCATCAATATCAACACAATCCAAACTCGGATTAGTAACCAATGAATATCCAGCGTTGCATTCACAATTAAAGTCTGCGATTAAATCCATACAAGTAGAATTAATGGGACAAGGGTTCGTAATACATTCGTTTAATTCTGAGCAGTTTTTTCCTGTATTATCGAGTTGGTAACCCAAAGGACAAACACAAGATGAATTCATAGAAGACGAATTGTAGGCACAAAATGCGACACCAAAACATCCGTTACAAAGATCAGTGCATACGAATCCATTACCAACAAACCCAGAATTACAAGTACAAACTGGCCATTCAGATTCTACGGTACAAGTGGCATTAATGTCACAATCTATGTTGAGACACAAATCGAAACAACCACCCGAAAATATATTAGCTTCGCTTATTTTGGTACCGTCTAAAGTAGCCGGATAACCACACTTTGTAGCAGAGAAACTTGTGTCGCCATACGTGGATGGATCAGCTATAATAGCTGCTTTTAAATGTAGAATATAACAATCGCAAATTATAGGATTGTCATTCAATAAAACTCGACCTGCGTTTGTGAAAATAGTGGAAACATTTGAGTTTATTCTTGCAATATTATTGTTACTAAAATATAAAGTTGTGAAAGTAACGCCTGTAGGAAATGGTTTGTTTGTTAGTTGGTATAAATAATTGTTGGTGATATCGAATTGTGTAATAGCCGTGGTAGAAAAGATTGAATCAGGAAGATAGGAAAGTTTGTTATTACCAATAAGGAGATTAGCTAAAGAAGTTAAATCATCGAAAGAACCATCTTCTAATTCTGAGATTAAATTTGATTGTAGTTCCAAGGTATTAACCGAACTTAATCCCGTGAAATAAAACGATTTTATTGTCACAATCGCATTATCTGATAAATCTAGATAAGTTAATTGATTCGCTACATCTGCAAATGCATCTGGTTCAATATCAATTAAACCTGAATACTGTATTGAAATATACAATAACGACGTGTATCCTGCAAAGGAATTCGCCTTCAGAGTTCCAATATCACACGTACTGCAATAGAAATTGAGAATATTACCCAGGTTAACACCAGTTAAGTTAGTTGGAACTTCTGTTATAGTAGATCCCCTACATGTTATGTAGCTCGGTTCGCAAATGCAATCGGCTCCACATACTGCAGTGAATGCATTTGTAATAGGGAATAATAGGAGCAGAAGCAAGGGAATTGATTGGTGCATAGAAATGGCTAGGCGATTCAAACTTATAAATAGAATAAATTAGAAGTCTGTATTTCCACGAATAAGTGCTTTTTGGCACAGCTTGAATTTTAGATTTTTTAATGACTAACATAGAATTTTTTGAAAAAAAATCCAGGAAATCTAACGGTTCTCAGCGACAGTAAACATACAGAAATTTACTAATCAATATAACTACACTTCAGTTATCAACTAATGGTAATAATTATATCATACAAATGCCATTTTTCACCCGGCGCTTATTCGGGGAAATACTGTAGTAATCGGCACAGTGAAATTCAATTTACACATTGTCAGAATTTCACGCGGGTAAAGCATTAGCGCCTAAATTTATAGGTTTAATTAATAATAATTCTCGAAACTGCTGGGGATATCATAATACCACTGTGCGTCTTCTAAGTGCAACAATTCCAACTCATACAAGTTAGGTAGGAACAAGCATTGATGGCAGAATGGTTACGACATTAGCTATTAGGTAGCGTAAGGTAGATGAGATACAGTTGTGTTAATTAAACTTGTTGAATTTAATAGTGTTGGTGAATAAGGCCCCTGCAAATCAATAAAAGGCATTTGTATGATTATACTATGATAAAAGTAATAACATTAGTGTTAACTGAAGTGTAATTACATGGATTTAGGAAATTTCGGATCCCTAAGAAGCATTAAAATCCTAAATCCATCTAAATATAGTTTTTCGATTCCAAAAAAATTCGAGGGTAAATTTGGGGTAAATAATAAATACGGTACCTTAGTAGAAATAATAATTAATTGTTTAAAAAATATATTATCACCAGAAATATTTCAAATAATAAAATCAATGATCAGTAACACCTAATTTCTTCCTAATTTCCTTCTGTTTCCTTTCTATATACTGTTCATAGCTACAACCGTGTATCTCAAAATATATTCTCTCTTCCGGCGTATACTCTTTATTATCTTTCTTAACTTTCTTCTTTTTAGTAACCGCAGGTTTGTTCTGTCTATAATCGTGAGATTTTGGTGTTCTAATGTTCTTGATAGGGAGTGTAGGTAACTGTTTTATAGTCCGTGGATTTCTTAAATTAGGATTCTTTTCTATTGATTTCTTAACAACAATAGGTGCAGTGAATAATGAGTCATCCATATCCGTTTGTTGAACTTTAAGTTCGATTTCAATTTCTTTCTTTCTCTTCGCTTCGTTGTATTCCTGCAACAAAGTTGGAATCGGTTAACCGTTGATAATATCAGTTAACGGTTGAAGATATTATTAACTATTCCCAACCTATTTCAACTGACAACTGTGGGCCACCTATAGCAAATATATTAGACATTCTGTGGACTCCCTCCCATTGACCCTAATACAAATTTTGAGAATCCAAGTTGGGAACCACTGGTGTAAAATAAAAAAATTATCTGAATTTTGTTAGAAAATTTGTTAGAAGATATAAGATGTATATTATCTGAATTTTTGTTAGAATTTTGTTAAAAGAAATATAGATTATACAGTAGTAGTCGGTTATTACGTACCTGGGTTAGTACGTACTTCGGCTTAGTATCTGTTTTTAATCAAGTATAAAGCAGAATGAATTTCAGGGTACCTCGGTTAGGACGTCCTTATTTTCTATACCTGAGGGGGTACGTTATAACAGAGTTCTACTGTTTGTCTATCTATCTATCTATCTATATATTTATTAATCTACGGTATTTGTATTGAGTAGGAAGGGCCATTAACCGGTTAACCGTGGCGAGAAATCGAATCGTAACGTAGCCTTATAACCAAGGAATTATCCAGGATGAAAATTGATCAGACCAGGATTAGGAGCGTATTTACAAACGGCTGTATAATACACTGCTCATAACGGTTAAGCCTTGCTTGCCTGGAATAGCTTCTCTGGATCTCGTTTCTCTCTGATACGCAGTCTATAGTTAATGAGAGGGAACTGTCTATTCAGATTCCGCAGATCAGAGGATTCCTTCCTGAGTTCTGCCCAGGTCTTATCTGGTAGCACATCTGAGAATATAACTACGTCATCATCGCAGGGAATTCCTACACAGTATACTCTGGGCTCCCAATCGCTCTGGTCAAATCTGTTCAGGAAGTGAAACATGATGATTTACAGTTAACTTCCCTTAATAGAGCCACCTCGAGACCAGGTTGTTTTGACCCGATTGAGCGGAGAAACCGATTAACCGGTAGCTCTATTAAGCGGAGTTGACTGTAATTGATTTTGATTTTGGAATGACAAATTATTATTATTATTATTATTATTATTATTATTATTATTTGGATGACCGTTCAAACGTTAAGTAACGCAGAATTACAGGAAATTAACACGCTTTTTGGACCATTTTGTAATACAAAGGATGGTCTATCACACATTGGTTGGTAACGTTTGAACGGCCCTTCATACAACTTAGGCTATTGTTTTTAGCCTCCTCAGGTGCTCTATTATTTGAGTTGAGCTACTAATTTCTATTCCCTTCAAGTACTTAAGTTATGTGTTGTAAGATGATTTATTCCCGGATTTTCCTTGTTACCTACTTAGATGTGTATTCGCAATTCTGAATTTTAAACCGCTAGGGGGCGATTATTCGAGTAAATACAGTAAATAATAAACAGTAAACTTATAACGAAATGGAGATTTCCCCCAGAGCACTAAATGCATAATTATTATCCGAGGTTATAACGAATATCCGGATATAACGAAGGGATTTACAGATCCCATGAATTTCGTTATAACGAGAGCAGGTTTCGTCCAGGCAAAATTTTCTGCGGGCCTAGATTAAGTTTGAGCTCGCTTACACGCGACTAAAATACTCAATTTCATTACGTCTATGGGAGCATCTCTCGATTATCGCGCGCCTAGAAAAATTTCCTTTAAAATTTCTCGCCTGGATGCGCGTCGCGCACGCCAGGATGAAACCTGAACGAGAGTTCACTGTACGAGATTTTTGCGTGATACCGAAGTTATATTGTATTTATTTATGTGTTGAAAAAGTGTTGTATCCTCCAACCTGCGTATTGCCTTTTCTGAAACCACACTGAACCAGTTTACTGTACTGCAGTGCTCGACAAATGAAATTTTGATGGTGGCTAACAAAGGCAAAATTTGGTGGCTTAAATAAGACCGAACGCCACCAAACCACCTAATTTGTGAGGTTCACTGTACGGTATTCCCCCCACCCTACCTGAGTCTGTAGCAGTAGGAGAGAGGGTGATGAGCATCTGGGAACAGCGGGGTTGGTATTGGTTCCCCGCTCTCATCCATGTCGTAGGAGAGAACACCAACCTAACATAGTTAGAGAATAACCATGGATATTCAAGGGATTTTGGAAAAAATATTTTGGGGATAAGGAAATAATTTAATAATACGTATATTAAAATTTATAAACATACAGGTAGAACCTTGTTAGTACGAACACCAGGCGACCGTGATCATGCGTTCGCCTTATAAGGAATTCGTATTAACCAATATAATTTGCATTGTAAGGCTTTGAAGTGGACTGAAATAGAGTTCGCATTTAACCGGAATTTCCAGTGTTCGTGCCAACGAGGTTCTTAGAAAGTAGACAATAGTTGTCTTAAATAATTTGTCGACAAGTTTACACTGAAAATAATCATAATTTTTGTTAATTTTTGAAAAATTTGACAGAATTTAGTGAAAACAAGTATTTTTTTAATTTTTTAACTAATTTTGAAAAATTTACAGAATTTAGTGAAAACAAGCCATAATTTTTTTGCTAGTTTTTGAAAAATTTGACAGAATTTATGAAAACAAGCCTTAATCTTTGGAGCTATGTAGCTGCGTCTATTCATGTACGAGGTCCATTCCGGGTCTATTCTCTGCTCTATCATTTCACCATCCGAGTTCTTAGACAGAATAACGGGACCCTCCAACATAGACCGAGGCATGCTACGCTTGCTTTCATTGAAGGCTTTAGCGTCTATCTTACCACTCATTGCTAAGCTAGTTAGGTCAGCGTTAATTAATTAAGAGTTTACTTATCCACCGATCATCGGCGTTTGTATTAAAAACCTCGCTACTTTCTACCGATTGTTTTTTTATGTTTTATATAAAAAACACCATCGGTAGAAACTAGCAAGGTTATTTAATACAAACGCCGATGATCGGTGGATAACTAAATTAATTAATTAAAGAGTAAATTAATGGCTATTTGAACTTTCTCATATTCGTAGGGTGACCATTGTCCAGGTTTTAGCCTAGACAGTCCAGTTTGCTTACAATTATTGTGCGATGTCCAGTAATTTTCTAAATTGTCCAGGTTTTTTTTTGCAGTTATTTTTTATTATCATCCAATTGTCTTCGATTCGTTCACATTAACTAATAGTGTCCAGTTTTGTATAACCTCTGTCCAGGATTGTCCAGGATTTTTGTCGAAATTTTGAGAAATGTCCAGGTTTTGGCCCAAAATCCTCTGGTCACCTACAAATTTGGGAAAAAAATTTAACTCAGTGTCCCCCTTGTTCGCCTTATCAGGAATTCGTATTAACCGGTGTAATCTGCATTGAAAAGTGTTGTAATCAATGGAAACTAGCAACTAAAATTAGTATTTTAATTATTAATTAAACTAATATACAACTATTTATAAGGGATTAAATACTCAATTCACAAGATAAACACAGATCTATACAGATCAAATTATGTTCCTTTCTTTGATAGGCTTATTATCTCTCACTCTATCCCATCCCATTCTCTTCACGTCGATAGAATGTGACTCTCCATCCAATACAATCTCACTAACGGCTCTACCAACGCCAGGGCTCTGCTGTATACCGTGACCACTGAAACCTCCCACCATACACAGGTTATTAAACACGTCATGTCTGCCTATTATACCATTCTGATCGAAAGTGTTATACTCATATGTACCTGCCCACGCACTTACTACCTTAATGGCCTCAAATGCTGGTACCCTATACGCGAGCGCATGCCATATATCTCTATCAAACATTTTATAATCAACCTCAATATCAAATGTGTCAGGATCCTCGTCTGGATTTGGACTCTTACCACAAATAAATGTATCTTTTGTACCCTCTCTTCTACTGTATACCCCAGAGCTGTCTATTAGCATGGGGTAGTTAGCATCTGGGATATCCTTACACTTAAATACAAACACACATCTCTTTCTAGGTCGAATAGGAACACTGAGATCTGGATTTATAAGTTTAACTATTGAATCAGACCAAGCACCTGTTGCCGTGACCAAATGAGAACAGGTAATATGAGAATTTACGCCATTCGATCTAAATACAACTCCACTGATGATATTCCCATTAGACTCAATCTTAATGACGTCACCGTTTATGATATTAACAGCTAAACTAGTTAGTTTATTCCTAAAAGCATTGAGAAGCAACCAAGGATCAAACCAGCCTTCCTTACCAACTCCGAGAGATGCTAAGCTTATACCCTCTGTGTTAATCCAAGGAAACCGTTCCTTTAATTGCGAAGATTCAATCAATTCTACTTCGGCTCCATTCTCTATTTGTATGGCATTATTCTCTAATAGAATCTGTCGGCCCTGTTTAGTGGCTAGAAAACAATATCCTCCCTCTACCAGACCGATATCAATAGGCTCATTCACCTTAAGATGTCTGTTTATATCTCTAAGGAACCCAAACGAGTAGGAGGACAGCTGTATATTCTCTGGCAAACTAAACTGTTGTCGAATAGAGCCTAGTGACCGAGGTGTAGAGGCTAGCGAGTATGTGACGTCACGTTCTAGTACACAGATACTAGAAGAAGGTAATCGTTTGGTGAGAAAGTAAGCAGAAGATAATCCCATTATGCCTCCGCCTATAATAGCTACATCATAGTGTATGCCCCGTATAATAGAGTGTATAAGGATATTATTAATTGGCAGTCTTTTGTATATATACATGCTAGTAAGTTATAACTGGTTAATGTAAATATACTGAATGGGATAAGATTTAGAGTCACTACAGATGATATACAAGCCAGGGGGGAAATATGTAATAGAGAAAGGACGGATAAATAAACCTATTTCGTCACCAAATCCCCCAAGTTTAATCATTTTATTTTCTTGTTTGTTTCTAATATGAATCTCATGCTGACGAGTACTACAAACAATGACAGAATTAATGCTAGCAGAAGTATATGCAGCTCCAACGAATTCATTCGATTTGTGAGAGAAATATTTCAATAGATTTCCCAATAGATCATATACCTGTATAAAGTGTGTAGGTTCTAAGTTTTGAACTAACAATGACTGGTTATCTGGACCTAGCTTGACAACCCAAGGAGTCAATCGGAATGTATTAGGTGATAAGATAAATGAGTTATCAGGTTCAAACACGTTAAATATTTTAATACGAGAAGCGAAGGAATCACAGGTGTATAAACTGAGTGTAAGATCACAAGCAATACTAATGTATTGCACAGGAAATAACCATCTGGTAATCATAGAACCATTGAACATATCTATAACTTGGAGATAAACCTGTCTTGATATAATACACTTTATAAATAAGAGATTAGCACTTGGCGCTGCTGTGATATATTCTATAAGGAATGGCAATGTGAATTGATTGATATGGATCAACTGTTTATTGAATGTGTGTATCACATGTCTGTTCTCTTCGAGTATAAATAGGAGCTCCTTTGAATAGTCAACTGTTATTTCCTGAGCTCTCAGTTTCTTATTAACCTCTGTTGATATTGGAGGAAATGAGTGGAAAATAGGTTTTATATCCATTGTATAATAAAACCTGGGTCAGCTGTAGGGAAATACTGGAAACTAGAGTCAGGTTATTGATTATGAACATTCAAGGGAATAACAATTGTGTTCATAATAGAGAGACTTCATAATAAGCGAACGCAAAATAATTAATACAAACCCTATGTACTGTTAATTAGGACCATAGTCCTTGAACATTAATAAAAATTTCAAATAATGAGATTAAAATTGACTGTGATTGCTATAGTATATACGAATGGGTAAAGGTTGAAGTTTATGACCGTATGTATCAAAAGGAATGTATTAAGAATTTGATTAAATTATTATATTTTGTTCCCTCTTAATCCTTAAAAGCAAAATAAGATTCTGAATCTAATAACTCCTCTAGTTAAAATTCGTAAATATTGAAAAATATCGGTAATATCGGAAAATTCCCCAGACAAAGAATTTCAGGGCGGTCGCAAAGGGATTAAATTTTGCCCATATCATGTAATGCAATAAGAATTAGAATAGGAATTCACGCATAAAATGCAGAGAAATAAGTTCATTCCAGATAAACACAAGATTGGGAATAACAGTCGAAACTCCAGCTATTCCTAATAAAAGTTTTTATACTAGTGAAAGCGCTATAAACCCGCCTTACAACAAAGGAAAGTTGGAATGGCATCCAATATTAACAAGAGAATGACGGAATATTCAATTGCTGAATGAGAATTATAAAATAATCAAATTGATCCTGAAATATTAACTAATCATTGCGCAATAGAATGCCATAGACATAAAAATAATAAATAAAACTTCCTCCCTTTACTTGTCTGAGCGCAACCAATTAAACCAGTGCGATGAAGCTAATTAATTAGGAAACATAATACATGTTATCAACTTTATAATCTGTATAGATGAATTATGGAGTAGGTACAGTGAGTGAGAATAATGATATAATTAAGAATAATAGATTGGAGAAGAGAGAATTACAATCTTGAATATGAAAAGCAAATTTCATATATCTTCTATCCCTAGCTCGGGTACATATCAAATGGAGTTTGAAAAAGTAAAAGTTAGAAATGAACAAATAAAAGATAGCATATTTAAAGCTGTTTCGAAGTCTGAAGATATAACAATCCAACTGTTAGAATCTTGTTTGGATATTTTATTCAAAATTGATAGAATTGAAGAAGAACTACTCAAGTGTATTAAGGAATTAATTGAGACAAGAGATGTTATAGAATTTGTATTTTCCCGGATATCTTCATTTTTATGTCAACCAATTAACTGCACACCAATACAGTCAATCGTTGACTATTTATTCAGGAAAATAGAAATAACTGTTTTCATAAAGATGCCAACAATTGAAATTTATTGGAATGATGTTGATATTCCTAGTATGAGTATATCGCATAATCCTTATGTGTTTTTGAATTACCCCATCTGGACAAATGGTAGCAAAGGGAAACAAGAAAACATGTTCAATTTCCCCTGCGATATCGCGGTTGATTTCACAAATGACAAGATATATACCGCAGATTATCACAATTCAGATATTCAAGTCTATAATAAAAACGGAATTTATGAAAAGAGATTTGTTAACTATAGATTTAAAGGCCCACGTAAGTTAGCTGTGGGAGGGGAATCTCTGTATGTTGTAGTTAAAACCGATGTTATTTTGAGATTAAACAAAGTAGATGGAACTATTTTAGCTGAAACAGTTTTTAGTTTTTTCATTGGAGGTTTCGATTTCTATAAAGACACGCTATATGGAGGAGATTATAAACATCAGATTCTACATTTAATCGATGAATCATTAAATGTTACTCAAGAGCTGATAGTACAAACTGTATACGATAAAACTGAAGAATGCAGGATAGGAATTCAGTATGTAAAAGCACAGCCAGATGGTATATATCTCCTCTTTAAATTTAGAAGGAATTTCTTACAAAAGTTTTCATACACAGGTACACTATTGAGCCTCTTTAATCCGAAAGAATCTATCATTGAACCCTGGTTTTTTAACTTAGATCCCGACAACAATATTATTCTAACTGCATCTACTAGCTCAATAATGAGAGTATACAATCAGAAAGGAGATGTACTCAAGAGTTTCGAAGGTTCCTCAAAAAACAGTCCAGATACTATTAACGGACCTAGAGGTGTTGTCATTACACAAAACTACCATATAGTAGTGGTAAACTCAAAGGAAATGCATTGTTTGCAATATTTCTAAATGCTTTTTTGTAATTTTTTTGCATCTATTAACAGAAACTTTTTGTAATTGTAAATAAATTAAATAAATATTTTTGTTCGTTTTATCAATAGTATACCAAAGTTTTAATATGAAACAAAACTTATTAAATATCAATTGGAAATTGTAACCGGCGCTGTGAGGTCAATATAAGTTAGTTTCAGACAAATCCAACTTAATCAGATAATTCCTGTTCGATAGAATCTTATTGTTCGCAATAAAATCTTCTGTTTTTCACATAAATGCATTTTGATTCTCTTTTGCACATGGCTTAGGGCCTTAGGCATTCTTCCCTATTAATCTAAATCCCGAATTCTCTATAAATATCCAATAAATTCATACTGTTATCGTCGACATCCGCAACAATATTCGAATCTAATTTAAAGATTCATAAATACTACGGGAGCTAGCTTCGACTCTAAGGCTACTGAATTTATATTACAGTGTTGCCTAATGGCTAGTCACTTTCAGTCCCCAAGCGAGCATTTAATTAATGTCAGTTATATTCCTCTAATAGCAAATTCGCGAATTAGCAAGCAAATTACGTGCAAAATGCGACTGCTATGGGGTAAAAGGGGTAAAAAGGTAAAAACAGAAAAATCCATTTTCACTTTCTCTTTCAATTGAAAGTGAATTAACTCTCAGTTTCAGTTTCAGACCCCTTCTTGTTTACCTGAAATTATGCTGGTGGTGTTAGCACATTGCTTTATATTAACATTTATTTAAATTTGAATTAAGATATACAACATGCCAGTACATTAAAACTCTTATCCTTTTTAGACAAGCGTACAAAATTTTGATGTCTCCTGACTGCATCTATTATTATACTATGTTCATTGTGGGTAAAGGCCAGAAAGGTGCGTATATTATATAGCTTAATTCCTTAATAGTTAATACATACTATTTGTTAATTACCCATTATAGTAAAGTACTCCACAGTATGAAGAAATGGTTTGAATAACCAAAATTATAAATACAGTGAACTCCCGTTATAATCAAGTCGGATATAACGAAAAGGAGAATTCCCCCAGAGCGTTAAATGCATCAATTATTATCTGCATATAACGAATATCTGGACATAACGAAGGAATTTATTTGTCCCAAGCACTTCGTTATAACGAGCGCTCACTGTAGTTCGACCATTCTCAAATATGTCCATAATCCATTGTCCAATAATAATAAACGAAAGTCGAATTATTTTCCGTGTTGCCATTTAAACTATCCATTGTTCAAAGGTATTCCAATAAATTTAGTGCCATACGTGTTTTAAATATTTTTGCTGCCATTTTTGTAAATTAAATACTTTCCTTTTGTAGATTAATCAAATTCACAACTAACTAACTAAGTATAATTGTATTGTTCGGACCTAAGCCATTATCTATCCCCTGTATCAGAGTAGTAGATTGTGTTTAAATAAATGCTTGTGTTAATCACAATTAAATTTTGTGCCTAGTGTATTTAATTCCCCACAGAATCTTGGTAATTTTAGGCTTGTACGGACACTATGAACCGTCGAAATTTGTTCGTTTATCCGTATTTCGTATTAATCGGAATTTCGTATTACAATTGTATGCATTTACATAGACAAGGGAAATTAAACCTTGTACTCCTTAACCGATATGTCACCTTATCAGTGTTCGTATTATTAAAGAGTCTACCGTAATTAAGATGTTAATTTACCCCAAAGGGGAAATTACTCAAAGTTCAATCAAATTATCCTCTAATTACCAAACACATATTAATTATACATTGTTATAATTACCTCTGTATTATAATACTGTAGACGTAAACTAACCATTTGCGGTAGATAATGAATAAATATGTTATATGATCAATCCTGATTTTCAAGGAGAAAGTACAACTTGAAATATACAGTTCAAACCAAAACATATGGTAATGACCTTATCTATAAAATAACCATGCTGTGTATATTAATAAAACGATTAATCATATTATAAGCAAAATGGATTTGATTCGTATTATAAGCAAAATAGATTTGATTGCAAAATGTAGAAAGTAAAGACTTGCGAAATAATAAATAAATGGATTCAGTGGTGTAGTATATTTATCGCTTTTTGCTTACTTGTTTCTTACAAGTTGTAATTTGATTGACTTATTAATAAACTTTCGTTGTACGTACACGAATAAAGCGAAATATCTGTTAAGGAGTATAATTCCCCTTGTCTATGAAAATGCATACAAGTGTAATACGAACTTCCGAATAATACGAATACATTTCGATGGTCCCCTGCTATTCATTAACTGGATTTGATACAACAAATGAATACAATATTGAAATATATATAGGGGAATTCTATAACAATATATTATACAGGTGTTTTGAATTGTGTTTCCACCTGTATACTATATTCCAAAATTGAATCAGTTTAATTTAGAGGTCATAACTCTATTGTTTCAACAAAGAATCAGACATAATTCCCAAGCAACTTAACAGTTGCTTAGAAATGTGTTAATATAATGTCAAATAATTGTTCAATAGAATCCTATACATCTGATCGATCGAATTAATGAATCCTATACATTATTGTAATACACATTGTCTCTATTATTTTATTTTATTAACAAAAGATACAAAAGAGTTACGTATACGTACTATATAGCTATACACATACAATAACACATTCCATAGTTTTATGTTTGTCGTAGGGATAGGTAGAATAATACAAACAATTATATGAATGGATAAACTCAACGTTTTTAGCGGCGCAAAATATACTGTAACATTATTTTCAAAATATTTTGTTTTCGTTGTTGGAAGATGTCATGATGAAAAAATGTAAATAATATTTTAATTGAATTAAAGAAAAACCAGTTAAGACCCCAAAAATTCATTATTAGTTTTTGAAAATTATGCAGTATTATTAACATTAACCATTAACTGAATTTTGGTATTCTTTGGTGATAACTTAAAATACAGGACAACTTTATATGTATTCAAATGAAACGATTAGGGATCTAATTATTCGGAATTTTAGTTTCCGAAATTACATTAGTCATTACTGAATTGTGGCTTTATGGCTTTACACATAGTATTTATAAGTTATTATGATTAAATGAAATAATTATTTCGTTCACTAAATAACTAAAACGATTAAATAGTAATTTAATCAATAATTATCAGAAATTGTTTGTAGCAAATCGGATCAATGCTTTTATTAGGAATCTAGGAAACCTCCGGTACATAAGAACTCTAATTCTTTAACAACACTTTAAAATGTCTGGAAAATGCGTCTCGATTAATCTAATAATAATTGGATAAATCGAGATAAAAGGAGAAATATGGTATCACATCTCCTAGCAACCATATTGCGAGTATGGAATGTAGAGCTTGCCATTATAGATATATTAACTCCAGAGTACTAGAATACCCTGAATAGAATGACAGATGTCTTTTAACTCTTTCAATAGAGAATGTCAGTAGTTTAGAAACTGAGTACTGCTAACATTAATGCATTATATCAATTCTTGTCCACATCGAATATGTGCCAATAGAATTAACAATAGAGAATCCATAATACAAACCAGTTATCGACTAACAAATCTATTGAATAATATTAGACAATGTAATAAGAATGTTAAATAGGTGAAAGTACAAAAGTAATATAGTATTATTAAGAAGGAATTACTTATATAACGGCCAAGATATTTCTGATGTAGTTTTCAGTCACTGGCAAAAAGGTCATTTTTCTGATAAAAAATTAAGCTTTGCACGACCAAGTTTCTATATTGAAAAGACGTTGACAGATATATAAGTAAGCCCCATTACCCAAATTTACTCATCAAAATGTATTTTTTCCCTGGATTTCCATTGATAAATACCTGAAAATGGATATACAGTCAGGTCTGCCTATTTCGTCTGCTAAATAAATAAAAATCTTGTAATTTATATGAACAAGCCCTATGGTCCCCATTTAACAACTTACCAAGGTTCGTATTAAATTGAAGCCTCTCAATTCTGAACACAAAATTTGCTCACATTTCATAAAAAAAAGAACCTGACTATACCTAAGTTATTGTTACTCTTTTTGAGTTATTTTTGAAGAATAACATCTGGTACCCAAATAAACATTAAATAAATTGCCAAACTTTTTATTTGTAAGATATTTAATAGCATCAAATAAGAGTACCTTCACAACCTGACAACGGAATAAGAGAATGGTATGTGAAGTCTAAAATAAAAGCATATACAGATATAAAACTAAAGTATAAAACCAGAACCATGTTATACATAAGTGAGTTTAGAGCTGTGGAGAATTTAAAACTGTTCTAAATTTAGTTTCAAACATCTGAGTAACTGATTGGTTAGAATTGCTTCTATAACGATAGCAAATATTATCGCTTTGTGAAGTGTTAAGTGGTTTCAAATGTGTCGCGTATCGTGAAAAGTGTTGTTTGGAATCCAGGTGAGTATCAATGGGATCTACAAGGATTCTAGGAGAAGGACCTATATCAGGACTTGGTATGGGTCTTATAACAAACTGTTGTTTTGTGGGTATTATATTATACGTGTGTCTCATAGTGTTTTCAGTCGCAGCACGGAATAGAATAGAAGGAGCAGTTGCGTGTCTTATATCGCAGTGTATAGGAGATCGGTTTGATAACTCTTGTACTAACTCTGCATGGGATTGAGACCTCTCTCTAGGGTTATTAATCTCTACTGGAGTAGGGCTGGGTATTCTACCGAGTTTTAGCTTAGGTAGAGAAGTAGGGGAGTCAAATGGACTGTGTAGAGCTCGTTTGAAAAACCGTTTAACTTTCTGACCGAATTCTATATTAACTGGTTCCTCACGAATATCAGGTGATGTTGGTATAGATTCCTGTTTTGATGAATAAGTAGGCACATAGCAAGATAAGGCTAGCGGGGAAATATTCTCTCTTCCTTCATGAGTTGGTAATCGTAGTGAGTCAGAAAATGTAGGTCTGTCCTTTGTTTGTAGACAAAGTAGAGTTTGTGTGATTGACCAGTCAGCTGATGGTATTTGGAACAGTTCGTTTGATATTTCTATTAACTGTCTAACTACTGATACACTTGTTAGTGTATATTCCTTTTGGTTAGTTAGGTTCGGTAGAATTCCAGGTGCCAGTACGGTTGCTAATGAGTGAGCATCCATTTTATTATCAATGCTATGTCTCAACACGAGTCTACATAATAGCAGCAATAACTGTAGAATAATACGATTCCTATCTGGTAAGAGACACACGAGATATCGCAGGGCTGATGGAACACATTTAGAAGGACATCGTGATATAGAAATGAATAGCGGCAGTAATTCCCTTGTTAGAAGAGGTTGAGGCAGTTCTCTTAAGAACTCCTTTAACAGACCTGCTATATCATGTGTCCTATGTAACTCAATACTGAACCTATAATGCCCTGTGAGCACCATTCTGTCTCCACCGATAAAATCAGACAGCAAACCAGTCTCCCATTGTTCACGCAGCTGTCGCATTCGCAGATGGCTCCCCGACTTACGGAACACGCCTTCAGTTCGGAGGCCACATGCTACTAAGTGTCGCGTCGCCTCAAGAACGAAACATGGGATATTAGCACCGGGTTTGCCTGTCTCGCTTACATAGTCTAAATCTGGGATTGAGAATGTGGATTCCGCTTGCGGGCGGCGGTGTAGCGAGTTGTACTCGCGGTATCTGCCGGGACAGGAGCGACGTAATGGTGTGCTTCTTATGAAAGGGGAAGGTGAATCTGAATCGGATAGTATATCCTGATTGTCGTTAATTAGCCATTCCTCGAATACAGATGCGTCGTCAAGGAGTGAGGGGTCAACTGATACAGTAGCAATCTTCCTAAGAGGACGGCCGAATACTCGCGAAACCGCGAGCGTGCTCTCCCTCACTCTGTCACTAAATGCAGCACCGGATTTGTTCCTGCGAATAGTCAAACGTTTGAAAGCGGATTTGGATGACACAACTTGTTTTGGAGTTGGGATATGTCCGCCGCCGATTCCCATTGACTTGAGCCTGCGTGTCGCAAGCTTTTGCAACTCACTCAGTTGTTCAGAGGATAGGTTTGATAAGAAATGAATATCTGTTTGTGTCATAATGTCAGAGAATATAATAACGAGTAGGTTATCTATTATTGCTATTTATAGGCAGTCTTGTAATTGGAAGCGAAGTGGTTAGTTCGTTTCAATAGTAACTGCGGTCAACTCTGAAATTGGTTGTTAGAGATGTTGCAATATAATCAGCTGGAGATTTGATAATATTTGAATATTTTATAATAAAGTGATTGCATTACGAATATAATGGTATAATGATTAGATTGAGAATACTGTATAATAGTAGCGTGTCAGTGCATACAAACTATAATCCATTATGCCTTAGTGACAAGTATATTGAATGTTGATAGGGTCAGCGTTTTAGTACAAACATTATTGTGATAATTGCATTTTGAGTAGTATTCAGGGTAAAGTAATAACAAATAACAAATTAACAGAGTAGAGAAGCCTCTACGAACAAAGTAAATAAGAAACCCGGTTTATACGTAGATTTCAGCCTCTTTTAAACCTTATAAATTCGGATAAGGCGAACACATTTTGACTGTTGGTATTAAATAATGAGAAATACTGTAATTAATTTAAAAGACATCATAAGATAAGGTAAACACTGCTCAATTGGGTCATCTTGGATCGAGTGTTTTGACTACATAATTAATTAATTAATTAATCGAAAATATTGTAAGACAAATTGTAATTCCGATTCATAAATGTGAAATATTGAACCAATTAAGCGGATAACCCAATTAACTTGTGGGATAATTAATTGCGAAGTCTAATAAATAAAAGGTTTGTTGATTTATGAAGCTTTTGATATTTAATGCATTATATCAATTTATGAACCATGGATATACCAAACAAGAGAATATTATTGTGTGCGTTGTTATGAGCTGATTGCTTTGCTAACTACAGTCTGTTCTCTCTAATTGTCCAAATCAACTATTTATATATCTGTAATAGTCCATATTCTCTAATGGTCCACTTTGGGCCAATTGCCCACTGGTGGACTATTAGAAAGATTGTGGTTCTTGTATTGTGAACATTCAATGGGCCAAATTGTGTTCATAGTAGGGAGAAAGTCATCTAAATTAAAACTTATGCAACGCAAAATCCAAGAACTATACACCCCTCTGGGCCCCTCTCTATGTCAATTTTTTTCGGAGCATTTTGTAATACAAAAGGATAGTCTGTCACACATTGGTTGACCCCCCCACCTTGGATGCATTACGTAACTTTTAATTAAGTTAAATTGGGAGCATACGGTTTGTTCATAATATAACGGTTTTCATATTAAAGTTAAACAAACGATATGTTGTTTAGACCCCATTGTAAAGTCCTGTAACTATACTTTGTACAATGGATCTATAATTGTATATGCTAATGGAAGAGTATATCAATACTAATTGCATCAGAGGAGCAGTGCAAGACAAAATGAATTATAATGGTGGCTAATTAAGCCTTCACCTCACTTTTTCTGATGTCTAAATAATAAAGAATGGCCTGGTTAACAAACCACTGATGCCGTAAATCAACACAAATATATTCATAACAAATAATGTAACGAAAATAGAATCTACACAAAGTCAAATAATCCACAATTTATGGTGGAATAGTTTAGCTTTAATTAAAACACCTAATTTGTCTAGCGCTGCAGTGGAGTAAGAGGCAGGTAGAACTGAATAGGCGTTGATTCTAGGGTCAGGGATGTTGGGGGCAAGGTATTAACCAGGAGCGCGAGACGCTCCTTTTGGAGCATGATTTTGGGAAAATTTGAATTTAGGAGCGCGAAAATTTGGAATGCTCTCCTATACCGTAACATTAACTTGTGATTTAGGCGTATGGAAATTGGATTAGACCAGGATTAGGAGCGTGTTTACAAATGGTTGTATAATACACTGGTTGGGGGATCACATTTCAGGACCGTAGCACAGGTCAGGTTTCAACCGGACCACTTTTGGTTGATGAATTTTACCAATATGGCACCACTCGTTAGGTTGGCCAGATTAACCTGACCACTTTGATTTTGGTGGCTACGGCCCTGCATTTTGCTCACAACCCGAAAGCGTTACGTAACATTTGAACAGACCCATTACCCTGCCTTTAAATATGTGCTCATAGTCTCCCATTTAATGTACCCAGAATTAAATTTGTCAAATAAAAAGTTTTAATTATAAAACAGAAATAAGTACAAAATTTCACATTATGGTAGTAATAGCAAAGTATAAATAAAAGCAAAGTATAGTTATTAACTCAAAAGCTGTTCTGTCAGATCTTTATTAGAAGAGAATCTAAGAAATTTAAAGAGACACCTGAAGTTCATTCTTGACAGCAAGTAAGGGATAGTCGCCAAATTCAATATGAATAGGAAGGTGAAATACAAGATTAGACATATTTGCTGGATTATTAAAAGGTAACGGTGTATATAAAACAAGCTAATATCATAAACTTCTGGTAGAAATAATTTCAAGTTCAGTCCATATAAACGATGCAATTCAGATGGTCTCATAATCAAAACTATATTTTTGAGAGCGAAAATGGTGATTAGTAGACAGGAAGAAGTAACAACGATTTTATATAAAATAACATAACATTTGAATTTCTTTAGATTTTTCGTATAAGATTTAAATAGATAATTATCAATACCAAAAGCAATTTTGGTGTCCAAAATCTTCCATTTGAATACACAAACCAGTTTATTTGAATAGTGGAAAGTTATAATTAATTGTACGATGGAGACAACGAATTGGATGAATTCATATAAAATGAATAATTTTACACTTACCAAAGGTATTATCAAAATAATACTCAAAGCAAACGAAAAAATTATGAGTTTCTTTTGTTCACGAGCTAAATCCACAGACTTCATAGTTACATTGTAGCTTAGGGAGTTCTTAATAATCATTGCATAGTATGACATTAGAATGTAAACAGGCGATAATACAAGGATATGTTGTATTGCAAATGATGCATATATAACTCGATATATGCTATGGTCGAAATTCAGGTGGTGCAAGAAACTAATTTTGTGTTTTTCAACAAAATTAGAGTTATTTGTAATATTGGGAAAATGCGAAGTACGTTCGTATTTACTCAAATCATTAATCTGTTTGATAAGAATTTCATTGCAAGAAAAGCTACCAAGAAATGACGAAATTAACTCGAATGATACAATTGCAAGCAAGAAAAGAGACTTACGATATTCCAACTTCACATTCAAAGCTTTTAAAATATCACCTTGATTGAGAAATGATGAAACAGAGTATTTCACAGTCTTTCTTAACTGGAGTGAATTCTTGAATAATACAATAATCCAAACAATGAGCAGAAATATTTGAATAAAGAAAACTATACTACCAAATGCAGCAACAATTATTTCAACTATAATCATATTATTAAGTTACACCAAATTATTGATTCTATCAAAATTAAGTCTTTTGTACCTACAATATTTGCACTTGTCGTATTAAGTTTCAAAAATATATTTCTAAAGAAAACTCCTTAATTAAATGATTACATTATTAATATTTGTAATATGTATTTTGCTAAAGTAAAATAATAATATTTAGTAATCTGTAATCAGACCTTAACTGCTCGTGATGTCCCATCTTATTAAAATGATTATAGGAGTAATATCTTAGTTAAGAATTCTATTGATACAAGGAAAATTATAGAAGATATTAGGACATATTTAGAATAAGTGAACAAGCAATATTCTTTTTTAAACAAATAAATTTTCATTTATTATAAAATAAATTTGGAAAATTATAATTTATTTTGGTGAAACCCGCATGTATGTTCAATAATAATGTATTTTCAAAAATAATAATATTTACGATATAAAATAATTAAAACTTAAATGATCTAAGATATAATTTAGACACTTATCACCGAATGCAGCACTTAAACAACACAATTAACAATGCAAAGTAGAAGAACTGAAGAACTGAATGACATGAGAAAATAGTACTACATATTACCTCAACAATATTATCAGAAATCAAAGATTGAAGACTACAACATATGGAGTTTGCATTTAAACTGAGTGCTTTACAAAACATTATGAATTGTTTAAACAATTCATAATGTAAACATGTTTAAACTCGATTGTTCTTTGTGTGTTTGTCCAGATTGTATTAATGTAATGGGAGATCAGAAACCGTTACACAAATAGGTAAACATATTAATGAAAATTCAAAATCAACATAGAAGTTAGCTTTCTACGGGTATTCTTGTTAAATAAGTTAAAACTATGGAAAATGTCATGTACTATATAACATCCTCCATATGAAGGAAAGGGTGAGGAGTAAGACCGCATAGCGGCCGTTAAACGAGACCGAAGGGTTAGCCATATATAATTTCCACGATTTGAATAGCAATGATTCCTGACTAAATTGCAAACAAAAACTATTCATCAATTGAAATTAATTTAACTATTCTATGTACTGTACGTAATATAGTAGAAGGCCATTAGTACGAACACCAGGTGATCGTCAAATTGCGCTATTCGTATTAATTTATATCATGCGTATTGAAAAGTCTTTGAATAGTATTCTTATTATACCGGAATTTAATACTAACCGTTACTAAGTTTCAGAAAAAGTTGGATTGTAAGTAAAGTCAATTACCTAATATCTGATAACAATGAATTGAAATATAACCATAATATTGAGTTACTCAGTAGTTATAAGTAAGAATAGTTGAAAGTTTTTTTTGCTTTACTAACTTTACAAAACTCTTCAAATAAAAACTAAACAGGTAAGTTGGCTCTATGCCTGGGTGTCTATCCGATGCCCTTATATTTAAAGAAAATAATTACATTTAGTACGTATACATGTTTTGCTGTGTCTGTACTTGTCCAATAACACTAACGAAAAAAAGGTCGCTTCTCGAACTTTAATTAACCATATTACGTAGTGTCTACCATATTTGAGATTCAAACACCTAAAGGCATTTGCCTCCTAGTAACCTATGCCAGGTATAGTGAATTACAAAAAATACAGTTCATTTGTGTAATATCGTTTATAGAGATTGTTTAGTCTCTAAACAATACATCTGGAAAGTGGTAACGGTAATAAACATTCTCTAGACTCAGGGGTGTATCTATACAAGATACAGTTATGGTATTCTTATCAAATGATCACAGTGTATGTAATTACGAATCAAACCAAATAGTAGTCATTTAGATGGAAGGAACTATGGGTCTTGTATATCATTGTAAAAACTATCTCCTGACCTCTTTAAGGTCTGATAGTACTTGTTAATCAGTGACCAGATATTTCTGCGTGGACTAAAAGAGTAATTCTTCAAAATAGCATCCCAATCGTTCCCAAACAGCTCATGACCTCTCATGAGATTGTTAATCTCATTCTTAGTCCACGTCCACCATTTATACTCGGGCGTAGATCTGTTGCGGAGTCTTCGCGATCTTCTTTCTTCCGAATTGGCGGGATTAGTCAACCTATCTGATGTAGCTTTAAGTGCGTTACTGTTTGTAGTTGTTTCACGAGGAATAGCTGAACGTATTTCATCAATAGGTACCTGGAATAAAACAAACTGTTAATAAACTCGAGTAGGCAATAGTAAGTCACAAACATGTTGCTAACAGAACTTGCTAATAATTAAAGGAACAGAAAATTTCTAATATTTCAAATATTTGATTTGATTTGATATGAAATTATTTGAAATTCAAATATTTGATTTGATTTGAAGTCTAAAATGATTTGATTTGATTTGATTTGAGATAAAAATAATTTACTACCCTGCCGGACTCCCGAGGTGACTCTATTAAGCGGATTGGAGTGTAATTAGGAATAGTATTATCTTAAAAGGCTTACTCAAATATCGGTCAACAAATTTTCAATATAAAAACCTTGCTTCGCAAGGAAATTATGATGCTAAGAAAATTGATCTTCTCATTGCCTGATATTATATTATATATTGGTCGATATATAAGTAATTCCTATCTTCTATCACACCTATTTTGAAATTTAAAATTTCGAGGACGAGTACACTAAAAACAAGTTTCAAACAAAATTCAAGCTTCCTAATATACTTCTCCCAAATAGTAAATACTAGAATTCCTAAAACGTCCACACCTGTGCCCTGGTCCAAGTTTCAAATAAGCACTCGTTTGTTTATAATGTTAATTTAAACAGATTTAGTTTATATCTGAATAATATGTATAAACAATGTAGAAGATGTTACAGATTAGAGGAGAGCTGGAACAGGTTTCAAATATTAAATAAAGACTTTTGAGGTATCTTGGAGGGACTGAGTGTTTAAATAATTTAGATAAAATAAACATTGCAGGCCATCTCTGGTTATAGGAATAAAACTAAGTACAGTCAACTCCGCTTAATAGAGCCACCGGTTAATCGGTTTCTCCGCTTAATCGGGTAAAAATTTCACAGGGTCCCGAAGTGTCTCTATTAAACGGAGTTGACTGTATACCTTATCAGAATTATATTCTTCCGGTTTTGATTGTTCATGAGACTTGTATCCAGCATTCTTGCGAAATTCGCGTAAATATTTAGAATATTTCCCATTTTTCTTGAGGGCATGATATTTAGTGCAGAGTGCAACCGGAGTTCGAGAAGAAGAGAAATTATAATCTGTGTGTATTTTATTCCAACGTAACCCATACTTGTTTACTCCGATAACGAGCAATTGTTCTTCTTGGACAGTCCATGGTTTGGGTCTCTTGAATACATCGGTTATTAGTTTGTGAGTATTTTGTTGTTGTTGTTGTTGTTGTTGTTGTTGTTTTATATGTGTTATAATCCCTTTTTCTTCTGGTAATGTTTTAGTTAATTTAATTCGCTTAGGTTTAAAGTCAGGACAAGTCCGATTTCCAATACTAATTGCATTGTGCTCTGTGTGTAGGTCTGTTGCAGTCTCTCCAGTGATCAGGTTGCTGCCAGCCTAGAAGCAGAGAGTCGATCGATAAAATTATATATACGAATACCGTATATACTCTATTAGTAGCCCTTATTCGAATCAATAATAGCCCCCCAAATTAGCAAATATAAATTTACTATCGGTACCCTGAGTAAATTTCTTTATCTAATATTAGTCCCAATACGATTATCAACCGACTATACTAAATAAATTGTATCTACATGTGATATTCTCGAAAAGTCACAAATTTTTTGGTTAGAAAATGGCCTAAAAACAATAATCGCCTAGGCTACTATTCGAATAAATACGGTAATTATCTGCGTTACATGTTATAGTCACAATGAAACGAATACTACAGAAAATTCCCGTTATAACCAAGTCGGATATAACGAAGTACCTGCTTATAACGAAGTCGCTCAATGGTCCGGAAATCCTTCTATCTCATTACATGATTAACGAAATGGATATAAGGAATCATTTATTTCTCATATAGACTATAAACTATTGATTTTAATCCGGTTATAACTTATAACGAACTGCGGTTATAACGAACTCCGGTTATAACGAAATCAGCTTTGGTATGAACTCTTTTAAGATCGAACTCGCTTATAACAACTCCGCTTATAACGGAAGTTGACTGTACTAAAGTAAAGCATACTGAATGCTGTGAAGATAGTGTAGGGCTATCTGACTCAATGCTGGAGTAGCTCTCGTCTGTGTCAGTGTTTGGAGACTCTAAACAGACATACAATATTAATACAGTCAGGTTCTTTTATTATGAACATTCAAGGGACCAAAAATTGTGTTCATAATAGAGAGACTTCATAATAAGCGAACTCAACTTAATACAACCCCTATGTAAGTTGTTAAATTGGGACCGTAGGGTTGTTCACAGAGATGCAGCGGTCTGGACCGGACTGCGGTCCAGACCGGGACCGGACCGGACCGACCGGTCTCAGGTCGGTCCGGTCTGCTTGTTTTCAAGTGCGGTCTGGACCGGTCCAAATTAACGATATAACGGTCTGGACCGTTCATCGGTCTGGAGTCTGGACCGTTCATCGGTCTGGACTCATCCTAGATTGGACAAGCGATCGGGCTCAAATCCGTTATTACCCATTGTTTACAAGCACATAAGTAATAAGTATCTTATAAACACAAGTGGATATAATTATCCACCCTACTTTGCGGTCTGTAACGGTCCAAATAAGGGATATAACTGTCTGGACCAGTACATCGGTCTGGACCGGTTCATCGGTCTGGACCGGTTCATCGGTCTGGACCGGTTCATCGGTCTGGACCGGTTCATCGGTCTGGACCGGTCCAGACCGATCCAATATTTTGATCATACGGTCTGGACCGGTCCGGACTGTCCAGAAAAAATCATGACGGTCCGGTCCGGTCCATGAAATTTCCGGACCGCTGCATCTCTGGTTGTTCATAATAAAAAATCTTCATATTAAGCATACGAAATCTTGTTCATAATAAGCAGACCTGACTGTATTACAAATACAGCTAGCCTGCTTATTATATATACAAACTGGGATTTACAAGTGCTAGGGAATTGTTAAATTAAGAACAGATAGATTGTTCAAATTAAACGAAAAATCATAAAGTATCGGGGAAATGAATCATGTTGACAAAGTAAATAATTAATTTAGTCAACAATACAATAAATACTCATGTCAAAAGTATACCCAGAAAGTTATTTAAGGTTCAAAAATAAATATTTGTGAAAAGTAATGTTATCTTATTTCTACAGCATGCACACTTGAAAACATAACTTGGGTATGCCACTGATTCATATAATTTATATACGAATATACCATCTTCTTAAATTAACATTACAATACAATCTACCTATTATAACACTAGAGTGTAGACTGTTAGATGGGCCCATATAAACTAATGCGGTCTCATCTTGTATTATAATAGGAGATGATTTTGATTGAGACTGCATTTGCATCTGTTGCGTGTATTGAAATAGCATTGTGTCCCGGCTATTGAAGAAACTGTCTGAGTCTTGAGTTTGTTGGTTTTCCGTCAATTTGTTTGTACTGAGATTCAGTTCATCTGTAATACAAGAGTAATAATAAGATATTGGAGAATCAGGGTGTTATCCAGGCGTATTGGGAGCTCCTAAAGGAGCGTAATTTGAATGGATTTTAATCTAGGCGTACAAAGATGGGGTCTAGGCGTAGAATATCGAGAGATGCTCCCATAGACTTAATACAAATGTGCAAACTAGGCGTACAAAATAAAAAATGAACGAGCTCAAACTAAATCTAGGCGCGCAGAAATTTTTGTCTGGATGAAAGCCTGGGAAGAATGGTGACCTGGGGTAACCACAAGTACAAACGACACCAAAACAGGAATATATCTATATTATTAACAAATTACTTATTTAGAGCTCAGCTCTAGTAGAGTTCAGTTTTTCAGTATGTGTATTCAGGCACTGAGAAAGGTCAGTTTTTCCCAAGCTTTGAAATTGACCTTTAGAAAGTAATCCTGGGCTTTTAGTATGGGAAAAATCTGAACTCACAATCAATAATATTTCCCTAGTTAAAAATACCTGTACGGTCCAGCCAAAATGGTCAAAATCCCTGTACGGTTGGCAGGTATGGACTATACCTGATCTAATAAGCAAAGGCGGTGTCTTCTCAATACTAGAGAATGACTCGTTGCGAATGAAAGCTTGAGTCAAACTCTCCTTCACTTCATCCTCACACTCCTGTCTCTCCGTGAAGGGTAAGCCTAGAACCGTGTCTCTGTCTGAATGTTCGCTGTCAGAGCTTATCAGCAGTAATAAGTTTATGTTGTCATTTCGTAGAGACTGGGACTCTATAGCGTAACAGTAATATTAAATATTATTAAGTCAAGTTCTTGAATTAGCATAATTCATAATGCCGCAAAATGGTAAATGTGGAAATAGCTAGTACGTGTATTTCTATTCTAATTAATGCTAAGAGTTTATCCACTACACAAATTCACATGGAGTATTTATACTTTGATATTATGTTATTTAAGGGCCATTTTTGAAATTTAGGGTTTTGTAAAAAACTAAAGTTGTATTTAATTAACTAATAAGTTATCACTTCAATGCTTGAATATTATGCTTCAAAAAAATTAAAAATCCATGATTTCATCTTCGCATAATGTAGATTTATATAAATACGAGCCCTTCAGTCTCGGTCGCTTTGCGACGGATCGGTGCTACGCACCTCAAGTTAACGGCCGCTATGCGGCCTTACTCCTCACAATTGCTATCATGAAAAATGGTAGTGGATGTTATATAAAACCCTTTCTACCATTTTCCATAGTTTTAACTTGTTTACCAATAATACCCGTCAGAAGCTAACTTCTAGGTTGAAATTGAATTTTCATTAATTTGTTTATCTACTTGTGTAAACAACAACAACAAATATTAATGATATAAATTTATAAACGCGAAATTCGTGTTCAGCATACTTGTTTACCTATAATACCCGTCGAAAGCTAACTTCTAGGTTGATTTTGAATTTCATTAATTTGTTTACCTATTTTGTGTAAACAACAACAACAAATATTCATATTAGAAATTTATAAATGCGAAATTCGAAATCAGCATACTTGTTTACCTATTATAACATTTGTTTAATAGGAAATTCCTGTTAAAATAGATAAATTTCTAACAAATGTACTCCTGTACTATAACAGTGCCGTAGCCACCAATTAAAAGTGGTCAGGTTAGACCGGGCTGGATACAGTACCAACAGGGCCAAGGGTTTAGGTTAACCTGTCCAACCAACTAAAAGTGGTCAGGTTGAAACCTGACCAACCTGACCAGTGGCTACGGCCCTGTATAAGCTATTTACCTGTTAAAATAGGTGTAGGAGGTCCCATTGATGGGAGAAGATTCTCTATTTGTGTCCCTATTTCAACTCCACCCCACTCCTCAATGCTCAGTGAGGAGGACTGGTGTGCATACTTGGTTAGGACAATGTCCTGGTTAGTGCCACGGTATAGTTTATGGAATGGATTATCTCCTAATTCAAGGAAGTAGCGTGAGTCTAGCTTTGGTTTCAGGAGAATGCATTTTTTCATGAAATCCTCTAAGCTACGAGGCTCATCTGCAGTGGTCTCATTCAGCCTCATGGAGGGACAGCCACAGGTGCTATGTAGCATGCTATGATTCGTATTACAGTCAGGTTCTTTTATTATGAACGTTCAAGGGACCAAAAATTGTGTTCATAATAGAGAGACTTCATAATAAGCGAACTCAACTTAATACAAACCCTATGTAAGTTGTTAAATTGGGACCATAGGATTTGTTCATAATAAAAAATCTTCATATTAAGCAGACGAAATCTTGTTCATAATAAAGAGACCTGACTTTATAAACAATGTGAGCCTGTCACATCTTTTTTATTATGAACAAGCCCTATGGTCCCAATTTACAACTTACATAGGGTTTGTATTAAAAGTTGAGTTCGCTTATTATGAAGTCTCTCTATTATGAATACAATATTTGGTCCCTTGAATGTTCATATAAAAAGAACCTGACTGTATTATACTCCCAGAATACCTTGTGTTAGATAGTGCTTAGAAATATCCTCCTTAACTTGCTCTCTATCGGTTTGCAGTTTTCATTCAAGAAGTTCGTGAGAGATATGTGTGGAATAGACTCATTCATATAAACCGAACTAATTATTTTTATTGAATGTAAAAATTACCTGTACTATACTAGGTTCCAGTACTTAACACCAATTTATAACTCCATGGTAATTACGTAGTACGTGTATACAAACTAAATGTGCTTTTTCTAAACAACAATTTAAATTTCTGTTTTATTCTGTTTTACTTCTAGTTAATTAATTGATAAAAATTAGCTATTATTGTAACTTGTAAGTAGAAAAAAATCCAAAATTGCAGCCTGTGCCGACAGCATGTTCCATTGGAGGCACTATCAATAAACCAACCAACAAAATATAGTGCCACCAAAGGAACATGCGTCGGCACAGGCTGCAATTTTGGATTTTTATGATTATTCTTTTTTACTATGTGTCAGAATTGAGTATTTATTACTAATGAATTGCTCAGTGAATGAATTGCTCAGTAAAGTAAGTTACGATCGGATGTAGTAGATGATACCGCAAGACTTGATATATCTTGATATTGATATAGATATAGTATACTTGATATAGTATCATGATGATGATACTGCAAGACTTGATATATTATCTTCTCGTGGGTTTTTGGGGGGTCGATTTGAAAAAGCAATCTATGATATAAGGATATAAGGATCCCGCCGACTATCCAAGGTTTCTAGATCTCAAGAGCTAGAGAAGCGTAGAAAATATCAACAACGGTGTTGAAGTTGAAAAGTCATCTTTCACACCTTTAGTATTCTCTGCTTGTGGCGGAATGGGACATACAGCAAACATTTTCAACAATTGTCTAGACAGCCGGACAGTTTGTTGGCTGCGCACAAACCTCCCTTTTGCACTACTCCGCTCTGCAATTTTATGCATACAGGGCAAACATATTAGAAGGACAAAGAATCCGATGCAAGACCAAGAAATTCAATTTCAAGAACAAGAAATCCAATTCAAGACCAAGAAATCCAATTTCACGAACAAGAAATCCAATTTCACGAACAAGAAATCCAATTTCTCGAACAAGAAATCCAATTTCACGAACAAGAAATCCAATTTCATGAACAAGAAATCCAATTTCTCGAACAAGAAATGCAATTTCACGAACAAGAAATCCAATTTCACGAACAAGAAATCCAATTTCATGAACAAGAAATCCAATTTCTCGAACAAGAAATCCAATTTCACGAACAAGAAATGCAATTTCTCGAACAAGAAATCCAATTTCTCGAACAAGAAATGCAATTTCGTGAACAAGGAATCCAATTTCACGAACAAGAAATGCAATTTCTCGAACAAGAAATCCAATTTCTCGAACAAGAAATGCAATTTCTCGAACAAGAAATCCAATTTCACGAACAAGAAATCCAATTTCATGAACAAGAAATCCAATTTCATGAACAAGAAATCCAATTTCTCGAACAAGAAATCCAATTTCACGAACAAGAAATGCAATTTCTCGAACAAGAAATCCAATTTCTCGAACAAGAAATCCAATTTCATGAACAAGAAATCCAATTTCTCGAACAAGAAATCCAATTTCACGAACAAGAAATGCAATTTCTCGAACAAGAAATCCAATTTCTCGAACAAGAAATGCAATTTCGTGAACAAGAAATCCAATTTCTCGAACAAGAAATCCAATTTCACGAACAAGAAATCCAATTTCATGAACAAGAAATCCAATTTCATGAACAAGAAATCCAATTTCTCGAACAAGAAATGCAATTTCACGAATAAGCAATCCAATTTCACGAACAAGAAATCCAATTTCTCGAACAAGAAATGCAATTTCGTAAACAAGAAATCCAATTTCTCGAACAAGAAATCCAATTTCTCGAAAAAGAAATGCAATTTCTCGAACAAGAAATCCAATTTCACGAATAAGAAATCCAATTTCACGAACAAGAAATCCAATTTCATGAACAAGAAATCCAATTTCATGAACAAGAAATCCAATTTCTCGAACAAGAAATGCAATTTCACGAATAAGAAATCCAATTTCACGAACAAGAAATCCAATTTCTCGAACAAGAAATGCAATTTCGAAAACAAGAAATCCAATTTCTCGAACAAGAAATCCAATTTCTCGAACAAGAAATCCAATTTCACGAACAAGAAATGCAATTTCTCGAACAAGAAATCCAATTTCTCGAACAAGAAATCCAATTTCACGAACAAGAAATCCAATTTCATGAACAAGAAATCCAATTTCATGAACAAGAAATCCAATTTCTCGAACAAGAAATCCAATTTCACGAATAAGAAATCCAATTTCACGAACAAGAAATCCAATTTCTCGAACAAGAAATGCAATTTCTCGAACAAGAAATCCAATTTCTCGAACAAGAAATCCAATTTCGTGAACAAGAAATCCAATTTCACGAACAAGAAATCCAATTTCACGAACAAGAAATCCAATTTCACGAACAAGAAATGCAATTTCTCGAACAAGAAATCCAATTTCACGAACAAGAAATCCAATTTCACGAATAATAAAGGCAGTGATTCCAATACTGGGCCACTATACTATAGTATAGTCGGCACAGTAATAATAATATACCAAAGCACTAAGACCAATACTGGGCCACTATACTATAGTATAGTCGGCACAGTAATAAGTATAACAAATAGGAAATAATTGTTTGTGGTTAAATTTGTTATACGAATTACCTGCATTGATGTTATCACTGCAATTAATCGAGACTTTTTTAGTTTGTTCGGGATCCAATGTGATATCCTTCGGCCATCTCTCTGGAGTTTGGGAATGCCAAATGCATTTCCCCACACTTGATCCTGCTGAATATATTATATAATCATCAAATAGAATTGGAATAAATGCTTGGGTATTTAATTCTAATATGGGCATATTTAGTTTATCAGTCAAAAATTAATTAAGTAGTTTTAATTGAATTATTTTAAAGAATTGATGAATTAAATTAATGAACTTACTTTGAGAAATGCACACAAGTTCCCTCAAATGACGCCGCAGTTCTTTCACTGTAGTAAACATGTGACTTTAATTGATTTGATTTGACTTACACACTCGTCCTATTTATAGTGTTCTTGAAGGTAACTTGTCAATCGTTCGTTTGGTATAAATAGAGGCTCTGCTTTAACTTTTTTAGAAATCTAGCTTTGTCTTTGCAATACTGCGAATACTGATGAGTATTGAGGTATTGCAAAGGCTAACTATGTGGGAATGCGGCTGTATTGCAATTGCTAATGTGATGCATTGTCAATGCAGCTGTACTGCCCTTTGCTGGCTGAGTTGTAAGAACGCGCGTAGCGCGGGCAAGCAGTTTGTATTTTAAATGTGACTAAATTTTGTAACGACTGAATCAAAATTGTGAGAGATCATTCCAAATTAGTTCCTACGTGACGCCATAAACCCATAAATAGGTCGCGTGTCTCATTTCATGAAGTCTTGCCATCTAAAATTGTCAGCGAATCGGATACAAACTGAGAGTTATTCCCAATATATGCCTTTATGAACTCATAATCCCGTTATTTCGTTTAGAAAACAATTAGAACGTTGTCAGCGTGTAAAATTATCCCCGCTTGCAAATTTCAGATTTCTAGAGCATATGGTATTTCCTATTAATTCAGGACAAACAAACAGACAACAATTGTGCTCTTAATTAATATATAGAGATAAATATAAAATCGAAACAGAATAATATTATACATGCACTAAATTATCTGCTCCATTACTGTCGAATCTTTCAGCTAGATGTCACAAATTTGTGTTAACTTGACTCCACTTCAGCTACCGAATATATTGCATAAAAGTAGTATAAATATAACAATTATATGTGAAAAATTCTAGCAAAAATCCTTATTTTCAGTACTATTATTGTGCCAACTTAGATTACTGAATTGAGTTGGTGGTAACTTGTATTTCCTATTAATATTAACTTGATTTCAACAAGAAAATATAACAACAAGAAACAATAAACAAAAAGAACGAACATTGCAATACGGCAGCATTTGCACACAAAGTATCTGCGATATAGCAACATTCTCAGTACAGCTGCATTGACAATGCATCACATTAGCAATTGCAATACAGCCGCATTCCCACATAGTTAGCCTTTGCAATACCTCAATACTCATCAGTATTCGGAGTATTGCAAAGACAAAGCTAGATTTCTAAAAAAGTTACAGCAGAGCCTCTATTTATACCAAACGAACGATTGACAAGTTACCTTCAAGAAAACTATAAATAGGACGAGAGTGTAAGTCAATTCAATCAAACTACAGCAGCAAATCAATAAAAGTCAAATCAATTACACTACAGAAAGATCATAAAGTCAAATCAATCATACTCAGCAGTAAATCAAACCATGCTCACTACTGTGAAAGAACTGCGGCAATATCTGAGGGAACTTGTTTGCATTTCGCAAAGTAAGTTCATTAATTTAATTCATCAATTCTTTAA
Organism: Hexactinellida sp. DTS-2022; assembly: GCA_028753945.1. Taxonomy (NCBI): domain Eukaryota; kingdom Metazoa; phylum Porifera; class Hexactinellida; species Hexactinellida sp. DTS-2022. Next base: position 512,595 of record JAPNXP010000011.1, on the reverse strand, counting down.
TAATTCAATTAAAACTACTTAATTAATTTTTGACTGATAAACTAAATATGCCCATATTATTAGAATTAAATACCCAAACATTTATTCCAAATTCTATTTGATGATTATATTATATATTCTGCAGGATCAAGTGTGGGGAAATGCGTGTGGCATTCCCCACATTGTCCAGAGAGATGGCCTAAGGACGTCGAATATAAAGATCCGAATAAACTTAAGAAGGCAGAACTGCTAAAAGTGATAGCAGCAATGTTATCAGGTAATTTGCATTACAAATTTAACCACAAACAATTATTTCCTATTTGTTATACTTAGTCTCGTAAAGTTAACATTATTTTCTTTTATCTTCTAGCGCCGCCAGATCCAAATATTATTATTATAAAAGATGAAGTAATTTAATTAATAATGTATGTATTTTATTCTAGTATTTTACTTGTTAGCTTCAATTCTTGATTTATTAAATTAATTAGAAAAACTGCTTTAAATTATTTCGTATGACACTTCCCGAGAGATACTAGCTACAGTAGAACCTCGTTAGTTACGAACACGGTTAATACGAATTTCCGGATAAGACGAACAACAGTTCCACAAAATAAAGTCCCTACAATGGCTATTCAATGGGTATTACTCCGATTAATACGAACTGATAAAACGAACAAATTTTACCGTCCGTTGGTATTCGTACTAACGAGGCTATACTGTATGTATTACCGAGTACACTTATATACCTAAATTCATATATTGTACAAAAGCACGGCAAGATAATCAATTTATAGTTCTATTAATTATACTGAAATATAGTCGACACCGCTTAATACAGGGTTCCACAAACTTTCATTTATATCAGGCCACAAAATCTTAACAAAATTTTCCTCAGGCCGCAAACAATATCGAGAAATTATTCGAAATTTATAACAAAACTATTATGTTGTTGTAATACTAGAACTATACTAATTACTAAGCAAAAAAGTGTATAAAGGCCTCTAGTCAAAAGGTAATACAGTTATGATAAAAGTAATGACAATAATATTTAGTGAGATTAGGGTGGATTTGTCATTATGTGTGGCCTGTTGTCTGCACAGCTGTAATTTTAGATTTTATTTATATACTGACAACCCCCTTTAACAAATCCTTGAATTGACTCTGTTCAATAGATGCGAACAAGATTTATTCACCTAGCCTATACACATGCATGCAAGTGACTCCGTTAATACGAATTTCAGGATAATACGAACATATTTAGACGGTCCCTTGGTGTTCATACTAACGAGGTTCTAGTATACGTATATTGATAACTTTGATGTTATTTTTATTATTTTTATTATTTTTATTTTTATTTATGTTACTAACTAGCAGATTCCATATCAGATAATAATAATTGTCAATTTACTGGTAATTACTAAATAATAACTTTCAGATAGATAGATTCAATTCTAAAAGACCCATAAGTTCAGAAATGAAATTTAGACATAAATAAAATCCAAAATTGCAGCTGTGCCGACGCATGTTCCTTTGGTGGCACTATATTTTGGTGGTGGTCTATTGATAGTGCCTCCAATGGAACATGCTGTCGCACAGCTGCAATTTTGGATTTTTTTTCACCATGTCATGAACGCCTCATGGTGTTGAGACTCATTTAACAAGTTGTTACGGGACAAAGGAACGATTGTTGAATTTGAAGTGTATTTCTATCTAGAACCATCTTGAGTTTAATGCTATTCATTCATTATGTATTGATAATAAATTATATTATTTAGTTAATTATTTTAGCAATGTTATCCACTGTGAGTTGAGTTAAGTAAATAAATTCCCAATTTAATTTAATTTGCTTTAATCCATTGAATATTAATACACTGTTAAAAATTGGAAATCAGCATACTTGTTTACTTCGAATACAAAAGGGATTAAGTTTATATTCCCATTATAACCCCCTATCACTCTAATACAATTCGGGCACCAAACACGCACACAGTCGAATAGTCATTTAATAGATATTCAATTTCATTAATCCATTGTTTGTATATCAGTAATCTTTTTAAAATTGAAATCAGCATACTCGTTTACTTTGAATGACATAATAATAATAGGATTAAGTTTATATTTCCATTATATATGCGTTATAAACCCCCCTTACACTCTGATACATTTCGGGCACCAAGCACACACATAGACAAATATTTATACAAATAGATATTCCATCTCATTAATCCATTGTTTGAATATCAGAAATCGTTCTGAAATTGAATAATTGTTGAGTGAAAATGAATTTTCATATAGGAGAAAACTTTAATACAACTATGTATTAGAAATCGATTTATATAGTAGCAGCTATTGAATCAAATTGAATTATTCATTTACAATATAATAACTTATTGTAACTATGATATCAGAAATAGATTTGTATAGTAATAGCTATTGAATGTAAATTAATTATTCATATATAATAGAATTCTTTATTGTGATTATAATATCAACAATACCTTGAATCGAAATAACACTGAATCTAATTGAATTATTCATAAATATAGTTATTCATCGAAACCACGAAATAATTGCATAATTGAATATAAATGAATTTACGATTTTAGAAAGTTAAGGGTGAATTGTGGCAACTTTGAGCCTAATTCTCAGGAAAATGAGGACGGATTAATAAAATCGTAAAGAGCTATCAGTTTCAAAATACTTTTCTGATGCTAATGATTATAAATTTTTTCTTGTTATTGCATTTATTTTCCTGTGGGACAAAAAAAGCTAAAAGTCCCGTTAAAAATTTTCCCAAGTCAAAATTGAAAAATCAGGCCACGAAGTGCACATTAATCAACAACCAGACACCTATCCTGAAAATCTCAGAGCTCAAGCACTTAAGGTTTAGCCTGGGGAGGCGACACGGAGAAAAATAAAAACCAAAATTGCAGCCTGTGCCGACGCATGTTCCTTTGGTGGCACTATATTTTGGTGGTGGTTTATTAATAGTGCCTCCAATGGAACATGCTGTCTGCACAGCTGCAATTTTGGATTTTTTTTCGACATGTCATCATCACTATGAAGGTGTTAAATTAATTCAGAAAGGTGTTTCGGGATGTAACGACCCTTAGTGAGTTGGAAGTTTCATTTTAGCTCACTTCATTTAAAAGATATTCAATTTTCAGTAGAAAAAAAGAGGCGATGACTCAGCATTTTTTATGTGCGTGTTGGGTGATCACCCACCACCAACCAACCCATTCGAAATATATAATTACCAAAATTGTAAAAACACATTTTTTTAACGATGTCATCATCACCTCAAGGTGTCAAGTCACATTTGTAGAGGTTTTATGTGGCATAAGGATCAATTGATAAATTGTAAGTTTGTTTCTATCTTGCATCATCTCCGAGATTAATGCCATTTAGCAAATTAGTATAAATATTTATATATATTGTTAATAATTTAACACCAATTGCAATGTAAACTTGAATTTACTAAGTAAATTAATTTGGAACCAAATTTCAATTCCGCACACTCGATAATCCCTAATAAACAAATTTGAAGCATCTATATAATATTATGTCAATTATAGACTGAGTTAATTATAATTAATTACGTCAGTATATTAGTATTGTTTAAGAGTATTCTTGAAGAAGTAAATAATTCACATAATTTGTCGTTGTTATGGAATGTATAATAATAATTTTCAATTAGAAAATCGAAGCCTACTCGATCTCACAAGTTGAATCGATATAATTATTACAACTTGAAATAAATGCGTTATAAACCCCCCGTACATCTAATACATTTCGGGCACCATGCACATACATAGACAAATAATTATACAAATAGACATTCCATCTCATTAATCCATTGTTTGAATATCAGAATTCGTTCTGAAATTGAATAACTGTTGAGAGAAAATGAATTTTCATATAGGAGAAAACTTTAATACAACTATTGTATTAGAAATCGATTTATATACTAATGAATCAAATTGAATTATTCATATAAATAGAATAAATTATTGTAACTATGATATCAGAAATAGATTTGTATAGTAATAGCTATTGAATGTAAATTAGTTATTCATATATACTAGAATTCTTTATTGTGATTATAATATCAACAATAACTTGAATCGAAAAAAAAAAATCCAAAATTGCAGCCTGTGCCGACGCATGTTCCTTTGGTGGCACTATATTTTGGTGGTTGTCTATAATAGTGCCTCCAATGCAACATGCTGTCGCACAGCTGCAATTTTGGATTTTTTTCGCCATGTCTTGAACGTCACCAGTGGCAGATCCAGACATGTTGAAATGGGGGGGCTCAAGAAATAATGCGAGCGTAGTGAGCAACTTATAAGGGGGTATGGGGGGTAACCCCCCAGATTTTCTTTGGGTTATATACACTCAGAAGTCATTTTAAACGCTAATTTCTTTATAATGAGCCATAATTCAAACTTGAGGCTGAAGTTTCTTAATTATTTTGTCATTTTCAGCTAAATTTCAGTCAATTTCATTAGTGAAGGGTGGGCCCAGGCCCCCTGGATCCGCCCCTGGTCACATGGTGTTTACACCCATTTATCAATTTGTTACGGGACAAAGGAACGTTTGATAAATTTCATGCTTCTTTCTATCTTAAACCATCTTGAGTTTAAGTTTATATTTCCATTAGAAGACCCCCCTATCACCACGGTTGCCTTGGAGATAAAATTTCCGGTCCCATTCCCATAGGAATCCTGTGGGAATCCCCATAAGGAATCCTCATGGGTTATTCAAACTGAATAGGGGAGTATAATATATACATAAAAACGAATTTAATTACTAAAGCAGATTCGTATCAATAGTAAAGCCTATATTAATTAAGGATGACCTAATGAAACTATGTTCGAATATCCCATGGGGATTCCTATGGGGTTTTCCCACAGGGGAAAATCTGATTCCCATTCCCATTCCCATGGGTATGGGGATCCCCATGGGAATTCCCATACCCACGGCAACCCTGCCTATCACTCTAATACAATTCGGGCACCAAACAAGAACACAAACGAATAGTCATAAACTAGAATTCCATCTCAATAATCCATTGTTTATATATCAGTTATCGTTTTGAAATTGAAATCAGCATACTTGTTCACTTAGAATGACAAAAGTTATTAAGTTTATATTCCCATTATAAATGCGTTATAAACCCCCCCTTACACTCTAATACATTTCGGGCACCAAGCACACACATAGACAAATATTTAAACAAATAGAAATCCCATCTCATTAATCCATTGTTTGAATATCAGAAATCGTTCTGAAATTGAATAACTGTTGAGTTAAATTGAATAACTGTTGAGTTAAATTGAATTTTCATATAGGAGAAAACTTTAATACAACTATGTATTAGAAATCGATTTATATAGTAGCAGCTATTGAATCAAATTGAATTATTCATTTGCAACATAACACTTATTGTAACTATGATATCAGAAATTGATTTGTATAGTAATAGCTATTGAATGTAAATTAATTATTCATATATACTAGAATTCTTTATTGTGATTATAATATCAACAATAACTTGAACCGAAATAACACTGAATCAATTGAATTATTCATAAATAGTAGTTATTCATCGAAACCACGAAATAATTGCATAATTGAATATTAATGAATTTACGATTTTAGAAAGTTAAGGGTGAATTGTGGCAACTTTGAGCCTAATTCTCAGGAAAATGAGGACGGATTAAAAAGATCGTGAAGAGCTATCAGTTGCAAAATACTTTTCTGATACTAATGATTCAAAAAAATTTCTTGTTATTGCATTTATTTTCTTGTGGGACAAAAAAAGCTAAAAGTCCCGTTAAAAATTTTCACAAGTCGAAATTGAAAAATCAGGCCACGAAGTGCACATTAATCAACAACCAGACACCTATCCTGAAAATCTCAGAGCTCTAGCACTTATGGTTTAGCCTGGGGAGGCGACACGGAGAAAAAAAAAAAAATCCAAAATTGCATCCTGTGCCGACGCATGTTCCTTTTGTGGCACTATATTTTGGTGGTGGTCTATTGATAGTGCCTCTAATGGAACATGCTGTCGACACAGGCTGCAATTTGGGATTTTTTTCGCCATGTCATGAACGTTACCAGTGGCAGATCTAGACATGTTGAAAAGGGGGGGCTCAAGAAATAATGCGAGCGTAGTGAGCAACTTATAAGGGGGTATGGGGGGTAACCCCCCCAGATTTTCTTTGGGTTATATACACTCAGAAGTCATTTTAAACGCTAATTTCTTTATAATGAGCCATAATTCAAACTTGAGGCTGAAGTTTCTCAATTATTTTGTCATTTTCAGCTAAATTTCAGTCAATTTCATTTTTGAAGGGTGGGCCCAGGCCCCCTGGATCCGCCCCTGGTCACATGGTGTTTACTAGGGCTGAAACGAATATTCGAAATGTAACGAACGAACCTTTTTATAAACGAACGAATATTCGAATATTCGTTCGTTTGCATGACTAAGCATTAAATCAATTTCTAGAGACAAAATACATTGGAAAATAGGTTTTTCATAATGTTACAATGGTATAATAATAGTTACAAAGTGTATTATGCACAAGTTAACTAATAATCAGCTAGTTTAGGTAGGAATTTATATTTACGATATCTCCAAGCTATACAAAAGTCTTGTTGTTGTCCAAAATTAGTCAACGAATATCTGTTTCTATCTAATATTCGTCCAAACGAATATTCGTTTTGTAACGAACGAATATTCGTTCAATCATTTCGAACGAATATTCGGTATATTCGTTTCAGCCCTAGTGTTTACACCCATTTGTCAATTTGTTACGGGACAAAGGAACGTTTGATAAATTTCATGCTTCTTTCTATCTTAAACCATCTTGAGTTTAAGTTTATATTTTCACTATACATGCGTTTTAGACCCCCCTATCACTCTAATACAATTTCGGGCACCAAACACGCACACAGACGAATAGTCATTTAATAGATATACCAATTCATTAATCCATTGTTTGTATATCAGTCATCGTTTTAAAATTGAAATCAGCATACTCGCTTACTTAGAATGACATATGGGATTAAGTTTATATTTCCATTATTAATGCGTTATAAACCCCCCCTTATACTCTAATACATTTCGGGCACGAAGCACACACATAGACAAATATTTATACAAATAGATATTCCATCTCATTAATCCATTGTTTGAATATCAGAAATCGTTCTGAAATTGAATAACTGTTGAGTGAAATTGAATTTTCATATAGGATAAAACTTCAATACAACTAAGAAATCAATTTATATAGTAGCAGCTATCGAATCAAATTGAATTATTCATATAAATAGAATACTTTATTGTAACTATGATATCAGAAATTGATTTGTATAGTAATAGCTATTGAATGTAAATTAGTTATTCATATATACAAGAATTTTTTATTGTAATTATGATATCAACAATAACTTGAATCGAAATAACACTGAATCTAATTGAATTATTCATAAATAGTAGTTATTCATCGAAACCACGAAATAATTGCATAATTGAATATTAATTAAATTTCTATTTTAGAAAGTTAAGGGTGAATTGTGGCAACTTTGAGCCTAATTCTCAGGAAAATGAGGGCGGATTAAAAAAATCGTGAAGAGCTATCAGTTGCAAAATACTTTTCTGATACTAATGATTCGAAATTTTTTCTTGTTATTGCTTTTATTTTCTTATGGGACAAAAAAAGCTGAAAGTCCCGTTAAAAAATTTCCCAAGTCGAAATTGAAAAATCAGGCCACGAAGTGCACATTAATCAACAACCAGACACCTATCCTGAAAATCTCAGAGCTCTAGTACTTATGGTTTAGCCTGGGGAGGCGACACGGAGAAAAAAAAAAAACAAAAAAAAAAAAAAATCCAAAATTGCAGCTGTGCCGACACATGTTCCTTTTGTGGCACTATATTTTGGTGGTGGTCTATTGATAGTGCCTCCAATGCAACATGCTGTCGCACAGCTGCAATTTTGGATTTTTTTCGCCATGTCTTGAACGTCACCATTGGCAGATCCAGACATGTTGAAAAGGGGGGGCTCAAGAAATAATGCGAGCGTAGTGAGCAACTTATAAGGGGGTATGGGGGGTAATCCCCCAGATTTTCTTTGGGTTATATACACTCAGAAGTCATTTTAAACGCTAATTTCTTTATAATGAGCCATAATTCAAACTTGAGGCTGAAGTTTCTTAATTATTTTGTCATTTTCAGCTAAATTTCAGTCAATTTCATTTTTGAAGGGTGGGCCCAGGCCCCCTGGATCCGCCCCTGGTCACATGGTGTTTACACCCATTTATCAATTTGTTACGGGACAAAGGAACGTTTGATAAATTTCATGCTTCTTTCTATCTTAGACCATCTTGAGTTTAAGTTTATATTTTCATTATATATGCGTTTTAGACCCCCCCCTATCACTCTAATACAATTCGGGCACCAAACACGCACATAGACAAATATTTATACAAATAGATATTCCATCTCATTAATCCATTGTTTGAATATCAGAAATCGTTCTGAAATTGAATAACTGTTGAGTGAAATTGAATTTTCATATAGGAGAAAACTTTAATAGAACTATGTATTAGAAATCTATTTATATAGTAGCAGCTATTGAATCAAATTGAATTATTCATTTACAATATAATACTTTATTGTAACTATGATATCAGAAATTGATTTGTATAGTAATAGCTATTGAATGTAAATTAATTATTCATATATACTAGAATTCTTTATTGTGATTATAATATCAACAATAACTTGAATCGAAATAACACTGAATCTAATTGAATTATTCATAAATAGTAGTTATTCATCGAAACCACGAAATAATTGCATAATTGAATATTAATTAAATTTCTATTTTAGAAAGTTAAGGGTGAATTGTGGCAACTTTGAGCCTAATTCTCAGGAAATGAGGGCGGATTTAAAAAATCGTGAAGAGCTATCAGTTGCAAAATACTTTTCTGATACTAATGATTCTAAAATTTTTCTTATTATTGCTTTTATTTTCCTATGAGACAAAAAAAGCTAAAAGTCCCGTTAAAAATTTTGCCAAGTCGAAATTGAAAAATCAGGCCACGAAGTGCACATTAATCAACAACCAGACACCTATCCTGAAAATCTCAGAGCTCTAGCACTTATGGTTTAGCCTGGGGAGGCGACACGGAGAAAAAAACAAACCAAAGCACTAAGACCAATACTGGGCCACTATACTATAGTATAGTCGGCACAGTAAAAAAAAAAACATCCAAGGCACTAAGACCAATACTGGGCCACTATACTATAGTATAGTCGGCACAGTAAAAACAAACCAAAGCACTAAGACCAATACTGGGCCACTATACTATAGTATAGTCGGCACAGTAAAAAAAAAAATCCAAAATTGCAGCTGTGCCGACGCATGTTCCTTTTGTGGCACTATATTTTGGTGGTGGTTTATTGATAGTGCCTCCAAAGGAACACGCTTGTGGCACAGCTGCAATTTTGGATTTTTTTCGCCATGTCATGAACACCTCATAGTGTTTAGTCTCATTTAACAAGTTGTACGGGACAAAGGAACCATTGTTGATTTTAAATTATTTCTATCTTGAACCATCTTGGGTTTAATGCCATTCATTCATTATGTATAGATAATAAATGATATAAATAGTTAATTATTTCAGCAATGTGAGTTGAGTTGAGTTAAGTAAACAAATTTCCAATTTAATTTAATTTGCTTTAATCCATTGAATATTAATATACTGTTTAAAATTGGAAATCAGCATACTTGTTTACTTAGAATGACAAAAGGGATCTAGTTTATATTCCTATTATAACCCCCTATCACTCTAATACAATTCGACCACCAAACACGCACACAGACGAATAGTCATTTAATAGATATTCCATTTCATTAATCCATTGTTTGTATATCAGTCATCGTTTTAAAATTGAAATCAGCATACTCGCTTACTTTGAATGACATATGGGATTAAGTTTATATTTCCATTATACGTAAATGCTTTATAAACCCCCCCCCCTTACACTCTAATACATTTCGGGCACCAAGCACACAAATAGACAAATATTTATACAAATAGATATCCCATCTCATTAATCCATTGTTTGAATATCAGAAATCGTTCTGAAATTGAATAACTGTTGAGTGAAATTGAATTTTCATATAGGAGAAAACTTTAATACAACTATTGTATTAGAAATCGATTTATATACTACTGAATCAAATTGAATTATTCATATAAATAGAATAAATTATTGTAACTATGATATCAGAAATAGATTTGTATAGTAATAGCTATTGAATGTAAATTAGTTATTCATATATACTAGAATTCTTTATTGTGATTATAATATCAACAATAACTTGAATCGAAATAACACTGAATCTAATTGAATTATTCATAAATATTAAATAGTAGTTATTCATCGAAACCACGAAATAATTGCATAATTGAATATTAATGAATTTACGATTTTAGAAAGTTAAGGGTCAATTGTGGCAACTTTGAGCCTAATTCTCAGGAAAATGAGGACGGATTAAAAAGATCGTGAAGAGCTATCAGTTGCAAAATACTTTTCTGATACTAATGATTCTAAAAATTTTCTTGTTATTGCATTTATTTTCTTGTGGGACAAAAAAAGCTAAAAGTCCCGTTAAAAAATTTCACAAGTCGAAATTGAAAAATCAGGCCACGAAGTGCACATTAATCAACAACCAGACACCTATTCTGAAAATCTCAGAGCTCTAGCACTTATGGTTTAGCCTGGGGAGGCGACACGGAGAAAAAAAAAAAAAATCCAAAATTGCAGCTGTGCCGACGCATGTTCTTTTGTGGCACTATATTTTGGTGGTGGTTTATTGATAGTGCCTCCAAAGGAACACGCTTGTGGCACAGCTGCAATTTTGGATTTTTTTCGCCATGTCATGAACACCTCATAGTGTTTAGTCTCATTTAACAAGTTGTACGGGACAAAGGAACCATTGTTGATTTTAAATTATTTCTATCTTGAACCATCTTGGGTTTAATGCCATTCATTCATTATGTATAGATAATAAATGATATAAATAGTTAATTATTTTAGCAATGTGAGTTGAGTTGAGTTAAGTAAACAAATTTCCAATTTAATTTAATTTGCTTTAATCCATTGAATATTAATATACTGTTTAAAATTGGAAATCAGCATACTTGTTTACTTAGAATGACAAAAGGGATCTAGTTTATATTCCTATTATAACCCCCTATCACTCTAATCCAATTCGACCACCAAACACGCACACAGACGAATAGTCATTTAATAGATATTCCATTTCATTAATCCATTGTTTGTATATCAGTCATCGTTTTAAAATTGAAATCAGCATACTCGCTTACTTTGAATGACATATGGGATTAAGTTTATATTTCCATTATACGTAAATGATTTATAACCCCCCCCCCCCCCCCCCCCTTACACTCTAATACATTTCGGGCACCAAGCACACAAATAGACAAATATTTATACAAATAGATATCCCATCTCATTAATCCATTGTTTGAATATCAGAAATCGTTCTGAAATTGAATAACTGTTGAGTGAAATTGAATTTTCATATAGGAGAAAACTTTAATACAACTATTGTATTAGAAATCGATTTATATACTAATGAATCAAATTGAATTATTCATATAAATAGAATAAATTATTGTAACTATGATATCAGAAATAAATTTGTATAGTAATAGCTATTGAATGTAAATTAGTTATTCATATATACTAGAATTCTTTATTGTGATTATAATATCAACAATAACTTGAATCGAAATAACACTGAATCTAATTGAATTATTCATAAATATTAAATAGTAGTTATTCATCGAAACCACGAAATAATTGCATAATTGAATATTAATGAATTTACGATTTTAGAAAGTTAAGGGTCAATTGTGGCAACTTTGAGCCTAATTCTCAGGAAAATGAGGACGGATTAAAAAAATCGTGAAGAGCTATCAGTTGCAAAATACTTTTCTCATACTAATGATTCAAAAAAAATTTTTGTTATTGCATTTATTTTCTTGTGGGACAAAAAAAACTAAAAGTCCCGTTAAAAATTTTCCCAAGTCAAAATTGAAAAATCAGGCCACGAAGTGCACATTAATCAACAACCAGACACCTATCCTGAAAATCTCAGAGCTCTAGCACTTATGGTTTAGCCTGGGGAGGCGACACGGAGAAAAAAAAAAACAAACAAACCAAAGCACTAAGACCAATACTGGGCCACTATACTATAGTATAGTCGGCACAGTAAAAACAAACAAACCAAAGCACTAAGACCAATACTGGGCCACTATACTATAGTATAGTCGGCACAGTAAAAAACATCCAAGGCACTAAGACCAATACTGGGCCACTATACTATAGTATAGTCGGCACAGTAATTAGGGTCTAAAGACTCTAAACGAACGAATATTCGTTTGTTTTTACTGTGCCGACTATACTATAGTATAGTGGCCCAGTATTGGTCTTAGTGCCTTGGATTTTTACTGTGCCGACTATACTATAGTATAGTGGCCCAGTATTGGTCTTAGTGCTTTGGTTTGTTTTTTTTTTTTTTTCTCCGTGTCGCCTCCCCAGGCTAAACCATAAGTGCTAGAGCTCTGAGATTTTCAGGATAGGTGTCTGGTTGTTGATTAATGTGCACTTCGTGGCCTGATTTTTCAATTTCGACTTGGGAAAATTTTTAACGGGACTTTTAGCTTTTTTTGTCCCTCAAGAAAATAAATGCAATAACAAAAAATTTTTTTGAATCATTAGTATCAAAAAAGTATTTTGCAACTGATAGCTCTTCACGATTTTTTTAATCCGTCCTCATTTTCCTGAGAATTCGGCTCAAAGTTGCCACAATTCACCCTTAACTTTCTAAAATAGAAATTTAATTAATATTCAATTATGCAATTATTTCGTGGTTTCGATGAATAACTACTATTTATGAATAATTCAATTAGATTCAGTGTTATTTCGATTCAAGTTATTGTTGATATCATAATTACAACAAAAAATTCTTGTATATATGAATAACTAATTTACATTCAATAGCTATTACTATACAAATCAATTTCTGAATCCTGATATCATAGTTACAATAAAGTATTCTATTTATATGAATAATTCAATTTGATTCAATAGCTGCTACTATATAAATCGATTTCTAATACGTAGTTGTATTAAAGTTTTCTCCTATTTGAAAATTCAATTCCACTCAACAGTTATTCAATTTCAGAACGATTTCTGATATTCAAACAATGGATTAATGAGATGGAATATCTATTTGTATAAGTATTTGTCTATGTGTGTGCTTGGTGCCCGAAATGTATTAGAGTGTAAGGGGGTATAAAGCATTTATAGTGGAAATATAAACTTAATCCCATATGTCATTCAAAGTAAGCGAGTATGCTGATTTCAATTTTAAAGCGATGACTGATATACAAACAATGGATTAATGAAATGGAATATCTATTAAATGATTATTCGTCTGTGTGCGTGTTTGGTCCCCGAATTGTATTAGAGTGATAGGGGGGGTTATAAACGCATTTATAATGGGAATATAAACTCAATCCCTTTTGTCATTCTAAGTAAACAAGTATGCTGATTTCCAATTTTTAACAGTATATTAATATTCAATGGATTAAAGCAAATTAAATTAAATTGGGAATTTGTTTACTTATTAACTCAACTCACAGTGGATAACATTGCTAAAATAATTAACTATTTATATCATTTATTTTCTATACATAATGAATGAATGGCATTAAAAGCAAAATGGTTTAAGATAAAAACAAAATTCCAATTTATCAATCAATCCTTTGTCCCGTAATAACTGGTGCCCGAATTGTATTAGAGTGTTAGGGGGGTCTAAAACGCATTTATAATGGAATATAAACTTAAACTCAAGATGGTTTAAGATAGAAAGAAGCATGAAAATTTATCAAACGTTCCTTTGTCCCGTAACAAATTGATAAATGGGTGTAAACACCATGTGACGTTCATGACATGGCGAAAAAAATCCAAAATTGCAATCTGTGTCAACAGCATGTTCCATTGGAGGCACTATCAATAGACCACCACCAAAATATAGTGCCACCAAAGGAACATGCGTCGGCACAGCTGCAATTTTGGATTTTTTTTACTGTGCCGACTATACTATAGTATAGTGGCCCAGTATTGGTCTTAGTGCCTTGGATTTTTTTTTTTTTTTTTTTTCTCCGTGTCGCCTCCCCAGGCTAAACCATAAGTGCTAGAGCTCTGAGATTTTCAGAATAGGTGTCTGGTTGTTGATTAATGTGCACTTCGTGGCCTGATTTTTCAATTTCGACTTGTGAAATTTTTTAACGGGACTTTTAGCTTTTTTTGTCCCACAAGAAAATAAATGCAATAACAAGAAAATTTTTAGAATCATTAGTATCAGAAAAGTATTTTGCAACTGATAGCTCTTCACGATCTTTTTAATCCGTCCTCATTTTCCTGAGAATTAGGCTCAAAGTTGCCACAATTGACCCTTAACTTTCTAAAATCGTAAATTCATTAATATTACTGTGCCGACTATACTATAGTATAGTGGCCCAGTATTGGTCTTAGTGCTTTGGTTTGTTTGTTTTTTTTTTTCTCCGTGTCGCCTCCCCAGGCTAAACCATAAGTGCTAGAGCTCTGAGATTTTCAGAATAGGTGTCTGGTTGTTGATTAATGTGCACTTCGTGGCCTGATTTTTCAATTTCGACTTGTGAAATTTTTTAACGGGACTTTTAGCTTTTTTTGTCCCACAAGAAAATAAATGCAATAACAAGAAAATTTTTAGAATCATTAGTATCAGAAAAGTATTTTGCAACTGATAGCTCTTCACGATCTTTTTAATCCGTCCTCATTTTCCTGAGAATTAGGCTCAAAGTTGCCACAATTGACCCTTAACTTTCTAAAATCGTAAATTCATTAATATTCAATTATGCAATTATTTCGTGGTTTCGATGAATAACTACTATTTAATATTTATGAATAATTCAATTAGATTCAGTGTTATTTCGATTCAAGTTATTGTTGATATTATAATCACAATAAAGAATTCTAGTATATATGAATAACTAATTTACATTCAATAGCTATTACTATACAAATCTATTTCTGATATCATAGTTACAATAATTTATTCTATTTATATGAATAATTCAATTTGATTCAGTAGTATATAAATCGATTTCTAATACAATAGTTGTATTAAAGTTTTCTCCTATATGAAAATTCAAGTTCACTCAACAGTTATTCAATTTCAGAACGATTTCTGATATTCAAACAATGGATTAATGAGATGGGATATCTATTTGTATAAATATTTGTCTATTTGTGTGCTTGGTGCCCGAAATGTATTAGAGTGTAAGGGGGGGGGTTTATAAAGCATTTACGTATAATGGAAATATAAACTTAATCCCATATGTCATTCAAAGTAAGCGAGTATGCTGATTTCAATTTTAAAACGATGACTGATATACAAACAATGGATTAATGAAATGGAATATCTATTAAATGACTATTCGTCTGTGTGCGTGTTTGGTGGTCGAATTGTATTAGAGTGATAGGGGGTTATAATAGGAATATAAACTAGATCCCTTTTGTCATTCTAAGTAAACAAGTATGCTGATTTCCAATTTTAAACAGTATATTAATATTCAATGGATTAAAGCAAATTAAATTAAATTGGAAATTTGTTTACTTAACTCAACTCAACTCACATTGCTGAAATAATTAACTATTTATATCATTTATTATCTATACATAATGAATGAATGGCATTAAACCCAAGATGGTTCAAGATAGAAATAATTTAAAATCAACAATGGTTCCTTTGTCCCGTACAACTTGTTAAATGAGACTAAACACTATGAGGCGTTCATGACATGGCGAAAAAAATCCAAAATTGCAGCTGTGCCGACAGCGTGTTCCTTTGGAGGCACTATCAATAAACCACCACCAAATATAGTGCCACAAAAGGAACATGCGTCGGCACAGCTGCAATTTTGGATTTTTTACTGTGCCGACTATACTATAGTATAGTGGCCCAGTATTGGTCTTAGTGCCTTGGATGTTTTTTTTTTTTTTTTTTTCTCCGTGTCGCCTCCCCAGGCTAAACCATAAGTACTAGAGCTCTGAGATTTTCAGAATAGGTGTCTGGTTGTTGATTAATGTGCACTTCGTGGCCTGATTTTTCAATTTCGACTTGAGAAAATTTTTAACGGGACTTTTAGCTTTTTTTGTCCCACAAGAAAATAAATGCAATAACAAGAAAATTTTTAGAATCATTAGTATCAGAAAAGTATTTTGCAACTGATAGCTCTTCACGATCTTTTTAATCCGTCCTCATTTTCCTGAGAATTAGGCTCAAAGTTGCCACAATTCACCCTTAACTTTCTAAAATCGTAAATTCATTAATATTCAATTATGCAATTATTTCGTGGTTTCGATGAATAACTAATATTTAATATTTATGAATAATTCAATTAGATTCAGTGTTATTTCGATTCAAGTTATTGTTGATATTATAATCACAATAAAGAATTCTAGTATATATGAATAACTAATTTACATTCAATAGCTATTACTATACAAATCTATTTCTGATATCATAGTTACAATAAAGTATTCTATTGTAAATTAATAATTCAATTTGATTCAAATAGCTGCTACTATATAAATCGATTTCTAATACATAGTTGTATTAAAGTTTTCTCCTATATGAAAATTCAATTTAACTCAACAGTTATTCAATTTCAGAACGATTTCTGATATTCAAACAATGGATTAATGAGATGGGATTTCTATTTGTTTAAATATTTGTCTATGTGTGTGCTTGGTGCCCGAAATGTATTAGAGTGTAAGGGGGGTTTATAACGCATTTATAATGGGAATATAAACTTAATCCCTTTTGTCATTCTAAGTGAACAAGTATGCTGATTTCAATTTCAAAACGATAACTGATATATAAACAATGGATTATTGAGATGGAATTCTAGTTTATGACTATTCGTTTGTGTGCTTGTTTGGTGCCCGAATTGTATTAGAGTGATAGGCAGGGTTGCCGTGGGTATGGGAATTCCCATGGGGATCCCCATACCCATGGGAATGGGAATGGGAATCAGATTTTCCCCTGTGGGAATCCCCATAGGAATCCCCATGGGATATTCGAATATGGTTTCATTAGGTCATCCTTAATTAATATAGGCTTTACTATTGATACGAATCTGCTTTAGTAATTAAATTCGTTTTTATGTATATATTATACTCCCCTATTCAGTTTGAATAACCCATGAGGATTCCTTATGGGGATTCCCACAGGATTCCTATGGGAATGGGAACGGAAATTTTATCTCCAAGGCAACCGTGGTGATAGGGGGGTCTTCTAATGGAAATATAAACTTAAACTCAAGATGGTTTAAGATAGAAAGAAGCATGAAATCTATCAAACGTTCCTTTGTCCCGTAACAAATTGATAAATGGGTGTAAAGTTATAACGCATTTATAATGGGAATATAAACTTAATCCCTTTTGTCATTCTAAGTAAACATGTATGCTGATTTCCAATTTTTAACAGTATATTAATAATTTAATATTCAATGGATTAAAGCAAATTAAATTAAATTGGGAATTTGTTTACTTAACTCAACTCACAGTGGATAACATTGCTAAAATAATTAACTAATATAATTCAATACATAATGAATTAATGGCAATAAACTCAAGATGGTTTAAGATAGAAACAAACTTCAAATTTATCAATCCTTCCTTTGTCCGGCAACAATTGATAAATGGGTCCAACGAACACCTTGAGGCGTTGAGGACTTGGCAAAAAAATCCAAAATTGCAGCTGTGCCGACAGCATGTTCCTTTGGAGGCACTATCAATAGACCAACCACCAAAATATAGTGCCACCAAAGGAACATGCGTCGGCACAGGCTGCAATTTTGGATTTTTCAATTATGCAATTATTTCGTGGTTTCGATGAATAACTACTATTTAATATTTATGAATAATTCAATTAGATTCAGTGTTATTTCGATTCAAGTTATTGTTGATATTATAATCACAATAAAGAATTCTAGTATATATGAATAACTAATTTACATTCAATAGCTATTACTATACAAATCTATTTCTGATATCATAGTTACAATAATTTATTCTATTTATATGAATAATTCAATTTGATTCATTAGTATATAAATCGATTTCTAATACAATAGTTGTATTAAAGTTTTCTCCTATATGAAAATTCAATTTCACTCAACAGTTATTCAATTTCAGAACGATTTCTGATATTCAAACAATGGATTAATGAGATGGGATATCTATTTGTATAAATATTTGTCTATTTGTGTGCTTGGTGCCCGAAATGTATTAGAGTGTAAGGGGGGGGGGTTTATAAAGCATTTACGTATAATGGAAATATAAACTTAATCCCATATGTCATTCAAAGTAAGCGAGTATGCTGATTTCAATTTTAAAACGATGACTGATATACAAACAATGGATTAATGAAATGGAATATCTATTAAATGACTATTCGTCTGTGTGCGTGTTTGGTGGTCGAATTGTATTAGAGTGATAGGGGGTTATAATAGGAATATAAACTAGATCCCTTTTGTCATTCTAAGTAAACAAGTATGCTGATTTCCAATTTTAAACAGTATATTAATATTCAATGGATTAAAGCAAATTAAATTAAATTGGAAATTTGTTTACTTAACTCAACTCAACTCACATTGCTAAAATAATTAACTATTTATATCATTTATTATCTATACATAATGAATGAATGGCATTAAACCCAAGATGGTTCAAGATAGAAATAATTTAAAATCAACAATGGTTCCTTTGTCCCGTACAACTTGTTAAATGAGACTAAACACTATGAGGTGTTCATGACATGGCGAAAAAAATCCAAAATTGCAGCTGTGCCACAAGCGTGTTCCTTTGGAGGCACTATCAATATACCACCACCAAAATATAGTGCCACAAAAGGAACATGCGTCGGCACAGCTGCAATTTTGGATTTTTTTTTTATATATTTCTCCGTGTCGCCTCCCCAGGCTAAACCTTAAGTGCTAGAGCTCTGAGATTTTTAGGATAGGTGTCTGGTTGTTGATTAATGTGCACTTCGTGGCCTGATTTTTCAATTTCGACTTGGGAAAAATTTTAACGGGACTTCTAGCTTTTTTTGTCCCACAAGAAAATAAATGCAATAACAAGAAAAAATTTATAATCATTAGCATCAGAAAAGTATTTTGAAACTGATAGCTCTTCACGATTTTATTAATCCGTCCTCATTTTCCTGAGAATTAGGCTCAAAGTTGCCACAATTCACCCTTAACTTTCTAAAATCGTAAATTCATTTATATTCAATTATGCAATTATTTCGTGGTTTCGATGAATAACTATATTTATGAATAATTCAATTGATTCAGTGTTATTTCGATTCAAATTATTGTTGATATTATAATCACAATAAAGAATTCTAGTATATATGAATAACTAATTTACATTCAATAGCTATTGCTATACAAATCTATTTCTGATATCATAGTTACAATAAAGTATTATATTGTAAATGAATAATTCAATTTGATTCAATAGCTGCTACTATATACATCGATTTCTAATACAATAGTTGTATTAAAGTTTTCTCCTATATGAAAATTCAATTTCACTCAAAAGTTATTCAATTTCAGAACGATTTCTGATATTCAAACAATGGATTAATGAGATGGAATATCTATTTGTATAAATATTTGTCTATGTGTGTGCTTGGTGCCCGAAATGTATTAGAGTATAAGGGGGGGTTTATAACGCATTAATAATGGAAATATAAACTTAATCCCATATGTAATTCAAAGTAAGCGAGTATGCTGATTTCAATTTTAAAACGATGACTGATATACAAACAATGGATTAATGAAATTGAATATCTATTAAATGACTATTCGACTGTGTGCGTGTTTGGTGCCCGAATTGTATTAGAGTGATAGGGGGTAATAATGGGAATATAAACTTAATCCCTTTTGTATTCGAAGTAAACAAGTATGCTGATTTCCAATTTTTAACAGTGTATTAATATTCAATGGATTAAAGCAAATTAAATTAAATTGGGAATTTATTTACTTAACTCAACTCACAGTGGATAACATTGCTAAAATAATAACTAAATAATGTAATTTATTATCAATACATAATGAATGAATAGCATTAAACTCAAGATGGTTCTAGATAGAAATACACTTCAAATTCAACAATCGTTCCTTTGTCCCGTAACAACTTGTTAAATGAGTCTCAACACCATGAGGCGTTCATGACATGGTGAAAAAAAATCCAAAATTGCAGCTGTGCGACAGAATGTTCCATTGGAGGCACTATCAATAGCAATAGACCACCACCAAAATATAGTGCCACCAAAGGAACATGCGTCGGCACAGGCTGCAATTTTGGATTTTTTTTATGACTAAACATTAAATCAAATCCAAGAGTCAAAATACAGTGGGAAATATTTTTTAGTTAATGTTACAATAATTTAATTTAATTAAAAAGGGTATTAATTATTATTCAGCTAGTTTAGGTAGGAATTTATATTTACGATTTCTCCAATCTAAACAAAAGTAAAGTTATTGTCCAAAAAAGTCAACGAATTTCCGCTTCAACCTAATACGTATTGGCAAATTCGTTTGCAAACGAAATAATATTTGAATATTCGGTATATTCGTTTCATCCCTAGAAAAATATCAAATATTCTAGCCCAGTGGTTCTCAACTTATTTACTATAATCTCTGTCCACCCCAGACAGTACCTTAGTGTTGCGGTAGATTCGCGGTCCTCAGTACAGTCGAAATCGGATTATTTTGTCCAATTATTTGCATGGGTAATTCGACAAAATAATCCGATAAGACAAATAAACCCGGTGGGATATCCATACAAAATGGTATATATATCATAATTTTCCTCGAATATTAGGACAAAATAGTCTGATAAAACAAAATAATCCGATTTCGACTGTATGCCAGTATGAGAACTCTAGCTAGAATAAGTCTGATTTGTAAGAATATTCAGTATCGCTGAAATTGCACATATGAGGGAGATACAATTTGAGTCACTATTTCCATTTAATACCGTAATAGCTGGTGATATGAGTAGCCACAGTAATTGTTTCGACAAGTCAAAAAAGAAAGGAAATAATGTTATTATTAGATGAAGTGTCTCAGAATTCACTATAGTAATTAATTAATGGAAGTATTATGTGAATTTATGTCAATATAATTATCAAATAGGTTAAGAGAGCCTTTTGGCTGTTCAAGTTAATGAATTCATAAGTGCTCTCTGGTGGCACTAGAAAGGCATCTCCAACATTATCCAATAAACCGATTAGCTTGGAATCTAGATAAATGTCAACAGATCCGGACATCAGATTGAACACCATCCAGTCCTTGCTAAGAGAGGTGGGCTTAACGCCCCTCCCAGAATCTCCAGAAGCCCCCACTTGAACTGCTCAGTCGTTGTACCCACCGAGTAGTTAATGTCTCCTCTCTTGCTCCATCTAGCGGACTCGCTCTTGTATATTACCTACGAGAGGTGTACAGAGAAATACTTATGCCTGACAACTAACTGGTCAAATACATAAGAAACTCAATCAGTTCAGCTCTCAATACAAAAACCGTATACAGTTGAAACCGGATATTTTTAACACCGGATATTTTTAACACCGGATATTTTTAACAATCGGATATATTTAACACATTTTCTTGTAAATAATTAATTATTGTTGTTGTTGTAAAATCGGGTATTTTTAACAATCGGATATTTTTAACAAATTTAGTTAAAAGAATGTGTTAAAAATATCCGGTTTCAACTGTATACTCTAATAGTAGCCCCTAACGAATAATCGCCTACCTCCAATAATAGCAGCAAATATAAATTTACTATCGGTACCCTGAGTAAATCTCTTCAACTAATACTAGTCGCAATACGATTTTCAACGACTATACTAAATACATTGTACATATCAACATGTGATATTATCGAAAAGTCACAAATAGTATTGGTCAGAAAATGGCCTAAAAGACAATAATCGCCTAGGCTACTATTCGAATAAATACGGTAATTAAGAGAGAGCAAGACAGATACGCCATAGTGCCTACCCTCAAGTCGATAGTGGACTGTCCAGGGGTCCTGTCTCGGATTTGTCTCCTCTTGGGGAGAGGAGCCTCCTCACACACCTCTGCTGATGCCACTTCAGGTGCTGCGATATTAACAGCTCTCTTCGCGGTCTTTCTCTTATCAGCAGTCTTCGCATGATATATTTTCACTTTAATCTCTTACTCCCTCCAGAGGAGTCCCAATCTCCAATTTTACACTCGCCCATTATAACAAAAAGGAAAACTCCGGCGAAGGAAGAAGCCGAAGTTGCTATTTAGCTAACTTTTGCTTCTTCTTATTCGCCGGAGTTTTCCAGCAGTCTTCGCATGATATATTTTCACTTTAATTAAAGTGAAAATATATCATGCGAAGACTGCTGGAAAACTCCGGATATTTGTATAAGTAGCATTTCCTCGCTAAGCGTATTTCTTCATAATTGAAACTACTGAGAGCATAATTGAAACTACTGAGAGCATAATTGCTACTTGGGTGTTCCCACACATTTCGAGATGCATAGTATTATAGTCAATGGTTGCCAAAAATAGAATTTTCAATAACTTGAAGTTATAACTGTTTAGTAGCTACTTTAGAAAACATTCGAACATTAGTAGCTTAGAAATCCTAAGTTAATTAATGAGATGAATCCATTTACAATTCACCATAATAAATTTAATAATTCCTAACTTATCAAAGGTAGCGTTGATTGGCGGGGCATTAATTAACAATAATTAGCGGCTAAGTTTCCGCAGCACGGTTAGGAAAGATCCAGTCCATATTGTGTTGTTGGTGTTTTGTTTTAGAGGGTGTGAATACAAGAGAAACTTGAATACTGTGCATGATTTCGTAAGAATCAAAACTTTCGCCTATATGGAGAATGTTCCATGTATGATTCAATGGGGTTGTCACGGAAATTTTGGTCCCCTTGGAAATTGGTCCGGGGGGACCAAAATTTTTATGGAAATTTGGTCCTTCTGTGGAAATTGGTCCCTCTGAGGTTCGTGTTTATTTTTTGCCGTATTTACTAGAATAGTAGCCTAGGCTATTTTTCGTCATATTGGGACAACAAATTTTTATGAATAAGCTTGTCACTGGAAAATTGGCCCCCGAAAAATTGATCCGGTGACAGAACATCGTTGTAAACTGCATACAATGTTCTTATAACAGACATGTTCTTATAGCCGACATAAATTATATCGAGTATATGCAGAGGCGTAGCTATTAGCGGTTCAGGCGGTTCATTGAACCAGGGCCCCCGATGTCTCGGGGGCCGCCAAAGGTATACCTGCAAACCTATTTGTGTCATATTCCTGTACAGGGCTCCAATTTTCCACCGTACATTGGCCAAAACCCTATACACCTCCCAAAAAATTTTCTCGCTCGCTGCGCTCGCTCGTCCAGGGATTACTATACCATAGGCGTAGCACGCGGTCCGGCTGGTCCGGCCATGGCCGGACCCAGGATTTCATCCAGGCGTATGCGACGCGCCTCCAGGCGCGTAATTTCAAAAGGAAACTTTTCTAGGCGCGCGAAAATCGAGAGATGCTCCCATAGACGTAATACAAATTGAGTATTTTAGGCGCGTGTGAGCGAGCTCAAAATTAATCTAGGCGCGCGGGTAATTTTTCCTGGATGAAAGCCTGGCCGGACCACTTTTCATTTATTCTACTATATTATATAGGAGGGTCCGGTTTTGGCCGGACAACTTTAACTGTTGACCGGAGAGTTTTTAGAGCCGTGCGACGCCCGTGTATACACTTACATATAAAAATACACACTTTGGAAAAGAAAAAGCATATAATTATATACTGTACAGGGAATCCCTGTACTTAAGAATAAATATATAAACCAAGTTGTGTCTTTATGTGGTCAAGCAGAATGATGGCAGAATATACTATCATCACTGTAGACATTTTTAGCATTATTTTACTCATAATTAGTAAATTAAAAATCCCTGTACGCCTGTACAAAACATTCAAAATGGTTCAAATCCCTGTACGGTTGGCTGTTGGCAGGTATGCAAATGTTCCAAAATTCTCCATATGCAGATATACTTCAATCTACTTCGTCAAAATGCGGGAAATGCCATTTCTGAACCCAAATTTACCCAGATGCATGCCGCGAACCTCCTTAAAATATACTACTCCAATGGAACAAACAAAGGTCGCGAAGCGACCGAGACCGAAGGGCTATTACTATTAAATACAAGGCTGTATGTTATATTTGTTTGTATGTTCCAAGTTGATTGAAGAAACTAGACGGTTTCCAAATCTGATTTTTGGCATATAGGAGTAACTTTTGGTCCCCGCCAACAAGTTTAAGTTTCCACTCAAAATTTTCTCGGCACCTTATCAAGTTATAACGTCATTGTCACATTTCGAGAAGCATGAAAATTCATTTAATCGCAAATAATTTGCTTCCTCTAAGAGATAACTTATCATAAAAATCTGAAAATTTGAGTTATTTTATTTCAGAATTGAAATAACTTATATCTCATTGCAGTGAACTCGGTTTGAAAGTACTGAGGATTTATAACCAAGTTGATAAAGTAGTATGTATTTCTAGGTAGGGTAAACTTGGTTAGTAGATCGTACACGCAGATAATATGTACTTATTTACCATTCCCGAAAGGGGTATGTTATAATGAAGCTCTACTGTATCACTTGTTGGTTTAACAACTCCAGTCAGGTTATTTTAATATGAGCGTTCAAGGGACAAAAATTGTAATCATATTAAGAAATGTATTGCAATTTGATAAATAGGTTCCATAGGGATTGTTCATAATAAATTTCATACTAAGCAGAGGGAAATTGTTCATAGTAAGCAGACCTGACTCTATTCAGTTAGATCAGCATTCGGTGGAAATGTTTTTTAAATATCCCAACACTAAATACGTTAGATCTCAATTTCCTTGTTTCGGTCATAATACTTAGCGAAGTTAAATTAATGAAAGTTGGTAAATTAAGAATAGTATAAAATTGCATTCAAACATTTAATTATTTATTTATATGGTATTTATAAAGACAATAAGTAGCAATAATGACCAATTGATGTATATAAGCAAAGACGTAAATAATACGTTTGAAACAAATATTATTTTAATAGACGTTCACCCAGATCGGCCAGATGAGAATCATCACAGGCCTTTTGGAATTTCAGATTGAAACGACACCTTACGTTAATTTTTGATAGCAAGAAAGGTATGGTTGATAAATTCAGTAGGGATATGCCTATGAATGTAACATCCAATGGTATGGTTTGAACAACATGTAGAGTTTGTGTAATTTTAACCAATACTTTTGTATAGGTATCTAACTGTTGGAAATCAAGACACAATCCAAATACACGATACAGTTCAGGTGGGTGCAAAAATATTGCAGTAATCCACAAATACTCCATAAAAACATATACACAGAAAGAAATCACAACTACTTTGTACAGGAGGAAAAATCTTCTAAATGATTTCAAATTCTTTGTGTATTGTTTGAATTGAAAATGCTCTTTACCGAATGCTATTTTAGTGTCCATTATTTTCCATTTTAAGACACGAACAAATTTACTTGAGTAGTAGAAGGTGAGAACGAGTTGAATGATGGCAAAACAACTTTGTGCAAATTTGAATAATAAAAATGATTCCACTCTCACTAATAATACCAATAGTACTACACACATGATAAGTGAACACAACAAAAGAATCTTCTGTTCACGAGCTAAATCAGTTGATTTTAATGAATAATTGTAGTTTAAAGAATTTTTAATTATCATTGAATAATATGATAATAGAACGTACACTGGCGAGAATACAAAGATGAGGGAAACTTGGTAACCGGTTATTAAAATGCGAGACATATTATAGTCGAATAACTTCCAAAGAAATGGTGAGGTATGTGTACAGTTTATTTGAATATTGTTTAACATGACAGATTTGTTAGAAGAAAACGAGTTTGTAGAATGAATAAATGTTAGATTTTGTTGGGAACTTTGATGAATTATGTCATAAATAATATACATACACGTCTCACCTGCTGATGCAACACTAAGAATCGATGAAATTAATTCGACAAATACAATTGAAAAGAAGAATAAATACTTTGTATACTCAACCTTGGTGTTCATAGCCTCTAGACAAGCATCTTGATTGTATTGAACTAGATTGCAATATTTCATTTTTCTCCTCAGCTGGATTAGATATTTGAACAGCACTATCACCCACACAAATGATAATATTGTATTTAACGAAAAATTTACAATACTGAATAGATTCAAAAATAATTCAGCATGAAACTGCATTATTTATTTAAAGGGTAAATACTCAATATTTGACACAACCTTACAGGTAAAATATTAAAAAATCTACAATTAGCCAATTTATACCAAATGGATGATATAGGGGAATTTACGAAATAAATCCCAAAGGATAATACGTAAACATATAAGAATATATACATTGGGATTTATCATAGTAATTTAATATCCTGATTACATATACATAACTTGTAATGCAAATTAAATAATACGATAAAAAAATTATTGCTATTGCGCCATACCTGTTTTTATGGGCGGCTATTTTGGCCTACTAATTCTATAAACTTTGTAAAAGGGTGTATTAATATAACGGAAGCATATACATACCACATATTTCTTCTTTCTTTAAAATTTCTGACTGTGATTGCACCTATTACCATAATGTGGAAATGATCAGTGATATTACAAACAGTGAATTTATCTAATTAACCTAATTTAGCAAGAAGATTTAAATCTAAAACATTATCTCAATACTTATTATGAACATTCAAGGGACCAAAAAATGTGTCATAATAGATAGACTTTATGAAAACGACTTTATAAGAACTCACGACTTTATCGTAAGAACGCAACTTAATACCAACTGCAAATCCAATTTTGCTCTCAAATTTCTTGCTTAGCGGCAAGCTTGCTATTAGGCGACCTTCACTATATTAGAAGCTCATCTCCCAAACTGGTAGTTATATCATCCCCAAACTGTATTATATTCAATGTTAGATCAGGAGTTAAGTCGAAACTCTTTGTCACGAAGGGCTTTTCGCTTTGGAACAATTTGCAGTTGATGATGATGATGTCAATTCTATTATTCAAAATAGTGCCTTAAATACTACACATATTTCTATTTTTATTTGTAACAATTATACTTACTTTAGCAGATTTGAAATCTTTACAATTCAAATATTATTTAAATTATATTAAATTAAGATGAAATGGAATTGAAAATTGAGATTTATTTTAAATATTATCTGCTCACTTATAATACAATATTATTGAAGAGTTAATGCGACCAAAAATTGGGTCGGCGTGTGCAACCAGAAGAAACATTCTCCCATCCCGTTGTGAGGGGTTTATGATGTTTTGTTTATTGATTTTTATAATCAACAACAACAACAAATGTTCTTATTAGAAATTTACAAATGCTCTTATTAGAAATTTACAAATGCAAAATTCGTAATCAGAATTCTACTTTACCTATTATAACATTTGGAAGTTAGTTTCTATCTCAATTATAAATGCGGTTTATATTCCTCCATCACTTTAATCCAATCCGAACAAACAAACAAACAAAGAACAATCGAGTTTTAACAATACGTATAGATGTATCTTGGGCTTAAAATCAATTGCTATTAGACGATTTGCTATAAAGCAAACTCCATCGTACATTTTTCTGTTGTAACTTAATATATTTATTGCATTGTGAATAGATTTCAATAAGATCTGAAAACCATGAATTATAATAGAACCACAATATTGAGTTACTTAGTAGTTATAAGTAGGAATAGTTGCAAGTTATTTTGCTTTACTAACTTTACACAACTTTTCATAAAAACTAAACAGGTAAGTTGGCTCTATGCCTGGGTGTCAATCCGATGCCTTATATAACACAAGACAATTCTAGTAAACCTTTACAAAAGTCAACACACTTTTATAAATCATGTACTGTTCACGATTTATCATGATGTTTATCTAAAAATGTTTGTTTAAAACTGCCAGAGCCGGGCCATTTTGAATTATTTACAGCTTAGTGAGCCAAAGCAATTTTTCATTGTCTTGCTCTTATTTCTAAAATGTAGAATTATTTATTTGTATGTGTAAATAATAAATCTACGTATGTACTACAGTCAACTCCGCTTAATAAGCCACCGGTTAATCGTTTTCTCCGCTTAAATTAATTAATCGGGTCAAATTTTCACAGGATTTATAGGACAAAATTACATTTGGCTTACAATATTTTCGGTTAATCGGGTCAAAACAACCTGGTCCCGAGGTGGCTCTATTAATTAATTCTGATAATCTGATAGATTATTAATTAATTCTTTTATATACACAATGAATATTACGCTTATTACTTATCATAATAAGTAATAGAAGAAATAGTAAATAAATATTTGGTCTGTTTGTCCGGAATGTGGCTAGCTAGTAGCTACCATAGTTCGTTAGTTTTCCTATAATATTTACAAACTAATTTATCTTATAATACGTGAACTAAACGTACTTCCATTACAAAATCTGATTATGTTATGTGAATATGTAAAATATTGTTTTCTGATAGAACCCAAAGGAGCACAAATGGATGCGCTCCAAAAATTGAGGAGCGTTTAATTAATTAATATTTTGCCAAAACTGAGGTCATGGTTAGGATTTGATATTTGCTTTGAGTATCATTTCTAGACCTTACAACCTAAGCAAACTATACTATATTTAGAAAATAAGGAGAATTAATTATGTAACCACATTATTAATAGGATTAGAATCATTAGATAATATTCTCATATTTATAGATCTTAGTTTATACTTATTCAGTTCGGTCGAATTGCTTATTGAGAACTTGGTAATACAGTACATACATATGCTTAATTAATTAAAATATTAATTTTATGTTAATTAAAATATTAATTTTATTATATGTAATAACAAATTCTTTGTTCTTTTTTAGCATATACTATGGCTACTAAAGATGATGGAGGAATCAAGTCTAAATCTCCAGAATGCAAGTCAGGACTAACTAGTGCAGCAGTCTCACTAGAAGTCACTGCACATCAACAGGAAAACCAGGAGAGTCTTGTTATGGTTTCGATAAAACCTGCAGATGGGGTTGACAGGGCACCTTGTGATATATGCTGTGTTGTAGATGTGTCTGGGTCAATGGGGAGTGAAGCCAAGACCAAAAACGACAAGGGGGATGTTGAATCTCATGGACTTACTCTATTGGATATTGTGAAACATGCAGTGAAGACTGTCATAATGTGCTTGGAGCCGATGGATAGGATGTCCTTAGTTGTCTATGATAGCAATCCTAATACAATATTTGGATTGAAACCGATGGATAAAGCTGGCAGAGACTGTGCTTTGAAGAAAATTGATGAACTTCAGCCTTTAGCTAACACTAATTTATGGGGTGGCTTAGAAATGGGAATGGATGTGATGCGGAATGAAGCACGAAAGGGCGCGAATAGTTCTGTATTCCTGTTGACAGATGGACTACCTAATGCTATTCCACCGAAGGGACACATTCCTACGTTAAAGGAGTACAAGGATAAGCATGGTCTTGCTTGTTGTATTAATACTTTCGGATTTGGTTATGAGTTAGACAGTGAACTCCTGCATAATATTGCGGTAGAAGGCAATGGATTATACGCATTTATACCTGATAGTTCTTTTGTAGGCACAACCTTTGTTAACGCCATGAGCAACACACTAAGCACTATATCGAGGAACGTTGAACTTTCAATTGAAACACAGAATGGAGCAACTATAGTGGCAGAGGGTAACGAAAAAGAAATTTTAGGTGGGGGCCATCCTGCTACCATTACTACTTGGGGTTCTCAGGTTAGTTTGGGACCGTTATTATTCGGGCAGAACAGGAATATCGTTTTTCGTGTTCAGGGGGCACCTAAAAATCCCGATGAAAATCTACTCTCAACTACTATCGTTTATGAAGATTATACGGGAAAATCCATCAAATTATTTGCCGAGGTTAAAATAGCTAAGGAGGTACCTGAATTGATCACGGTTCAATGTTTGAGAACGTTATTCGTAAGTTATACTCATCGAGCCATTGAAGAATATAAAACTAACATACAGACAGCACGAAACACTATTAAAGATCTACAGAAGGAGATTTCTACATCTGTAGTTAAATCTGATAAGTTTATTGATGACCTTCTCAAAGATGTCACTGTCCAAACAACAGAGGCATTCTCAAGGGAAGACTTTTATAAGAAATGGGGAAAACATTATTTACTTTCACTCAAAAGAGCTCACTTGATGCAACAGTGTACGAACTTTAAAGATCCTGGTCTCCAGCATTATGGTGGTAATCTCTTTGCTAAGGTCAGGGATATCGCAGATGATATTTTCATAAAGATTCCTCCTCCTGAGCCAAAAATGAAACCAACTACAGCAGTTTCAGCTCCGCTCACCAGCATGTCCAGATACCATAACAGAGGAGCACCTTGTTTCAGTGGTGATTCTATTGTCACTCTCGATGACTCTACCAACAAGTTAGTTTGTGAGATACAACGAGGAGATATCCTAAAGACACCTACTTTAAAGGGTAGAGTTGCTTGCGTTGTTAAAACTAAGTGCTTTGAAGGAAAATGTAAGTTTTCTAGTTTGAATGGGCTTAAAATAACCCCTTGGCATCCTATAAGGGTAGATGGTGAGTGGAAATTCCCTTGTGATTTGGTGGAAGCAGTAGAGTTTGACTGTGATGCAGTATACAGTTTTGTCTTGGAGAATTCTTCCGAGGATATTGTAATAATAAATGATATTGAATGTGTTACGCTAGGACACAAGTACACTGGTGACGTCATTGGGCATCCTTATTTCGGAACAGACAAAGTGATAGAAGACCTTAGGAGGATGAATGGCTGGGAAAATGGTTGTGTGGAACTTAAAGAAATCAACTGTCTGATGAAGGATGAGGCAACTGGATTAGTGTGTGCACTTTTACAGTAATTCTCAGCTGTTATTTAGTTTAGTGTGTGTCTAGCGTTTGCATAACTAACTCCAGACAGAGTAATTAGATTTGTATTCATTTAGGAAGCGTGTGTGTACTATATATTCTAACTTATTTGTGCAGAGATTTTCGTATTCTTGAATAATTACATTCTATTTTAGATTCAATTTTTCTGTCGAATGTAATAAGTATTATTTGCGATTTGTCTCAAGTTAATTCACTACTCTTATTTTTTAGCCAAATTGTTTCCTAGGATTCAGAATAACATAATTTTTAATTGATATTGTTTCCGTGGGCCAAAATTTGAAAAATCCAGAAAATAATATTTCGGTTTGGTACTAAAGTTTCGCAGAGACAGTATACATGTCAAACGTGTCAAGTTAGCAAACTGGTAACTATAAAGGTGTTGTATTCCTTCCAGTTCTAAATACCCAATACGAGTATTCTCGTCCATTATTAAAGCATATCTTATCCTATATACAATGTATATAGGATAAGTCCAGTATTAAAGCATATCTTACCCTATATACAATGTATATAGGATAAGATATGCTTCAAAACCCTTAAAAAATTAGTTTAAATAATGGACCTCCCATGGTGACAAATCACGTAAGAATCTTCAAAAGGTTATTACATTAAAAGTATAGTCCCGATTGAGTTGAAATTTTCAGTGCAGCAACTACTACTTATTGCATACTGTTCAAAAACACTCTAATCTCAATTTATGAAATGTTCAGAGAGGGGCCTTAATTTTTCAAAATGATTGCCGGAGGCCCTTTGAATTTGTCGCTATAAAAAAGTTTGCCCAAACTTTCGAGACCGGCATGGGAGCTTAAATCGCGAGATATATCCTAAAGTATCAGAATCAGGCATAAAACTTAACTAGCCAGAGGTTGGTCACGGAATCTTAATTTTTGACCCCACTAACTGTACTATTTCACCAGAACACTTCTCTATAAGGTAGCTTGTCCTGGTTCCGTTATCAGCCCTGATTGTACAGGAACTGGAAGTAGTACTAATAGTACAAGCGAATTCTGTCTGATCGCAAATTCCAAGTACCACAGGGTTATAACTGCAGAGTAGCAGGAAAACAGGAATCGATATGTAGAAACATGAGATAATAGAATATTCAAGGAACAGATTGAAAGGTGAAGTTTTTTATAAACAATTGTTCAAATTGGTTATTGTTGTAAACTTGTACATTAGTGATATGGGTGTATTATAATAGAAACTGTTGGAAATGAAGACATAATCCAAATACACGATATAGTTCAGTTGGGTGCAAAAATATTGCAGTAATCCACAAACACTCCATAAAAACATACGATATACACAGAAATTGGAGCCCTGTACAGCAGGATTTTTTTTAAGGCCGATCTGGTGTAAATTTTGCACCAAGATTTTTTGGAGTTACATCACGATTCGGATCTGCCGCGGCCGCTGCAATGTTGAGTTACACCAAGGTCTCAACCTTAACAAAACTCTGCTGTACAGGGATATGATTCAAATAGTTTGGCAGGTATGAAATGGTATCCTCACGATCCCCTGGTGTTATTACTAATTACTAAGTAGTAAGTACTAACGATAAACTACCGTAGTATTCCTTAGCAGTACGGTAGATATGTTAGTAAAGGCAAAATGGTTATTATTTTAGAGTCAAATTTTTATTTAGGTTTGGCCTTTTGAAATCTGGCAACGTTACCCCCTTCCTATGGATTCCTGAAGTTGGTCAGATGTCTACCAACGAACAGTAAACTACCCTCTAGCAATAGTGTACTATATTATAACAAAGCATCAAGCTAAATAAATATATTTCATAATTTTGTTCCCCCTCCACAATATTTTCGATAAACTATAAGAGATCACAATTTAAGTGTTTCCATGGTAATCTAATCAACATAAAACATGACTTGAAGTAACTAAATCTAAATAGAAATTATTGTTTGGAAATCTCTAAAACCTATTTCTAAATTACAAAGAGTGTGATACTTTTACTATATAGGCTAGAATTCAGTTTAAATATGACCATATTTCGATTTTACAAGAAGGTGCATCAAACTTGACCAAAATTTTTATTTTGATAGTATCTCCTTTGGAAAACTGATCATTCAATAATGTCTGATGTGCAGCTAGATTGCTACATCCAATGATATTAGTGCTATTAGTAAATCTCTGAAAAGCTTGTTCGCTTTTTGTAATAAATTCTTTTGTAATAGAATTTTCCTCATTTGTTTGATTCATAAGTGTGAAAGATATTTTACCATTAAAAGGCCATACTAGTTTGTCGTCGAATTGTCCTCTAACTGTTTGAATAAAAATACCCATTACTTGCTCATTATTTCTCATCGGATGAATGGTCGCCTGAAAGTTATACAAACCTACGTAGAATTCCTTTGTTTTACAAGTTTGGTTTGTTTTCATTTTCTCCCTCACACCAGGAATTTCGCAAATGATTCCCCCAAATGTAAATTTCATTTCTTTCTCTACAAGTTGTAATTTTGAATTAAGAGTTTGGAATTGAGTTTTCACAGTTCGAAGCTCTGATTGAAGAATCTTCATATTATCATCTGTAGATTTGATATACATATCCATCATCTTTAGATGTTTCGTTTGGCTCTCACTCTCGTGATGTTCCATGTGTTTTCGTTTGGTAACTACTTCACAGCCATATCTCTTGAAACTACACGGCACATCCAATTCAGGACAATTTGGGTATTTATCTAAGAAATGCTGACAATGCTTCTTATGATCAATAATGTTAGTTATTGAGCCACTCCAGCCACAGCCTTTATTCTTGAAAGGACAGCTAACTTTCAAGCCACTTATACCATTGCTAGAAGGTACAGAGGGTTCACCAGATTCACTGGGTTCTAGACACGACCTACATTTCAGTTTGTTCCCCACAGAGATTGGATCTCTCAGAATACCATTACATGCTGTACAGAGAATGAATTTCTTTTCTAGATTTGTTAGCTCTCGATCCAACAGCCCCAATTTATAACCTCCATACATTCCATTTCGGATATTAGTAACTAAGAATATGTCCATAGCAGATTGACTATCTGTAGCCATTAATAGCAAATTATCGATCAAAATAAATAGGAATTTGAAAATCAACAGAAAAAATTAATTATATAGATATTGTAAAACTGTGTGGGGGGTTTTGTTCCACTACTAGAATAGATTTAAATAGGCACTATAAATTGAACTTGCGCCTGATAGAGAAAATTGCTAGATTTTACAAAATCTAGTATGGGTTCACTGTTAGACTGAATATCTAGTTCAAAAATTAAATTTTAGCGAAATTTGATAAGAGAAATTAATTGATACTATTAACTATATTACTGTACAAAAACACAATAATAATTGGGGGTTATCGGGTGTGAAAATATGCTATTGTATCACCTTAATTTGTAATATGACCAAACTGTATCGCCTAATGTATAAGGTTATTACATAATACAATTAACTTATTCAGCCTAGAGCGTAAGCTAAATACATCACCAATAGAGTAAACTAATGGAAGCCAAACTGGATTCATCAAAGTGTGCAATTTCATAATTAATGTGGGTGAAGATTAGATCATCAAACCTCAATGTGTGCAATGATGCAGCAATTGGAGGTTACATTTTTGTTATTGCCTGGCGCAGATTAAATGCGAAAATTATAAAATTTGTAGACTTGAATAGGGACTGGCCCGGACTGTTAAATTGCACAAAACCTAAATACTATATTTTGAGGATGTAGACATTTTTAGATATTATTAAATTAACAATCATTAATTTTAGCCCAAATAAATCCCTTTCGAACAGAACAGCCAAAATGGTTAAAATCAGAACAGCCAAATGGTTAAAATCAGAACAGCCAAAATGGTTAAAATCCCTGTAAGCATAGCAGGTTTGCTAAATATCGGTTTATATAAACTTTACTTGTTATACTTAGAAAGAATTGGTTAGAAAAAAACTGTATATTCTGTACATAATAAATTTACATTCATGCATATGTATTTAGCCTTGGAATAGGGCCTAAAAAAAGTATGGCCTTATGGCCTAAGGCCTGCATAGTCTTAATCCGGCCCTGATTATGCATTTATTTTATTTACTTGATACACATAAAGACGATTTAAAATTTAAAACATAGTTCAATAAAGAATAATACAAAAAGGAGTTCTTTGTGTTGGTCAAGACATTTAATATTATCAACGATTCACCTTTCCGCAACAAGATTTATATTGAAAATATGTTGACTGAAATATAAATAAGTCAATTATTATCAATATTGCTTTATCAGAGGTTCTCTCAGACTTTTATTAGAAAAAGCTTGCAAGTATTTCCGATTAAAATGACAACTCACATTAATTCTTGATAATAAATAAGGAATAGTTGACAAGTTAAGTATGAACATACAAATGATGCAAACAGCTAACGGAATTCCCTCGACAATTGGTAGGATTTTGATAAGTAGATTAATGACGTGGACATAGGAAGCAGAATGTTCGAAATGAATGCATATCCCGAAAATATTATATAATTCAAATGGATGCAAGATTATTAGTATAATCTTAACGGAGTGACATATTGAGAATAGGCAAATAGAGACAGCTGCAACTAAGTATACGAAAATAAATCTTTTAAATGTTTTGAGGCTTTTGGTATAAGATAAAGATTGAAAATGGTCTCTGCCATATGCTAATTGAGTGTCGAATATTTTCCATTTGAGAACACGAACAAATTTTCGTGAATAATAGAATGTAATCACGAGTTGAATAATGGCTATACTACTTTCAACTAATTCGAATAAAAATAATACTTCAACTCTCACCAATAGTATTATTAGAAAGAGAATCATAATGAATGAACAGAAAATGAGTTTCTTCTGCTCACGAGCCAAATTCACTGATTTCATAGTGGAATTGTAGTTTAGGGATTTCTTAATTACCATTGCATAATATGACATTAGAATGTATACGGGTGACAAGATTAAAACTAGGGAAATTTCAAAACTCACAAATACAATTCGAGAAGTATCGTGTTTAAATATATGCCATGCAAATGGTATAGTATTTGTGATATTGCAATTAGAAGTATAGTTTGAATTAGAAATGGAGATATTTGAAGAAATATTTATCTTCTGAAATTCCAAAGCATCGGTGTAGTAACTAATAATATCTACAATATCTTCACTGATCGCAGCAATAGAAAGAATGTATGAAATTATTTCAAAGAATACGATAGAAAACATAAATAGAGATTTAGTGTACTCGACCTTTGTATTCAAAACATTGAGATGTGAATCTTGATTTCTACTGCACTGAAACAAATTGGAATATTTAACTTTCCTTCTCAATTGGATTATAAATTTAAATAGAACAACAACCCACACAAATAATAGAATTGCATGAATTAGAAAAACTATAATACAAATTATGTCCAAAATAAATTCGGCAAAATACCTTCTTTCAATAATATTTAACCCAAACATATTAAAATTGTATATAATTTACATTTATTCTTCCTATTTATATGAATGTAATTACTAAACTTACTCGGTATTTTCAAAATGATTTGAAGGTAATTTTACCTATAGTAATCTGAACCATTATTCACATTACACAATACACATTGTTTTATTGAATAATATTATTAATGATTTTACAGTAGTTTTGCCTTATGTAATAATTAAATGAATATTGCATATGTATAAATTTTGAATGTTTAATGTGATGCTTTTTAGATATCTTTTTAATTAATTAATTAGGTGTGTTGTTCTTAAATAATTAAAACTCATTTGTTTTATGATACTTCTTTAAAAATAAACTATATAATAATATGCACATACGATATATTGCATAAATTGAGTAGATAAGTTGAGTAGAATAGTAGTTTTGTATATGAAATGGCTAGATTATTGTCCCATAAAGAATTAATTCCTGTCCCAGGTAGATAAGACACGAGTAGAGCTACTAAATAAAGTTACTAGAGCTCACCAGATGCTACAAGAGAGAGAAACAGCACTGCTGTCAGAGTTGCAGCGGTTAGAAGAAAGATATACGGGAGAGGAAGTTGAAAATAAAATTAGTCAACTGAGAGAGAGCAAACTATTTCTACTCTTATCGATAACAAGAACAGAAAAATTCTTGAAAAGACTTAGAGTGTTGTTATATTGGATAGCATCATAGCAAATAAGTAAATTTGTAATACAAGTTATGTATATTGTAATCAAGATATTAAATTTCATTTCATTTATAAATCCCAATGTATATATTATAAATTTCCTAAAGGTTTACATATTCTACTTTGAGGATCCGAATTCGGAAATTCTCCTGTATCATACAAGTACGTAGGATCATTATAGATTTATGAATTATTTTCAATATCAACCGTGTTCTTACTAACTAGGTTAATGAGGAGATTAATAAAGTAGTAATTGAACTATCCTGAGTTAGTTAATAACTTGATTATAGATAATTAAAGATGGCTTCCAATTCATAACATAATTAATTGAATCCGATAGCAAAGAATCCCAATTACCTAAGATCTGAATACCATTAATTGAAATAGAACCACAATATGTAGTTTCTTAGTAGTTATAAGTAAGAATAGCTTGAAATTTATTTTGCTTTACTTAAACTTTACACAACTCTTCAATAAAAACTAAACAGGTAAGTTGGCTCTATGCCTGGGTGTCTATCCGATGCCCTTATAATAAAACTAAATTATTTAGTATTCTAATTTTACCTAAATCTCCTCCGAGGTTTTTTTTTGTCTCAACCTAAACACTATTTTTTGAAAAGTTAATTACTCTAGCTTGCAACTTCTTTCTCTTTAATCCTTTTAAGTACATACTTAACTAAGTACTAAATTGAATTATATTTAATCGCATAGCATATTAGTGTATGGAATGCTATTGTAATAGCTTGCTGTATTAATTTAACTTTAAAAAGAATATTCTCAATGAAGTCCGGTGATTTTTGTGCTTGAGAAAAAACAGACTTTTAGAAAACAACAACCAATTGTAATAAATGTAAAATAGAATCATAAACTTCCCCTAAAGTAACGCAAGTACTACTAGAAATCTAATACAATGTTCTAATTAAACACCAACCTCTAGACTCTAAAGAGTCAATAAAAGAAAATTCTT
The DNA here is from genome assembly GCA_028753945.1 of Hexactinellida sp. DTS-2022. Lineage (NCBI taxonomy): Eukaryota > Metazoa > Porifera > Hexactinellida > Hexactinellida sp. DTS-2022. The sequence continues at coordinate 474,262 of JAPNXP010000011.1, read as the reverse complement.
ATAAGTTAAGTCAACTTAGTAGGTTACTTAAGTTTTGTACTTAAGTACACACTTAAATCTTAGTGAATACGACTTAAGTACATTCTTAGTACCCGAATCTACTCAAGTTTTTCAATAAATTCCAAATCTACTCAACTTTTCAATAAATTCACAGATCTAAAGTTTAGAAAGGCTATATTTAATTTTAGTCTATCTTATATATTAAAACACAATGTTTGTTCAGAATTGATTGAGGAACTGGTAAAAGCTACAGATTTGAAATTTGGCAGGGGGAAGGGAATACAGTATGTGCAAACAAGTTCAATATCTAAAAAAATATTCACATCTTCGATCTTCCATTACAAAAAGTGTCAAAACCTTTAGCCAATTAAATTATATGGTTGTTCTAGTATGGATTAGCAGCTAGCATTCAATTAGTATAATCGAATGCTTTAGTGTTGCAAATGTTAAGTGTGCATTATAGAATACTGAGACCGTAATCTAATTGGTCGAGAGGAAGTTCAGGCATCTAAACAGTTATTTGTGATAACTTATGTATGTCTAGCCATACATTTCTAACATTCCATTGTGTTAATTGATATCAAATTATTATCAATCAATTCAATAACATCTCCACATCCCAAAGTTAGGGGTTCACTGTTACAGTTTCTTAGTGATTTTTTATTTGGAGTTGGTATATTATTGAACAGGACGAGCTTTAATATCTAGCAAATTATATGTTCAAATTAGCACTAATAAGTAATAACCAAATTATTTACTCTATATAAACCTATAGCTAGGATCCACGAATATATAAATGGAGCTAGAGGTCACCATCAAGGACATTTAGACATTTAATTTGAAAAGGAACATGCTTTTTAAATAAAAGCGAGGGCCGCAAGTATAAGTAAAGTACGAGCAACTTGTACTAATAAATAGGTATCTGTGGTTGGAGATCCATACTAGTATAGTATAATATATTAATAATTTAGTTTTATTATAAGGGCATCGGATAGACACCCAAGGCATAAAGCCAACTTACCTGTTTAGTTTTTATTTGAAGTTTGTGTAAAGTTAGTAAAGCAAAAGAACTTGCAACTATTCTAACTTATAACTACTAAGAAACTACATATTGTGGTTCTATTATAATTCATGGTTTTCAGTTAATGGATGTATTTACAATGCCAACAATTATATTGGAAATATATAACCAACGAACCCTTCGGTCTCGGTCGCTTTGGCGACAGATCGTTTCTATGCACCTCATGTTAACGGCCGCTACGCGGCCTTACTCCTCACAAACAAATGATTACATAGTTAGTAAATATTTGTCATAGTTATATACTTATAATACCCGTTGAAAGCTAACTTCTAGGTTGATTTTGAATTTCAATAATTTGTTTACCTATTTTGTGTCAACAACAACAACAAATATTCATATTATAAATTTATAAATGCGAAATTCGAAATCAGCATACTTGTTAACCTATATACCCGTTGAAAGCTAACTTCTAGGTTGATTTTGAATTTTCATTAATTTGTTTACCTATTTTGTGTAAACAACAGCAACAAATATTCATATTATAAATTTATAAATGCGAAATTCGAAATCAGCATACTTGCTTACCTATAATACCCGTTGGAAGCTAACTTCTAGGTTGATTTTGAATTTTCATTAATTTGTATACCTATTTTGTGTAAACAACAACACAAATTTTAATATGAGAAATTTATAAACGCGAAATTCGTGTTCGGCATACTTGTTTACCTATTATAACATTTGAAAGTTAGTTTATATCCCATATTAATTGCGGTTTCTATTCCCCCATCACTTTAATATAATCCGGACAAACACACACACACACAAACAACAATCGAGATTTAATAATATAGATATTTATATACATACCTGCCTCATAGGTTGTCAACCATTACCTTTGAGACGAACGTCAAATATTTATAAACATAAAAATTGTTTAATTAACTAATTAAATAATTAAATAATTAAATACTTAATCATCTATGCTTTTGAAAACATCTGTTTATTTTATTGAACAAGGAGTTCAACTATTGTTTCAATTCAAAAATTTTCTTCCTAATTGAATCAAATTATTATGTAATATTGTTTTTAATAAAATCATCTTGTAAGGATCAGTAATTTTTAGTCTATCCAAGTAAATGACAAATTATACCTACGTAAGTTTGAACTGGATAACAAATACTGTTATGTTTATATTCATTTTAATATTTCTTAAAATATGAAGTCATTATATTACGTGGACATTGCGTGGTGTTGTACAATACCCTAAAAATAGTGGAAAGTAATTTTAATATTATAGAACATTAATTTGCAAGTCAGGACTGTATATATAAGTATATTTTAAAATAACTGAAATAAAATTGTTTCACAAAGTAATATATTGAAGCTAAATTTGGATTCTTTTTAGATTGTTTTGTTGAGTATTCAGTTTAAACACAAACTTAATATGTGTAGTCTTCAATCTTTGATCTCTGATAATATTGTTGATTTATTGGTAGAGGTAATCTGTAGTATTATTGTCTCATGTCACTCAGTTCTACTTCTTGTATGGCTAATTGTGTTGTTTAAGTGCTGCATTCGTTTGAAAAGAAATGTCAAAAATTCAATTTTAGATGCTTTAAATCAGAGTATTTTCTTAGAGGCTTTGAATACCAAAGTTGAGTATTTTAAGTCCCTATTCTTGCTTGCAATTGTAGTATGTGAGACTATTTCTGCATTTCTTACTCTATTTGCTAGTTCTCAATTTCTGGTTTTCATCTTGACACATTTCAATAGTTACCAACCAATTTTGGATAAAAGAGACCACACATTTAACCTCTCGAATTTTGTACACTACTATTCTGACAACAATAGTGCTTTAAACATCAACATTTGCAATTTCACTAGGCCGATACACACAGTTTCTAATCGGTATCTATCTACGTTTGTACATGGATGTTTTGGTACATCTCTGATCCTAGCATTTACACCCGTGTACACTCTAATGTCATACTATGCAATGATAGTTAAGAATTCGCTTAACTATAATTCTTCCATTAAATCAGTTAATTTAGCACGGGAACAGAAGTTACTCATATTTTGCTCGTTTATAGTGTGTATACTTCTATTAATTCTTTTGGTGAGAGTTGAAATATTAATCATATTTGAATTGGTTCAAATTTGTGTTGGCATAATTCAATTAACTCTTACATTCTACTACTCAAGAAAGCTGATTCGTGTTCTTAAATGGAAAATATTGGACACCAAAATAGCATTCGGTGAAAACCATTATCAATACAAGTTGTACATGAAGAGTCTTAAAAGATTTAAAGTATATATATTCATCTATGAAATCGTTGTGATTTCATTTTGTATTTTCATAATATTATACTCCATTAGATACATAGTTGTTATACTGTATCCAGATCAACTACATCAAATATATGGAATCAACTCTTTTGCTTTTCAATCGGAAATCTACATAAATATATTGGACCTGTTGAATTATTGGTTACTAATGGTACATAGAATACCATTCATCTCTTACATTATAATCCTATTCATCATGAATCTATCAACTATTCCTTACTTGCTTTCAAAATTGAACTTTAGATGTCACTTCAAAATTCCCAGATTCTTTTTCCTCAAGAATTTAACGGAACCTTTATTAAACTAATCAATTACTGTCAGTATTATGCTATATTTTCTGATACTATTTGTTTATACCGTACTTTTAAAGGTTTTGTAAAGATTAATAACATGTTAATACGCCGGGTGAATGCAAAGTTGAAGTGGTCAGGCAACAATTAGAAAGCACTTACATGATCCAAATACATATACCTATTAATAATTTACTAATAGGTTACGCAATGTTTCTTATTTGTTCCCGTCTGATTAAATTTATTAGAACCTTAAAAATTACAAATTGGTTCTATTCAGGCCTTTATTTTGGTGCACGGCATTCACCCAGGGCCAGGGGTGCGTGATTTTAAGGAAAAATTCTGGAGGGATGGGTGAAATTGGAAGTCTATGGCTATATGTGTAGGAGTTCGTTTTAGGGGCCCGTAAACAAACCTCTACAATATGATACGTATATGGTCTTCGAAATACAGTAGAAACTCGTTAGTATGAACACCAGGAGAACGTAAAAATGCGTTCACTTATACTCCTTTACATCTATAGGCTATAGCAAACCGCAGTCAGTATTACGTAATAGATCTAGAAAAGCTGAAGACATATCATACTTACCTAATCCGGTCTTTCGTTTCTAAATAGGAAAGATATATCATAGATTGAAAATACTATGGATATTCTTACGTATATTAAAAATCTAATTTATTGTGTGTGTTATTCTATAAAGAAATTAATATAAATTAGCAGGAAATTATACGACATGAGTATTGTATAAAAATAGAATAGTATAATAATTTAGCTCTATTTATATATAAGTACAACATTCAACTCGGCTTAATGTCAAAACAACCTGGTCCCGAGGTGGCTCTATTAAGCGGAGTGGACTGTATACTAAATTACTTTTTTCGTTGCCCCCAGGACCTGGTTGGGATCTCTTCTTTTACACGAATAATAAGCGTTTATAAAGCAATTACATATTAAATAATAAATCTATTAAAACTATACTCACATTTCCTTTCTCCCTCTCCCCTTCTGTACTACTGTGTTTATTAGTTTGTTTGTAATTAGTTTCTAATAAAAGAACTGCAATATATTAGTTCATATTCAATTTACCAGTAATAAGAGTTATAGCAACTACATAGTACATTATACGATTTTAATTTAACAGCATGGAAAAGTTGTTATCTATAGAGCAAGCTGATAGGTAGGAGGGTACAGTATTGATTTATAACGGCCACTAAGGGACAGTCTAATATTTACCGTTATAGATAGTTAATTACCAGAATATTGAGAATCGTGATGTGTGATACGATATAATACTAAAATATAATTGATCGGATTAAGCACTCAAATTAAGGATACTTTTAGCTAACTCCAATGACAAAATGAATAATACTAAACATGATCCTCGTTTGGAATATGTATTTTGAACAATATATTGTATCTTAAAGCAAGTATTTACCGTTATACTCAAGATTATGGTTCGAGGTACTGTTTTTTGGTTATCGCTATAATGAGGTGACTTTACACAATAAGTTATACCATTACTTTATCCTGTAAGTTTAGAATTTAATAAGTACGCAGTGATGTGATGTCGCATTCATTGGCTATGATATAATAATTAGAATAAAAGGCTGTACTTATTTCTTAGCAAATTTGTAATACAATTCCGTTGTATTGGATTACACACTATATTGATAATTGTATTTATACCATTATTTTTTGCTGAATAAATCATACAACTGATTCTAGTTATTGACAATCTCAACTTCTCAAGTTAAAAGAAATGATATATTTTGATTGGATTATTTCGGTATATATTTTCGAATTGTTTATTTGTTTTGTATTTCTTGCTATATTTTGTTTTCAAGCTATTTTATTACTCTTTTGGGTCATTGTATTATACAAACAATCAAACCAACTAAGGCGAAAAGTAAAGTGTACTACTGAATATATACGCAATGAAGATACACACTTGAATGCACTGAATGCAAAGGTTGAGTATTATAAGTCACTATTCCTACTTGCTATTGTATCCGTAGAAGTAATTATATCTATTCTTGCCATTGCTGCATTAATTGATTGGTGCATAACTATTGTTAACTACATTGAAAATCAGACTTATTCTGTGAATAATAACATTGAGTTCAATTTGTTTAACATTTCTTTGCAAATTTTCGACAAATTCGAAAACACGAATTATAATTGCAATGGCATACATAGAATACCATTAAATTCGGAGCATTTTTACCATTTCTGGTCTCGAGTTATAAATATCATCTTTGAACTGGCTTATATCATTGAACATTCACTGGTTTACGTTCTAATGTCATATTATGCAATGATAATTAAGAATTCTCTTAACTATAATTCATCTATGAAATCTGTGAATTTGGCTCGTGAACAGAAGGCACTCATCTTGGCTTCATTTGTAATCATTTTGATTTTGTTAATACTATTGGTGAGAATAGAATTAATCATCCTACTTGAATTAGTTATTATCATTACTATCAGTTTTCAATTATTCTTCACTTACCGCTACGCACGTAGAATGATTCGTGTTTTAAAATGGAAAATATTGGACACTAAGATAGCATTTGGTACAGAAAATTTCCAATTTAAATCGTACACCAAAAATCTCAGACATTTTAAAATATTCCTAACCTTATATTCCGTCAGTATAGTTTCTTTCTACATATACATTAGTTTCAAATCTTTTAATGTTATAGCATTATTCTTACATCCAGATGAAATCAAACGTGTATTTGGATTTTGTCCTCCATTTCAACAATCTGTCATTCACATGTATGTACGTATATTGGTTGCATTTACCGATATTACATATTTTCTTCAAATATTTCCAGTGACAATCGGTATCCTATGTTTTTCTGCATTGAACTTGTCAACCATTCCTTACCTGCTATCCAGAATGAATGTTAGTTGTCATTTCAAATCGCTATTCCCTAAAACAGCCAGAAGTATGGACTCGAGAATACTTCGAGAACCTCTCTTAAAATAAATGATTGTTCTTTTAATATGATCCCCTTTTGCTTAATGTTATATATTTAGTACTTGTATGTATACTTATTTGATGTACATGTTATGAGTTGTATGACTTATCTATATTATTAAATCTCGATTGTTGTGTGTTTGTTTGTTTGTTTGTTTGTTTGTCCGGATTGTATTAAAGTGATGGGGGAATAGAAACCGCAATTAATATTGGGATATAAACTAACTGTCAAATGTTATAATTGGTAAACAAATGTTATAGAGGTAAACAAGTTTGCTGATTTCGAATTTCGCATTTATAAATTTTTCATATTAATATTTGTTGTTGTTGTTTACACAAATAGGTAAACAAATTAATTAAAATTCAAAATCAACCTAGAAGTTAGCTTCCAACGGGTATTATAGGTAAACAAGTATGCCGAACACGAATTTCGCGTTTATAAATTTCTCATATTATTATTTGTTGTTGTTGTTTACACAAAATAGGTAAACAAATTAATGAAATTCAAAATCAACCTAGAAGTTAGCTTCCAACGGGTATTATTGGTAAACAATTATGCTGAACACGAATTTCGCGTTTATAAATTTCTCATATTAATATTTGTTGTTGTTGTTTACACAAAATAGGTAAACAAATTAATTATAATTCAAAATCAACCTAGAAGTTAGCTTCCAACGGGTATTATAGGTAAACAAGTATGCCGAACACGAATTTCGCGATTATAAATTTCTCATATTAATATTTGTTGTTGTTGTTTACACAAAATAGGTAAACAAATTAATGAAATTCAAAATCAACCTAGAAGTTAGCTTCCAACGGGTATTATTGGTAAACAATTATGCTGAACACGAATTTCGCGTTTATAAATTTCTCATATTAATATTTGTTGTTGTTGTTTACACAAAATAGGTAAACAAATTAATTATAATTCAAAATCAACCTAGAAGTTAGCTTCCAACGGGTATTATAGGTAAACAAGTATGCCGAACACGAATTTCGCGATTATAAATTTCTCATATTAATATTTGTTGTTGTTGTTTACACAAAATAGGTAAACAAATTAATTAAAATTCAAAATCAACCTAGAAGTTAACTTTCAATAGGTATTATAAGTAAACAAGTGTGCTGAACACGAATTTCGCATTTATAAAATTCTAATATGAGTATTTGTTGTTGTTGTTGTTTACACAAATAGGTAAACAAATTAATGAAAATTAGATAGCTATCTACCATTTCCATGGTAGAAAATGTGAGGAGTAAGGCCGCTTAGCGGCCGTTAACTTGAGGTGCGTAGCACCGATCTGTCGCAAAGCGACCGAGACCGAAGGGCTCGTTCTTTAAAATGTAGTGATAATTGTGGTGATGACAATATGAACCGATCATGATTTAAGTCATCATTTGAATAACTTTTATTATCAAGTCGAATTGATCAAAAAATTTATTCCTAGATTTAATTTGAGCTCGCAACATGCGCATAAATTTGTATTACGTCTATGGGAGCATCTCTCGAATTTCGCGAGCCTAGAAAGGTTTCGCTTAAGATTTACGCGCCCTGATGAAATCCTGGGCATTACCAATTCCAATAAAGTAACTATAAACTTACATCCCTTTGTCTTAGCATCTATCTGTAATCATTGTCTATTGGATATTAAGTAATTAGGGAGAATTTAATTTTTGCATATTTGTAAGACAACATTATTATATATTGGATTACAGACTCGTGCTTTGTATTTATACAAGTACATTATTATATACAGTATAGTATAAATAACTCAAGTAACTGATAAGGTTTATTTCAAAACATAAAGCTTGAAAAATGGTTAGTTTTTACCTGGACTTTAGTCTTTCTTATTTCGATTTGATTCCAGACGTAATTTTTGTCGCATTATTTTCCTTTCATACAATCTTATTAATTACGTGGTTCATTGTACTATTCAAGGAATCAAGACAGTTGAGACGAAAAGTAAAGTATTCCATTGAATATATACATGATCAAGATACTCATCTGGAGGCAATTAATTCAAAGGTAGAGTATTATAAGTCTCTTTTCCTTCTTGTTATCGTATCGATAGAATTAGTTTCATCTATTCTTAGCATAGCTGCAGGTTTTGATTGGTTCATAGCTATCTTTACTCACATGAGCCACCCAAATCCACAGCATAATCAAATAAATACTACGAATAATAACATAGAGTTCAATTTGTTCAATATTTCTCCCAAAATGGTAGTCAAATTTGAGAATTCTAGTTTCAATTGTAATGGTATACATACTATCCCAGAAAAGTGGGGGATTCTCGACCAGTTCCTATCTCGTATTCTATACGAATTTTATGATGTAACGTTTCTTCTGCTACTTTCACCTTTTTACATTCTAATGTCATATTATGCAATGGTAATTAGGAATTCTCTTAATTATAATTCTTCCATTAAATCAGTGAATTTAGCTCGCGAGCAGAAGTTACTCATTTTTCGTTCATTCATAATGTTTCTGATTTTGTTCATACTAATGGTGAGAATAGAATTAATTATCTTCTTCGAAATATTTCAAATTTGTGTTGCTATTATTCAATTGTGTTTAACATTTCGCTACTCACGTCGATTGATTCGTGTTTTTAATTGGAAAATACTAGACACTAAAATAGCATTTGGTACAGAAAATTATCAATTCAAATCATATTCCAAAGCTCTTAGACATTTTAAAAGATTTCTAACTTTGTATTTCATCGCTATTTCCTTTCTCTGCATGCATCTTATTCTCAAATCGGTCTCTTTCATCACAATATTCATCCATCCAATTGAGTTGAGTAGAGTATTTGGATTTTGCCTCCCTCTACAACAATCTGCACTCTATACGTATGTATGTATATTGATTTTGTTATTCTTCATTACTTCATATATTGGTAAGATTCCAATGATGATTAGCATCTTTTGTTTAATTCTCCTGAACTTATCAACAATTCCTTATCTACTTTCAAAGATTAATGTAAGATGTAATTTCAAACTAAAATTCTCCAAAATGACTGGCAATGAAAATTTTATGCAAGCCCAAGAACCTCTATTGAAATAACCTTTATATAATGATAATAATAATAATAATAATAATAATAATAATAATAATAATAATAATAATAATAATAATAATAATATTAACAATAATAATATTTTTTATTGATCTAATTATACTAATAATTGTTCAATATATATTTTATAATGTCTATAAATATCTATTTAATGTTCAAAATAAATGTTGTATTTGTCAAATGTGAGCAACAGTATTTTAATTAATTAATTATCTAAGAAATTCAGATTATATTTACGCAGCTAGGGGCCTTCTGTTGGGGACTTTCCCCTTAATAAAAATAATATGGAATACGGTATATCTAAGGAAATTTATAATAAATTTATAATAACTTAACTCAATTATTTTGATGGACTTTAGGTTACTTGAAATTTAAGTAAATACTTTGGGAAGTATTTAGGAATATTAATTTACATACTTAGGTTGTTAAATACCAACTGGATTTATCCATCCTATCAAGTTATCATTGAAATCATAATGGATCATATTTAAAATTTCTCAAAAGGAATCACCTACAAATGGAAACTGCCAGGCTCCATTCTGACAAAATTTCTGTGCGCCTAGATTTCGTTTGTTCTCGCACACACGCGCATAAATTTCCCAATTTGTAATATATTACGTCAATGGGAGCATCTCTCGAATTTCGCGAGCCTAGAAAGGTTTCGCTTAAGATTTACGCGCCCTGATGAAATCCTGGGCATTATCAATTCCAATAAAGTAACTATAAACTTACATCCCTGATTCCCTATGTCTTAGCATGCGATCTGTAATCATTGTCTATTGGATATTAAGTAATTAGGGATAATATAATTTTACCATAATTGAAGACAACATCATTATATATTGGATTACAGACTCGTGCTTTGTATTTATACAAGTACTTTATTTATATGCAGTATTTAAATAACTCAAGTACTGGTTTATTTCCAACAGATTAAAGCTTGAAAAATGGTTAGTTTTTACCTGGATACTAGTATTTCTTATTTTGATTTTATTCCAGACGTAATTTTTGTCGCAATATTTTCCTTTCATACAATCTTATTAATTACGTGGTTCATTGTACTATTCAAGGAATCAAGACAGTTGAGACGAAAAGTAAAGTATTCCATTGAATATATACATGATCAAGATACTCATCTGGAGGCAATTAATTCAAAGGTAGAGTATTATAAGTCTCTTTTCCTTCTTGTTATCGTATCGATAGAATTAGTTTCATCTATTCTTAGCATAGCTGCAGGTTTTGATTGGTTCATAGCTATCTTTACTCACATGAGCCACCCAAATCCACAGCATAATCAAATAAATACTACGAATAATAACATAGAGTTCAATTTGTTCAATATTTCTCCCAAAATGGTAGTCAAATTTGAGAATTCTAGTTTCAATTGTAATGGTATACATACTATCCCAGAAAAGTGGGGGATTCTCGACCAGTTCCTATCTCGTATTCTAGACGAATTTTATGATTTAACGTTTCTTCTGTTATTTTCACCTTTTTACATTCTAATGTCATATTATGCAATGGTAACTAGGAATTCTCTTAATTATAATTCTTCCATTAAATCAGTGAATTTAGCTCGAGAGCAGAAGTTACTCATTTTTCGTTCATTCATAATGTTTCTGATTCTGTTCATACTAATGCTGAGAATAGAATTAATCATCTTCTTCGAAATATTTCAAATTTGTGTTGCTATTATTCAATTGTGTTTTACATTTCGTTACTCACGTAGATTGATTCGTGTTTTTAATTGGAAAATACTAGACACTAAAATAGCATTTGGTACAGAAAATTATCAATTCAAATCATATTCCAAAGCTCTTAGACATTTAAAAAGATTTCTAACTTTGTATTTCATCGGTATTTCCTTTTTTTGCGTGTATGTTATTCTCAAATCGGTATCTTTCATCACAATATTCATCCATCCAATTGAGTTGAGTAGAGTATTTGGATTTTGCCTCCCTCTACAACAATCTGCTCTCTATATGTATGTAAATATATTGATTTTGTTATTCTTCATTAATTCAAATATTGGTATTATTTCAATGATGATTAGCATCTTTTGCTTGTTTCTCCTGAACTTGTCAACAATTCCTTATCTACTTTCAAAGATTAATATAAGATGTCATTTCAAACTAAAACACTCCAAAATGACTGGCAATGAAAATTTTATGCAAGCACGAGAACCTCTATTGAAATAACCTTTATATAATAATAATAATAATGATAATAATAATAATAATAATAATAATAATAATAATAATAATAATACTAATAATAATAATAATATTAATAATAATATTAATAATTTTTATTGATCTAATTACGTATACTTATAATTATTTAATATATATTTAATAATGTCTATAAATATCTATTTAATTATTGTCAACATAAATGTTGTATTTCTCAAATGTGTGCAATATTAAATTATTTAAGAAATTCAGTTTTGATTGTATTGACGCAGTTAGGTGCCTTCTGTTGGGGAAATTCTCTTTAATAAAAATAATATGGAAAATATAAAATAGTGGATGGGATGTCGCAAAAATTAATTGAGAAATGAAAATAATCTAGGTAATAGGAATCTATATTATTGAGTATTCATTTTGTGAATACTCAATCATAAAACTCGGCAATCTCGTTGAATCTCATTCTAAAGATGAGTGCCAGTGGGCGTCAATTTGCTAAAAATATAAAGGGTGGGAGGAATTAATTGAGGTTTCCCTGTCCACTCTAACACAACATTTATACCGACTTATTTTGTGAGCATAGTTCATAAGAAACCAAATAATGATCATTACAACTCGTTGAAAAAGGATCCCTAACTGAAGAATAAAGTTAATTATCAATTATTTACAGATTCCAAAGATAAATTGTTCGTGTTCACTGGAATAAAATATAAAATACATGAAATTAAGAATGCCAGACGTATATTAGGCATAAAGTAAGGTAACTTAAATTGAGTATCTTTATGATTGTCTTCTACTGGCTAAGCTTATTTGTCCACTACCGTGTACTAAGACTATTTGGCAATTGTCTGTAACTGAAATATATCTGACAATCTGATCAAGAGCACTATAATCCCCTTTGTCTGCCTCAAACTTGTGATAACTAACTGTCCCATCCAAAGCCTGAATACAAACCTGATCTGAATACTTTCCACAAATTAATACATTGTCTTTACCATCAGAACATATGTCACTTGGTAAATCTGAATTGATTGCGAAACTTTCAATGAATTCTGTTGTATCGAGACAGAATTTTTCGATCTGATATATTTCTTTCTCTATGGATAGGGTCATTATAATATTATGTATTATGTGGAGAGAAATTATCCTAGTTGGCCTAATGGCATAATTAAATGACAAAATGCTTTTGAATTTCAAGTCATGTGTATATACCAAAACGGTGTTTCCTTCAATTCCATTTGTATAAATATTTCCATCTTCATCAGTTTCTAAACAGTTCCATTTCCGTATTCTCCCTGCATCTCTGGGCATACACTTTATTGCTGTATTAAAGTCACTATATCTGTAGAGTATGCCACCTGAATAGTTACAAATGACAATTGAATCATTTGTGAATTTAGAATTCCCACTTGTAAAAAACTCACATGACGGATTCATTATGTGAACTGTTGTTATATACATTCCTTCTAGTGTAAAGATTACAAAACATCTCGTTTGATTAACCAATACAATTAAATTTTTACTTTGGTTAAAAGCTGATGCATAGTACTTCAATCCGGAATTGAAAAGGGGTTTTATTTTAAATGGAGGTCCATTTGTTGAAGAATGAATATTGCACTTGTTCAATGATTCGAAATAAATTTTATTATCTAAAATCGCTTTTCTTGGATTAAGCATTCTAATAAATTATACTCTAGAATATTATAATTCAGGTAAGCATGTAATCATTTGAATAAGATGGGCTTAGTTGTAAGACATCACGAGCAGATAGGATCTTATTACAGATAAAAAATATTAATAGAATCTGATGACTACAAAATATATATTATTACGAATATGAATAAAATTATTCTGTAATTACATATTACGTAGATTTTTCTTTGAAATATATTTAAGAAACAAGTGCAAATTTCTCTAATGTTGTTGTAGATAACTTGTAAAATAAACTTGTATAAAATAATTGTCTCCATTGCACAATTAATTCTTACTTTGCACACTCAAGTAAGCTAGTTTGATAATTACCTATCTAAATCTTATACAAAAGTCTTAGAACATTTAAACGTTGTGTAATATTCTCTAAAATAGTACCTATTTCTGTCTATTTACCACCAATAGCAGAAATGTTGTAATCATTCTGAATCATACGAGTCATACGAGTCCTTCGGTCAAACTAATAGTACAATGACGAATTTAGTTCTTTTAAATTAATAATGCTTTAATACCCACAATTTATCCTTATTCAATGTTATTGTATAAAATTTAGGGGGGGGGGGCACATGCGACTATCCCATACTTGCTATCAAGAATGAACTTCAGGTGTATCTATAAATATCTAGATTTCCTTAAAACAAAGATTTAACAGAATCGCCTTGAATTTAAAACTATACTTTGCTTTGGTTTATATGTAGTTGTTACTACCATAATGCAGGCCCATAGCCAGGGGGGCTGACCTCCCCTGATAATTATTACTGTCAAATTAACTTCGTTGAATATGCCTAGGTTTATATAAGATATGAGGCTTAGCCCCCCCCCCCTGCATTTCTTATAACCCCACCAACTATAACTTTCTGGTTACAGGCCTGCCTAATGTAAGATTTTTAATTCTGTTTTGTAATTACAATCGACTCCGCTTAATAGAGTGACCTCGGGACCAGGTCAATTTTACCCGATTAAGCGGAAAAATCTCTAAACCGAAAATATTTTAAGCCAAAATGTAATTCCGTCCTATAAATCCTGTGTAATTTTGACCCGATTAAGCAATGAAATCTATTAACTGGCGGCTCTATTAAGGGGAGTCGACTGTATTGAATTTTACAAATTTTACTTTAACTATGAGCACATATGGAAATGTCTAAGAGTGGAAGAGTAAGTGGGCAGTTGTCCCAGGGCTCGGAGTAACAAAGGATGCTGTGAAACATTATATACCATGGAACCCACAAATTATGATGGAAATCGGTCTATATATGAGTACAGGGTTATCCAGGAGCGCGCCATACGCCGAGAGACGTATAAATTGGCATATTTTCGTTTAGGAGCGCGAAAACTGCCTAAAGTCCCCATAGAGTAATACAAAACTAACATTTTAGGCGTACAAAAATCATACTATAGTGACCTTAGGACAATTAGGAGCGTTCAATTTGTGTCCTGTAAAATACCCTGATGAGTAGCTAACCAAGTTCGAAGGGGCCAGCCAAAAAAATATAATTTCATTCTGAATATCATATTTAAGTAGAGAACCCATTGAACTGGAGTTTACTGTATGTTACATGGAAAACTATTCGTACTATTAATTAAGACTACGTACTAATTCCGAAAATACTGTAAAAATACCCAAACTTTTCTTAAATAATTGAATCTTGTAAAAACAAACAATTAATTACATTACAGTTATGCATTGCTTAATGTACAAAGTATTTACAGATACACATTGTTTTCTACACAATTACTTGACAGAAGGGAGGTGAATATCTACCAATTAATTCGAAAATCTTCCAAAAAACGAGATTTGTTTAATCTGTTCACCTTTTGGTTCCGCAAATGGTAGATCCGGAGATGAAGGTAATATAGTAGTTCTGTTCAGACTGAGTGGTTCATCATCATCATCTGAATAGCTATTGGAAGCCATAAATGGATCTGCTTCTTCACCGCCAAAATTATTCTGATCCTGTCTTTCCCTCTTACTTTTTTGGAGTTTACGTATTGCGAAACAGAATATAGAGATACAACATACAGTTAAACATACGATTAGACATAGAATACTTATGGCAATTGTTAATGTGATTAGAAATGTAGCTTCAGGAGATAAAGCATGTGGCTTAGATATATATGTAGGGTTGTCTGTCATATCTAAGAATTGTAATCCATTAATATTGTATTTTTAAAACAATCATAATTAATTGTGAGGCAATTTAGATAACTTATATTCTATGTAAATTCGTTTAATTAAAATTTCCATTCAAAAGTAATTTTTGATGTTAAATGTTCGAATTCAAGATGCTTTATTTATAAGAAATTTTTGGATAATAATATAATCGTAGTAGTTAACTAACATAAGTGCATATTAATTTTATAATTAGGTGATGAACTACTGTAGTTAAAACAGTACATTATTATAGTTGTGAAACAATAAAATTAATGTATATCGATCGATATAGTCTCAAATTACTGGATTATTGGCCTAATGAACTTAGACGAAATTGATATTTTTTGGATATATTAGAAGGAATGAGCGTTCATAAACCTTATCTATTAAAAACCTTCCAGAGGATTCGTTCTTCCTTCATTTATGAATACTCTTTAAACTTAATATAATTTGTTGTGTAAAGCTAAAATTGTGCTATATAATAGTTGATTATTCAAAAATCACACCAATTTAGTAACATTGATAAACCTGGAATGAACTAGATTGAGTTGGCCTTTCCCAAAAATGCTGAAGAAAGTCAAAAGTTTAAATTTTAATATCCAAATACAGGTAGTAGATTTATTATTATAAGGTTTTAAATTTGGCATAGGCTTCAGATTAATTTTTCATAATAAAATTTTGAATATTACAAATGTTTTCTTAGGGAAATTATTGAATTAAAATAATAAACCCAATAAAACAATAATAAATACTTCAAAAAGTGTATGTTTAATAATATTGCTATAATAGTATTCATCAAGTGATCATGTAGTTGTTCAGACAATAACATGTCTGCCAATTGAATAAGTTAGTATTGTTTATAGAATAACACAATTTTGCTTCGATTTGAAACTAATTTTTGGAATGACTGAAGATCTCACAACTTCGCTGAAAACATCCTTCATTCCTTTTCTTGTTAGAGCAGAGCATTCAACATAATCTTCAGCTCGTATTTCTCTCATCATTTGAATACCTTCACTGTATGATACAGGAGAGAGTCTCTTACGTTTCAGAGTTGATAATGCATCCTGATCATCTCGCAAATCTAGCTTAGTACCAACCAATATTTTTGGTATGTTACCACAATGTAATGTTACCTCTGGATTCCATTTGATTGCTACATTGTTGAAAGAAGATGGACTTACAAGAGAGAAACATATCAAGAAGACATCTGCTTCTGGGTATGATAGAGGCCTGAGACTGTCATAGTTTGCCTGGCCTATAAATTGTAGAAATGTTAAGTAACAAATAATTCCTGAAAATTAGGCATTTCCAATCTATGTCAGGCTTTTTGAAAAAGGATTATTTGTCACACATTGTACAATCTTCCCTTGGAAGCATTACATAACGTTTTAAATGCCTCCAAGTAGCTTAAAATGGAAAATAATGTTAATTTTATTATAAATTAATCTATATTATTATACTAATGATTGTAAATATATGTATGTATACGTAGTTTTGCAACATTATTTGTAACAAAATAACACAACGTTAAAATACCTGAAGTATCCCATAATCTCAGATTGAGGGGTTTGTCATCTACCAGTATATTGGCAGTAAAATTATCAAATCTAATTAAATAAAAATAATAAATTGAATTCTTCATTTAATTTTAAAGGTTTAATTTAGAAAGTATAAACTTACACAGTGGGTATATATGCTCTTGGAAAAGTATTACTAGTGTAACTCTCTAAAAGACAAGTCTTTCCAACGCATCTATGAATATGAGAAATATAATCACACATACAATACTAAGTATAATGGTTTTTGTCAAAACATACCCATCACCGACTAGAACACAATTGATTGCTTTCATTTCCTCGCTTTGTTGGAGTATAATGTATCCTAATAAGAAAATAAATTTTTTTCTCCACACTCAATAAAATTATGTAATTCTGTTAAGTTTCATTAACTTCCTTTTTAGGGTATAACTTATCATAACTTTTGATTAAGACTTACTTATATGCCGGCCTTACATTTTCAATATAAAAACCTGGATGAACTTACCAGTTATTTTAGAAAAGATTCGACCGATATATATGTATAAATAATTCCTATGTTATATTGTAAGTAATATACTCCAATGAATTAGAAACGTTAGCACTTACAAAGTATGATATCTGTCTTTGAGATCAACTAGATTATAACGAATTGATTAAATACTATCGAAAAGCCTCTTTAATGTTTTATACCCAACAAGTTTCCAAATGGGAATTTGATATTATTCAACGCTTCCCACGAAAGCCATAACAATTCTTGTGTCCAGAAAAAATATTTCCTTTCAATTAGAATTGGTATTATTTATAGCTGTTAAGTAATAACTAATTTAGACATACCATATAAGGAAGTTCTAATTATACAAGTACAGTAAACTCTAGTAATAAGACTCCCAACGAAATTTGGTCGGCTTATCCTAAAATTCATAATAACAAGTGTATTAAATACAGAAATTCATATTTAGTATTTTAACTATAATCTACTGTATTTATTATTTGAGTCTGTTAAGTAAATCTAATTCTAATTTGATTGTTTTTAATTACAATAATTACAGGCCAACCGAAGTGAAAGTAAACTTTCCAAGTACAAAAATAATTGTACATATGTAATGTACTAATATTTTATTATGCAACAGTATACACGTATTGTAATATGCTGAAGTATCTCTATTAAATGCACATGAATGATTATTATTTAATTCTGTAATCATTATGATCGAAACACTAATTCTCTATTGCGGTACAGTACATCCTCGCTAATCCGAACAGAGGTGTTACGAATCAAAAAAATCTGTTCCGATTTGAAATTAGTTCGGATTAGTGAAGTAATGCATTCTCTATGGGCATCTATAAATGAGAATCTCGATAATCCGAACCAAACTTGTACAAACCTTGTTAACCCGCATTAAACATTTAGTGTACTCCTTAAAATACTTGCCTAACTTATTTTTTATACTTCCATTGCAATTTACGATTTTTACCACATTTATTAGAATAATATTTTGGTTTCTCCTGTTCGGATTAGCTGGGTTCGGATTAGCGAGGGTGTACTGTATAAGTTTAGAGACGTTAATTTGGATTTGATTGTACCAATACATAAATTTATTATGATTTATGCGTTCTCCATTATAATTAACTAGTTAGGGTTAAATGAAACTTTCCATCTTTATATTCCAGATTAATTATTGCAATATGCACATTCTATTAACCAACATTCCAACTAAACAAGATTAAAACTTTCAATTTATGATTATATTTAACTTAACTATCTGCACTATAGTATAGCGCCACAATATCAATTAGCAATTACCACATTTACATGTAGCTCATATTTCTATTCTTCACAATCTATCAGTATGCATGAATCGAAGGTTATAAAGCACTTTGACTCTAAAAATTGAACAATTTTTCAACTTTGTAATAACCTAAGAGTGCACAAGATGAGTGGAGAATTGCCACGAATTGAATTCAATTATACAAATGATATTGAATTCAGTAAAGAAGAATCTATTAGTCCAATTGATATCACAAATTTATCCATGAATGATGATAGATGGCTGAGTGAAGAATTACCAAATACATCATCACAAACGAGTTCATATAACTCAAGTGAAAGTCCTAGCAATAAATTCCAAGGAACATTTGAAAATGAGGATACGAAACTCTTAACCACTTATGGCGATAATGAGTTTAGTAAAGAAGAATTTGTCGCCCCATTGGTTACCACATTTTTATCAGCGGATGATGAGTTATCAATAGTACCGTCTCAATTAACCTCACCCATTCCAAATGACCATCAGAGTTACCCTATTATAAAACCAGAAATAGTAGATACTTCAATAGAAGAAGATTTACGCAATATTACGCAGCGATTAAGTCTGTTAGCGCCTGAACCTTTGCTCCCAAATAAATTACATCCACTCTGCTTTTGTTTCCAACATCCTGATGACTACGATCACCATGAGCCAAGAGTGTATTGCGAGGGTATACCTGAAGATGATGACATCGTTATATACTCTACGGTAACTGGTAATGTTACGTGGGCAGAATTAAAGTGTGAAAACCCAGACAAGCCAAATCTTCATAAATTATTCCCATTGATTCAATGGAGACAACACAACAGTGAGGAAGAAGAACACCAGAGAATCCTATTTGATCAGGAAGAGGAAATACGGAAGGAAATCGAAGGTATCAAGAAAGCAGTTGAGAATGAAAAATTGAGATTAGATAAACTGTTCCCACGACCAAATGAAAAAGTTAAACCACAGATTGAAAAACCAAAATCACCTAATCTGAGACGAAGTGAGAATTTTGTCCCTGGTAATCCTGTACAACACAAAACATCCAATTCTCAAAGAGACAAACCAAATTTGAAGCAAAATAAGCAATACTCTTCTACCATAAATAGAAGAGATCAAAAGAATATGGTCAGATCATTGAATAAAGTCATTTCACTCAGTGATGACTGCTTGCGAGGAAAGAAAATACAGCGACCCATTCCATTTTATACGCCAGAAGATATAATGCATTATGAAATCAATGGCTGTACAAAGTTACAATTGCGAGAGAGATTAGCTCAAGAGAAGAGGATGAAGGCAGGTGTCAGGTTTTGAATTTGTTGATTTACATATTTTATTCATTAACATAACTGGTAGTGATTGAATTATTAATGAATTCTAAATAGTAAATTTTTATGAAAAAGTAAATTCTTCGGTTATGTGGAATTATATTATTTGGTTAAAATAATAGTTATTTTAGCAGGATTTTGTGTGGAAATTAATAAAATTATTACAACCTCTATGCACAATAAGTATACACAAAGCGGAAACGTATTTCAACTTCATACTCTCATAAAAAGTAACTTTATCATGGTGGTGCAAATCTTTGCTGCTTTGTTTAACTATAGGCTATGGTTTAACCAAGTTACTATCATTTGACTAATGAAAAGACTATAAGACCAAATATTGAAATGGGATGATTTATGGGTCATTTTTAGTGGATTAATGTACAAGCTCTAAAAATAATCTGTAGGATTTAGTGGTTCTTATCACCGCATAAAAATTGTATAGTAATTAAACTTTTAGAAGATTATTCTTCTAATTCCAATACAGTAGAATAACGGGCACCTTGTAGATTCATAAAAAGTTCCTTGGTTTGCGTATTCAAATATTTTGTGTTAAACTCTCCTCGCTCCTCGGGAGTATCCCAATAATTAAAGGCTGGATTCGGTTAACCGGTTAACCGTTGCTGACATCAGTTAACGGTTAGAGATTTTATTAACCAGTTAGCCGGTCTGTTGAATAACAGCAGAGTTATTGGGAAATTAATGTATAAAGTATTAAAGATTTTTGAATTTTATCAGAATATGTAGTCCTAATTCCATTTCACATCACCACTTAATAAATTTTATTGGACAACATTGATTTAAATTTACCTAAAGCACGAAATTTATCATTTAATATTCTTATGCAGTTATACTTTATACACCTGAGTCTTATTCTGAAGTCTAATCAAATTTTTATAAAGGATTTATTGTATTGATTAGGATGGGCGGTTAACCGGTTAACCGTGGCGAGAAATCGAATTGTAACCGTAGCCTCAGATCGGTTAGCCAACCCCACCCTTGCCCAATTTAAACAAATATTGTTATTATAATATTAATAAGTAAATACTACATACAAAAATATTTACAAACAATGGTTAAGTAAATTTAAATACGCTTTATTCAGAAACCGGGGGAATAATTATATAATACCTAAAAACTGTTCTACAACTAAAAATTGGAGTACAAATTACATACATAATACATTCTAAATAAATACACATACGTAATAATAAATTAATGCCTATGTATATAGATAACAGCAGCAAAGAGATAAATTGGGAAGGTAACCAATGTTCCCAATGCAATTCCCAATGGGTAGTAGAATGGTATCTCACATATAAATGTAATACAACATGAATCGAAAGGATAATTTATGGTGTCGTTATTATCAATAGAAACTTCGTTGAGAATCAAATTATAATCCATATCAAATCGTGTTTGGTTTAAAGCCTTTATTTTATTGCATAATGCTGCCGGTTCATCCACATCCATTTGAATATCGAAACTCATCCCGTGATTATAATCCAATGAGAAATTAATCATTCCTGATTGGTTAAAATTAATTTTCATAGTGTCGCATGAGTTATCATGACAAGAAATATTTGGATTATTTTGGGGTATAGTTGGTAACAATCAAAATGCAAACTGGGATTTATTGGATTATAAATTTCCTCATTGAAAAGTTCATAACATGGAATTTCTGTAGGAAAAATAAATGAAATATTACCTGTCACATTTGTAAATCCATATAGGGTGGAATTCTGTGGTACCCAATAAACGACATATTTGTATTTGTAGTAGTATTGGTATGGTTTTATGGTATAAACTTTCGATTTATTAGTAAAGTTTGGCTGAATGCTTGCAAAATATAAGTCTTGACAATATAATTCAGATTGTACATATTTAGGAAATGAAATAGTAACATATGAACATGAATACATTGCTTTAAATAAATTTGACTCATCCAACATATAATAGTTGGCCTTATCTAAACATATTGTTGATTTCCAACTGTTAATTAGGAGAGGAGTGATAAAAGCAACAATGATGACACTAATAAACACTATAGAAATACAGTAGAATCGAAGAAATATCTTTCGAACTTGTGACCCAACAAGATTAATTGGCATGAGAATAGGGGTTGTCTCTACACCTGAGCTAACATTAGGGGGTTTGTTGAAGTGACTGAAACCAGAAAATCTAGATTTTCGTTGTGAACCATACAATTTCCATAGCAACAGAAAAAATATGCAGTATAATACACTGGTTAATATGTATACAAGTTCAATGAATAACACATAATAATAGTATAAGAGCACATAAACGGGCTGAGGAACTTGGTAGCCTGAATATATTAAAATCTGTGAAAAAAATTGGAGAAAGGAAGGAATAAGATACAATAACGCTAGTAAAAAATTGCCCCAAGATAGAAATCTGAAAAAAGTAGAAGCACGATACATATTTTCAATTTTCTCATGATTCATCAACCGTCTAACCTCTGAGTCATCCAATAATGGATTGATTCGCATTTTAACAAGATCATTCGCTTCCTTTGCAATTCGAAATATAAGAATGAAGCGAATTATAGAGTCAAATTGTATAAGAGGAGAAAACGAAATAGTGTATAGTATAGACAGTACAGTATACACACCATTATAATCATTATAATAATTATGATCATAATACAAGTAATTGAATAAAAAATTAGGTAAAACACCTGATAGTAAAACAAATACCCAAACAAATCGGAGAATAATTAGCGAAAAATAATTTAGAAAATTGAATTTTTTATTTTTCAAATAATACATAACTTGCACCATTGAAATTATTCCAAATGAAATTATTGCATCTTGAAATGCGGACCAAAAACACAAAACAATACTTAGAGTTATAGGATCTATAACATAGAGAAACAATCCCTTCAACAGATAGAACGCCTTTATTAGGTTAACCACATTGAAACACATCATTGCCAACAGAACACAGAAGAATAATCGATAATGCTCGTAATATGGAATATAGTCCGATGGATCATTAACACTTCGAATCGTCAATCGGTATTTTATAACTTGAATTAACAATTGACCTGACAAGCGTAAAATAAAAGGCATCATTACCAAAGCAATTATAATGTCTATTAAAAAGGTAGTTGTAAATGCGTACTTAAAATTGCCAAGTCCTATCATATATTCACTCATAGTGAAGAGCTGGAAGTATGATGACATTTTATCTATGATAGTAAATACAAAACTTAGTAATTACTATGTAGGATTGTCACTATATATATATGAATGCCATTATAATACCTAGTGAACTTGCACATATCAAATTGAATAATTAATGTGTAATTAGAGACCTTTTAGGTAGATTAGGTATAATTTAAATTAAATGCTTGAACACCATCAAATTCTCATTTAAAATTATTTGAGGGATGGCAGAGATAAAAATAAATTTATACTCCGTATTAATCTGAAAACTAAAGCATATTTCTTTTTTTGCATTATGAAATAGAACATTTGTACTATTTTTAAGCAGATGTTCTGTTGACTATAACATTATTTTAAACTGACATTAATGCCTAGTTTTTAGATGTTTGTTGTGGATAATTAATTAGCACTCAGTATACATACTTACAATCATAAACAAGTAGTAATATGTACTAAATATGAATATTATAATATAGAAATTGCAATTATTCTCAAAGTAAGTTATAATGAGATTATATTGGGAGTTATAGAGTTCTTCTATATTGGCGTTGATATATACTTGAGTATCAAATGCAAGGAATTATCCAGGAGCGCGAGACGCTCCTTTTGGAGCATTATATGTTTGGAAAATTTGAATTTAGGAGCGTAAAAATTTGGAATCCCCTCGGCCCTCCTATACCGTAAGTACGTAACATTAATTTGTGATTTAGGCGATAAAAATTGGATCATACCAGGATTAGGAGCGTATTTACAAGTGGCTGTATAATAAACTGATAAATGGTGCAATATTATTACATGATACTGCAATATTGAGACAAATTGAGACAACACTGCATAGTAACCCTGGTGGGGAAGATATGATAGTTTGGGGTGGAATTTGAGTGAACAAGAGTGTGGAGTTAGTATTGAATGAGAAAAATAAAGTGTTATTATTTGAGGATGTGTAATGTTAGTTTCTGAATGTATAGGAAGATTTGATGAAGTCACTCTATTTGGGAATGAATTACGAACTTTATTGTGATTCGTGTCGTACCAGATGTTGATTTCGAGAGATTTGTGTTAGAAGTAGAATCACTGATAGTATTCAGT
Source organism: Hexactinellida sp. DTS-2022 (assembly GCA_028753945.1). Taxonomy (NCBI): domain Eukaryota; kingdom Metazoa; phylum Porifera; class Hexactinellida; species Hexactinellida sp. DTS-2022. Next base: position 449,557 of record JAPNXP010000011.1, on the reverse strand, counting down.
CTATTATCACTAGATTCTGGAAGTTATGATTTTATAGCAAATGGATAATGTTTCTATTTCAGGATGAATAATTTCAATTTCTACTAGAGGGTATTCCATTATCATATTTCATTGGTTGTACTTTAGTTGTTGTAACTAACTATTAATTTAATTCACCAAAAGAACAACTCATTCAATCCATAAGATTGTAATAAAGTTAATAAACTCAAAATCCCGGGATTGTAAGACTTAATTCCGTACTGTAAATTTATTGACCCTATTACCAGTTGTTATATTAAGTTTACTGTAATATAATTTAACAAAGAAATAATTTAATACATTGATAAATTAGAATTGAGTAAACTTGAAATAATTTATAGCTGAATAATTCTTGTTTTGTATCACCGTTTTTTTGAGAAAACCAAAAATAAAAGAAAGAGTTAACATATAAATTTAATACAAACACATTATATAAAACAACTATAATAAAAACAACACTATACATAATTGGATGTACGTGTGTTAAAAAATTTGTTATGATACTTCTCAATTAAGGGTTTGATCTCTTTGTTGATGTTAGCAAACTTCTGTCTATTTCTGATGGACTTAAGAATAGATATAAAGAAAATATAAAAATAATTACAAATAATCAGAAGTTTAAATGCCATAAGTGAAGGCATAGCTATAAAACTAATTATAATAGACACAATTGGCACAATAAAATTATAAACTTGAATTTCTGTAAGATTTGAAAGTTCAACAAAAAATATTGAGAATTGCCATATACCAAATCCGAATGAAAAGAAAAACAAAGCAATAACAACAGAAATACTTGCTCTCTTAAAGTGTTTGCGTACATACTTACTATCAAGGTAAGCCTTTCGATCATAATAAAATAGACCAATTTCCTTTTCCTTACTTTTGAGATGTAAATAGAATCTTCTGGTAAAATACACGAATTGAATGAAGTCAAAAATATATAAACACACATATATAAAAGAGAATATCAAATTCAACAGAATCTTGTAGTCACCAATTGTTTCTATGGTCAGATTAATTCCCATATAGTTAGCAGTTCCAATTATGAAAGTTCTAACAATTATGTATGTTATCCATCTAATACATGTATACTTGAATTCGAGATTTCTATAGATTAACCATAGGAAATTCATTAATAGAGACAAAACTGGTAAAAGCGTGAATCTTAATGGAAATTGGATGCATTCTAAGTAGGTACCTATACGATTAGTAAACAAAAATAAAGGATAATTTTCCTTACCAAAATAATCCCCCCAACTAGGAATCAAAATTAAAAGATAGAACAAACTATCGACAAATTCTATCAATAGAATGACAATGATGAAGTTAGAGATCATTAATTTGACGTTAAGATTTTTTAATTCGTTTAGATAGGATTGTTTATAGAGTATTTCAGGTGAGAATAGTTTTTTTCTTTTATTTAATGTAAATCTTTCATTGATTTTGTAAATCAGTACAAATAGTGCCAATAATGAGAATGGTAGCGTTATGCTTGATAGAAATAGTGGTTCAATTGGATAGTTTCTTACCGATAATTGAAAAAGCATTTTTGAGTTATTAATTTAGTTTTGGGGAATTAAATTTATTATTTTGTATCATCTATTTATATAAACATATTCATATCTTTTCTAGTCCTATCTTAAGAAGAAGATAGTCAGTAAGCTAAATAATTCAAATTATCATGTCTCCTAAATATCTTACAGATATTGTCCCAATGTAAGAAATTGTAACCAAATTAAGATTGTTGTAAGAAAATAATTTCTTGTAATACAATATTATAGTAATCACATTTTGGCTATACAGTGGAGCCTCCCATAACGGACACTCCAAATAGCGGACAACCTCTAAATAACGGACAACCCTCGTGGCACGGATTTATTTAATTAGCATATGTCTAATAGAAAAGCAACCTCTAAATAGCGGACAACCTCTAAATAACGGACAACGGTTCCGGTCCCAAGGTGTCCGTTGTTCAGAGGCTCTACTGTAGTCAAATATATCATAATATACATCATACAAAAATATCTTATTATTTAAATTCATTTGGTTGAAACCCATTAAATTGAAAGTATATTACGCATTTGCATTAAAGTGATCAACCTATACATTAATTGTATTATATTGTATATAGAGAAATATGTGATTGTATGGCTCACAAATTATTCCAGTTGATGGCTAACATTTTCTGTCAGGAGTTTTAACTTTTTTTAGTAAAATTATTTGAACTAACATGTATACAATAATAGTGAACTAGTTTCAAATCAGCATCCAAATTCTTTTGTGCACACTGTATACAAATACCTTACATTATATTGTTTAGGCGGCATGTTCACATATATCTAACAAAACTCTCTTCAATTAAGTTTCATAGACCAGTCAATAATTGCTTTATCCAGATGTATAAATTTTATTAATGATAATTATTAAATGCCTACCAAATATAACAAGACAGGTTTATAGTTACTTTATACCATAAATAGTAATGTTTTGCAAAGTATATTTTATAATATTTATTCAATGAATTCTTCAAAACTTCCACTTCTTTTTGGTAGCCCTTTTAAGCTGTTTACTTAATACTGAGATTACACAATTATGAAACAGATTGTCTATTCCTTCCATTGAAAGACCAGAGCATTCAACATAGGCTATCGCACCAATATCTGCCATAACTTGTCTACCCTGTGGATTGCTTATTGGGGCGTAACCTCTCTTTTTCAACTTCGATACCGTATTCGTATCATCTCGTAAATCCATTTTTGTACCTACTAATATCTTGGGTACACCTGGACAATACTGTACAACTTCTGGATTCCATTTAGATACTATGTTACTGAATGATTCGGGATCTACAAGTGAGAATGCGAGCAATAAAACATCTGTGCATTCATAATTTTGTTTCCTATCTTCATCATCATCATCTAAAGAAAATAATTGCATTTTTTATCTTTGAGGTTTCGGAATTTTAATGGTTTTTTCCGTCTTCCTTTTTCGAAGGCCTAATAAAAACTAATAATTATTTTAGTATATTATGTTTAGGGCTGAAACGAATATTCGAAATGTAACGAATGAACCTTTTTCTAAACAACTAATATTCGAATATTCGTTCGTTTGGATGACTAAGCATTAAATCAATATCAAGATACAAAGTACATTGGAAAATAGGTTTTTGTTAATGTTACAATGGTTTAATAATACAGTGTACTCCGCTTAATTGGGACACCGCTTAATTGGGACAACTCCCCAAGAACCAAATCCTTTCCATAGTAACTAATACTAAATATTTTCGGTTAATCGGGACAAATTCCGCTTAATCGGGACAAACTCAACAAATTATGTTCAAAATTGGTACTCGGACAATATAAAATTCTGATTAAACGGAACAAATTCTAATAATCTTGGTCAATTCTGATAAAGGCATAGCAAAATATCTAATTAGGGTGTATTTTCCTTTTATTTCCGAAAAATTGAAATTTCTCAGAGTCTATGACCTTGTGGTTCAGGGGAAGATTCAAATGGTCCACAGAATAAAAAGTCTCATACTATGGGGTTGAGTATAATAAAGGATCTGCAGGCATTGGAGGAATAGTTGTAACAGGTTTAAATGTAAAATGGTTGAACGTAGATCACTACTTTCAACAATTTTTCGGTTAATTGGGATCTCCGCTTAATTGGGACAAGAGGCCTGGATCAAATGTGTCCCAATTAAGCGGAGTAGACTGTAGTTACAAAGTGTATTAGACACAAGTTAACTAATTATTATAATCAGCTAGTTTAGGTAGGAATTTATATTTACGATCTCTCCAAGATAAATAAAAATCATGCTGTTGTCCAAAAGTAGTCAACGAATATCCGTTTCAATCTATATTCGTTCAATCATTTCGAACGAATATTCGAAAATTCGGTATATTCGTTTCAGCTATAATTATGTTTAAAGATCATAGTTTAAGAATTTTAAGACTTTAATAACTTTGACAATTTATCTAAATCAAGATTTATTGAGAATGACATGGAAATCAGCACTCAAATTAAATTTCGTTGCTGGCCCATCGCAGGGGCGGTCGCAGGATCTGGCCAGCCCGGGGTAAAAGAGCAGCTTTTAGTATAAATCCGGGGCATGCTCCATGTAATTATACTACCAATTGGGCTGGAATCCGGGGCAAAATATTTTAACCAGGGGCATTTGCCCCGGATGCCCCCCCCTGGGACCGCTACTGGGCCCATGTAGGCTATTTCCAGGAAGAATAACTTACTGGCAGTATCCCACAGTCCTAGGCAAATTGGGTTTCCTTCGATCATCATATTTACTGCATAATCGCCGATTCTATAATAATAAACGTATATTAAATAATTGTAGATAACGATTAAAAGAAAGTATATTTTGAACTCTATATAATATAATTTACTTAATTTCCGAAATATAATAGCTTTGCGTATGTTTGTGGAGAAATTGACTAAGTGTTGTCACAAGTCCCTCATTTTTAATAGATGTGATTTTTATAACTTCTAAGTATATTTGCTAAATATATTTGCAAACTCGATTGCAGAATAATAAATTGAATAGAAACTAACTGGTATGCATTTGTTCCTTGTGGGAAAAAATTCAATGCGAATGCCGAATAGATACAAGTTTTTCCAACTTCCCTAAAGAGGATGAACAACAAGTTATTAGTATACAAGTACAATAATTTAAATAGAATCATGTGTAGTGTATAATTTTAACTAAGTAAATAATGATAAACAAAATTCCTAACTGATTTCCAACTATGACACATTTCATCCATGTTTGTTTTTCTATTAGTTGAGCTGACATTCCTGATTTGAAGGTATAGTCAGGGTCGATGAGTTAGCTTCCTATACTATTCACAAAAAATGAAATTAAAAAAAACCAGTTTAACTAATAAAAATAATTAGTTTCGGTTGCCCTTCGAAATAATTTAATTCTTATTTCTCAAACAATTCTAACAGCATCTATAATAGAGTTCCCACAATATTTTATAAATTTTCAGGCGAAAAAAGCGTAAATGGACATCAATTATTTGTATTAGTAGCATTTTTGTTGAGTACATAACTGTCCAATGTCAGTAGTTATATATGAGGAATTGAGGATGATAAAGCCTCGTTAAATAACATCCTAGGCACATTCTATAAACTGAAATCCAATACGTACGTACGTATATTATAACACATATATAAATGGTAAATCTGTTCCATATAGTGAAGGTGTACTGACTGTTATACATTAAATTTCGCCATTCATGGATAATTTCTAATCTACCCATTAATTTTATCTCAAAACCAATGATACTGTAGATTCATAAGATTCACTTATATAGGTAAAGTCCTATATTGCAAACACACTAAACATACTAAACATGGAATCTAAGCAGATACTAACATCAACAAGAATGAGTCATCTAATCAGTTGAAATTTTAGGTTCAAGTGACTTGAACCTATCCACAGTAGCCTGTTCAAGAGTATTCATCATTGAATGGAGATCACTAACTTTAGATATCAGAAAATCGTTAGCTAATTCGAGTGATTCAATTTTTTCTAAACAACGTGGGACGAGTTCTCGAAGTTTATCCATTTGGTCAGGTGTTTCATTGTAATTTTTCATCGGCGATTTCCCAATCTTCAAAGGAGGGATTTGTGGGTAATGTTTGGTGGGTTTCACAGCATTAATAGCTGTTTCATTCAAACTAGCAGGATCGGGGAAATGGAAGTAAGCTAACATCTGATCTCTTGAGATTTTCACCTGTTTCAATGCGTATTTCTCTTTGAAGTTGATTCGACATGATAGAACTGAGGTGGTTTCTATTTGAACTACAAAGTTCAGCTTTTGAAGAGCATAAAGTTGATTGGCTTTCTGTTTAACTTCTGCATACCTGTCTGAGAGCTGAGCAATGAACACATTCAGGAAGACAACCACTGTGAGAAATAGGAATGCCAGATAGATACAGGCAGCTAGCCAGTTGAGATGGTTGTAGAGATAATTTATTTCATAAATATTCCCTTCCAACAAGACCCTGAGACCGGAAAGGAACACCCAATACACTCGATCATCAACTCCCTGTGTGCGTGCAGTGTCCTGCACGAGTGAGGCATTAGATATTCCCTGGTAAGAGTATGGAGTTCTGAGAGAAATAAAGTATCCCCCAGTGAATATGAACAGCGTGATAAGGAAAAGACTGGAGAAGAGAGGCACATCCTTAACTAGGATCCTGTAGATAATGGTGGAGTAGGGACCTAGTCGAGGAATGAGGACTATGAATTTGAAGATGCGAGCTGAGTTAAGCAAAAAAGTTAAAGTGGCGAATACCCACTGCACTGGGTGTCTGGCAACACGAAATATGATCAACAACAACAACGAGGTCAGACTTAGCACGTCGAATACATTAGACAGATGAGAGAAGTAGTCCACCACTACTCGGATACTTAATCTGTTGTAAAGTCTACTCTTCAGACTGCGAGGTGATTTCTCTTTCTTTTGCTTATTTGAACCTTCATTGGACTTCTCATCCACTTTGATTCTATTGGCTTTCTTGGCTAGCAGATACTCGTGTGTATTTCGCATAATGCGGAATACCTCTATGCTTTCGGTTACCACATTGTAGAAGAAGTAAACTAACACGAATAGATCCGTTAGTATCCTTATTACATTGAAACCACTGTCTGTGTAAGTGTCCCTAGGAACGCCTACTGTAGAGGCTTGCACAAGGCTGTAAAAGAGGGCGAGTAGGAACAGAAGATAGGAAAGTATTTTTAGAAAAAGAATCTTATTTCCGAAAAAAAACATTTTTGCAACGACCATGTTTCTAATTGTCCCATGGTATGCCAATTCCTCATCTCCCCATTTTACTAGACCTTCAAGTATTTTACCTTTATCCCAAATTTCTAGGTCCAAAGTTATCTTCTGCGATTCATTTACACTCAAAGACCTATCTAGAAGAGCTACTATGGTATCTTTGTGTCGTGATTTTATTAGCTTCTCAATGCTATGGTTTGTCTTTTCATACCGCTGATGGAATTTCTGTAAACAGTCACTTCTCTTGTCGAGTCGAATTAGCATCGCGCTAGTTGCATCTCTATTATTTTCCAATGAATGATCCAAAGCAGACTTCCCATCCTTTCCTAACAACGAAATTGTAGCTCCGTTCATTACGAATGCCTTAACTGTTAATAGATGTCCATTCTTTGCTGACTCTATGAATGGGCAAACTCCATTATCATCTCTTTGATCTGGATCAGCTCCTAGCTCTATAAGGCGTTGGATAAAGTGGTACATGCCTTTATTTGCAATTACATTAAGGACTGTACTACCACCATACATTAACGTTGTATTCGTGTTACTATTTTCAATTAATATTGCAAGTGAAAGATCATTATCTGCTCCATAAAGCGCAGCATAAATGAGAGCAGTGAATCCATAATCCAAATGAGATCCACAATTTGGATCAGCTCCCATCTCGATGAGAAATTTTACTGTGTTTGCCCTTCCTTCTTTCGCAGCATGATGCAACATTGAGAAACCATCCTCACTATCTACAGCTAATATATCAAGGTCTTTCAGTTCGCGAAGTATTTTCCAGCCCCCTTTCGCCGCTATTTTGAATATATCGAATCCAGTGGGGTTATCAACCATTAAAATGCGGGCACTCATTTCATCGTTTGTTTCTGCTGCTACTTCCAATGCGTGTCCTACGTGTGTTCTAAAAATAGCTTCTTTTTCATCTGTCTTTTCTTGGTTATGTCTGTCTAGGATTGCTTGATATACCTCATAGTTATTCAATCTAATGCACTTGTCTATGATGGTCTCGCGGCCTATCTTCGGACCGCTCTCAGGAAACAGATACGGAGACCCCCCTTTGATCATACCGAGTATAGATTGGTTGAACTCATCATTGTCAACCAAACATTTTTCAAGGAGTTCATTATCAGCTGCTGTGTTTTCAAAATGGAACCCGTCCATAGTGGATTTAATCTATTGAGTGATGCAAAAGGAATATGTGAGTGTGCTTCAATTTACTGTTATGAATAACGTTTGTACGTAGATACAATCGAATCCGCTTAATTGAGTCACTGGTAAATCGGGTCAAGTTCAACCAGGCTTTCATACAGACAAAATTCTCCGCGCGCCTAGATTTAGTTTGAGATCGCTCACACGCGCCTAAATTACTTATTTTGTATTGGTTCTATGGGAGCATTTCTCGATTTTCGCGCGCCTAGAAAATTTTCTTCCAAATTTACCCGCCTGCAGCCGCGTTCCATACGCCTGAATAAAACCCTGGGATCAACCGCTTAATTGGTCATTTTTACAAGGAACAGAATCATGCCTTTAGGAAATAACATTCAAATTCTAATATTATACGTTAACAAATATATTAGATAATTAAACTGTCATGCCATGGCCTACTTAATATATGGCGGTGTATGTCACCGAGAAGGCCAAATAATAGAAGGCCAGTTTATAAAATTCATTCTAGGATAAAATATTACTCCTATTGGAATTATTTGGATTGTATATGGGGTAATCAACCATTGCGAGTCCATTAGAACCACTTTTTAGAATCTAAGATTTGTGGTTAAGCTGTTTAGGCGCCATTTAATGGTGACGGTAACAATTTATGGTAAATGAAAAATATTTCAAATATCATAAATTTCATTTTCTTCCTACTTTCTAATAATTTTATAACAGGAATACTAAAATAGGGACTTATTTCATACCCAAAGGCTACTAAATCACAAAATGGCGACATTCTAAATATTCTAAAAATTATAAAGCAACCACATGCTAAAATACAAGTAGAATATCTTCATTTTCTCTTAGTTCTTTTAGCTCGAATTGTATATAACGTATATTTGTGGTGTCATCATTAAATGTCGCCTAACATCCTAACCACAATTTTGAGATTCTAAAATGTGGTTCCATTGGACTCGCAATGGTTGATTACCCCATATGCAATGCAAATTATGCCAATAGGAAGCATAGTTTAGCTTAGAATGAAATTTATAAACTGGCCTTCTATTTTTTTGGCCTTCTCGGTGACATACACGGCCGTAAATTAAGTAGGCCATGGTCATGCCATATATGGTCCCCTTACGGTTGGTCCGGCCGGACCATCTATTAGGCCGTACATGGTCTCCCGGAACCATTCGGGGTGCTCTGACTCTAATCTGCTTTGTAATGTATATACCTCCGGATATTCTTCGGCGGCGCAAGTTAATCTCTAGACATGTGTCTTGCTTAGCCTGATTTGTTAAATTATAGAGAACTATCAAAATTACTACAAACTTGTACTATTCTAAAACGTGGGCGGCACAAGTTAGGCTATTGACTGACCACTATTGAACTGGCTACGCTGCCCCTATATTACTAACAAGACTAACACAAAGTGGTACATTCTAAGAATTTTCAGGGGAGTTGCTCCCAAAAAAATCTGAAAGAAGTTTTATATTCAATATTAATAAGGGGGACTGTCACTGGAAAATTGTTCCCCGAAAAAATTGCTTCGTGGGACCGAAATTCCATGAAAAACTGGTCCTAGGACCAATATTCCATGGAATTTTGGTCCGGGACCAATTTTTCCCAAAGAAATTGGTCCGGGGGACCAAAATTCCACGGGAAAATGGTCCTAGGACCAGTTTTCCATGGAATTTTGGTCCCGGATCAATTTTTCGGGGCCCAATTTTCCAGTTACAGGCTTATTCATAATAATTTTTGGTCCCAATAGGGCGAAAAATCGCCTAGGCTACTATTCTAGTGAATACGGTAACTAAATAAACACAAACCTCAGACGGACCAATTTTCCACAGAAGGACCAAATTTCCATGAAAATTTGCTCCACCCGGACCAATTTCCAAGGGACCAAAATTTCCGTGACAGGACCATCTACGGCATGACAAAACCAGTCATGAAAGAGTTCTTCCGTCCGGGAAAATACTATTCCTAGGATCAATGTAACCCAATAAAGCGGAGTAGACTGTATTTATATTTATTTTTATAATACAGTAAACAATTAAAGTTGCAATATTTATTAAACTTACCTCATTAATTAATTAAAATACTCGCCTGCCGTAAACTAAAGATGTTTTGTTGATTTGGTTAGAGAGATCGGAGAACTATTCTATTTATACAAATAATTTTGAGCTGTGATTACTTTCCTACACATTGTTTTGAATCAAGTTTCATACTTATACTGTTATACGTACCAATTCATTATCCAACCAGCACGTTAAAATAATAATAATAGTTGTTAGATGACTCTATAGACCAATTTATTACTAAGAGACTAATTAATAAATAGAGTCGTCAAAAAGATATAAGAGTTGCTAATTCTGCTAATTTTAGTCTGGAAGGACTAGTGATTATTGCACAAAAATTGATAATCAATGAAATCAGAAGACCAGAATTAGCAATTTCATAGTACGTATATTATTGTATAAATACAATCGTTTCACATATTCTACAACAAAATGCTGAATTGGAACGAATCTAACCTGCAACAGTTAATAAAGGTAAGTTATCATAACGTTGTATTACTTGGATAATTAGGTCAAGGGATATTCTAGGACAATATTGGAATATATATGCCATCGACAATGCGAACATTAGGTAATCATAGAAATCTGTTCGTACAGTTGCCGGTTTTTTCTAACACCGTTTTTCTAACTAATTGTTTTTTCTAAATAACTACCTATTCAAATGTGTAAGAAATTCCAATTTTGTTTCATTTTTCAATCGGTTTATTCTAACTATCGGGTTTTTCTTAATTTATTTCCATGCAAAGAATTGGTTATAAAACCGGTTTGGATTGTATTATCCGGAATTCTTATTAACCGGATCCACTTGAATTTATTTGTATCGGATAGGCGAATTGAACATTATACTCCAGTATTCACTAGAAAAGTAAAATATAAATAGATCACTATTCATACCTGCTTGTCATACCTAATAACCACCACCAACTCATCTGAACTGAACGAGCGAACGAACTGAACGAACTTAACGAACGAACGAACTGAACGAACGCTGCACGGAATTGTTGAAGTTAGGAGGTGAACGTGAATGAACTGAACGTACGTTAATTTGAAATGAACTGAATTGGGTTTATTCAGTCCGTTCGTGAACCTTTAATTCCCTGGTTCGTTTGTCTTTCAAACGAATATTCGTTATTAAACGTTATATAGTAAAATATGTACAAATAAAACCTCAGTAATCTAATGAATAATATTTCACTATTTGGTGTTATAAATATGTATTCAAATTATACACAAGAAGCTCAAAATTTCAGTATATAAAATGTAAGTAATTTCAATTGCAACTTCATACTTATATTATGCTCCAATGATTGGAATTTATGCAATAATATTAATTTAATTTAATAACTATGATCAGAATTAAGTATTATAAGATAGAAATTACTTATATAGAGCTGAGCTTTGTAGAGTTCAGTTTTTCACTATGTGTATTCATGCACTGAGAAAGGTGAGTTTTTTTCCAGAGTTTGAAATTGACCTTTAGAAAGTAAGCCTGGGCTTTTAGTATGGGAAAAAATCTGAACTCTACAAAGCTCAGCTCTATATAAGGATTCCCTATAAGATAATGCGTTACCCGAGGACTACGGGTTATCTGAGCTCTAGTTATGCGATTGAACGGGCCAACATTTGCTAGAAATGCATTTAATTAATTGCACTTAAAAAATACGTACATACTATGGAATTATAATTTGAATGTAAAACTACATCTTTTTAACAGAGTAAGGACTTCAAATGGGAAGGTACGCCAGAAAATAAGGAATTGTTTGAAACTGTGCTCAATAACGATGAGCACTATGATCTGATGAAACTAATGGTAAAAAATGGAGCACCTATTCTTTATTCTGAAGATTCGAACGGGAAAAGACTAGAAACAGTAGTAGAGAAATGTTTCAGGCGAAACGATTATAATTTTTACCCGGACTTAGTACAAAAAGTTATGAGTCATCCTGATATGGACGAAGATATGGAAAATGAATGGAAAAATCAACTGGGTCGTGCAGTAGAGGTAGCAGCAGAAGGAAATGATGGGAGAACTGCAAGATTATTGGAAAGTGAGGGAGCTATTGGTTATAATATATTTGTTATAGCGAGTAGAGGGGGGTGGAAGTATCTAGAGGTGTTCTATGCTGATGTGAATGAGGTAGATTCAGACGGAAACAGCATGTTACATTACGCCGCAAAAGAGGGTAAAACTTCAACCATTAAATACCTCATTGAAAGAGGAGCGTCTCCAGACTTGAGGAATTCAGATGGAGACACACCTATCAATGTAGCTGGAATATTCCAAGCAGATAATGATTTTACACTTTCCATCCTAATTGAAAACTCAAACCCAAACATAAGAAACAACAAAGGTGTGACGATAACTCAACGTTTAGCAGAGAAGGGAAAGTATCATTTTATTCAACGACTGATAGAGTTAGGATGTGATCCAGATGGAGAGGACAATGATCGACAATTTTTGTTCATTGAAGCTGCTAAGAACGGACATACATTAACTGTCAAAGAACTTGCTGTCAGAGGAGCAACTATAACATTGGAAGATAAATCTCAGAAGTCAGCTTTGGACCATGCACTAGAAAACCGGATGGATGAGACTAGTGCAATGCTAATTCGACTTGATCCCAGGAAAAATTACATCAAGTTTTTCAATGAAAAACATGAAACTGTTAACAATATTAAATGCTTAATTAATTCGAGACAAAAGGAAACAATTGTAGCCTTACTTGATAGGTCTCTTAACTGTGACACAAACTGGGAAGAGTTCAAAGAAGTTTATTTGGACCTAGAAATTTGGGAAAAAGGTAATATACTTGAACGTCTTGCAAAATGGGAAGATGAGGAATTGGCATACCATGGGACAATTAGAATGTTGGTCGATTCAAAAATGTGGAAATTCGGTTACACGATTCTTTCTATAAAAATACTTTCCTATCTTCTGTTCCTACTCGCCCTCTCTTACAGCCTTGTGCAAGCCTCTACTGTAGGCGTTCCTAGGGACACTTACACAGACGGTGGTTTCAATGTAATAAGGATACTAACGGATCTATTCGTGTTAGTTTATTTCTTCTACAACGTGGTAACCGAAAGCATAGAGGTATTCCGCATTATGCAAAATAAACACGAGTATCTGCTACCCGAGAAAGTCAAGATAATCAAAGTAGGTGATAAGTCCTATAAGAGTTTGAACGGGCAAAAGAAAGAGAAATCACCTCGCAGTCTGAAGAGTAGAACCTACGGCAGATATATTACGCGAGTAAGGAGGGACTACTTCTCTCATCTGTCTAATGTATTCGATGTGCTAAGTCTGACCTCGTTGTTGTTGTTGATCATATTTCGTGTTGCCAGAAACCCAGTGCAGTGGGTATTCGCCACTTTAACTTTCTTGCTTAACTCAGCTCGCATCTTCAAATTCATAGTCCTCATTCCTCGACTAGGTCCCTACTCCACCATCATCTACAGGATCCTAGTTAAGGATGTGCCTCTCTTCTCCAGTCTCTTCCTTATCACGCTGTTCATATTCACTGGGGGATACTTTATTGCTCTCAGAACTCCATACTCTTACCAGGGAATATCTAATGCCTCACTCGTGCAGGACACTGCACGCACACAGGGAGTTGATGATCGAGTGTATTGGGTGTTCCTTTCCGGTCTCAGGGTCTTGTTGGAAGGGAATATTTATGAAATAAATTATCTCTACAACCATCTCAACTGGCTAGCTGCCTGTATCTATCTGGCATTCCTATTCCTCACAGTGGTTGTCTTCCTGAATGTGTTCATTGCTCAGCTCTCAGACAGGTATGCAGAAGTTAAACAGAAAGCCAATCATATTTATGCTCTTCAAAAGCTGAACTTTATAGTTGAAATAGAAACCACCTCAGTTCTATCATTACGAATCAACTTCAAAAAGGAATACCCATTGAAACAGGTTAAAATCTCAAGAGATCAGATGTTAGCTTACTTCCATTTCCCCGATCCAGCTAGTTTGAATGAAACAGCTATTAATGCAGTGAAACCTACAAAATTCTATTCTCAAATACCTTATTTCCATGTCAAGAAATTTGACAACGATGCTTTAGAATCTTCTAATGAGAACTTATGTACAACATTGGAAGAAAACATTATAAAGGTTGACGAAATTCTCCTAAATACCAACTCCTCTATAAAGCAAATTAGATCTATTGAGAAAATGGTTGGAAGTTTGGAGGGTATTATAAAGAGACAGATTGGTGAAATTGAAGGTAAACTCTCATCTCCATAGTATGCATTGTATATAAATAAACACTCTTGCATTATTGATAAGAACTATATTATCATGTTTTCTGTCTTTTGAAAATATATTAGAATATGAATTAGTATTTCTCTGTATTGTATAAATGCTAGTAACATTAACATTGGATTTAAAGCTATAAATTTATTTCCCTATCAATAACATTAGTGTTTTAATTTTCAGGTTTTCTTTATACAATTGGACAAACATTATAATAAATGGAACAAACATATTTCCTTTTTGGACTGCTGTCAGGTTATTTCATTAAGAACTTTAAAGCGACTACAATTTTGCATAAAGGGACATCATAATAAGCGAATTCAACTTAATAAGTAAGCTTTTTAAATTGGGATAATATAATTTTTTTCAAATCAGCAGACGAAAAATATTTTTTAAGGCACTGTTGAGGTGATTATTATTATAAAATATATTTTTAAGGCAAGTTTTTGTGTTGAAATGGTGTCAGCCGATATATATATCCTCAAAAATTAATGTAATCTTAATTATACATGTAAAATTTAGTACAAAGTAGTACACAATGATTAGTTAATCTAAATTTAGATACTTAGTAATTTAGTACACATCTTCCATATTAATAAGCGTATCATTTTAAGAAATAGCCAGAGTTTTAGCATAGCATTCATAATTGTAAGTATGTATCTTAATCAATCGGCCTACACAGATGTAAATGATTAGTTTATATTGAAGAATGTATTCATTACAATTTTAATTAAGATATTGCCAATTATATAACGAATACTCTATAAAATTATCCGCGAGCCATTCTCAATGTCTGGTCATTATATAAACGAGCCAAACAAATTCACCCCAAACCAAGATTAATTGAACTCACTCTAATTAGTCCAATATTGGAATAATATTAAATTTTAATTACTTTTTCTATTATAATTTATTCAAATATTATAAGAATGCCTAGCATACTAAAATTAAATATTTGAATATGAAATTTAATCGTTAGTATCCATTTCGATATTATGTATAAAAGCAACATTGAATTGCATCTGGAGATTGTGATTTCCATTTGGCAACTAAAATGAGCTATTGGAATTTGTTTAAATTTTTAAAGCGGAAAACTAAATTCGTGAAACGACCCACAATTAGTAATCCAATACTAATCTGTCCTAATATTGAAAGAAACTTTGGTGATCTAGCTCCAAATAAGAAAATAATCGATGCTAAATCTGAAAAGAATTTGGCTAGCCTGGACGAAATAAAGGCAACTTTACTACAATGGAAGGAAGAAAATGATAAAATATTTACAGACTATGAAAATGAACAAATATTTTTTAGTCCTAAAAGACTAAGAAACGAACTTAGCCATAGTGTAAATTTTGACTCTGTATTATCCCTTAATATTTGGAAAAATCGTTATAGAGTTACTACAATTAATAGCGAATCAGATTCTAGCGATAATGAGGAGAAAGAAAGGCATTTTCAAGAAGTAATCCATAAGATACCAGTTCGACAAGACAGCACTAAACGCCCTGAAAGATCCAACAGTTTTAAGGCTTTAGGAAAAGTGCTAATCAAAGAAGAAGATAAAACTCAAGAAACTGTTTATTTCTGAATTCTATTTTGTGGAAAATAATAAGTATTTTATAACATTTTTAACGATTTTAACTTATTTTATAAGCTGTCATTTTTCGCTATTTTGTCATAAAGTGAGGTAGGAATACAGTAGAAAGTGCATAATCTTAAATTCAGCTAAATCCGACACTTGCTATCAATTTCCATGAAGTTGACATTTAGTAGTTCTACTACATAATCCGACAAATTAGAAGTGGGACATTTCGACCTATCCCAACGATTGTAAGAGATGCATGAATCATGATCTATTGTAGTACATTTAAGATGAAACAACTGTAACTGTCTAAGTCCATCATTTATTTCATCAGTCTATAAGTTATTAGGAAATAACACTAGAACAAATGTTCAGTGTCCTTTTTTAAATTTACATATACTTGATAGTAAGTAGTATAGTAACAACGATCTATTGGTTTTTGAAACAAAATAACGGGAGGAGACAAAATAAAGGCACTTATTTGGGAATAACTCTTTCAGTTCTTATCCGATTCACCCACAATTTTAGATGGCAAGACAACATAAAATGAGACACACGTAATCCGATTTATGGGTTTATGACGTCACGTGGGAATTTATTATTATTATTATTATTTTTTTATTATTATTGCTTTAAATTCATTACACATATTCACATATTAAATTCACTGCACATATTGAGGTTTGGTTATTACCTGCTGTCTCCACCTGCATGTATACAGTTTAGTTAGTTCTATTAGTGATTTATTAATAGCATACAGAAATGCATAAGTTTAGATATTTAGATATGAATAAGTGTTTATATAAATTCTTATTCGAACTAGATAAATCTTTTCTCTATTCTGTTTTACCTCACGGCGGGTAAGGCCGCGAAGCGGCCGTTATTTGTATTACATAGTGTCTACCACGAAAGAACAAAGGTCGCGAAGCGACCTTTGTGAGAGAGTGATCCGTCGCGAAGCGATCGAGACCGAAGGGCTCGTATTATTAAATCTCGATTGTTGTGTGTTTGTCCGGATTGTATTAAAGTGATGGGGGAATAGACACCTCATTTATAATTGAGATAGAGACTAAGTTCCAAATGTTATAATAAGTAAACAAATGTTATAATAGGTAAACAAGTATGCTAATTTCGAATTTCGCATTTACAAATCTCTAATATAATTTTTTGTTGTTGTTGTTTACACAAAATAGGTAAACAAATAAATGAAAATTCAAAATCAACCTAGAATTTAGCTTTCAACGGGTATTATAGGTAAACAAGTATGCTGAACACGAATTACGCGTTTATAAATTATAATATGAATATTTGTTGTTGTTGTTTACACAAATAGGTAAACAAATTAATGAAATTCAAAATCAACCCAGAAGTTAGCTTTCAACGGGTATTATAAGTATATAACTATGACAGATATTACTAACTAAGTAATTAATTGTTTAGTGAGGAGTAAGGCCGCATAGTGGCCGTTAACTTGAGGTGCGTAGCACCGATCTGTCGCAAAGCGACCGAGACCGAAGGGCTCGTACTGTTTAATATTTAATTCTTCTTTGATAACCAGTAGATATCGATTTTCAATCTAATTATCAAGTAAACTACTGGTGGATCGCATGTAATTAATAATCTGATTGAAATGATTACAACCAAAAGTGCTTGTAGTAATCAAACACTTAATATTTGGGGAAAATTTCTAGGATTAGCATTAACATATAAGATATGCTCACTTAATTATTCCATAATAGCGAACGCATTATACATTTTGTGTTATTGGATACACCCACATCCACTAATCATCCTCGGGAAAATATATTAAACTAATAAATTATTGCTCACACATTTGAATAACTATATAAAGGTATATAATAACCAATACAAAAATTTTCTCCTTCAAACTTCAACTATCAATTTATAACTAAAAATTAAATGGGATTAATGTCATATGTAGATTTTTTCTCGCAAAATGTTATCAAAGCACAACTATTTATAGTTCCCGTTATGTATGTAAATTATTTAATAATCTTCTTACTGTCAAGTTCTTGGGCAGTGTATTTAATTCATAAAATAACAAAAGATTATAGAAGAGAAAAAATGAAAATAAAACAACGCTATAATCAACCTGAATATATTTGGAAAAATGAAATAAAGAACTTTCGGTCCAATAGAATTAAGAATGCATTTTTGTTGGCCATTTGTTTGAGCGAATGCCTGACCACAATTTCTATTATATATATGTTGGCTGAACTTGGTATAAATTATGGAATTAAATACAAAGATGCTCAACACATATCTGTAATTCATTCCCTTAGTCCAATCATATTTATTAAGAACGGTCGGCTATACCATTACATTGAACAATTTTTAGGAGTTCGCATCTTTTACGCACTTACCATAATTTCTGTGTCTTTTGTTGCTTTATTTCTACGAATTCTCACACAATACATGGTATCTCAATACAGTTTTTATCAACACCATTGGAGTTTAAGATTTGAATTATTTATGTCACTTTATACTCACCTCTTTTTATTCATTATGGGAATAATTTCGCAATTAATTACTCTTTATTGTATTTGTATACTCTTAATCATCTTGCGTGAAATCGTCCTCTTAGTCATATCCAGTACAAACCTTTGTACTCTGCTTAAACAACGACGTAATGATGCTATCCACCACGAAAATCATGCTAATGGTGTAATACTCTATTATAAACTGGTATATCGTGAATATAAGTATTCTTCCATAATCTTCTTGTTCGCATTTATTGTTCAATTTTTAGGCATCTCTCTTTTTTGTATAAACCTAACATTAGCGGAATTGTTTAACGATAATTATGTCTTTTATAAGTTTTATTATATGAATGGTTTTGAGGAAGACGACTACGTTGCAGCAAATCTGGCATTACTTTTTTACAACAAAGTTTCCAATAATTTACTTGTCGTGATCCAAACCTTCCTAATTACAACTGGTACAAGCATGCAAATTATTATTTACTTAATGGTAACACTCAGACGAATCATTAGGAACCTAAGAAGTAAGATTACAAACAATAGAATTAATTTGTATCATTCAAATATACAAAGATTAATAGAAGAAAATAATGCTGCTTACCTGAGGAATAGATAAACATAAACTTATAAAAATTAACTTCAAAGTGTTTTGATTCAAACCACGTTATTATGTTTGTATATTTATATTGAGATTATTATTATGAATATAAGTACGTATATATATGTATTTGATGTAATAAATTTTAATAAATTATGTATGAAAATTATGTAAGTACGTAGTTCAATATCCATAACACTATTCAATTGATAATAATTTACAAGTCAGTATATGCTTACCCGATTGCACAACAAGATTCTCCATTAAACAATGTCGTTCAAACATCATATACGTACTCTATTGAAAGGAATATTAATAACTCATTTGATTACATAGAACAGGAAAAGACTAATACTTTTTGATGCACGTTAATAATATATTAATGCTTTAAATGAAGTCATTACTAATAATCATTATACATACGTAAGATATTCTTCTGACTAGACACAAATCTTTATTATAAATACAACAAAATGAGTTGAATATACTATTATGTATCTATTAACAATAATGAAGACTTGGAATTTATTCAGATTTCTTAAAAGGCGAAATAATTTCGCGAAAAGACCGATAATCAGTAGGCCAATTATCATCAGTAAAAATTTAATCAAAGATTGTGGTGAGCTAAATACAAAGAAGAATAGTATTTATGCTAAATCAGAGAAGAATTTGGCAGGTCTGGAAGAGATAAAGGCAACTTTACTTCAATGGAAGGAAGAAGATAATAAAATATTTACAGATTACAAAACTGAAAATCCTTTATTCAGCCAGTATAATTACAGAAGCAAATTTTCTCCAGGATTAATTCCTACATTGGACTTTTGGAATAATGAATATAATAATATATTAGATTCTGACACAAGTAGAGTTAATAGTGAGAATCTTTCAAGATCACCTAGTATTCGGGTAAAAAGAAAAGTCAGTGTTAGGCATCTTGAAAGATCCAACAGTTTTAGAGCTTTGGGTAAAGTGCTTATAAGGAAAGATACTAGAGAAGAAAATACGGAATTTCTTTAAATTAATAAAATTTATTTTTCAATTGTATAGTAACGTCTGTAATGATATTAATTTTTATAAAAATATCACGGCCAACACATCTAATGTAATTTTTTGGCAGGGGTTATTTTAAGCTCCGATGATCGGATAAATGTGAAGTTACAAATGATTATGTTTAGTAATAAATTGCAAAATGTGAAGTATATAAAAATGTGTTCGAACATATCTGACACAACTATAGATACCATCACTAAAGATAGGATCATTAAGAAATCATTTTAGATTCCTCAAGTATGTAGCTAAACATGTTGATATTTATACAATAAATTATACATCATTAACGCGATCCCTACAAAGTTAGATAAAAGACCTGGCTAGTAAAAGGAAGAATTGTAGGACGTGATCGCTCGGTGACGTAATATACCCGTACATTTTCGGAGATGTGAAGTTATAAAATATCCTTAAAATTATCCCTGCTTTAGGGGCTGGAAGGTCGCTTTTTACATGACAAAGTCATTCACCCTTGCCAAGTCGATTGTGCTGCCCTAAATTTAATTGTCTACCAATAAATTATTCCACTGAAAAATAGTAAACTGCAAAAGGACAGTGATTATTCTGCATACAAATTGAATGATATAATGAAACTATAACAAACACAATATATGGGCAAGAAAATTCGTAATTTTTTTTTTTAGTGATATGCTGTATTACTAATTTAATTTTGGAAAGACGTCACAATTATTAATAGATAAATTTATTTTTGCTGATTTGTACGTTGCAAAGTTTTAAATTATACAATTGGATAAGATAGTCATAATAATTTTGCGTAGGATGATATCTAGAATGACTCAATAGTTAGTTGCTAACGTTGCCTTATTTGGCTACTGAATCAAAATAAAACGTCTTCTAAATGACTGACTTTCGATACGTAAATAAGAATTGTAGTTAATTATGTCTCAATTTATTATTAAGTTATCACTTACAGTTACGAACATTAGTGGACCGTCAAAATTTGATCTTCCTATTCGAAATTTGTATTCATTGAATACGATTTCAAGGGGACCACCAGTGTAGGAATTTGACATAAATTAACCATGTTAAATAAGGTCTAACATATTGCATAAATATTGACAAACATTCTGAAAATTGACAAATAATTTGAAGTACCTTATTATAGGAAATTAACGCGCCATGAAACTAACGCGAATTGCTCCAATTCGCTTTAATTTCATGGATCGTTAATTTCCGTTGCATTAATTTCATGGCGCGTTAATTACCTATATAATATGGTCATTAGACTAGGACATTATATACCCAGGAGTATAATTAGACTAGGACAGAATATACCCAGGAGTATAATTAGACTAGGACATTATATACCCAGGAGTATAATTAGACTAGGACATTATATACCCAGGAGTATAATTAGACTAGGACATTATATACCCAGGAGTATAATTAGACTAGGACATTATATACCCAGGAGTATAATTAGACTAGGACATTATATACCCAGGAGGATAATTAGACTAGGACATTATACTCAGGAGTATAATAGACTAGGACATTATATACTCGGGGGTAGACCTTATTATAGGAAATTAATGCGCCATGACATTAACGCGAATTGCTCCAATTCGCGTTAATTTCATGCCGCGTTAATTTCCTATAATAAGGTAATCTAACTATATACCCATTAGTCATTAGTGCTATTCTTGTACCACAGATGCAAATGCATTTGTTTAATTAATGTGTAAATTAGTTACATTGCAGAATTGGATTGATATATAATATAGTTGTGGTTGTATTAAAAGTTATTCACAAAGTTAAATTCATTAGTCAACAATAGGAACAATAAAGCTATTATATACAGCACTGACGATGATTACGAATGTTAATTAATAGAAGTAACCCAAATTAGTAGTGGTTGATAACTTGATATAAGTTAGTTAATCAAATTCAAGTTCAACTGAGATAATTGAGTATTAATTAATTAATTAATTAAATTGTTCTTAATTGCACAAATGATGTTTATAATAAACAAATAATAGGGCTTACTTAAAAACGACAACACTTGTAGATACAAATCCGACTTTGCAGAGGTGAATTTTTGAAATAAAATCGCCTTTTCAGTGACTGAAAATAACATTACAAAAAGGTGTCACGGTTAAACGAGGTTCTACTATAATATATATTACTTCATATCATCAATGCTATTAGTTGAAATTGCATACTTGGACCGAAATACAGACAACCCACTAATATAATTAGTTAATTACTATAATTAATTATTCAGAAACTTACAGGACAAAACAATCGAGAAAGCAGTCAACCAACCTATGTACTTTTTCTTACAATTTGCAATTAATTTGTCTACTGCAGCACACAACTTGAAAGAACAATTGGGGTATATCGGTAAAAACTTCCGATCCTAAATAATTTGATTCAATTTGTAATTCTGTTAACAAAAGGTTCTCAACTGCATACCATTGTTAGACCGAATGAGGTGATTAAGGTCATAGCGAATACTAAATTAGTTACTATTTGAGAATTACAATTCATTATATTTGGATTGATTGTAAGCTATCGTGATGGCTAGTGTAAAGGAAAAATAATTGTATAGTATGTATACGTATCTTCAACATTGGTAATCTTATATATTAGCATAATTAAAAATACAAAATTTCGTCTTTGCAATGCTGTCATCACAATATTCATCTATTTAGCAACATTGTTTCTTCGCATTTTAACGCAGCCAGTACAGTTATTAAAAGCCTCGCTTTAATCTTAAGTTTAAGATTTTTCTCTTAATCTGTACACTTATTCCTCTATATCAATGGAAATAAACCTCAATTAGTTCAATACTACTCTATTTGTATAACTCAACATAAGTCGTGAATGCAATTAACCCTTAAGGCTCGTAAATTGTCTGCTACTGAAGCAACGTTATAACGACGCTGTCCTTCATGAAAATCGATCAAATAACATTATACTCTACAAATTGGCATATCGTGAATACAAATTGTATTGAAGAGCATCCCTATCTGTACTTTTTATAAAATATAGGTTACTGTCTATATAATATTCATCCAATTTTATGCGTTTATTTCATGAAAGTATCACCGGTCATTACACTCAATATGACCATGAGTAATCATTTTCTGGATATCCTATGATAAACTGTCTTCAAACACTAGGAATTGTCAACTATTTGAATGTTACTGAATGGTTTCTGCTTATTCACTCACAGCATTATACATATTAACACAAATGTATGTATAAATATTTTGCGTGTTTGTAAATCTTTCACCTAAAATATAACATTCATTTTAAGAAAAACAAAAGCCTAATTCAGGTTAAAATTAATTAATTAAATAATTAATTAATTACTTGGATGACAATTCGGGGAAAACTGTGTTTTTAGAGAATACATACATAGAGTTATGCTCTAGCGAAGCACGGTTTTTTCTAAAATATTAAAAGATCCAGGATTACTTGCTAAAGGTCAATTTTAGTGTCTAATAAATCATCTTTCTCACTAAACTGTGAAGAAGTAAATCAGCTAAAATCAGAATAGTATAGCATATATATGATTCCATTGAAATTAGTTGCTGATACATACCTATGCATTTTGTTATTAGAAGTAATATAAAAGTTACATTGAATTGTTTTAACGCATCAGTGGGATATCATTTAAGTGAATTATGGATTCCTATTTTATCCAGATATAATTATAATGTTCAAACAATGGGAATTAAATTATTATATATAAAAGCGATAAGGAATTTGATCATAAATATTATAATATGTATACCTTACAAACTAGGATAGATAATTGGAATTTGTTCAGATTTTTCAAGGGCAGAAATAATCTTCCAAAAATGCCAAAAATTAGTTATTCAAAAAGAACCCCTATAAACGAAAAAGGCTATGGGGAAATGGTCACAAAGAAGAGAATAATCGATGCTAAATCAGAGAAGAATTTGGCAGGTCTGGAAGTAATAAAAACAACTTTGAAACAATGGAAGGAAGAAAATGACAAAATATTTACAGACTACAAAATAGGGAAAATGGTATTAAATGAAAGAATTGTCAACAATGAACTTTCTCAAAGTGTATTCGTTGAGTCAGCATTTAGTGTAAATGTCTGGAAAAATAATATTCAACTTTCAGAAGATATTAATGAATCTGATTCTGAGAGAAATGAGAATATAATGGATCTAAAAAGTGATTTAACTCATATTCCTCAAATCCGACAGGCTAGTGTAAGACGGCTTGAAAGGACCAACAGTTTTAGAGCTTTGGGTAAGGTGCTTATTAAAAAAGATGAAAATACGGAGAAAAGTGACTTTTTTTGAATCGATAAATGTAAACTAATTTGTTACTATTCTTGTAATAAATTTATAATTGTGATAAAAATACGTTAAATTTGTTTATTGATTCTGCTGTTTCAAATTGTGTTGGAACTAATAATTTATTCTAGTTAAATAAAATGGGAGAATACTACTATCACGAGCAATTTATAATATTCACGATTCCCATTTGATTTATTACAGTAAATACATTAATCAATGATCTATTGTGCACTACATATGCACATATCTCACGGGCCCTTCTGGATCACGGACATTAAGGCGTATTTTATATACAATTTTCCTTAATACAATATTACAATTTCTGGTAATTTTCAGAAATTGTGGATTTCTCTCTACTGCACCAATCCAATTACGTATCATGGAATTGATTCTTCAATTATACTTGTTCTTTCACAATTAAACAACGTAATTATTTTCTTAATCATATCACTCAAAACGGTACAAACAGCAAACAGGATCACAAATATAGCAACAACATTTTAAATAACCAAACTACTTCTAAGACATGATGGTTATGTGCAAAACAGGTCCTTAAATCGCAAGGGCTTTTAAGACACTGTTATGGTGCATTCAAAAAAAGTTCCTTAGGAAAAAGCACCAGCTTTGAATAGGCGAAATTGTCCTAAGATCATAAAAGTGTCTTAAAAGTCCCTTCGATAAAGGGTACAGTTTTAGTAATAGTGCATGTAAATAATACTTAGACCCAATACACAAATTGTTGCATACTACTCGATAATTGAAATCATTTAGAGTTCAAAAGTTTCTTGAATAGGCTAATTGATTGTCTTTAATCAAGGATTGAATTGAAGAATGGGAAGCAGAAAAATTTCTGGTTTGCCGAATTCTATTACCAAGGATTCGCAATAGACGTCGCAATGAAACAATTAAATAGAGGATTATCTGGAAGCTAGTACCCATAGTTAGTAGAACTAGTTCAAACGAATTGACCATCATATCATACATATCTACAATAGGATTATTAATATAAGAAAGATCAACTAGTACGATTGACATAATTATTGGTTGAATACAATATAGAGATAAACCCATGATTTGAAGCAGAAATGCAAATAAGAAAATTCTCGAAGAATACTTGTATTCGCGATAAGCCAATCTATAATAGAGTATTACATTGTTAGGTTGATTCTCATGAAGGGTAGCATCATTAAGACGTTGTTTCAGTGACAAACATAATTGCTTATTAACAATGAATAGAAGAATGAACTCACGAAATATGACGAGAATTATGCAGATGTAAAATATAGAGATCAGTTCAGGAATTATTCCCATAATAAACAGAGGGAGAAGAATATAGAGAGATACGATAATATCTGTTTTCAAATTTAGCTGTGGTTTGTAATAACTGTATTGATACACCATGTACTGAGTTAGAATCCTTACAAATAATGCAATGCAGTAAACAGACATTGTAGTAATTGCGTTAGAAATACGGAATACTCTATTAAATTCCAAATTAATATAAATGTGAAATCCACCTGTAAATTCGTATTTATCTTTAAAAGTCTTAATTACAGATTGTACTAAATGAGTAGAGCTTAATTCCAAAGGTATAAAATATGCGATACTACAAATTACAGAGAATGTTGCTCCAAATTCACTCAAGCAGATTACCAACAGAATTGTATTCTTAATTCGATTGGATTTAAAATTATTCATTGAGTTTTCCCAAACATTTTTATCCATACTCATTCTTAGCTTCGATTTCAATTTCTCTTTTCGATGGTCTTTCATCAACTTTCGAACTAAATATATGCCCCATGAAGTAGATACCATTAATGTTAAGAAAAAATTTACATAGAGTATTGGGGCAAATATCTTGTTAATGACAGAATTAACATTATAGAAGTATTCTGCCGTAATTTGTATTTCAGAAAAAGTAACGTTTTCTATCGTGTGATTCATAATTAGTAATAAACTTTATTAGTTATAACTTTCTCCATACATTTATGTGTTATCTATCTTGAGATAGGTATATAATACGTTATCTTATCAACTCACAAGGTTGTAGTATGGTCTATGTATGGTCTTAACAATGAATAAATCATTAAATTAGCAGACCACTAATCAGACTTTGCATAATCGTAACTAATACAGAACCAAACATGATAATATCATTAATAAATTTCCTGTTAACAAATTGGGCAGCAATAGTTCATTTTTAGTAAACTGAACTTTGCGATTGGACATACGTATTTACATTATTTTACAATAAATACATTACTAACCCAGGATTGTAATATCATTGGTTATCTTTGTATTGAATGAATAATTATGGTAATTTGTTAACATTGGGCCCAGCATGTTTCTTACGACTCAAAGGGATACAGTCAACTCTCGTTAGACGAATTGCTTGAGACCTGTAAATTCCTTTGTTATTTTGTAATATTTACAGCTAAATTATAATTAATTAGATAAAGGAGAACTTACCTCTATAAATTGGGAACCACTATAAGCGGGGAAATTTGGTCCATAATCGTCAATTTCCATACAAATGAACCTCTATTAGCGGGGAAGTGGGAAATGGGGGACCTTAATTTTAAAGTATTTATTCCCATACAAAATGAATTCTTTTAAAGGGGGAAATCTGAAAAATCCCAACGAAATACTAATAAAATTTATTATTAGAATGGATTTCTAATAAATCCACTATAAAGTTCTACAAAACAAACATCTTCGATGGCTCTACTTTAATGCTTGTAGAAGAAATAATCAACGGTTGATTAGCATTTAACTAAATTGTCAAAATATACAAATGCTAACTAGAACTAACATGTAAATGCATATACAGTAGATGTCGGAAATAAGCACACCGGTTATAAGAACACTATGCTGCAAAACGGTTGCCATATACCCTATATAATTTATGCGGTTATAAGCACAAGTGCAGTTTCCGACGATGTGCTTATAACCGGCATCCACTGTATTGTATAATATGACCATAGGTAGTGTTATAATTGAAAATTATAACCGGATAATGGGGGGCAATTCAACTTTTTCCCGTCATGCTTCTCCACTTATAGAAGTTGCACAGCTTGTACTGTACAAACTTCTTTGGTTAATTGGGTCAGATTTCGATTATTTGTTTAATCTTGTCAAAATTTGGGTTGTTTACCCCCAATATAAACTTTAAACATCCAAAATTTAAATCAATAGAGTCAATGTTTGGTCAATTGTATCAAATCGTGTGCAAAAGATCTATATCACTCCTGTATTTATATTATACATGTATCCATCATATTCTAGTTGTATAGATATATAATAAATAGTTATACCATCAAAATAATTAAATTTGGGTTAATTGGGTTTCCGATTAATTAATGGGATCAAACTACTCCTTGGGACAAAGTGACCCGATTAAGCGGAGTTGACAGACTGTATTTCACTACATGAAATATAGTGTTCACCATCATTAAACTCAAACAACCTTAATTAAACAAATAACAAATACGGTTATACAAACATTACAATAGCATACGTACCTAAACGTCTGTAGGTGGAGGCATTTTCGTAGGGAAGAAAAATGAAAATGAAAATAATATTTTTTCAAGACCCCATTTGGCGGCTTACTACACTCACCCTTTCACAAACCTGGATCATCGCCTGGACGGCTATCATAAATGCATAAATCAACTTCAATTAAATAATTAATGTAAATGGTAATGGTAGTTAAAATTATTTACATACCTAATAGTGCATCCATATATTATGGTTTACTATGTAATAATGCGTGTTTGAATATAATACGATGGTTAATGGAAGTTAAAATTATTTACATACCTAATAGTGTATCCATATATTATTATGGTTTACTATGTAATAATGCGTATTTGAATAGAATAATACGAAGGATAAATATACTATAGAATCCAAATGTCTCGAACTTCTTTGTCTTCTAACCTATAAACTTGAATCCAGCAATAATCAAGACAATAAATAAGAGGATGACTAGAAATAAATGATTCAATGACATATAAGAAGGTTTAGGGGTCAAATTTCTTGTTTTGCTAGGATATAATGTATTCTTCCAAGCGTTGAACACTGCATCCCTAGAACCAGGCCAAGTATGCGGTCCATTCAAACGATATTGAGGCGGTGTAATAGGCCCGAATACAAGCTTAGAGAACAATTTCGGGTCAGTCAATAAAATGGATAAAAATTTAGGTTTCGCGCCGAACATATCTGCTATCTCATCACAGAAACCCGCATATTCTACTTGGATAGTATGCCGCCTAGATTTATTGTATCGAAGAGCCATTGCGTTCTGTTTCTTATCAATGTCATCATTCATTAACTTAGAGGAAGGTAGTGTTAATTGCTTTTTGAAAATCATCATTGCCCATCTTACTTCTAGCTCTGCGATAGGGTTAATAGCGCCTATCGGTTGAATGCATCCTATAACTGCTAAAGTTCCCTTGGGTAAATGGGGAGGAAATACGTATTTGTATAAATCAACTTGATTGTCTGATACATTGACTATGCCAGGTGCTAGAAATGGAAATCCAATACTGAATCCAGTACAGTAAGCAATCACATCTGTCTCTACAGAAGTTCCATTCATGAACTCAACAGCTGTTTCGGAAATACATTTTATATTCGGTTTCACTTGAATAGAACCAACAGCTATTCGCCCAATTAAATCTTCATTAACAGTAGGATGGGAAGATAGCACATCGTAGTTTGGTGTTAAGCCATACACATCTAGATCAACACGATTATAAACGATGTAGCGAGTTAACATTTTCAAAAAGAATTTAGGTACGAATTTTTGAATGAACCGAGTAATAGCCATATCAGAAGGTAGAGATCCGTTATACAATCGAGGAAATATCCATGTCCCTCTTCTAGTCGCGAGATAAACCTGTTTACAGACTCGACTCAGATCTACAGCCAAATCACAGCCTGAATTCCCTACTCCCACAACAACCACATTTTTACCCACATAATTATCATTCTTGAAAAATTCTCTGCTATGTATAGATTGTCCGGTAAAGAGGTGTTGACCTGGGAAATGTGGGATGTGTGGACTACTATGATGCCCGTTACAGAGGAGGACGAAATTGAATGTTTCAATATAGGTATTGTTTTGTCTCAAATCAGTAATGGTCAGTTTCCAATTACCAGTTTCTTCGAAATCGTCGCTTTTTTCCACCAAATCAATACGCGTCTCAAATGCTATGTAATCCCTCAATCCAAAATTATTGCAATAAAGGTGGAAATATTCCAATACTTTATGTTGTGGGCAGTATGATGGAAATTCCTTTGGCATTGGAAAATCACTGAAACACATCATTTCCTTACTCGTGTTGATTATTGTAGAGTAAAAGACACTGCTGCTGTAATTCTGTTTGTTGATATTCCATAGTCCACCGATGTCGTTATCAATCTCGAAACATTTCGGGCTGAGACCATGAACCAAAGCTTCTTTGATCGCCACTAGACCGCAAGCTCCAGCGCCTAATATTGCCACGCTCATTCCAAAGTCACACTGGTATTTGGTAATAAAATTGTTGAAATAAAATCAGTAAAATCAGTAAAATGTTTTATTTTGATAGTCGAATCTTAGTTTTGTGGGTATTTTAAAATGCACATCCCAAAATTGTATTTTTTAAATACCTAGTCATAATTTGGAAAGTTGTTTTGCTTAGGATTTTCTATGATACCATGGTACATGTGTAGCATAACTAAATTGTATACATTTAATTATTTAGTTTATTATTCGATAAAACAACAATTGAGTAATCAAGTTCACTTTTTTACAAAATTGGGAAACAAAAGGAAAAGTTTCGAAGTCATTTCTTAATTAATTAAAGTCGATCAATTTAATTGTGCAATATGCTTACAATAAATATTAATAATTGAATGAGCCTAGTTACTATACTTGGTTAATTTATTCAGATCAAGTTTCAAGCTATTTAAATTTATATAACTGGTGCAACTACACTAAGCCACCAAAAGTATTTGAACAACAGGAATCTTATTCCAGACACAATATACTCATGTAGTGTATTAAGGGTTGCTTAAACTAACTGAAATTACTTTAAATATCTTTTATATCTATAAATATAATAACATTGAGATCTTAAGTGATTTTCATCCAATAACCATGAAGTGGCATAAATGTCCATCCCACGTGCCACTTGTGGCACAAAAGGAAATGTGGCTGTATCTCAGTATAAAATATTCGTAATCATTAGAAATTATGTATCTAGAGTAATCGACCATGTAGTGTTCAATTCTGAAACTAGAATTCTTAAATTATAATTGCTTCAAAATGTTCAGAAGTTATACTATATTTAATTAGCTAATTAAATAGTTGATGAGTTTAACACCTCCATAAATATGCAAATTCAAAAATAATGTTATTTTATTTTTGTTAATATATCGTTTCATGTCCACATCCATGTTGAAGCATCTACAAATGTTATTATGCTGCTAGAAGCTTGAATGTATGAATATAAATTAGTGTTGTTCAAATACTTATGGCCGGCTATATCAAACGAGATAAACTGTAGTCGCCATCAAATCAGGCCTGTAGCCAGAAAGTGATAATAAGGGGGTATGATAATTTCAGGGGGGGGGGGGGGGGGGGGGCTGAGTCTCATTTATTATGAAAACTATGGTAATATTTTGGCTACTCTAAGAGCCAATCGTAATCTATACGGAATGCACATGTTGTATTGGATCATGAGTGAATTTGAGGTTTAATTACATTAAATAAATCTAACCAATGATATCATATCACATAGTAATTATTATTTGGAATACTATTCCTTAGGAAATTTATCTTTATAAACGTCCTGGCAAGATACTTAATGTCTAATTATTAAAATATTTATTTTAATACGTTACTTTACTTATTTGCTGAGTTCACACAACAAGCAAATATTTAATCAATTCCAAATCAATTATTTATTTGGATTCATTGAATGATATATCACAGTAAATTCAGTAATATACATGTGAACTAAAGTAAACATATCGGCCCGATTTGCGCCATCAATAATCACGAACCGATCGGACCGGATCGGGTGATACAATTAGCTCCGGTGTAAAGCGCGCTTTATGGATCCCAGCGTTTAGGGTCCTAACGTTCAAACCCCCTGCAATTAACACATTTACAGTGGTTTTCTCGTAATATCAAGTCGCATTTTGCACGAAATTTGCTTTCTATTAGAGAACATAAATAAATTCAAATGCTCGCTTGGGAGTGAAAATAAATAGAGAAATAATGCTATTAGAGCAATTGCTATTAGGCGAACACCACTGTGTCCTCCAATGTAATGAAAGGAAAATATGCTCAATATTATGACTCCCCAAAGAAAATTAGCACACAAACAACAAAAATTTTTGTTCTTATATTACACATCAAATATTTTATAGTATATTATGCATTACTTTCAATAAAAATAATTATAATAAGAAAATTAATGATTATTTAATAACTCTTCTAAGTCCTTATTTGCAGTAGTATACTGTATTTTCTTTGTGCCATAAATAAACTTATGAATATGTTTACTCCAAATACCGATTGTGACGAACACGAATGGCGACAGGCTCAAAGACAGTGATAGAAAGCAAATAACTTTTCCAATCAATTCCGTATATTGCATTACTTTAAAAAATGTTTCAATAGCTTCTTCAGTTTGGATAACATAATTTAACGAACTGAACAAATTAAACGGGAAATAACAGTCTCCAAAGAATACTATACCGGTGAAAACCGCAGTAAAATCAATTAAGACTTCTGATTATATTATTAACAGATATCCCCATGTTAATATATTAATAGTGTGCTTGCAATATCTGTATTGTTTCATCTCTTCCTTGTTGGAACCGTGTTGTGTGAGACGCTCCAAAGCTCTCTGGAGCAAGGCACATTTGAATCGTTTGGAAGTGCGAACAAATATACAGAGATATGTGAGTACAATTATGTAGAACATTACAGTATTAATAACTGTAGTATATTGTATAAACCCAGTTAGGATAATGACTGTACTTAACAAGGTGGTTATAATTAAGAAGAGCCGAGAATTCAATGTGTTGTACGGTTGTTTGATTTTCTTGAAACGAATAATTAGATAATTCATCAAACAAGCACTGAAGGCAAGCACAAATAACTCAGCAGATCTCGCTATGGAGTTAAGTCCATTTAATAAAGGAATTTCCGCAAATATAATATTACTTTGATTCAGTGCAGGCTTGTGATAACTTGTACAATCAGTGAATGGTAATGCGAGTGTATTATTACTTACTTTATGGTAGGTAAGGTAATGGTGTATGGTATCTGATGTAAATAGTACGATACTCCCAATGATCTCTGAAAAAGTGATCAAAAGTAATAGAGTATTTTTCCATATTTCAGTTTCATAATGATAATAGAATTGTTTATTTAAATAACCTGAATCACCTGAGAGACATCTCGCTACTCCTCTCTTGTATTTTCTGCAGCAATGGATTCTCCTGATGAAAATAAACCCCCAGTATCCACTGAATATTAGGAAAATCAATAAAAACACTGAGTTTAGGATGATTGCTATTACTATCATTTTAAATTATTTATATATAATATTTATTAAGTATTTTATACTAAAATATGAATCCTTACTCTAATACAACTAGCATTACATATTGCATATAAGATTACATATAGTACATATATAGTATATGGATGTTTTGGGATAATTTAACATTTTATGTACATTTTATGTTACCCCAAGGGTAAATTCAAATTTTATTTCGCCCTAGTATAAAAATACAATGGAACTTTCCACTGGAGAAAATATAAATCTCCCTTATGATAAATGATTAAACTCTTATTCTTTACAGTTAGAGCAGCGATTCTCCACCTTTTTCATCCGTGGACAGCCTATAGCAAAAAATAGATATTCTGTGGACCCATCATTGACCGTAATACAAATTCTGAGATCTTGTGGACCCCAGGTTGGGAACCACAGCCACTGAGTTAGAGAGTGTTCCAATGAGCTTTTATCTGACCTATTTGACTAAGTTATAATTCGGATTCGGTAAATCCAAATTCCCTAATTAAATTTCGAAATCTGAAAAATCTTAAAGTGGAGAACAAATAAACCGAAAACAATAGGGTTTTCTATTTGAAAATATATTTTT
Source organism: Hexactinellida sp. DTS-2022 (assembly GCA_028753945.1). Lineage (NCBI taxonomy): Eukaryota > Metazoa > Porifera > Hexactinellida > Hexactinellida sp. DTS-2022. The sequence goes on along the minus strand of JAPNXP010000011.1, from coordinate 416,030 downwards.
CTAGATGCCGAAATTCGGGAGATGCTCCCTTAACCATAATAAGGCTTTCATCCAAGGAATTTTTTGCGCGCCTAGATTTACCTAGTTTGAGCTCGCTCACACTCAAATTACTCAATTTAGATCTCACGATTTTCGCGCGCCTAGTAAAGTTTCATTATAAATTGATGCGCTTGGATGTCGTACTAAAAATTGAGTACGTAATTCTATAATAATAGGCACTTGTGAGAAAGTACAAACTAAATATAGGCGCGCAAAAATATTCTGGTAACAAGAGTCGTCGACTAAAGTTAAATTATTTCACCACCCTGGCCTTGTTTATAAAGGGATACGCCATCGACCTAAGAAAAAGTGTATAATTTGATAACTTTTATAAGAGCTAGACATCGGAAACTCTATACCCTCAATAGACAAACCTAAGTTATTTGATCCACTGGGGTACAATAGGCAGTTAATAATGTCCCTGTGTTGTCATTATATAATTGCCAGACATCACACAACTACTAATACAGTAAGGTAGCCCCACGTTCACTGGAAGGATAATGCCAAGTAGGGTAGCCAAGTTCTATGAGGGGCTCTGTAAGTTGATGTTGCTGTTTGGCCAAAAGTATTTGAACAATAATTTGTAATCATATATTCAAGCTTCTAGCATAATACAGTGTAACCTTGCTAACCGGGGCCTCGATAACCGGGGAGCGGGGAATTCTTTGTTTGATTTCGTCGTTTAATATACAAATGACTCTCTCTAACCGGAGAATTGCCCTAAGCGGGGAATGGGGAATGTGATCTGGTTACGACTTCGTATATTACTTTAAATCCTAACCTCGCTAAACGGGGAATTTATAGCATAAGTCGAGATGAATAGTATTATTACAGTGTCTTACTAATTGTACTTTACTAAATACAAACAATGCATTCTACTAGTTTCCCTAAATCTGAAAGTTTCTAGAACACAAATAAGCTAGACGGCTAATTAGAATTTCCGAAAAAGTCTGTGATGCTTGCCTGCTTAAGTGTGCTAAAATATAAGTTTCAATAGAAAGTCAAGACCATAGGAAATCAATAAATAGAGACAGCCATTAACCGGGGACTGGGGAATAACTTCAAAATCTGTAGTCCCAAATTCCCCGGTTAGCGAGGTTACACTGTATAGCAATTGTAGAAGCTTCACATAAAATGACATGTTGACTAAAATTATACTTGGACGACGGATTATATTTGAATTTAGATTTTAGGTAGGTATCCACTCGATAAAGAATAAGGAGAATTAAGTTGTAGGCTATCAAGCGAGTAACTTAAATAAATAATGACTTTTCTTGAAAGAAATAGAAATTTCATGTAGAATTAGGTAATAAGAAGAATACTAAAATAATTTAGTTTTATTATAAGGGCATCGGATAGACACCCAGGCATAGAGCCAACTTACCTGTTTAGTTTTTATTGAAGAGTTTGTGTAAAGTTTAAGTAAAGCAAAATGAATTTAAAGCTATTCTTACTTATAACTACTAAGAAACTACATATTGTGGTTCTATTTCAATTAATGGTATTCAGATATTAGGTAATTGGGATTCTTTGTTATCGAATTAGATTAAATATGTTATGAATTGGAAGCCATCTTCTCTAACTCAAAGAATAGTTCAATTACTGCTTTAATCTCCTCTTAAACTAGATACTGTATTACTGTATACGTATTTATACAGTAAAACCTCCAAGAAATGAAGAACTCCAAAATATGAACACTTTTTCTCGGTCCCAAATTTCCCCATTGATTTAGACACACGTTATGATAAATTATGAAAAGTGAACGTATGGCTGGTCACCAGGGTGTTCACTTTCTAAAGGTTTAATTGTACATACACATATACATACGTAGTAGGGTTTGTCTAATAGTAGAATGCAATATTTGCAAAAATACGGCATACTACGTATAGGAAATTTGATGTAATATTAAGTATATGGCTAATTTTAATCATTAAATCTAAATCATATAGACATATAATTATATACAAAGCACAGCACATAATATCAAGTATTGACTCTCCAAACCTAAAAAAATCTAAATATACCATAAAGCAAAAAATATTATACAAACATATCACACAATTAATAATATAATTAGTTCTTTTTGCTCTGTAAAAGCATTTTTATTTCATGAATACTTTCTTTAAGCTCGTTAATATTTTTAATGTTATCCTCTTTCAGGTCTCTCATTTCATTCAAGCTCTCTCCAAACTCAATTAGTCTAGTGTTAACCTCTCGAGACAACTCACTGACTTTGCTACGCAGATTGTCATGTGATTTTGAATTCTTTTCGAATTCTTGTTCAATCAATGTACCTTTCCTACTGAAGTCTTTATTCATGTCAAGAATAGCTTGGTCTACTACAGGTCTAGCTGGTTCTATTAATAATACATTAATTAATAATTTGATCTCAATTATACCATTTTCGAGCAATTTGAACCATACTACTTCGTTTTCACATATTGCACTAGAATTTACCGGCCTCACTTATATAAAAAAAACAATAAATATCGGAATTTGTGTGTGATTAAGTGCAAGGAGTATAAATAATGGAATTAATGAAATTGTCATCAATTTATAATGACAATTTATTTAGCAACCATTTTTATAGAATGACGGTATTTTGACAAATCGAAATTTTTTGTAATTATTTTGGTTTGTTGGGAAAATCCAATTTGTTATGTCAAATTAATTTCCCAAATTTACTTATTAAAATCCAATCTTCTGAAAATTAGAATAATAAACTCACCTCCATCTAGTTCGTACCAGACACTCAGTGGCATCTCAACTCGCGTAATACTGGAAGACTTCTTAATACGTTTCCAGAAGAGAATAAAGTTCTTTAATTCCAGATCAATTAATTGCTCGAACTTATAATCGTTACTATTCGTACTCACAACTTTTCTGTATGTGTAGATGAACTGAGCGATTAGAATATTCAACATTAACACAATCAAAATGAATGCGAAAGAAAGGTAGATCATTGTGAAGAATAAATTATCTTTTAAAATATCCTCTTCATGTATCCCTAGCCCACCGTCAAGCAATAGAATTAATCCAGTGAGCAAAGGTCGTCTCAGATCGTAAATAGCAGTGAGAGATGGGTTGAACCAAAAGAGAGCTGTTTGTGAATTGTTGCACACAGGATATGGACCGTTCACAGTCAAATTTTGGGCTAATTGAACTGACTGTTGTCTCGCAGCAAGATGAATACCACCAAAGAAAGCGAATAGTATTATAAGTACAATAAGCAAAAAATATGGTACTTCTGTAGTGAATACCTTTAAGATGTTGTTAACATATGAGCCGAGTTTAGGGCAGATTCGAGTGTATTTTAAAAGAGACAAACTGAAGAATATGAATGTTATTCCAGCAATTGTCCATTGGGCAGGAGAACCAAAACAACGTAGAAAAACAAAAATTACAAAGGATTTTACTGCAATAGCTTCAATTAAGTTAAACTGTCCTTTGTAATATTCATATATTGCAGTGAATAAGTATTTCAATTGAATATCTAACGAACAAATTCCATTTCGTATTGCAGCACATACTTTTGAGAAGGGATTATTTTGTTTTCCATTTACATAATTTATTACTATATTATTGGTACATTTCTTTTCCTTTTTCCTACAAATCACGAAATTCCATTCAGACATGAAATTAGCATTACCAATGAAAATGAAAGCAATCCCATACAATAGACAAATTACTTCACAGAGAAGTCTTAATATATCCTCACTAGTATCATAGGACCATAACATAGAATCACATTTGGTAGAGGCTTGTACCAAAGCATACCCGAGACAGATTAAGAAGAAAGAAAAAAAAATTAGAGATGTTAAATGCCACCAGCGATAGAAGCGTAGTTTATCATTCACAATGAAGGTAACCAGTGGGTGGTATTTAAGTTCTGGATCTGTACATTTCATAAGTTTGTAGAGAAGGGTCAATTTGTTAGGGGCTTGTCCATTTGGGGATTTAGAGTTATCAATAGATTCGAATATTGTCATATCAGCTGACATTATGCCTAGTAGAATACAAAAATTCAATAATTACAACAATTTGTTAGTTAAAAATTAACTTAAAATAAACATAAAATTCAATGCAATATTTTTTTCTACATTGAACTTGTAGTATGGTAGCTGGCGATAAAATTTTCAAAAGTTAACTTACAATTTCCAAGAAAAAATAAAATTTTGTGTAAAATAAAAAATTTTAATTTCGAACTTTCAACCTACCATTCTCAGTATCAACTTTAACAAATCCTGAAATAACCTTCTTCAGAGTATCATGAAGTTTCTGGTCATAAAAACTGTGCAGATGATTAGGAAAATCTTTGAAGAAATTCTTGGGTGCATGCCGAATAAATATACTCAATACGTTCTCACTCTGGCATTCAATAGCCAAATCGTACGGTGTTTTACCCGCCTCATTCTTGTTTTTAAATAATTGGAATTCCTGTGTTATTCCCTTCATAGCACCGATACGTTTCAAAAGGTATTTAGCAGACGCACATGAATCATTCCTCGCGATATAATGCAAAATTGTGTCACCTTCCGCATCTTTTTTCGCGAGTGTAATCCCGTGTGCCATTATCAATGGAATATAATCATCACGATCATCTTGTACAGCTAGCATTAATGGAGTTGTCCCATTTCTCAGGGTTTCATCTGGCCGTGCTTTTGCCTCTAATAACATTGTAAGTATTTCCTTTGCACCTTCCCTCACAGCAATATGTACTAACGTTTCATTATCATCATTCAATGCTACATTAGGATCAGCACCTAAACCTAACAACACTTTAGCAACAGAATAATGTCCTTGTGTGATGGACTGAAATAATGGGGTTCTATTTGCGTTATTTCTCTGGTTAACATCCATTCCAACTTCGCGAATTAGAAATTCGACCACATCAGGATGACCACCATAAGAAGCAGAATGCAGAGCAGTATTAGTCATATCCTTATGCACTAAATTAGCTCCAGCCTGTATCAATAACTTAGAACATCCGAGCTGACCAAATTGTACTGCATTATTTAGAGCGGAAAAACCTGGCACTTTCTTACCAATAAAATTCGGGTCTGCGCCTCCAGTAAGCAGAACTCTCACGACATTAATATTACCACGCTTTGATGCTATTTTAAGTGGGGAAAATCCCTTACTATTGACTACCTGCAAATCAATATTCTTCTCAACCAAAGCCTTCGCTAACAACTCATTATCGTCGGCTGCCGCTTTGTGAATTAAGCTTCCTATCTCTTTGTCTACTATAGCGTCTAATGGGGAGTATTTAAGGATTAAGTCGATTACTTCTTTTTCTGTAGCAAGCAAAACTGGTATTTTCTTATTATCGTTCTGTAGTAACATACAATCTTTCAACTCACCTAAAAGAAAGGAATTTAACAGTAAATGTATATGGATAGTAATTTTGTGGGAAAGCGAGATAAACCAAGGCAACCTTAATTACCAAATTAAAATATGAAAAACCCCGGTATTTTTAACATCGATCACAATCGAAAAATTTTTGCCGTTTGTGTGTAGGGAATTCTTGGCAAAAGTCAATGGATTTTACTGATATAATATGTCATGTCAGGTATGGTACCTGGTTATCTACAAATATACAAATACAGTGTAACCAACCCAATGCAACAGACTTATCCTCTCTATCATTTAAATGATGGTTAGCTATTCTTTTTAAAACCTCTGTGTCGTCTCTCTCAGCTGCTAAATGCAACACTGTATTACTTTTAGCATCTCCCAACTTCAGTTTAACTCCTGCCTTCAACAGAGGTCTGATTGGGTCTCTCTTCTTACATATTATACACATATGCAGTGCAGTATTGCCTACAATATATACAGTCAACTCCCGTTATGACGAAATAACCGCTTATAACGAAATGGAGATTTCCCCCAGGGCACTAAATGCGTTGATTATTATCCGCTTATAACGAATATCCTCATATAACGAAGGAATTTACAGGTCCAAGCACTTCGTTATAACGAGAGTTGACTATATCGTGAAATTATCATTCTATGTACAGTAGTATATAAACTATAATAGAACTCGGGTGGTACGTACGTAAGTACAATCATATAATGTGTAATCATATACCATATGATTATAGTTATTCTGATATTATTTGGATTAATACTGTAGAACTCGGTTAAAATAAGTCGTATTATCGTGTGTATTTATAACGAAATTTACCCTAAGATAAAACCACCAGGCTTCACGGAATTCACTTTCCACTTTTCCTTCGCACAAAAAATTAAAGATACATTTTATCCATTTGTCCAGTATAGCACAAATTGGCAATAACCAAAAGAGGAGCAAAATGGAAAGAACGTAAAACCAAAGGTTTCTTGATTAAAAAGTTTATCAACAAACCGTTAAATATACCATGGATTGTGAAGTATAGTCAACTCTAGTTATAACGAAGTGCTTGGGACCTGTAAATTCCTTCGTTATATCCGGATATTCATTATAAGCGGATCATAACTAATGCAATTAGTGCTCTGGGGGAAATATCCATTTCGTTATAAGCGGGTATTTCGTTATATCCGACTTCGTTATAACGGGAGTTCACTGTACCTAGTTTTGTTTTCGCATTCAGAAACTCTTCAAGTTTGGAAGCATCATTTTCATTCTTCGCAAGTGCCAAGTCCAGGATAAGCTGAACATGTTCTTTCTTCCCACCATGTACAACTGAATGCAGAATATTATAACCTTTCTCGTTCCTAATCTCGAATGGTAGTATAGTACTAGCAGACTCTACGATATACCTCAAACACTGTATAGTGCCTGTTTTAACAGTATAGTGTATTATTGTGTTCTCAAGGCTTGGAATAATAGTGTCTATATTAAAGGCTTGTTGTTGTAGAGCTAAACGGAGTGGGTCTGTATTGGTCTGTTGTACTATTTCGTCAATAACCTCAGTCCTACATAGCACAATGTAAATGTATAGTAGGCTTGTCGATTAGGAATCCCGAAATGAGCAAAATATATTTCTATGGACACTTAAAATTGCACAATTTGATATTGAAATAAAATAATATTTTACAAATATTAGTACGTACTATATCCAAATCTACTTAACTACAATAGGTTGGTTCCGGGAAGGAGTTAATTATTATAATATTCTTCAGCGTAAATAAACAGTGCAAATTATTGTCGGGTAAATATAGTGTAATTTGGTCAAAATAATGACCTGAAAAAGAAAAACTTACGCATTTAGCTTGCCATTCATTAATTCTTTAGACTCAAGTAACTAAATGGAAAGAAAAATTTGAATAATAATAATAATAAGAAAAATTACAAACCAGTTAATTTACTATGTGACAATAGTCTGTCATCCCTGGTTCAAAATATCCAATCATACCATGAGACATGTGACCCATAAGGTTCCCATAAGTCATAACTGATCCGTCTACTAATTATGACATTAATAGCAAAGGGGGATTATTTATAGTCGCCGTGTGAAGGCGCCGATCCTGGGGGTCAGACTCAATGGTCAACAAAATAAATAAAATTGTATAAAACATGTGACAAGAAGTGTCAAGTATGTATGTACTTAGAATTAATGTAAATATAAATATTAGTTAGCATGATATGATCTATTATCCCTGGTCAATTATTCAAATATACTGCGAGGCACTTGGCTGCCTTCTTCTATTATATGGTGTCTATAGTAAATTCATAGTGGACCCCTCAGGGAGGCTTAATTAAAATTAATATTCACGAATGAATGTTAAATATTACTACTAGGAAAATCAGGGATAAATGATCATACAACACAGTGCTCGACAAAATTAAATTTTGATGGTGGCTAATTAAGCCACCACCTCACTTTTCTGGTGGCTAAAGAATAATCAACGGCCGGTTTAACAAACCACTGATGGCTTGACAAACTTCTGATGCCGGAAAAGAACACTAATATTAATAACAAATATTGCAATGAGCAATATAATCAACACAACATCAAATAATTCCACAATTTATGGTGGATTAGTTAAGCCACCAAAGTTAAAATTTGGTGGCTTAAAAAGATTTTTGGTGGCTAACGCCACCAAACCACCTAATTTGTCGAGCACTGATATTACAACACCACATATCACTTGAAGGGGAGTTGGTTAACAAGGTACTAATTTCCTCAAATAGAAAAATAGTAGCTCAACTCAAATAATACCCCCTGTCCCTGTGGGCGGCTAAATTCAATAATTGCCTAGGGCTACTATTTAAACAAATACGGTACCTTCACTTTATCTCCCTCCACATTCTTGATCTTCCCTGTAGTGATATACTTCACATTAATCCAACTCTTCGCAGTAGCTGTAGCAAACTCATCAGTCGTAGTAACCAAACCTTCCAATGGAATGTCATCTTCAATCAGGTAACATAGTTTCAATGTGGAATCATCCAATGCAGTTATATTGTCCACATTTGAACTCATTTCATTACTAATTAACGGTTCAGTTGAATCTTTATCAGCCATTAATCTTTAAAGGAATTATATTTAATGTAATGGGATTATCTGATAGAATAATATCTATCTGAACAGAATGAGATCTTATATATGGTCGTACTAAAGTGAGTCGACTGCATTAATCGGACAACAGATTACGTTCGCAAAAATATAAAAATATGACACAACAGCCCATTGGTGTATACGCTGTTGGTCAACTTTTATGATTGTCATATGTTTTTTGTATTCATACCTTCGCAAGGGTTGGGTTCAATTATAATTACCCAACCTGACTTTTCTACTACAGTAGATGTCGGATATAAGCACACCGGTTATAAGAACATATCGGAAATAGGAACACTATGTTGGAAAAGGGTTGCTATATACCCTAAATATAATTTATGCCGGTTATAAAGCACATTAAGTGGAGTTCCCAACGATGTGCTTATAACCGGCATCCACTGTATTAGCTGTCTGGACTCTAAAGCATACACTTTAAACAATTCAGAGGTTATGTCTAATGAGCCGTTAAACGTTACGTAACGCTTCAAAGGGGAGTTAAATAATATGACAAACAATCCATATTTGTAATACGAAATAGACAAAACAAGCGTGACGTATAGGGTGTGTGTATAATGTACGGAATTTTGAGTTACATAATTATCATTTGAACGGCCTCATATGACGAATTACGTTACACTTGATTTAGCCTAAAAACCTGAAGTGAAACAATAGATACTGATTTAATCATTAATAAATTAACTTACCTGATAATTTAAAATGAACAAAATAACTATAAACCTGTGTGAAAAAAGTGTAAAATTACCAATATAAAAGTACTTTTCAAGTAATTAATCAATCAATGAGTATTCACTACACCTACTGCATATATACTTTTTTGGGCAGAAACAGAATATGTACAATGGAATGTAATATGAGAGTATTGTGATCAAGTTTCTTTAGAAAATATCATTGAAATAAATTAGAAACTAAGTAATGAAACTATATAGTTGGCATGTAATTCCTATATTGTATTATTCAATCAATATTGTTAGATGGCTATCCTAATCATGAATTAATTCGACAATGATTAGAACCATCATACACTGAATTGAATTTCTAGATCCCTATTCTGTTTGAATATTTTTTCAATATTTTTTATTAATTATGTAATTAATACTGTAATCAATTTTTGGGTATTCTTCTGTTAATTGTATTATATAGTCCCTTTGTGAGACCGAAGGGCTGGTTGTGCTTAGAATGAAATTGTGTTTAGCGATTTCTTTGGTAATTTACTGTCTAATCGATCTATTGATTAAATTTTAATATGGGTATGGACATGGGCGCCGAAACTCTCAATTGCTAGGGGGGGTGTGACGTAATATTCAAATGTGAAAGTTCAAAAAACAATGCGTATGAAGATAAAATCAATGTTGGATGGGCATAATTGTAAAGATATATACATCATCCACTGATATTTATACAAACTCATTATGGAATTAATAATTTTCCATTTTTTTCCCCTGACTTCTCCTCGGCCAGGGGGGGTGACACCCTCCCTGACCCCCCCCCTTCGGCGCCTATGGGTATGGATAGAGGGCATATTACCGAATGTTTCAGACTCCAAATTCAGAGTATTGAGTTAGGTTTCTTTACAATCTATTGTCAAAAGTATTTTTTTCATCTGAAACAGGGCAGTGGCGTATCCAGGATTTTCATAAGGGGGGTGCTATGGGTGTTGAAACTTAGGCCTGCACCGAAGCCCATCTGACTATTAATACAGCCGTGCTTGATCACCCAGCTAAGGGGGGTGCTCTAGCACCCTGAGCACCCCCCCTGGATACGCCACTGCAGGGGGGGGGGTTCAATCAACAGGAAACTAACCCATAGGTGACTTCAAAAATATTTCTTGCTTTTGGACCCCTACACCACCCATACAGAATTTGCCACAAGTGACACTCTGAAGTTGTCACCTGTGACCAGATCAGCACGGAATGATTCTAAGTTAATTACATCTAGTTCCCAAAGTCCTACGAGCATTTTACCCAAAAAACATTTTTAATTCTTATTATTTTAATGTCAATACCCAATAATGAGAATTAGTCAACAATTCTCACCATTAGTTGAATTCTTGATAATTTGAGGCAAAATTTCGCAATGATATTGATTCATACCTTCTATGAAGTATCAGGTACTTCATGGGACTGTCACTGGAAAATTGGTCCCCTAATATATTGGTCCGGGGTCCAATATTCCATGGAAACTGGTCCTAGGACCATATTTCTATGGAGTATTGGTCCCTCTGATCAATTTTTTCGGGTAAAATTGGTCCGGGGGATAAATATTCCATGGAAAATGGACTTAGCCTGAAATTTTGGTCCCACCATAGTAGGATCAAAATCTAAGATTTCGTGACCAACCTCTGGCAAGTTAAGTTTTATGCCTGATTCTTATACTTTAGGGTATATCTCGCGATTTAAGCTCCCATGTCAGTGTCAGTCTCGAAAATTTGGGCAAACTTATTATAGCGACAAATTCAAAGGGCCTCCGGCAATCATTTTGAAAAATTAAGGCCCCTACTGAACATTTCATAAAATTGGATTAGACTGTTTTTGAACAGTATACATTAAGTACTAGCTGCACTGAAAATTTCAACCAAATTGGTACTATGCTTTTAATGTACACGTAATAACCTTTTGAAGATTCCTAAGTCATTTATCACCATGGGAGGTCCATTCTTTAACTCTTTTTTAAGGGATTTGAAGCATATCTTTTCCTATATACATGGAGACATACTACATAGCCAGTTAAAAGGTTATTGCATGTATATAGGAAAAGATATGTCTCAAATCCCTTAATTTTTCAAAATGATTGCCGGAGGCCCTTTGAATTTGTCGCTACAAAAAGTTTGCCCAAATTTTCGAGACTGGCATGGGAGCTCAAATCGCGAGATATACCCTAAAGTGTAAGAATCAGGCATAAAATTTAACTTGCCGAGGTTGGTCACGGAATCTGAGATTTTGACCCTACTATTTCTAGATTCATTCACAAATAAAAAAAAACGTCGTAAAAAACGTCGAAAAAAAAACGTCATCGTGGATAATTTAAGATGTGTAGTATTTCTAGGAAAAGAATATGCCGCAATAGGATCAGTGTTTTTAAAACCGTGCTCAAAATTATAATCTATACATTTGTGTTCGCATCATAGGTGGCTTGATTAAGGGTACTGAGAAGTAAGAGTAAATTAAATAGGTCACTAGAAAGAACATGTTAATTTTTCAATTGTTTTGAGTAGGTGAAAAAATGCAAACGAAAATAATCTGAAAAATATGTAATGAATTTCCATTTTTTCGTGCAACAATGTTGCAAGAAAATTGAACATGTCCAATTTCCATGCAACATTATTGTGTGCAACAATCAACATACACGTGCAACTAAGGTGTATGCAACTTTGTTGCATGGAAAATTTAACATACACGATGCAACAGTTGCATGTAACTTTGTTGCATCTTGTATAGTGGGCTTTATTTTGTTCATTAAGTTACATATTTCGTCATCTTATGATCAAATTGGTAGAATGTAATTTCAATCTATACAGAACAAAGATTATTTACTAGTATCAAATTTCTAGAGTGTGTCATTGAAAAACAAAAGTTAGAGTGTTGCGGGATACAGAAATCCCAATGGTTAGTACGTATACTAATAATTAGAGTGAAACACTGGTGATTCACATTGAGGTTTATATTAGCGAAAACAACATGAGAAATATGTATTGCATAAAGCTCAGACGAAAGGTAATAATAAGATACATACTACACGTATATAAGTGTGTACTAAAATTAACAAGGGTTGATGGGAAATAGTTTATGGGAATTCTACTTCAGTACCTAAATAGGTAGTTAACTTACATAAGAAATGAAAAGATAGACCAAGTGAGCTTGAATTCTATCTTTAAAGAAGTATCCTCAGCATCCAGCTGGTACAATACAACAACTCCTGTGTTGGGATAGAAGGATTCTGAAGGGGATCCGTATCTGGTTATGGTTCCCTTACAGTGCACGAGTCCCACTCCCCACACGTAGTATTTCTTGAGATGAGATCCACATGAGGGACACTTAAGATGCGAAATCTCCTGACTGTAATTGCATGTATCAGGATCGTAACCATGCTCTCGTATAAATAGGGCATTCCTCTGGACAACAAGTCCGGATCTCACCTTAACAGTTGTGCAAGAAGGGTTTTTACAATAACAGTGGAAGTTAATTCCATTGTGATGTTTGTTGAATGGTCTCCTTTTGTATCCAAAAACCGGATTCTGTATGACATTGTATTCTCTGTGGTAAATTTTAATAATGACAGGTGAGTTGTCGCATGGTATTTTGAAATCAGAAGTGACTGAACCTGTGGAATTGAATTTTTCCTCCTTTCCATTAATAATAATCTCACCTGAGCAACAAAAGAATGATACCTCTCTAACCTGATCAGGGGATATTCTATCCTCGCAAGAAGAACAGTTCAGTAATTGCATAACTGGTCTGAGATCACAGTGCAATATGTGTCCTGAATTTATCACAACACACTCGCTGTTTTTAACAGACTCACAAATAGGATTGGAGCAGACGACCATGAAATTAAGACCATGGCATGCTGAGTGGTAAGAGAATTCCACCGCCTTGCTTGTTGATCCCTCACTCTGAATTTCTGGAAATAGAACAGAGACATCGGCCTCCTTTTCCATGACATGGATTGTGATATCAGATTTAGAAAAATCTAGTTTTAAGTCTATCACTTCCTCATTCTTGGCCTCAATGACAAACCGCGCTTTTCCAACTAACATCTCGGCTCTGCAGTGGACGAAGGATAGAGTTAATAGTTGCATGTGAGAGAGAGTGTTTTGACATGCAGGACAATTAACAGTGGATAAGAGTTCTTCGAACTTGTATAGTTTCATTTCTTGAAGAGAGAATATTAAGATGCCATCACCAGACTTTTTAGTCGCACAATCTAAGTTTGAACACATGACTTTCAAGTTCATTCCTCTCTTCATCAGCTTATATGGAGACCCAACGGGTTCAAGGGATAAATTCTTTGTCTGGACTGGCAAAATGTCAATCACTGGCTGCGTCCGTATAGCAATGGGAACATGTTCTGCTTTTTGTCCTACCATATATGAAATTGTAAACTCACTGGTCTTAACTTGAGCTGTACATTGAGTGTATGTAGTGGATATAAAACTGTCTGTGGGGATGGCATGGTCACAACGTGGACAAGTCCGATTTTGAATTAATCTCTGGATCCTGCAGTTTGTGACTTCTCCCACTTTTAAGCAAATGATACCCTCAAGCGATTGTTGGGATTGTGAAGGGCAAGAGGTGTTAGAACACTTGCCGATGAGATTAAGTCCTTTCTCTGGTATTAGAAAATCTCGAAAGGATTCAGTATTAACAATTGAGAAAGATACTTCAAGACCCCCTGAAAATATCCTAAATCTTGATATCATACTCCCTACAGAATTGAACAATTCAGTCTCTGACCCTATCTGTAACTGTCCGTTACAACGCACGAATTGGACTGCTATTAAGTTAGAGAAAAGGAGAACTTGAAAACAGGCAGGACACTTCATACCCTTTGCCACTTCCAGCAATACACCAGTAGACACATCTTTAAAATTAACAACTACATATCCGTCATTATCTTTGAATGCGAGACATTCCGGGTTTTCACATGAAACTATACAATTGAGACCTGTTGTACAACTGGTGTACTCCTTCCCACTTCCCCCTGAGAGTTCGCTAGAACTGAATATGTGCCGCTTAATAATACTAACGTACACTTCTGGTCCTTGCAGGTTAACTTCAATGTCAACGGTCTCGTCTCCTTCTGCTGTGACGATGTCTTTTTCATCCCCTATTTTAACCTCTGCTTTACACTTGACGAGTGTTATACCAATGAAACAGAGAGGAGAGATCTCACATTGACATCCGGGACAAGCAATACCTGTTAATAGGGAGGAGTACACGCACTCAGTGATGTTGGGACAGGGAATAACAACAAGTGATGCTTCGCAATTAGGGTTTACACACATGGCTTCTAAATTTAGTCCAATACATGCACGCTTGAATGATTTTTCACTCGATCCAGAATGGGTGAGACCTCCTTTGGACCATTTAGATGTTTTTGGAGATTTAATACCTGTTTGAATTTCAGCTCTTGTTTCCAGCACCGTAATTTCTACCTCATCACTTTCCAGACTAATAGCAAATACCTCAGGGATTCGACCCACTGAATACTTAGTTTCCTCACCACACATAGCAATCTTAGCTTTGCACTGGAAAAGGAATATACCTTTGAAACAGGTAAGCGGCACGGGTTGATGGCAAGATGGAAGGTATGGCCGAGAATAACTTCTTTATACTGGAGTGAATTGGCGCTACCTATACCAATGCATATGACACCAATACCCCTTTCATTAGAGGAACATCGATCTTTTGAACATTTGGCCAAAAGATTCAATCCTGGGGTGATTGCTAGATTGTACTTTCCCATAAACTCTGCTAGAATTTGGTTTAACATGCTTAATGTATTCTTTGGGGAGGTGGGTTTCCCTTTGTCGGGTTCAACCGTTTCTGGAGTGCTAATATGTACTGAGTTTACATCGGTAGCCGAAGGGCCGGATACATCTATCTCACATACTAACTTGGACATTTCGCGAGCGCTAGTATTTAACTCCTGGTACTCGTTGTTGGGACATACAGTCGAAAGATTCACTCCTTCACCGGGATATTCTTTTGAATCACCCTTGGGCTGTGGGTCTTTGTCTAGGAGGGTGATTAGTACATCTACCCCTTGGAATGGTAATTCCCATAGCAAAGTTTCCTCACCTCTAACTCGAAAATTCACAGACTCCTTACCAAGATTAATTGTGGCTTGACACCGTACGAAAACAACCCCTCTAACTCTCTCTGGCGGAAGCACACATCCACAAGACGAACACCTCAGATATTTGACTACGTCCTGGTAAGCACAGCTTGTTATCCCAGATAACTTGATGATGACAAGTCCATCGGAGTTTTGTACAGATTCACAGCTGTGATTAGAACACACTGCCTCAATGTTAATGCCGATGCAGACTTGTGTAAATTCTTTTGCAAAGAAGGATATATGTCGTTTAACCTTTGGGGTATCTGAAAGAAGGAAGGTAACTGCAGTTGCCATATTAGATTATAAATTCAATAGTCATACACTTACTCAAAAATCTTACTTGATATAAGTACCACAAGTTATGCATATATTAGTTCATATCAGAACTGAAGCCCTAGTTCTTCTCAAGAACAATAGTTTACAATTACTCAGAATGATGATTCATTGACATAAACAAACACAAGTTTCTTTTATACAGGAACTTATATTTCAATTGATATTATGCATAACTGTTGTTTATATCTACGTAGTTAGATTCTTGAGATGGGTATGACTATTGATTTAGTAATTTATTAAAATAATAGCAACTCCATTTACCTTCCTTCTTTCAGATACCCCAAAGGTTAAACGACATATATCCTTCTTTGCAAAATAATTTACACAAGTCTTTAACATCTCATTATGTTATATACTGTAATACTACTAATATTCCTTCGGTTATTTAATAGCGTGGTTAATGCATCATTATAGATATTATAATTTCAGTAGAGTAACTCGGTGTCAAGTAAACAGAATTAACTCTTTCTGTATTCACTATAACTGAATTAATTTGCACTGTATAAAAATACATAATATCATATCATAACTGAGTATACCACAAATTAATAATTTTTTGTCAAATGAGATTTCAAATGACACAATATGTTTAGATATGATTCACTTGTAAAAATACATTTGAATACAATTTATTTTTCCCTTTCAACTCTACAAGGAACTTATTCCTGTAGATTACAGAAGATATAATTTCTAACGTATTATTACATCATATTCTAACATAATATACTTATCAATGAATCATATCCATATATTATGTCAATCCATAATGAGTATAAATTAGAGAGAGTATTCATTGAAGAATAATCCTAAATTGGCAAGCACAAAGCAATGACAGGTAATAATGTGTCGAATATCTCAAATGCTATGGATTTTTGTGATATTTTTGTAGCTATTAATGAAACTTTTACGAGTATTTTGATTTTACTTTTAGGATTTTTGATGGTCCTTTCCTTTATTTGGTCAATATATTTCATATATAGACAAATACAGGAAAAAAGATGCATCAAATATCTCATTAAAGTCCAGAATTCATATTTTAGAGAAGAATTGAAAATAAAGTTTGCAAATTGTCAGCGTCAAATTGTTAAGAATAACTTTATAATTGCCATTAGTACCATAGAATGGTTTTTGGTTGCATCGCTTGTACTTGAAAGAACTTTATCCGAATTTAAGAGAACATCAAGGGAAGATCATAGACATAGATTTCCAACCTCATCCTATAAAGATGAGATGTATACAATTCTTCAAAATGATTTTTTGAATAAACTTTCTATTTCAGGTTTTTTGACAATTTATCTGTTACTGATAATTTTGGTTAATATTTTTGCACAATATCTCTGCCAACAATACAGTTTCTATCCAAATTCATCTTTTAAAATTAGTTCAAGAATAAAGCGTAAATTATATCTTTTAATATTCGTTTTTATTTTGGGATTGTTTCGTCAAACAGTCATTATTCAATGGACATTCGTAATTCTTATTTTCATTTGTGAATTTGTTTCTTACACCAAGGCTACTAAATCCCTCTGTAGCCTATTATACAAAAGGTATTTCGATGCTAAAACACATGAAAATCAAGCTAAATATGTTATCAGATATTACAGAAATGCCTATTTGGAATTCAGAATTGGTTCTTCAATACTAGTGTTGTCACTTTTTTTACAATTAGTTAATTTAATCTTTACATTTATATTTTCATTATTTTGGCTAGTTGCAACAGCTCCTACAAATTGGCTCAAAATCATTCTATTGAATACCGAAATAGCTAATCTATCTCAACTTCCACAACCTTACATGTCACAATTGGTGATCATTTCAAATTTATTTACATCGTTTGAAACAATATTGGTTACCATTGGATATGGCTTACTTGTTATTCCATATTGCATTGTGTCGGTAAATGTGTTTGTGAATGCAATGAGATCTTATATAAGGCAAAGTAGAGATTATCCTAACCACGATTTGATTAAAGCATTGTTAGAGAAAATTAATTAATTAACTTGTAGTTGTATACTATTATTGTTGTAATGTCTTTACTGCTTAATATTTGTTTGTTCTGTTATCATCACAGTAATTTCCAGCATAAATAATTTTGTTTGGAAGAATCATGTGTATTTTAGAATTTCTATAAGATTTTGGATGTAGTGTTGGTTATTTTAGAAAAATGATTTGTGAAATAGATTTTTGTACAATCAGCTAAACTGAAGTTTTTACGTTATTTTTGTCTCCATATATTTATAACTTATCTTTCTGTGTAAATTACTGACATATGATCATAAATAACTACAACTCATTATATTATTGAAAGGAATATATTTTAGAGGACACAAATTAATTTTACACGCAGCTATTTTAAAATAGTTGTATTAGAAAAATACAATTCATGAATTCGGCAAACAAATCACTTCGTGTAATATATAATCGATTATCAGTTTACGTATATTGAAGTTCAGAGTAATAGCATACAAATCATAATGTGAAAATAATACCTATAAGATTACAGTGATGATTATATTATCAATAACCATTAGGATAGTATTTATATGTATAAATATTGAGAAAAAATTGTAAAAAATCACAATATTAAAATGAACAATACAACTGAAACTACAGAATTATATTCGATCATCTCAAAATCTAATAGTATAATAGCCCAATTTTGCGGTGGAATTTTGTATATTGAACTTACTTTTCACTTTTTTCTCTCCATTTCCTGGTTAATTTATTTAACCATTCAAATTATTAAGGATAATAAGAAATATCAAATTGAATTGAAAACTTCAAGACCTGTTTACTTGATGGAAAACAATTGTAAAAATTTTAAATCTAACAGAATTAAGAAAATTCTATTAATTGTTATTTGTATGAGTGAATGTGCATGGGCTCTATCTATAATTCTATATCAATTTGGAAAATTCGGAATTATGGCAGATAAAAATCCCGTTAAGATAAAAAGCCCCGTTCTTTCCCTTCATGAATTTCATGTTGATGATAGATACCTTAATTCATTAACTTATAAAGTGATACGTATTTCAAATTCAATTACAGCAACCTCCGTCTGTTTCACTTTTGTATTCGTTCGTATTCTAACTCAATTCCTGATTCATCAATACAGTTATTACAAATCTCCTCTCAAGTTGGAACGCAAGTTAACCTTTTCAATTTCTCTGCTGATCATTATCTCAATATTAGGATTAATACGACCATTAATACTGCTCCAATACGCTTTAACTGTTCTAGTAATAAACTATGAATTCATTTTAATAGCGATTTTTACTAAAAAGCTTTTAAAATTACTCAAACAACGTCTTAATGATGCTAGGATTCATGAAAATCAGAGTTACCGTGTAGTGCTCTACTACAGAATAGCATATGCAGATTATAAGTACAGTTCTATAGCTCTTTTGCTCGCATTCTTATTCCAAGTCATTGCTTTCTCCATTAACTTTATACATCCAATTGTCATGGTATTGATGGTAAACCCTAATATTGAGTTCAATGTTCTATTTACTATTCCAGGGACATCACAGAGTATGCATCCCAAATATGCAAAAGAATATGACCTGATAGTATCTTCTCTGGAAGAAATATTTCTAGTCATTGGATATTGCCTGTTACTTGTTCCATTATTATTCGTATCTTTGAGACGTTTGTTTCGGTATATCAGGCATATACGTAGGGATTTTTCGGTTCAAAATTCTTATATCCAAAAACTACTCACAAACAACCATGATGCTTATTCACAATTTCATTAATTTACTTATTAACCAATTATTTACTTATTAACCAATGTATTATTCAAAGTATTGGTTGCTCATTTACTACTTCCTATTAATTACTTTGTTATTTTTTCATAAATTTGAAAATTAATTAGAACTACGTACTTTTAATTGGATAAATTTTTCCATTGCAATTTGGTTGCACTGTTGAATTTTTTAACATAAAAAATTCACCTTTGCGAAGTCATATTGGGAAGGTGTCGACCGATGTATTTGTAGGTCAATTTATAAAAACAGTCTCATAACGAAGTTTATTTTTATCTAACTGAATGCTTATTGCAAATTTGTTGTATACTAAAAGTTAACAGTAAAACTCAACTGATCCTTTAAATTCACATTAAAATATCAATAATTCAGACACAATAGGGTTGTGGCAAAATACAATAACACACAATTCGAGTTCACTTAAATATAATAATTAATAAATATTAACTACATTGAATCAGGGGCGGATAATGTTTTGTATAATAATTACCATTGTCGTAATTCTTTGTTAGATAAAGAGGTGTTTCAATATGTAATATTATGTCAGGAATTGTTAGAATTATCCTGTTGTTAGCATGCATCAGTAAACATCTTCATAATTATAATTTGTGAAGGATAACCACACAACTACTAAATTTTGTTATTAGGCAGTAATAAACACTAGCTTATTTCTCTCATTGACCGAGAAAAAATCCCAAATTTAATGACAATATAGTTTACAGTTAGAAAAGTGTAATCAATATTTAACCACTAATAGGATTTATTTACTAAATATCCATTACAAAAATCTCCTAGTAATAGTACAGTTCAAATCCATTTAAATTCTCCCTAACTTTAAAACAATAAATAATGATTATTTGAAGTTTTTCAAATAAATCAATGGCTACAACAACTCAGGATAACATATATCATTGGGCTAACAAAGCTAATATTTCAATTAATCTGTTTTGTAGCCCACTTATCTCCCTCAATCTTTTTTTTGTGTTCATCCTATCCCTTTCATGGTTAGTATGTATACTCAGACGATTCAAGAAACGAAATAAAAAAATAAAATTACGTATGTTAAGATGTCATGAAGAGTGGAGGGAAGTATTGAATAACCACAATTCCTATAGAATTAGAGATATGTTTCTGATTATGATCTGTCTGTGTGAATCTGCACTTCTCCCAATTATTTTAGCTTTTTCTATCATAAGTTATGAGACAAAACATCTCAATAAATCTTTTGATCAAAGTGTTTCTATTTTCTCTGTGTTTTTTAGACATGATGGCTATAGTTTCGATGAGGGATTTTATCTATCTTTATTTCATTTTGACCTTCGACTTTTCAGAGCACTGATTGTCGTCCCAGTATATTGTTTGGTAGTACTAGTCCGTATTCTGAGTCAATTCTTGGTGCATAAATACAGTTTTTACAAGTACAATTTGAAACTTAAAACTAAACTTGGGATTTCGCTGTCTTTTCTTCTCGTACTCTTCATGAGTGGGTTATTTCGTAAGTTAATGATACCATTCTACTTTATAATTGCATTCGCTACCCTTCTTGAATACCTTATTCTCGTTAAGGTAACTAGGCAATTGCGTCGACTGCTCAAACAACGACTCACTGATGCACTCAACAATGAAAGTGTCGAAATATGTTTCTATTATAAAACTGTATACGGGAATTACAAATATTTCTCCGTTGTCCTACTTTTAACTCTTTTCTTTCAGTGTACATTTTTTATTATTTTCTGCATTCATTCAGTCGTGGTTACTATATTAGTATTCCCCAACGATTGGTTTGCTAAGATTCTATATCTCCCTGAAGGTCCCGACAAGTTTAAATTTATTTATCATCCAAATGTGATTATTTACAATCTAATTCTATGTTCTATACAAGAAATTATTCTCACCATTGGATTGTGTATACAGACCGTGCCTTATCTGTTTGTATCTTTCCTGAATCTTTTTCGTAGCATTAAGAAGAGGATAAGAGGCAGTAGCATTAATACTGTGCTTATTCAAAGGTTGATTGAAAAAAACAACGATGATTATGTACAAAACCACTGAAACATCAGAATCTCAACATTTGAAAAGAACTGAAGAATGAAGTGTTTGATAATATCTGTATTGTTATTTTATTTACTGGCTATTTATTATAGGGTGCTAAAAGTGTGAATAAATTACTATACCCCTCTGGTTATATATAATATTCTAGTTCTTACTGCTTGTTGAAACTGGCCTTGTGTTTCATGCTCAAATTGAGACATATTATACAAACCAAGGATACATTGTGATGACATTCAATTCTCTTAATAGTCGAAAGCCAAAATTACACAATGATAAATAAATCCTTCAGCAGAACTATACAGTAATCACTGTTTTCCGCTTTAAAAATGCCAGAGAAATGAGGAGGCTTAGTATTTTATAATTTAGCTCTACCCTATTAGGAGCGCCGAACTTTTTAACTATTAAGTGTTAAAACTGAGGGTGCTCGAAACTTTTAATCTAATTTTGTAGAAGTTTTGGCTACAACAATGTATAATCGATGCTAAGAATAATATTATAAAACAGTTTTGTAATGAATCAATAGCAATGTTCACTCTCGTCAAAAATGGAGACTGGCATATTCCTCCCACTACAGTCCTTAAATGGTTTCGGTTTAAATCTACTCAACAAGAATTGGAGTGTTGCTTAATTACTTTTAACAAGGGGAATAAAACGTTTAGCTAATGATATACGCATTCAACTGTAGTCAATTCCATTAACCCATTTAAACTGCAGTCTGCAGCTATTACATAGGTGCAACTAAATTGTTTAGGGGTAGTAATTTTGGAGAATTTCCATATTAGGACCCGCCCCCACTTTTTGTTCGGCCTCAAAAGTTGGTGCCTAAAAGCTATTACTATATTTCCCAGATTATAGCACTGAGAGCTTTCTATACTAAGCAATATGATATCTTTGTATCTACCCTATATATTCCTGATGTAATATTGGAATTGGATACATCTTGTACGATGTATCACATTTGATTTGTCCCACACATATGCAAATAGTACTGTACTGAGCACACCCATTAATTATTGATTTAATTATTAAGAATTATACCATAGGGGAATATCCGCTCTTTACGCTAACTTCCTTACACATTACTATAATCCATATTTCAGTTAATGGATAAATAATGGATCTCTAATTAATAACTAATACAGTCCAAATAACCTAAATTATCCCTTACTCCAAAGTTATAAATATTGAATATTATTGATTTCCTGAGAATATTTAAAGGGACTACAATGATTACTACAACAACTCAGAATTATACAATCTTTTGGGCTACCAAAATTAATGCTTCGATTAATATATTTTGTACTCCAATCCTTACTCTCAATATCTTTTTACTATTCATCCTATCCCTTTCCTGGTTAGTATGTATATTCAGACAATTATTGAAAAGAAATAGAAAATTAAAATCCCGCAATATAAGAAATGAATCGAGGCAGAAGGAAATGTTGAGTAATCACAGATCCCATATAATTAGAGATGTGTTCCTGATTATGATCTGCCTGTGTGAATCTCTTATAGGCCCGATTCTTGGGATTTATGGATTAAAATACTATTTTGCAGACCTACACTATAAGACGTTTCAATTTTCGACAATTTTTAAGTATGGACAAGATGGCGGTCATGTTTTTGACTTTTCTCAAGGATTTTATCTATCTTTATTTAATTTTGACCTTCGACTTTTCACATCACTGATTGTCCTCCCAGTATATTGTTTGGTAGTACTAGTCCGTATTCTGAGTCAATTCTTGGTGCATAAATACAGTTTTTACAAGTACAATTTGAAACTTAGAACTAAACTTGGGATTTCGCTGTCTTTTCTTCTCGTACTATTCATGAGTGGGTTATTTCGTAAGTTAATGATACCATTCTACTTTATAATTGCATTCGCTATCCTTCTTGAATACCGTATTCTCGTTAAGGTAACTAGGCAATTGCGTCGACTGCTCAAACAACGACTCACTGATGCACTCAACAATGAAAGTGTCGAAATATGTTTCTATTACAAAACTGTATACGGGAATTACAAATATTTCTCCGTTGTCCTACTTTTAACTCTTTTCTTTCAGTGTACATTTTTATTTATTTTCTGCATTCATTCAGTCGTGGGTACTATATTAGTATTCCCCAACGATTGGTTTGCTAAGATTCTATATCTCCCTGAAGGTCCTGACAAGTTTAAATTTATTTATCATCCAAATGTGATTATTTACAATCTAATTGTATGTTCTATACAAGAAATTATTCTCACCATTGGATTGTGTATACAGACCGTGCCTTATCTGTTTGTATCTTTCCTGAATCTTTTTCGTAGCATTAAGAAGAGGATAAGAGGCAGTAGCATTAATACTGTGCTTATTCAGAGGTTGATTGAAAAAAATAACGATGATTATGCACAAAACCACTGAAACATCAGAATCTCAACATTTGAAAAGAACTGAAGAATGAAGTGTTTGATTATATCTGTATTTTATTTATTTACTGGCTATTTATTATAGGGTGCTAATAGTGTGAATAAATTACTATACCCCTCTGATTGTATATAATATTCTAGTTCTTACTACTTATGTCGTGATTTCGGTTTGACACAAGTTCAAATTGTTTGCTCGAATTATAGGACTTGGTATTTTGATTTACAATTAACTCACAAACTGTTCAGGCCGGTATATTCAATATCATGTCAGACTGTCAGTAATTCAAGAATTAGTCACAGTAATATTCCAAGTTGTTGAAACTTGCCTTGTGTTTCATGCTCAAATTGAGACATATTATACAAACCAAGGATACATTGTGATGGCATTCAATTCCCTTAAAAGGGATCTTATTGTCATCACAAGTATCTTGGTTTGTATAATAAATATGTCTCAAGTTGAGTATGAAACACAAAGCCAGTTGAACAACTTGAAATCTTTATATGACTAATTCATTAATACTGACATGATATTGGATATACCGGCGTGAACAGTTTGTGAGCCAATTGTAAATCATACTATAATTGAGCAAACAATTTGAACTTATGTCAAACCGAAATCACGACATAAGTAGTAAGAAGTAGAATATTATAAACAATCAGAGGGTATAGTAATTTATTAACATTTTTAGCACCCTATAATAAATAGCCAGTAAATAAATAAAATACAGATATAATCAAACACTTCATTCTTCAGTTCTTTTCAAATGTTGAGATTCTGATGTTTCAGTGGTTTTGTGCATAATCATCGTTATTTTTTTCAATCAACCTCTGAATAAGCACAGTATTAATGCTACTGCCTCTTATCCTCTTCTTAATGCTACGAAAAAGATTCAGGAAAGATACAAACAGATAAGGCACGGTCTGTATACACAATCCAATGGTGAGAATAATTTCTTGTATAGAACATACAATTAGATTGTAAATAATCACATTTGGATGATAAATAAATTTAAACTTGTCAGGACCTTCAGGGAGATATAGAATCTTAGCAAACCAATCGTTGGGGAATACTAATATAGTACCCACGACTGAATGAATGCAGAAAATAAATAAAAATGTACACTGAAAGAAAAGAGTTAAAAGTAGGACAACGGAGAAATATTTGTAATTCCCGTATACAGTTTTGTAATAGAAACATATTTCGACACTTTCATTGTTGAGTGCATCAGTGAGTCGTTGTTTGAGCAGTCGACGCAATTGCCTAGTTACCTTAACGAGAATAAGGTATTCAAGAAGGGTAGCGAATGCAATTATAAAGTAGAATGGTATCATTAACTTACGAAATAACCCACTGATGAAGAGTACGAGAAGAAAAGACAGCGAAATCCCAAGTTTAGTTTTAAGTTTCAAATTGTACTTGTAAAAACTGTATTTATGCACCAAGAATTGACTCAGAATACGGACTAGTACTACCGAACAATATACTGGGACGACAATCAGTGCTCTGAAAAGTCGAAGGTCAAAATGGAATAAAGATAGATAAAATCCTTGAGAAAAGTCAAACACATGATCACTATCTTGCCGATACTTAAAAAAGTGAGAGAATTGAATATTCGTATTTATCCTATGGTGTAGCTCTGCAAGAAAATATGTTAATTCATAAATCCCAAGAATCGGGCCTACAACAGATTCACACAGGCAGATCATAATCAGAAACACATCTCTAATTATATAGGATCTGTGATTACTCAACATTTCCTTCTGCCTCGGTTCATTTCTTATATTGCGTGATTTTAATTTTCTATTTCTTTTCAACAATTGTCTGAATATACATACTAACCAGGAAAGGGATAGGATGAGTAGTAAAAAGATATTGAGAGTAAGGATTGGAGTACAAAATATATTAATCGAAGCATTAATTTTGGTAGCCCAAAAGATTGTAATATTCTGAGTTGTTGTAGTAATCATTGTAATCCCTTCAAATATTCTCAGGAAATCAATATTTATAATTTTTTGTAAGGGATAATTTAAAGTTATTTGGACTGATTAGTTATTAATAGGAGATGACATTATATCAATTAACTGGAATTGGACTATAGTATTGTGTAAAGGAATTTGCATAAATAGCGGATTTGTTAGAAATTAGATTATTAATGGGGAATATTTTATTTGCTCACACAGTACTATTTGCATATGTGTGGGACAAATCAAATTTTGATACATGATTCAAGATGTATCCAATTCCAATATTACATCAGGAATATATAGGGTAGATACAAAGATATCATATAGCTTAGTATAGAAAGCTCTCAGTGCTATAATCTGGGAAATATAGTAATAGCTTATAGGCGCCAACTTTTGAGGCCGAACAAAAAAGTGGGGGCGGGTCCTAATATGGAAACCTCAAAAATTACGACGCCGAAAAATTTGGAAGTTGCGCCTATGTAATAGCTGCAGACTGCAGTTTAAATGGGTTAATGGAATTGACTACAGTTGAATGCGTTTATCATTAGCTAAACGTGTTATTCCCCTCGTTAATGCAATTAAGCAACACTCCAATTGTTGTTGAGCAGATTTAAACCGAAACCATTTACGGACTGTAGTGGGCGGAATATGCCAGTCTCCATTTTTGAAGAGAGTGAACATTGCTATTGATTACAAAACTGTTTTATAATTTTATTATTAGCATCGATTATACATTGTTGTAGCCAAAACTTCTACAAAATTAGATTAAAAGTTTCGAGCACCCTCAGTTTTAACACTTAATAGTTAAAAAGTTCGGCACTCCTAATAGGGTAGAGCTAAATAATAAAAATACTAAGCCTCCTCATTTCTCTGGCATTTTTAAAGCGGAAAATAGTGATTACTGTATAGATTTGCTGACGGATTTATTTCATTGTGTAATTTTGACTTTCGACTATTAATTAACTTATTAGTAGGCTGAAACGAATATACCGAATATTCTTTCGAAATGATTGAACGAATATTCGTTGACTACTTTTGGACAACAACTTTACTTTTGTTTATCTTGGAGTGATCGTAAATATAAATCCGTACTTAAACTAGCTGATTATTAGTCTAATGCACTTTGTAATTATTAGTAAACCATTGTAACATTAACATTAACCTATGTTTCAATCTATTTTGTGTCTTGAAAATGATTCTTCTGCTTTCGAATTTTTGCATTTCGTTATAAATTTGATTTCCATAAATGGAGTGATTGCGATCAAAGTATGATCTTCATGATTTCATAATTGGATCGCGCTACTTTAATCTGTAAAAAATGTCATTGAAATCCGAACTCATTTCTATTGTATGTACAGTATACTGATGTATCTATCTGATCTATTCCTGGCATAGCATCTTGTTCAAATTAATAGGCTTTTGTATTCAGTTGAGTTCGCTTCTTATAATGGAGTCTATCTAATATGAACACACTTTTGGTCCCTTTAGTGTTCATAATAAATAAAATAACCTGACTTCATATACGTATGTAGAATGCATTTCTTTTTAAAGAATCTTATATTCCAATTTGATGTTCCACTCATAACTCATGGCATACAGCATTGATCGCTTTCTCATCAAATTTTTCACTTGATTTCCTTTATTAGTCAACCTTAGTTTCTTTATTGTTGAAATAACTGTCAAAGATTTGCTTGTTTATTTATTATCTAATTCTTTATAACTTATTTATGTATGTTGTTGGCTCATATATTATTGCGTCCAAATCAGCTAGCTATATTGGGAATGTGGAACTACAGTGAAATCTCATCAATAGGAACAGTATTCAACAAGAAATGCGTTTCAAAGGTAAATTCAGTTCTACACTCCATTCATTTTGAATAACAATTCCATTGAGAGAATTGTATCAATATTTGAAGATTGTAGAATTTTGAGAAGTCAAGATTTTCATTATATAAGACATTGCAAGTGATTGTTTTGAGTGTGAAACAATTCTCAAATTCATGATATCGATAATCGCACAATCCTTTGGACACTTGGCATAAGTATTACTTTATCTCTAAGATGTTGAGTCATATATATATATGAAGTCCGAATTATTGAAAAGAAAACACTAGCAGAAATAATTAGCACCACATCGGATGCCTATTTTATTTTTGTGTTTATATAATGGAGATGAACTTAATTAGTGAAAATAGGTTTATTCGGCAACAAATGCTTTCTGATTACATCATTATTTCAGAAGTATCTATCCTTAGTTCTGTCACAGAATATCAACCATACAACGACTATAAAATGGAGTATAAGATGCTGGCTAGAATGGATAGGATCGATACGAAACACTTGATCTATCTCCTAATATAATAGTAATTTCATAGGGCTTAGTTATAATCGCTATAACTAAATGGATTAGTTTTGGTGACCATAACTAATACGGCCCTGATTGGATATGGCGGCTAAATTACTAATCACACCCGAAAAAGTTGTATTCGCCATCTCTGATCCCATTTTGTCATTGCTTAGTACAGGACGTAGGCTCGAGTTGGGGCTTGGTTGGGCCTGAATGTCGTGATTAGTTGAGCCAATTTAATGTCTATATTATGCAACTTAAAACCTTCCCAATAATTTACGCCCCACCATAGCAATTAATATGAAAAATACTAGATTGGCTCAACTAATCACGACATTCAGGCCCTACCAATCCCCAATTCGAGCCTACGTCCTGTAATAAGCAATGACAAAATGGGATCATAGATGGCGAATATAACTTATTCGGGTGTGATTAGTAATTTAGCCTCCATATCCAATCAGGGCCGTATTAGTTATGGTCACAAAAACTCATCTCATCCTATTATTATTATTATGGTCAGTTGACGGTATAATTATGTCTGTCGGATCATTAAATACAGTTTGCTTAATTAACAAATGATAACCAATTACAGAGACAATCTTGTATGTATATGAGAGAATAGTAGTATTGAGATACAGAAACCAAACAGACACTAGATGATCCTCTAAAAAGTTGGGAAATGTTGGTATACGCAGTTATTACACTCCCTTATATTAACCTTGAATGTGTAATTTTATTTATTAAATAATATCGTTCGATTGTTGATTACAGTAGACTCTCGATGATAGGAACACAGATAAGACAGAATATCAGTTGAAATAAATGTGTTCGCTCATGACAGGGATTGTACAATGCAGGTATCACTATGGGAGGTTCAAACGTAACGTAACGCAAAATTCCCGAAAATTATATACCCCCGGGCTGGACCTCCCTATATCACGCTTTTTACCATTTTCAACACAAAAGGGTTGTCTGTCACACATTGGTTGACCCCCCTCTCCTTTGAGCGTTACGTAACGTTTGAATGCTCCTATATCCCAGTACAGTAGAACTCTGTTAGTACGTACTTTGGCTTAGTACGTACTAACTTGTATTAAAAAAAGTTCGTAAATTTATGTGTACAGTGAACTCCCTTTATAACCAAGTCGGATATAATGAAATAGAGAATTTCCCCCAGACCACTAAATGCATTAATCATTATCCGCTTATAACGAATATCCGGATATAACGAAGGAATTTACAGGTCCCAAGCACTTCGTTATAACGAGATAAAAAGTACAGTAGAACTCGGTTAGTACGTACCCCTCGTGAGAGAAAAATTAGTACGTACTAGTATGTATCAGACTTGGTTATAACGGGAGTTCACTGTACATATAAATTTGACAGATTTTGTTTATACAAGTTAGTACGTACTAAGCCGAAGTACGTACTAAACCAGGTACGTACCAACCAAGTTCTTCTGTATATTAATAATTCCTTTTACAGTGTACTCTCGTTATAACGAAGTGCTTTGGACCTGTAAATTCCTTCGTTATATCTGGATATTTTATACAAGTTAGTACACACTGTTCTCTCTAATTGTCCACCTGTGGGAAATTGGCCCAAAGTGGACTATTACAGATATATAAATTATTGATTTGGACAAGTAAATAAGTGGACTATTAGAGAGAACAGACTGTACGTACTAACCAAGTTCTACTGTAATAGTACTATTTTTTCTCTCCCGAGGGGGTACATACTAAGTACTAACCGAATTCTACTGTAGTACATTAGCACAAATGTCTACGACTCCAGAGTACAAACACATCCAACTCGAGATCCTATCTCTCCAGAGGCTCCCTCCCCCCTCCCAATCAGTTCTCCCTCCAGCCAGTAGAATAATACGCACCGTCCTAATGCGTAGCGAGGTAGACGCTAGTCAATGGGTAGGTTGTGCTACTGAGCTCCTAGTGCTGTATGTGGAGGGAAGGTATGTAGCTGTGTTGGACCATCTGCTCACTCAGAAACTCCTGTGTATCAGCAATAAGGTAAGTTTGTAGATACCGGGTATAAGACACCGGTTATAAGAACACTGGTTATAAGAACATGTCGGTTATAAGAACATGACGGATATAAGAACACCGGTTATAAGAATACTGGTTATAAGAACTTGACGGATATAAGAACACTCCGGATATAAAAACACCGGTTATAAGAACATGACGGATATAAGAACACCGGTTATAAGAATACTGGTTATAAGAACATGTCGGATATAAGAACACCGGTTATAAGAACACTCCGGATATAAAAACACAGGTTATAAGAACATGCCGGATATAAGAACACCGGTTATAATAACATGACGGATATAAGAACACCGGTTATAAGAACATGTCGGTTATAAGAACATGACGGATATAAGAACACCGGTTATAAGAATACTGGTTATAAGAACATGTCGGATATAAGAACACCGGTTATAAGAACACTCCGGATATAAAAACACAGGTTATAAGAACATGCCGGATATAAGAACACCGGTTATAATAACATGACGGATATAAGAACACCGGTTATAAGAACACCGGTTATAAGAACATGACGGATATAAGAACACCGGTTATAAGAACATGACGGTTATAAGAACACCGGTTATAAGAACACAGGTTATAAGAACATTCTACTGGAAAACTGTTGTCATATACCCCTATATAATTTATGTCGGTTATGAAACATTATATGCAGTCCCCGACGATGTACTTATAACCGGCATCCACTATACACTATACAGTAGGGCTGAAACAAATATACCAAATATTCGTTCCAACATACAACTTTTTTATATTTTTATACAGTAGAACCTATCGAATCCGACAGCCTTTGATATAGGGATAAAATGTCGGATTGCAAAATTGTCGGATTATACAGGTTCTAATGCATATTCCGATGCTCATTGGATAAGGAAAAGTGTCGATTCTGTTGAATTCCGGATTATGCAGGTTCTACTGTATCCACCGTCTGTATCATATTTAATCTACCACACTTTATTGTCATTATTGTCAATTTTATGTTACGTTTTTCATACTCTCTAAATAGCCATAAATATTGGCTGTTAACTGTTCGTAGTAACTGTAAACAGGCATATTCATCAGCTAAACTTGGGTAAATTAGACACATGAGTAGTAATTACTTTGGCCAAAGGGTTACTAAATGTTAAAGCATATAAAGTTCTTCTGTTCATACGTTATGTACGTAAATTCCCGAAATTTATACACCCCTATATGTCATGCTTTTCTACAATTTTATATTATAAAAAGGATGGTCTGTCGCACATTGGTTAACTTTTTAACTTTTTAAGTGGGCTAAAAAAAAACTTCCAAAAAGCTAAAGGTCGTTTCCGTCCGAAACACCTTTCTGAAATGGTTTAACACCTTTTTAGTGATGATGATGTGACCAAAATAATCTAAAATCACAGCTGTGCCGACAGCATCTTAAATTTGGAGAACTTTTTCAATTTTCTTTTTCTTTTTCAAACTTTTTCTTTTTCAATCAACCAACCAACCACCAAGTGAAGTGCCTGCAAAGGCACATGCTGTCGGCACAGCTGTAATTTAAATTTTTGATTTCGGATTAAAGTACAATACAGTCAGGTCTGCTTATTGTTAACAGTTTTTCGTCTGCTTAATATGAAGAACTTATTATTATGAACAAGCTATAAGGTCCCAATTTAACATCTTATATAGAGTTTGTATTAAGTTGAGTTCGCTTATTATGAAGTTTCTATATTATGAATACAATTTTGGTCCCTTGAATGTTCATAATAAATGAACCTGACTGTACTATATTTAAGATTTCCCCCCCTTTTATTCCCATACTTCCTTTAGGTGAGTGAGTTCATCTTCAGTTCATGGGAACATGTAGTAACACTAGCTAACAGTTCTATGGAGAAATCATTTTCAGAGACCGAGAGTGTAGAGGAGCGTTGCTATTTAGCTGTTTGCTGGCTGTTAATAGCATCTTCATTTCTGAATTTGTTCAAACAGATGAATTGGACTGGTCCTATTGTGGATCTGTCTTGTATTGTATCATGGATGCCTTCTAATGAGGTTATAAAGCTGTGGAATACTGATGGACTCACAAATCTGTATTTAGGTGAGTTATAGTCAAGGAATTATCCAGGTGCGCGAGACGCTCCTTTGGAGCATGATTTTTGGAAAATTTGAATTTAGGAGCGTGAAATTTGGAATCCTCTCTATACCGTAACACTAATTTTCGATTTAGGCGTATGCAAATTGGATCAGACCAGGATTAGGAGCGTATTTACAAATGGCTCTATAATACACTGGTTATTGTGGGTTAAAGACTCAAGTTAATTCAATAACTGTTCACTTTATTCGAATTACGGTTGACTCCGCTTAATAGAGCAACCGGTTTATAGATTTCTCCGCTTAATCGGGTCAAAATTTCGCAGGATTTTTATGACGGAATTACATTTTGGATTAAAATATTTTCGGTTAAATAGATTTCTCCACTCAATTGGGTCAAAGCAACCTGGTCCCGAGGTGACTCTATTAAATATAGAAGAATTAAATATCCCTTATCAGTTAATAATGACACTAGCTATCATGTTAAGCGGAGTCGACTGTATATTCATCGGTCTCACTAGTTTTTTCAAAAATTTATTTGAGAAATCAAAAAATAATCGAAATTGAAAAATTTTAAGATAATGGATGTATAAATTTGTTTCTCTACTAGTATAAATACGGATAACTTTTGAATTTCATTAAAGATTCCTTAATTTATATAATTTTGTCGTAGTACTTTGGACCATGGATATATTTTAAACTTGTTATAATTACAAGAGTATGTACCTAACTTTTCATAGCAAATCCAAAATATTGTAAAAATAAGGTCATTCTGCCAGAAAATAATTCGAAAGTGCGATAGGACTATAGTATACCTATTTTTCAGTTTTTAAATCAATCCAGGAAACACTTAGATCCACAAAAAAATCTAAAATCCTGGCATTTCAGCAAAATATCAAGGGAATTTTTTAGAGGCTTTTGTATTATATTATTCGGTTTTCTACACAAACTTATTATCTCTAGATGGACAAACTCCATATAAACTAACAAGCTCTCCTCTCCTATTAAACTTAGCTGAGCTAATTCTAACATTCCTATCCGACACACAGGTTGATATGCTAGCCTGTCACTGGATGCTATTCCGTCTCTATTGTACAAAACAACAGTTATTCCCACACCCATCACCCACATTATGGGACAGAATAAAATTATTCAAAACTAACTACTATGAGAAAATATTATTATTTGTTGAGGGTTATTTAGAACTACGCTGTGAGATTAAAATCGAGTTGGCATTATGTTCATTGAGGTACTACGATTATGTTGAGTGTAAAAGCCTACTTAATTCAGTTGAAAATGAATTGTGTATGGAATTGAATGTTACTGGTGAGCTCGGTAAAAGGACAAAATTTCAGATTGATGATAAAGCACAGTTAGTTTTAATGATTGTAAAGAAGAAAGATTTACCTCAATTGTTTTACCATTTTCCTATTGAAAGTTATGCGGAGAAGATTGAGAATATACCATTGGATGATGATACTTTACTTGGATACATTCAGGTCAGTTGGAATGTTGTTTATTTTTGATTATTAATTAATTTATTTGACAACTTCAATTATTTATATTATTTATATAATTACTTATTTTCCATTTGTTAAATAAGATTATAACTTTAAGTAATATTACATTGGTCATAACTGCATACTGAATGCTTGCAATGTTCAATTATCATGTAATTTAATCTAAATCTAAATTGAGTATAATGTTGCAATATGCACATAAATTGTTACTAAATTTTATAAAAGTAAGGTTAATACTATTTGTGCCGGACTTAATTTATTCACTCCGAACGACAATTTACTTGTTTTTACACTGTATTTCTATGATGTCACTATATATATATCAAAATAGAAAAATACTCACTTATTCAAAGATTAGTTTAAAACAACATATAAGGTACAGTTGACTCCGCTTAATAGAGCCACCGGTTAATAGGTTTATCCGCTTAATCGGGTCAAAGTAACCTGATCCCGAAGTCATTCTATCAAGCGGAGTCGACTGTAATTTTTATTCGTTTACCATGTACGAACACATGAGGCTTTTGTACATAACAACGTTCTTAAACTAGTTGTTATATGTACAACTCCATTGAATTATGATGTGTATTATGATGTGTATCAGCTACCCCAATCTATTTCAAATACAATATCCATATAGAATGGCCATAAAAATATTATAGATTTGATGATTACAAAGCACGTTGTTTAGTACACTAGAAGGAAGGGTGAATAAATCAAATTTGTATATATATTTGGATCTAGAGGTTCTATTAACTGCTTGTAAAAGGTAAACCATATACAGTCAGGTTCTTTTATTATGAACATTCAAGGGACCAAAAATTGTGCTCATAATAGAGAGACTTCATAATAAGCGAACTCAATATAATATAAACCCTATGTAAGTTGTTAAATTGGGACCGTAGAGTTTGTTCATATTAAAAAATCTTGATATTAAGCAGACGAATTCTTGTTCATAATAAGCAGACCTGACTGTATATCATTCCTGTCAAATCTTACGGCCACGAAACCATTGATTAAGCGAATATTCTTATTTTATTTGGTTAATAATGTTGGGGTAAATTTTATGACTCGTATTTTAATTTTCTCCTACAATGCTTCGTTATATCTGTAAGTGAATAAAAGTTATAATTTATATATACTTTCTTGTTACTTTAAATGCGTATATAGGCAATTTATGAGTAAGTAATATTATCATATTCTTCAGCATATTCAATGTGCACAAAAGAAGCTCAATGCATAGAAGACGTTGAATATTTGATCGACAATTCAATTAAAAGGATAGTTGGGCGTTTGGAAAAAAGAAAAAGTGATTTATTAACTATATTTAGAGATTTGCAAGTCAGACAAGATAGTATCATAGGTAAATTAGATACGATGAAGTGTAAAAGTGATTCAATCTTGCAGAGTAAAGGATTACATAATACACTTTTAGACATTCAATTGGAATTAAACAAAACAAAGGATAAGTATACCACAAAGAAACGATTGAATTTCAAATGTGATTTCAGGGAATTGGAAGAACTCATTGATAATTGGGGATTATTTCTTGAAGAAGACCTCGTAAATTGTTATATTACAAGTCATGAAATCGTTAACAATGAAACTTTTTCTACAATTTCTGAAGGAGAAACACTTCGTTCTAATGCCCTTATTATTGGGAAAGATTGGAAAGAAAACGATAATATTTTCATGCACTATGGCATAACAATTGATAAAGAAACTAATTTAATTTATGTAGCTGAAGCAAATGACCTGAATCAAGGGAGAGTATCAATCTTTTCTGAGAAAGTAGCTTTTATAAGGTCATATGATTTAAACGAAATGACCATTCCTTATGGAATCGCTATTTGTAAGAATAATCTATATCTAACTGACTTAATGAAACATTGTGTGACACATTACAAAGAGGAGGGTGATCAAATTAAGTTTGTATCTAAATTCGGTTCAAGGGGAATTAATGATGATCAATTTAAATACCCAGGTCAGCTTGCTATATCACCAGAAGGAGATTTGTACATACCTGATAGGACTAATAGGCGGATACAAATTTTAGGTAAAACACTTGAATATAAAGGTACAATTAAACATGAGAGTATCACCCACCCACGCGATATACAACTAAAGCCTTATGAAATTTGTATGCTCAATAGTACACCGAATTACATACTCATATTTTCATATGAAGGAGATTTGATTAAAACTATACGTCACGAGTTTTTTTGTAAACTTATTTCACCATGTTTCTTTTGCATCGATTCAGAAAATAATATTCTTGTAACTGACACAGAATCAAAACTCATTACAGTTTTCTTAAAGGATTGTAATAAAGTGCAAACTCTTGCAAATAATAAGGATGAAAAGAGCAAGATGGTAAACATCGGAGGAATTGTTTGTATTAATGATGAAGTTTTAGTAATGTTCTCAGATGAAAATTTCAAACCTCGAGTGATGGTTTTTGTGCGACAATTAGTTAGCGAAAATGAGGTACAATTTAATTTAGAGATTAAACTACCGGGAGAAGAAGATATTTTAGATACGGAAAGTAAATCTCCAATTACTGAACATCAACTACAAATTGTGCCCGAAGAGTCCCAAAGTCCTTATGAAATGGATCAATTTCTCTCTAAAAAGGCTCCAAATCACAATAAAAAGGTCCGAAAGTCCGATAAAAAGGCTCACGAAACATCTACAAGCTTTCTCGATCCACCTGCTTTTACTATGAACAAAAATAAGATTTCGATGACTCCACTTGATAATGCTATAAATCGAGATGAAAATCCTATAGATCCTTTAAATCCAAATTAAAAACCTATGGATCCTAATAATATTCTATATCCAATGAAATTTCCTAGATTCAACTGAGAATTATTTTGATTTTTGAATTTGGTCATTTAGTGATTACTCGTATAGTTTAAATCTTACTTATATTATACGAGCCCTTCGGTCTCGGCCGTTATGTGACCCATGGCCTACTATATTATATGGGTATGCATATTTGATTACGTCATTGTGGTTAAATCCGATGAGAAATCATTCTCAAAATATTTTAGATGTTACCAGCGTATTTGAAAACCTAATTTAGTTTATTCCATGACAATAGGTAATTTATTTTACGAGCAATTAGAAAGTAAACACTGGCCTGGAAATACAATGGCAAATACTTGACTTATCTAGCCGTATAATATAGTAGGCCATGTGTGAACTTACTCCTCGTAAATATTTGTCATAGTTATATACTTATACTACCAGTTGAAAGGAAACTTCTAGGTTGATTTTGAATTCTCCCCCCAGATTTCGTCCCCTCAGCTGGTGTTTGTCTTGAAAATTAGTTGGAACAGTGAAAGAAATAGGTTTTTAATTTGCCCCATATGTCAGGTTGCATGAAGCTTTCACAGTAAATATACTTCTTACTTACGTTATTTATTATAAACTTATGTGTGAATTATTGATTACTAATTGCAAATTGCAACATAAAAATAAATGTCTTTTAAATGTTCTCTGGCTGCTGCCCCCCCCCCCCCTCCCCCAGATTTTCCTAAAAATGTAAAGTTCGACGCCTATGTTTCAAGGTTGTTTTCTTTTTCATTTAATGTGTATTCCCATTGAATTCCTTTGTGTAAATACTTATATTGACGTATTTCTTCTCTGTTTTGTTAGAACAGAGTTAATTATATATTAATGTTTCTATTTTGGTTAAGAGCCCGACTAGTACGTATATAAATTCTTGTACACAAGCTAGCTAGTAGATATAGGTATTGCTGATCTAAATTTAGAAACATTAATATAATTATTCTAAAATTTATTTATGCGCTGTTAACGCCTTGTCGTCCATTAAAGAAGAATAATATATTCATCTAACGGTATTTTCTACGTATATCATCACTATTAATAGAGTCACCATATGATGGGACCAGGTTGCTTTGACCCAATTAAGCGGAGAAATCTATTAACCGGTGGCTCAATTAAACGGAGTTGACTATCTAATATTGAATAATTTTGTATTATGTAGTTACTTTTATCAAGAAATTTTTGTAATTTATACGTTCATTTTGCTCTTAGTTCTCTGGTGACAAATTGGAAAAAGACCATGATTTATCTCCGATCCAACAAGCTCTCATTCTAGCTCTTGTACACGAAATGTCTCGTGCATCACCAAAAGGTCATCAGTCAAATGAGGAAATAGCGGCATACCTACAACCATTACTTTCCACACCAACCTTATGGTCTATTCAGGCCACTGTACTTTACCAGCGTAGTATATTAGAGAGTAGCAAAACACGTACAATAGAACGTAGTATGAGACAACTCGAGATATTAAATACACTGTTATGTGCTAAAGTTGATCCTACTGAATTACATCATCGTATATCTTTGACTTATACATTGCCATTACCACCGAGATGGAAGGTTAGAGCTAGATTGGCTTCGTTACTACAGTCACTGGGTTGTGCACAGTCTGCAAGTGATATATACAAAGAACTTGAGATGTGGGAGGAATTAGTACATTGTTTCAGGTCACAAGGGAAATTAGGTGAGTTGTTTCGCTTAAATGTTCTTTGAAGGGCATTTATACTTACATATGAACTTGTCTGTCACTATAAGTAAATAATAATAAAGGCAGTGATTTCAATACTGGGCCACTATCAGACCTGGGGCTGATTACTAGTGAGTGATTACGATTACGATTACATCCTTCAGAAAAAGCTTGATTATGATTACGATTATGATTACAGGAAATGTTGTATTCAACTATATAAATGATTACAACTTACTACTAGGTTTTCACCTGGACAAAAAAATTGAGATTTAGTTTGGGATCGCTCAAACGGGTCTATATTTATTATTCTTAAAGTGTAAGGGAGTATTGGAGGCAAGGTACCTTGTAATTTGTGAGAAACTTTGCTTAGATGAAAAAGTGGTTTTATAGTAAATATATAAATGACTATCTTTTATAATTGAAAAGACGGTTGGATCTGGGAATTCAGACCGCCCGTCCCATTGCACTAGGCAACGTTAACTTTAGTTCACAAGTACAGATCTCTCTGGGAATGTTACTTAAGTTTTTATTCCCAACTAATGGTTCTTATTACTGAGCCGAAAAAGAATCTTATGGGTTGGTTTTAATTATTTCACTGTACACTGTAATTCAATATTTAGTAAGTAATTATATCAAGTTTAGTTCAACTGTAGTAATATTATTTCAATCGAATAACTTAATAGATATTCTAAGAGACTTCATTGTAAAACTATTCTAAGTTATTAAACATTGAATATTATATTTTAGTCTCAATTTTTGTCCCAAAAATTATTACTCATTTTGTTAGTTATTTACCGTTTCATTTCCCTAATAAATTGTTCTCGTTTTCTTTTCATATTTTGTTAATAACTTAATTAAATAACTAATACTATACATTAGACTCTCGTTAATACGAACATCAGGGGACCGTCGAAATTCTTCGTATCTTCCAGAAATTCGTATTAATCGCATTTACTTGCATGCATTTATATAAGCTAGGGGAATTAAACTTTGTATACTCCTTAACCATTTTTCGCCTTATCCATGTTCCTATTACCGAGAGTCTTTGTAGGCTTTATTTATTACAGTCGTAAACCGGTATTTTTAACCAATTCTTTGCATGAAAATAAAGTTAGAAAAATCCGATAGTTAGATAAACCGATTGAAAATGAAACAAAAACGGAATTTCTTACACATTTAGAACGAATAGTTAGTTAGAAAAACCCGGTGTACGAAAAAAACCCGTTTCGATTGTATTTCTAATTTCGAATATCGATTTTTTCTCAGGTCAAGCTGAAGAACTAGTCAAGAAACAACTTTCACTGAAAGAAACACCTGACTTATGGTGTACACTTGGAGATATTACAAATGATATCACATTCTATGAAAAAGCTTGGATACTTTCATCACACAAAAGTTTCCGCTCACAAAAATCACTAGGACTACACTACCTTCACATTAAACAGTACGAGAAGAGTGTACCTTATCTTGAGACCTCACTTGAACTCAATGCATTGCAGCCAACATTATGTTTCAGTTTAGGCTGGTCAGCTTTGAAAAGTAAAAAACCTGAGTTGGCCATTAAAGCTTATCAGAAAGCAGTTATTCTTGATCCAGATAATGCACATGCCTGGAGTAATCTAGCAACAGCTTTTCTACAAGTAAATTCACATGATTTGGCGTATAAAGCACTGCAAGAGGCGAAAAGAAATACTTATGATGATTGGCAGGTTTTAGATAATTTCGTGCTTGTCGCCTCGCGAATTGGCCATGTTACTGAAGCTATAGCAACTTATCATCGATTGCTAGATATTAAACCAAAACATTTGAATTTGGACAGTTTGAAAATATTAGTCGATTCTGTTGTTTTGAATGAGTTCGATGCATTACAGTGTCCTTGCTCGAGGCATAGGAGTAAATTGGTTGTTTTATTCGGTAGAGTTACATCTATGGTTACAAATGATGAAAATGTATGGGAGCTTTTCTCGCATTTGTTAATAAAATCGGATAAAGATGGGGATCGTCTTAAGGGGTTATTGCATATACAAAAAGCGCATTCAATCGTAAAACAGGATAGCAATTGGAACAAACAGCCTGAAGTTTTATTGAAAATAATAAACATTACTTCTCATTTTGTACAAGTTACAATTGAGGTAATTGAGAAGGATATCAATGGTCTCGTTAATTTGACTTTAGCATCTTCTATTAAGTTGACTGTTGGTTCAATTTTGAAAGCATCAAAGGAAATGAATGAGGAGTTAAAACAAATTGGAGTGCCGAATGAAAATTTTGATATTGCGGTAACAAATTTAGATGTTCTATTTGAGAAATTTATCAAGGAAAGTTTTAATCCAATTCAAAATAATTCTAAAAAATATAAACTAACTTCTATTTAACTTTATTTCCAAGTTTTCTATTTATCTAGGATTGTATATTCATTTAGATCAATTATATTTTATGCCAATATTTGTCTTTTTTAATAATATACTACTACTCAATCATAATTATACTTTCCTTTATAACAGCACCAATAATGAGATTTGTACAATGCTAAATATTGATGGATTGTATCGTATATCGGCCAACACCATTTTAATGTGATTTTCGGAAACTGGCAAGGTCATTTTAACATCAAAAAAATTCGCCTTATGTAACATGATTTTATAGTAAAATGTGTTGGCTGATATATAAGTAAACCCATTTTTTAAAGACATTAAAGATTACATTATTCGTTTGTGTACTATATACAGACAAGTGTTTTCAACCCTAATTTTTTAAATATATTAATTTTCTTTCTAAAATAGAACTCTAGCTCATTGAATACTCGATTCAACTAACTTCATCGATGAAGGCACTTCGAGTAATTCTTCTATTGAATTACGTTCTCTACAAGATTACTACATTATTATTATATTTAATATTCCAATATATCATTCACCCAACTAAACTGTTCGCTAAACGTATCATATTCAATTCCCCAGCCTGCCTACAAGGTGATGCATTAGGGATGCACGAATTCATTACTGTTAATGGTATAAAACTACACTGTGTTATAAGTGGCCCTGAAACTGCACCAGTAATGTTAATGTTACATGGATTTCCAGAATTTTGGTATTCATGGCGTTATCAGATTAGAGAATTTAGCAAAGACCATCGTGTGATCGCTGTAGATTTACGTGGGTATGGAGAAAGTGATAAACCTTTAAGCAAAGATACCTACACTATACAACAAGTAACATCTGATATAATAGAACTAATAAATTCAGTTTGTAAAGAAAAGTGTATTTTAGTTGCACATGATTGGGGCGGTATTTTTGCATGGCGTGTGGTGTACCAAAGACCTGATTTGGTAGAGAAATACATTGTTTTGTGTTGTCCGCATGCAAAACGTTATATGGAGTTAACCAGTCAAGATAATTCAACTCTATTCCATCAATGGTATGTGTTTTTATTCCAGATTCCAATAATCCCTGTTTTAATCATACAAGCTGATAACTATTCATGGTTATGGGAAACATTTAAAGGCCGGAATTCAGGATTGATTCATTCTGATCGAATGAGTGAAGAAGATATGCTCGCGTTTCTTTACACTTTTTCGCAAGAGAATGCAATAAAATGTCCATTATTTTATTTTAGGAACATGTTTGCTAAAAATCCTACTGTACGTAGTGGGAATCCACAAGGTCATAAAATTGTAGTCCCAACCT
The DNA here is from genome assembly GCA_028753945.1 of Hexactinellida sp. DTS-2022. Lineage (NCBI taxonomy): Eukaryota > Metazoa > Porifera > Hexactinellida > Hexactinellida sp. DTS-2022. Next base: position 373,888 of record JAPNXP010000011.1, on the reverse strand, counting down.
TGTTAATGATGGGTATACACGATGCCTTTTTAACTCTCGCTTTAGGACAAGGTCATGAAAAGTATGTGGAGAATATTTTGGTCAAAAATATTAACGGGAGTCATTGGCTACAGCAAGATTGTCCAGATGAAGTTAATAGAGAGATGAGAGATTTTTTAGTAAATTGATTTTAACATAAGTAATCGGATTGACATCAAATTTGATTTATTTTTGATAATACTAGTTTGAAGGATTTCTGATCAATTTATGGTAGTACTTAGTGCATTGTTTGATAAGGCGTTTGCTAATAAATATACATTTGTAATTTAAGGGAGTTTGGTAGTCAATTGTCCAAAAAACTAAATGAAATCAAATCCCGACATTGCGATACATGAATACAATCCATCCAGTCATGTATTAAATATCGGTATTCCAAATTTACAAATGCAATAAGTTATACATCTTAATGAATTAGCATTTTATACGTAGATTTAGTGAGTTATACAAATTCAGAAGAATACTACAATATAAACTATTACATAAGATGCCGGTATAAGAACATTCTACTGGAAAACAGTTGCCATATACCCCTATATAATTTATGCCGGTTATAAGAACATTAATGCAGTTCCCGACGATGTTCTTATAGCAAGCATCCACTGTACTAATTTTAATGCCATAGATCAAAATTTTCCAACTTATTTTACTCGCAGGCTGCATAAAATCTCTGAAATGTTTCAGCGTACCAGGGTAATCAACTTTATTTGATTTCAAACATGGATACATACATAGTTACTGTAATAGGTTTGGTCCTTATTTAGCGGGCCGTATGTAAGGCATCCTTACCATAAATACTCTAGTAATTGATATTTTAATAAAGAATGTACGTAGAAAATCATTCGGTAATCAAAATCTAGATACACTATCTTTGAGCTGCTTGGATGTGCACAAGTTTGAAAGAAAACTTTTAGGCACGCGAAAATTGAGAAAATCCAGACAAAACGAGTCTTTTAGGCGATATGAGCGAATCCAAACTAAATGTTGGCATGGAAAAACTACACCAAATTGGAAGCCTGTCTATCAGTAAAAACACGACAAAATGAAATTTTGATGCTGGCTAATTAAGCCACCACCTCACTTTTTCTGGTGGCTAAATATATAAAAAACGGCCTGTTTAACAAACCATTTATGGCTTAACAAACTTATAATGCTGTAAAACAGCACTAATATGAATAACAAATAATGCAACGAAAAATATAATCTCCACAAAGTCAAATAATCCTTAATTTATGGTGGATTAGTTAAGCCACCAAAGGCAAAATTTGATGGCTTACCACCTAATTTGTCGAGCGCTATATCGAATACTACTATCTTGTTCATATACAGACCTCCAGTCCCATTACACTCGGTAATGTAAACTTTAGTTCACAACCTAAGACCAAAGGTCAAGCTAAGATGTTACTTGGTTTTATAGCTAAATTTGTCCAACTTATTATTGAATTTGTACGATATAATAGGATTTCATATTAAGTCAATATAAATATACAATCAATATTCAAATTTCATCTTCCATTATACATTATAACTTGCAGAGTTACTTATCCAATAATAGAAAACCTTAATTATTAGTAAATCTATAGCAGTATAATAAGTAATTCTCTTTAGTTTTTCAAATTTAATAATTTATCTACTTTTTCTTCCACCAGTCATTTTATACATTAACTGTTTGTTAATATAGTACTTATTTCTGTGAATTAGAATGAAAATATCGCGGTTTGCTTTACTCTTCGTCTACGCTTGTTGTAGGATATTTAAGATGTTTATACTCATATCCCTGAACTTCCTTCTTCATCCTACTAAACTATTTGTTAAGCGTAAATCCTATACACGTCCTGAATGCCTACGGGACCAGTCCCTTGGAATTCATAATTTCATCATCGTTAATCGTATACAAATGCATTATGTTATAAGTGGCCCTGAAAACGCACCAGTAATGCTAATGTTGCATGGATTCCCAGAATTCTGGTATTCATGGCGTTATCAAATTAGAGAATTTAACAAAGATTATCGTGTGATCGCTTTAGATCTACGTGGCTACGGGGAAAGCGATAAACCAGCAGATAAATCCGTTTATACCATTCCTAATACAGTTAATGACGTCATCGAATTGTTAAGATTACTTGGCATTGTTAAATGCACTTTGCTTGCGCATGATTGGGGTGGTATATTTGGTTGGAGATTAGTATTAAAACGACCTGATTTAGTCGAGAATTTTATTGTGATGTGTTGCCCACATCCAAGTAGGTATACAGATATGATCAACATAGAAAATGACTCATTATTTAGACAATGGTATATATTTTTCCATCAATTGCCATGGATCCCAGAACAAGTTATGAGTATGGATGATTTTCGTCCACTTAAGGGTCTCTTTAGAAGTCGTATGTATGGATTTACTAATCGTGATAAATTCACAAATGAAGATTTGCAAGCCTTTTTATACACGTTTTCTCAACCATATGGTCTTACTGGGCCAATGAATTACTTCAGGAATATATTTAGAGATACTATGTTATTAAAGGAAGGAATAGTTTATGATAAGATTAATGTCCCAACATTAATTCTATCAGGCGAACATGATGCATTTCTCTCAACCAGAATGGCTGATGGTCATGATAAATACGTTGAGCATGTTGAGTGTAAGGTTTTGAATTGCGGACATTGGATACAGCAAGATTGCCCTGAAGAGGTTAATAATGCCATTCGAATGTTTTTGGCTCAAAGTTAGCAGTACTAGTTATTTGGATTCTTATTTTTCGTATTAGTGGTTTATGTTTAGCTTGTTAATTGATTTGTTTTGCTATATATTTTCTTGACCATTTGTCAAAATAATTTGACAAAATATTGATTAGATCTCTTTACTCAATTAATCAAGTCAGCTTAATTAGGTTCGGACATTTTGTCAAAATTAGGCGGTTGTCCTCAACAAAAACAAATAATGAAGTTATATTGGATGATCCTGTTCATGGGGATTAATTAACGTCAATGAACAAATTACACCAAATGCAAATCCAAACATGATTGATGATTTACACCCATTATCTGGCATTACGCTATAGAGCAGCGAACATTAATATATTATAAATAACAAACAACAACATACTGATTGGAAGAGCCAAGTATATAATAATAGTTTCACACAATACATACTTTTATAGTTAGGATTAAATAGATGTGTAATTGTTGTGATATTTTAGGGAAGGCAAAAATCTCACACAACAAATGTTGATAGCAGATTTGAGATAAGAATCTCCAATTTGAATGTCAACTGTATTTTCAGAGTCTTTGCAGGATATTGTCGCTATAATGGGTATTAAGAAGATGAAGAAGAAAAATAGTTTGAACTTTAGTCTCGTTAAAATCGCTTTAATTTTGAATATATTGTTTCTTTGTACTTCATCTGTTGTGTTATGGTCATTTGAATCTATTAAAGATTCCTCTCTTACTTCTGTCGTTAATTGTTCTGTATTATCGACAGGATTAATATTGTGCCAGTCAATCAAACAGAATGTAATTGGTATAAGCGACAAAGCATTTATGATCATTGCAATTACAATCCCTATCCAGTAACCGAATGGACCTAATATTGTATATATTGTCAACAGTGTTCCAATAGGAATTGTGAAAATGATAAATATTATTGGGAAGATAACGGCCAGTTTTTGTAACCCTAATCCAAGTAATACACCTTCAAAATTAACAACAATTCCATCAATTGGGTGATAAACAGCTAATGCATACAACATAGTCACTACTGCATGTACTACAGTCTTTTCCGAAGTGAATATATATCCCCATACTGATGTGCCAGCTAACAACACACAACTTTGAATCAAACCGAAAATAAATACAATGAAAGTGGTTAATATGGCGACTTTCTTTATTTTGTTGATATTTCCTTCTCCAACTAAAATGCCAATTTGTATAGAAGTTGCTGATTGTAATGCGAAGGGGAAAATGAATAGGAAAAGGTCAATATTTATTGCTATTGAATAGGTCGATATGGCAAATGCAGGATTCTTTGAAATAGCTCCCATTAGAAAAGTTCCATAGTAAAACACAGAAAAGCCAATCCATGACATTATCAAAATTGGCATTCCATAATACGCGTATTGTAACCACCTTTCTAAAGCTTCCCATTTGAATCCACTCCATATCTTACACCAGACGCCCATTGTACGTAAATACACGACATGAGCAATAGCCATTAAATACACTGATAAGACTACAGCACATGCTATTCCTCTCACTCCCATATTAGTCTGTGAGATAAATAGATAGCAAGTTATTGCTTCAATCATACTCCCGATGGCAAATATGACTGTGGAAGGCATTGCAATTTCTTGAATTTGTAGAATCTTCATTGTAGGATACAGTATAGCATATGCTGGTAGGATAGAGATGTAAACTGTAAGATACTCACCTGAGAGAGTAGATAACTCGGCTGTTTGTCCCATAAGTATAAGTATATTTGCTGTATTCAACCAAACAACTGCAATAGGCAAACACATCATTAAATGTATACATAAACTTCTCTGGTAGAGAGTTCCTAAATATTTAATCTCTCCTGCGCCATAGGCTTGTGAAGCTAATGTATTGAGTGCAGAACTCAAACACAAATGTGGGAGTGTCGCAGTAATTAAAATCAAATTAATACTCAAAGTTATAACTGCATAGTTGGTCATTATATTACCGAAATGTCCAGCGAATATTGCTGGGATAAAACTGTTGTTTAATTCTGAGGCTAATGTGGTCAAATAAACTGGAATAGCCAACTTGAGAAATCCCCTACATTCTTCTAGACTAGATAACACGATAAACTTTATGTTCATAGATTACTTTTAGGGCTAAATGAGGTCAAACTCAATTCAATCGATACTTATATATTATTTAGTATAAATACTTGCAGATCACAGCAATTGATTCATCCATACTTGAGCGAAACCTGTTTGGGCGTAGTTATAGATGGGTGGCAAACTCTTTTAGCGAACCCCCAAAACAGCGAATAAAATAATGCAAGGAATGTAAATTGGTATCATGGGTTTGTAGAAGATCAATAAGTTAAAACACAATGCTGTATGTATGTGTATATATTTGTTTGTTTCTAGTATGTTGCAGAGTGGACCATGGGTCAAGATTGGTGATCCATCGTATTTGTGGCCCGTTGACCCATTGACCCATCACACAATTTCAAATATTTAAATGTACTGTCACAGAAACAGAACAGTAACAGAATAACAGAATATAACAAAATCTACTTGTTGCTTTGTCAAATATGTTTGGTATTTCTATGCACATCAATATTATGATGATGATGAGTGATTCGTATTTAACAGGAGGACAAATTCCAAATTGGTCAAAGGTCATGGGTCACGGCTCCGTGACCCATGACCCCTCCATTTAGGTCCCATCTGACCCATGGATCACTCTGGTATATTCCGAGTTGATTAAAGAAACTGGACGGTTTCAAAATTTGATTTTTGGATCCAGGCAACAACTTTAAGTTTCCACTCAAAATTTCTCACTCCTCACCAAGTTATGACGTCATTCTCACAATTTGATAAGCGGGAAATTCACTTACTCACACATACACGTAGTTCGCACCGTTTATAAGATAAAAATCTCAAAATTTAATAGAAATGTACATTAATGATGCGGACATGTTGGTCATACCAGAATACAATTGTATTTACTCATTAAAGCATGATAACGTAATTATTAAAGTTTCAGATAGTTAAATTTGACCTATTTACGCTATATAATGAATGTTAGAATTCGAAACCACACACTCTGCCGCCGCGAAGCGATCTAGCAAGCGAAGATCGCTAGTTAAGAATAATACATTAGGAAATATTAATTAAAGAATCATAACATAAGATCGAGTAGTTTTTATTTTTTTAGAAGGTGTTAAGTTGACTAAAATACGTCTATGAATGCGAAATATTTGTGGGGTGAGACAAATTGTGTGTATTCCAAGTACTACTGTGGAACTCGCTTAGTACGTACTCGGCTTAAGACGTACTCTCGGATACTACGACTGTTCTTTAATAAAGATTTTTTCTCCTATCTGATCCATTATAAATAATTCGGTTAATACGTACTTGGGTAAGACGTACCAATTTATATTTTTCCCAAGTATATAAAATGTATTTATTTTAATTCGGTTAGTACGTACTTAGAAAAACTATCAGCATAACTCGGTTAGTAATTGGTTTAAGTGAGTAGATGACAACTAAAATACTTTAATCATATTGTTAAGTATGTTAAAGACTTAATACCTTACATCGTTTTCATATCATAGAATATGTCAGTATTTCGACCTGTGGATTATGCATGCGGATAAGATTAAGACGTGCCTCGGTTAGTACGTTCTTTTTTGTTTCCCAAGGTGGTACGTGTTAACCGAGTTCTACTATAGAAACTCATCCACATTCTTATTCATCATAATATGTTCCCGTGTGACAATGTCAATTTTTCATTGATTTGCTTATACTTAGTGCTGTTTGAGTGTCGTTTGATATTCCCAAGTTCAATTTGGAATAATAGAGTTTGTGTTGCTCCTTTTGATCAATTTTGAGGACAATGCTCTCGTCAAAGGTTTGAGGATATACATTATATGGCCTTCGTGATGTAGTATATAGATCGTTGATAAAGTACACGCCTATATTGCTTGACAAAAATCAAAAGTAATCTAGCCTGTCAGATTTATCTTTAATAGTACAAGAGTATTCTTGCAGAATGAAATATATTCACTTAATCTGTCGTTGTTATGGAATGTAAATCTCACAAGTTGAATCAATATAATTAACACAAGTGAAACAATAGAATTAGATTCAACACTTTCAATTGAACTGAAGTGTTAGTAAACAAAGGAAATTTGAAAATTTATTGTTGCACAAACTAAGCCCAATTTCAAAATTCGTGCACTGTAAAAGGTGTTGAATTAGATTCTCCATCGAATGCATATAAATTGAATATTCAGACACTATTTATTGTTCCTTTTGTGAGATAAAAAAATGTGTCAAAAAAGTGTAATTAAAATCGTGACCCCAGGTGCACATCTGTAACCCATGAGACACCTATCCTGAAATTTTGGGCTCTTAGTTAATAAACTTTGTGCTTTGGAGAGGATACGGACAATACAATACAAAATTGCAGCTGTTCCGAAGGCATATTCCTTGGAGGTATACTATCTTTTGGTGGCTAGTTAATTGATAGTGCCTCCAAAGGAACAAGCTGTCAACACAGCTGCAATTTTGGATTTTTTAAAGCCATACATGAACGCCTCAAGGTGTTTAGATCCATTTATCAAGTTGTTACAGGACAAAGGAACGATTGATAAATTTGAAGTTTTATCTATCTAAAACCATCTTGAGTATAATGCCATTCCTTATGTACAGTATAGATAATAAATTATATAAGTAGTTAATTATTTTACAATGTTATCCACGGTGAGTTGAGTTAAGTCATTAAATTCCTTATTTAATTTAATTAATTTACTCATCCATTGTATAGTAATACTGCAATTCATGGGCTACTTAATATACGGCCGTGTATGTCACCGAGAAAAAAATAGAAGGCCAGTTTATAAATTTCATTCTAGGATAAACTATGCCTCCTATTGTTATTATTTGGGTTGTATATGTGGTAATCAACCATTGCGAGTCCAATGGAACCACTTTTGAGAATCTCAGATTTGTGGTTAAGCTGTTTAGGCTCCATTTAATGATGACACCACAAATATACTATATATACAATTCGAGTCTAAAAGAACTACGAAATAATGAAGATATTTTGCTAATATGCTTAGTACATTTTCGAATATATAATGAGGATGAATATATATAAACCAGCAATTATATACGTTTTATGGACGAAAATAGTAAGTTGTAACTCGGGTACTACTTATATTTTAGCATGTGGTTACTTTATAATTTTTTATAATTTTTATAATTTCGCCATTTTGTGATTTAGTAGCCTGTGGAGTGTGAAATAATCCCTATTTAGTATTCCTGTTATAAATTATTAGAAAGTAGGAAGAAAATGAAATTTATGATATTTGAATTTTTTTCATTTTACCATAAATTGCTACCATCATCATTAAATGGCGTCTAAACAGCTTAACCACAAATCTGATATTCTCAAAAGTGGTTCCATTGGACTCGCAATGGTTGATTACCACATATACAACCCAAATAAAAAATAAAATCCAAAATTGCAGCTGTGCCGACGCATGTTCCTTTGGTGGCACTATATTTTGTTGGTTGTTTATTGATGGTGCCTCCAAAGGAACATGCTGTCGGCACAGGCTGCAATTTTGGATTTTTTTTTCGCCCAGTCATCTACGCCTCAAGGTGTCAAGAACCATTTGTTAATTGGTCCGAGTCACAAGGGAGGGTAGATAAATTTGAAGTTTGTTTCTATCATAAACCATCTTGAGTTTAATGCCATTCATTCATTATCTATGATAATAAATTAAATTATTTATTATTTATTTTAGCAATGTTATCCACGGTTGGTTGAGTTGAGTCAACAAATTCCTTATATTATTTTATTATATTTAATCCATTATATAGTAATACTACAATTAAATAGAAGCCAGCTGGAATTTCTAAGTTGAATCAATTTAATTATCGAAAGTTGAAACAATAGTGAAAGATTTAACAAGTTAAATCAATATAATTATTACAAGTTGAAACAATGGAATTAGATTCAACAGTTTTATTGAAATTGAAGTGTGAGTAAACAAAGAAATTTCAACCCCCATTAATGGCAGAAAATAAACCCAATATTAAAAAATTTCTTATCCCATCAGACGCAGAATTTTATGATGAATCCAATGGTAAAATAAAAATTGGGGGTTTAATATACCTTTTTTTAGTTATGGACCAGACAAATTTTGAAAGGTGTTAAAGATGTGTGCAAAATTATTAATAAAAAATCGTAACCCCAGGTGCAAATTAGACGGTCCATACGCACCTACATGCCAAGTTTTTCAGCCATCAACTATAAAGCTCTGGCCAGGGCACCATCTACGGAGAAAAAATAAAAAAAATAAAAATAAAGGCAGTAAGATCAATACTGGGCCACTATACGTACTATAGTATAGTCGGCACAATAATAACAATAGGAGACATAGTTTATCCTAGAATCAAATTTATAAACTGGCCTTCTATTTTTTTCTCGGTGACATACACGGCCGTATATTAAATAGCCCATGTGCAATTGAATAGAAGCCAGCTCGAATTCACAAGTATAATCAATACAATTATCGCAAGTGAACAATAGAGTAATATTTAGCTTAGCAAGTTGAATCAAGAGAATTATCATAAGTTGAATCAATAGAATTATCACAAGTTGCATCAATAGAATTATCACAAGTTGAAACAATAGAATTGGATTTAAACACTTTCAATTGAACTGGTGTCTGTAAACAAAGGAAATTAGCAACTCAATTATGGCACAAACCAAGCCCAATTTGAAAATTCCTGTACAGTGAAAAGGTGTAGAATTCAATTCTCCATCGAATGCTTATAAATTAGATATTTGGGCATAATTTATTGTTCTTGTTGTGACATTAAACAGGTGTAAAATGTGTCCAAAAAAATCTAATCAAAAATCGTGACCCCAGGTGCATATCTGTAACCCATGAGACACCTATCCTCTGAAAATTTCAGTTCTTAGTTAATATAACTCTGTTCTGTGAAGAGATACGGACTAAAAATCGGTAACCAAGGCAGTAAGATTAGAACTGTGCCACTATACTATAGTATAGTCGGCACAGTAACTAGATCATATGAGTGTAAACCATAAGATAACACCTTATTATCAAGGGAAACAAGCATTAAAGAGTTGTCATTTATAGTGTGAGTGAAGTGAGTTGATTTGTAGCTAGTCAGTATACAGTTAATGACATGTGCCTAAAATACGTAAATATATACGCAGATTCTTACTATTCATGGCTTTCAGGGCGTATCATAAACTCATTCCAATGGTTTATTGTCTATGTACGTATACTACTATCTTCTAAAATACGAGCAATATTATAGTATATTCTCAAGTTTTTCGGACCCTCAATTTAAAGATGAATCTGACAGCCTAGATTACTTTTAATTTTGTCAAGCAATATATAGGCGTGTACTAGTACTATTAGGTTTATCAACGATTAATATACTACATCAGGAAGGTCAGAGAATGTATATTCGAAATCTTGCGATTGCATATACACTCCCCTACCAAAAGTATTCGTACTCCATAAGCATTCCCATAGAAAATAGTAATATAGTGTGTCAATAATAATGTTTATTGTACACTAAATACATGGAATATTGCAATTTAGATTGAATATTCGTAATCTACGCATTCGAAATCTACATTTAAAGAAGCTTTGAACTCTATTAGCTACTGATTAGGTTGAAAATTATCATCCTATGCCACCATGTACCACTTATTCCCATCTTGTAGCATGGGGACAAATGGAATAAGTGGTACATGGTGACACCGGATGATAATTTTCAAACTAATAAATATGTAATTGAGTTGAAAGCTTCTACAATGGTCAATTCGGTGGCGTAGAATACGATTCTGAAACCAAAGTGGCGACATCTCATAGAATTTGTATACATTAGCGATAAATATTAGAGTTATATAGTACTATTTCCATAGGAAATTTTTGGGTGTACGAATACTTTTGGTAGGGGAGGGTATTTCGGTACATCTTAGACCTCAAACTTTGTCGACAAAAACAGGATTGTCCTCAAAATTGATCAAAAGGAGCAACATAAACTCTATTATTCCAAATTGAATCTGGGAATATTAAATGAGTCATCACTTAAATAGCACTAAGTATAAACAAATCAATGACAAAATTAGCATGATTACAAGGGATCATATTATGGAAATAAGAATGTGGAAGAGTTTCTACACGGAATAGCACATAATTTGTCTCAACCCATAAATATTTCGTTTTTACAGACGTATTTTAGTCAACTTAAAGCATTTCTAAAAAAAGAAAATTACTCAATCTTTTGCTATGATTATTTAATATTTCTGAAAGTAATATATTTAACTAGCGCTCTTCACTTGCTAGATCGCTTCGCGGCGGCAGAACACAAGCACACTTCAAGCACGAAGCGGTTGATGCGTGGTTAATACTTCTAACATTCAGTATACGTATAACGTGAATAGGTCAAATTTACTATTTGAAATGTTAAAAATTACGTCATCATGAGGTAATGAAAAATTTCTAATGTAATCTGGTATGTCCAACATGTCCGCAATATTAATGTAATGTTGCATTAAATTTTCAGATTTTATCTCATAGAGGGTGCGAATTACTCAACATCTATGAGTATAGATTTGTTATCTTCTGTTATTCTGTTTCTGTGACAGTACATTTAAATATTTGAAATTGTGTGATGGGTCAATGGGTCAAAAGGTCACAAATACGATGGGTCAAGTGGGTCATGGGTCAACAATCTTGACCCATGGTCCACTCTGCAACATACTAGAAACAAACAAATATATACACATACATACAGCCTTGTGTTTTAATAGTATACGTAAATTAACTTATTGATCTTCTACAAACCCATTATATGTACCAATTTACATTCCTTGCATACTTTATTCGCTGTTTTTGGGGTTCGCTAAAAGAGTACGCCCAAACAGGTTTCGCTCAAGTATGGATGAATCAATTGCTGTGATCTGCAAGTATTATACTAAAAAACATATAAGTATTGAATGAATTGAGTTTCCCCTAAGTTAGCCTTAAAAAAAGTAATCAATGAATATAAAATATATCGCGATATATTGTCTAGAAGAATGTAGGGGATTTCTCAAGTTGGCTATTCCAGTGTATTTGACCACATTGGCCTCAGAATTAAACAACAGTTTTATTCCAGCAATATTCGCTGGACATTTCGGTAATATAATGACCAACTATGCAGTTATAACTTTGAGTATTAATTTGATTTTAATTACTGGAACACTCCCACATTTGTGTTTGAGTTCTGCACTCAATACATTAGCTTCACAAGCCTATGGCGCAGGAGAGATTAAATATTTAGGAACTCTCTACCAGAGAAGTCTATGTATACATTTAATGATGTGTTTGCCTGTTGCAGTTGTTTGGTTGAATACAGCAAATATACTTATACTTATGGGACAAACAGCCGAGTTATCTAAACTCTCAGGTGAGTATCTTACAGTTTACATCTCGATCCTACCAGCCTATGCTATACTGTATCCTACAATGAAGATTCTACAAATTCAAGAAATTGCAATGCCTTCCACAGTCATATTTGCCATCGGGAGTATGATTGAAGCAATAACTTGCTATCTATTTATCTCACAGACTAATATGGGAGTGAGAGGAATAGCATGTGCTGTAGTTATTTCAGTGTATTTCATGGCTATTGCTCATGTCGTGTATTTACGTACAATGGGCGTCTGGTATAGGATATGGAGTGGATTCAAATGGGAGGCTTTGGAAAGGTGGTTACAATACGTGTATTATGGAATGCCAATTTTGATATCGACATGGATGGGATTTTTTGTGTTTTATTATGGAACTTTTCTAATGGGAGCTATTTCAAAGAATCCTGCATTTGCCATATCGACAAATTCAATAGCAATAAACATTGACCTTTTCCTATTCATTTTCTCATTCGCATTACAATCAGCAACTTCTATACGTGTAGGCATTTTGGTTGGAGAAGGAAATATTAACAAAATACAGAAAGTCGCCCTATTAACAACTCTCATTGCATTTATTTTCCAAGTGTTTCAAAGCTGTGTGTTGTTAGCTGGTAAATCAATATGGGGATACATATTCACTTCGGAAAAGCCTGTAGTAGTGGCAGTAGTGACTATGTTGTATGTAATAGCTGCTTTTATGCCAATTGATGGAATTGTTGTTAATTTTATCGGTGTATTACTTGGAATAGGGTTACAAAAACTGGTCATTATCTTCCCAATAATATTTATCATTTTCACAATTCCTATTGGAACACTGTTGACAATATATACAATATTAGGTCCATTAGGTTACTGGATAGGGATTGTAATTGCAATGATCATGAGTGTTTTGTCGCTTATACCAATTACATTCTGTTTGATTGACTGGCACAATATTAATCCTGTCGATAATACTGAACAATTAACGACAGAAGTAAGAGAGGAATCTTTAGTTGATTCAAATGACCATAACACAACAGATGAAGTACAAAGAAATAATATTTTCAAAATTAAAGCGATTTTAACAAGCCTGAAGTTCAAACTATTATTCTTCTTTATCTTCTTAATACCCATCATAGCGACGATATCCTGCAAAGACTCTGAAAATACAGTTGACATACAAATTGGAGATTCTTATCTCAAATCTGCTATCAACATTTGTTGTGTGAGGTTTTTTCCTTCCCTAAAATATCACAACAATTACACATTTATTTAATCATAACTATAAAAGTCTGTATTTTGTGAATTATATACTTGGCTCTTGCAATCAGTATGTTGTTGTTTGTTATACACTGACCAGCCAAAAGTATTTGAACAATAGGGATTTTAATGCAGACACAATATTCATCCGGTAACTTATTAACGGCTATCTAAACTACTCTGAAATGACTATAAATAACTTATTATAGATATACATATGAAAATATTGTGATTTCAATTAAATTTAGAAAATATTCACGAAGTGGCATAAGTGTTTCTGCCACGTACCACTTGTGGCATAAGTGGCACAAATGGAAATCTGGCTGTATCACAGTAGAAAATATTCGGATTGATTTGAAATTATGCACTTAGAGCAATTTAACTATGTGGAATTCAAATCTGCTGTCAGAATTAATATATTAACATTGCATCTTAATTATCACAAATTTATTATTTAATGAGCTAATTATATATTTAATGAGTTTAACGCCTCCATAAAAATGTAAATTCGAAAATTTTGCTGTTTTAATATACTTTACATATCGTTTCATGTAAATGGCCATTTTGTAGAATCTACTATTGTTATAATGCTGGTATAAACTCAAATGTCTGAATACAAATTATTGCTGTTCAAATACTTTTGGCCGGTTAGTGTAGATGTTATATTAATGCAATGATCGCTGTATATAGCGTAAGGCTAGATAATGGGTGTCAATCATCAATCATGTTTGGATTTGCATTGGTGTAATTTGTTCATTGACTTTAATTAACCCCCATGAACAGGATCATCCCAATATAACCCAATAAATTGTTTTTTTGTTGAGGACATGCGCTAAACACGGACAAAATGTCTGTATCTAATTAAGCTGAGTCCCAGAAAATTTCCTCATTTCCACTATCAACAGTATAAAATAATGAGACGAATTGACACAATACATAGTAAACAACAGTCTAGCTATGAAAGTTCTCTTACTCTTAATTTCATTTCCTATACAACAAAAGCATTTCAAATTGTAGAGCACAATTCCTGTATATTATATTGGAGGTCTTGAATAAAAAATAAAAAATCTGAAACTCGAATTGGACCAGTGAAACTTCAACAGAAGAATTTTAAATCCGTGAATGCTCAATGCAATTGCGCCGGATAAATGGCGATAGGATGAACATGGAATTCAAGGTTTGGGCGGAAGGGATGGGATTAAAACTCGCGAATACCCTGGGGTCCAAGGTATAAATAGAAAAATCCCATTTTCACTTTCAATTTGATCCCTATTTGTCCAATATCTCCTTTGGGACCAAAGCCGCCTTTAATTAAGTTAGCTCTTGGTTGTCAATAGAAAGTGCAAGTGAAATTTACTTTAATTTCAATTTAAAGCAAAAATCAAAGTGGGTTTTTCTATTTATACCTTGGACCCCAGGGTATTCGCGAGTTTTAATCCCATCCCTTCCCGCCCAAACCTTGAATTCCATATTCATCCTATCACCATTTGTCCGACCAATTGCATTGAGCATTCACGGATTTAGAATTTTTCTGTAGAATTTTCAACTGGTCTAATTCGAGTTTCAGATTTTTGATTTTTTTGATTAAAGACCTCCATTATACAGGAATTATGCTCTACAATTTCAAATGCTTTTGTTGTAATAGCATATGAATTTAAGCGTAAGAGAACTTTCATTGCTAGACTGTTGTTTACTATGTATTGTCTGAAAGTGTCCCATTATTTTATACTATTGATTGTGGAATTGAGGAAATTTATGGGACTCAGCTTAGCTAGGTCCAGAAATTTTGTCCGTGTTTAGCGCACGTCCTCAACAAAAACGATAAATTTAGTTATATTGGGATGATCCTGTTCATGGGGGTTAATTAAAGTCAATGAACAAATTACACCAATGCAAATCCAAACATGATTGATGATTGACACCCATTATCTAGCCTTACGCTATATAGCAGCGAACATTGCATTAATATAACATCTATAACAAACAACAACATACTGATTGCAAGAGCCAAGTATATAATTATAGTTTCACACAATACAGACTTTTATAGTTATGATTAAATAGATGTGTAATTGTTTTGATATTTTAGGGAAGGCAAAAACCTCACACAACAAATGTTGATAGCAGATTTGAGATAAGAATCTCCAATTTGAATGTCAACTGTATTTTCAGAGTCTTTGCAGGATATCGTCGCTATGATGGGTATTAAGAAGATAAAGGAGAATAATAGTTTGAACTTTAGTCTTGTTAAAATCGCTTTAATTTTGAATATATTATTTCTTTGTACTTCATCTGTTGTGTAATGGTAATTTGAATCAATTAAAAAATTCTCTCTTACTTCTGTCGTTAATTGTTCAGTATTATCGACAGGATTAATATTGTGCCAGTCAATCAAACAGAATGTAATTGGTATAAGCGACAAAGCCCTTATGATCATTGCAATTACAATCCCTATCCAGTAACCTAATGGACCTAATATTGTATATATTGTCAACAATGTTCCAATAGGAATAGTGAAAATGAAAAATATTATTGGGAAGATTATGACAAGTTTTTGTAACCCTAATCCAAGTAATACACCTACAAAATTAACAACAATTCCATCAATTGGCTGAAAAACAGTTAATGCATACAACATAGTTACTACTGCCACTACTACAGGCTTTTCCGAAGTGAATATGTATCCCCATACTGATTTACCAGCTAACAGCACACAGCTTTGAATCACTTGGAAAATTAGTACAATGAGAGTTGTTAATAGGGCGACTTTCTTTATTTTGTTAATATTTCCTTCTCCAACCAAGATGCCAATACGTATAGAAGTTGCTGATTGTAATGCAAAGGGGAAAATGAATAGGAAAAGGTCAATATTTATTGCTATTGCATTTATCGATATGGCCAATGCAGGATTCTTTGAAATAGCTCCCATCAGAATAGTTCCATAATAAAACACAGAAAATCCAATCCATGTCATTATCAAAATTGGGATTCCATAATACACGTATTGAAACCACTTTTCTAAAGCCTCCCGTTTGAATCCACTCCATATCTTACACCAGACGCCCATTGTACGTAAATACACGACATGAGCAATAGCCATGAAATACACTGAAACTATTACAGCACATGCTATTCCTCTCACTCCCATATTAGTCTGTGAGATAAATAGATAGCAAGTTATTGCTTCAATCATACTCCCGATAGCAAATATGACTGTGGAAGGCATTGCAATTTCTTGAATTTGTAGAATCTTCATTGTAGGATACAGTATAGCATAGGCTGGTAGGATAAAGATGTAAACTGTAAGATACTCACCTGAGAGTTTAGATAACTCGGCTGTTTGTCCCATAAGTATAAGTATATTTGCTGTATTCAACCAAACAACTGCAATAGGCAAACACATCATTAAATGTATCCATAAACTTCTCTGGTAGAGAGTTCCTAAATATTTAATCTCTCCTGCGCCATAGGCTTGTGAAGCTAATGTATTGAGTGCAGAACTCAAGCACAAATGTGGGAGTGTCGCAGTAATAAAAATCAAATTAATACTCAATGTTATAACTGCATAATTGGTCGTTATGTTACCGAAATGTCCAGCGAATATTGCTGGGATAAAACTGTTACTTAATTCTGAGGCTAATGTAGCCAAATATACTGGAATAGCCAACTTGAGAAATCCTTTACATTCTTCTAGACAAAATGACACGATTGATTTTATATTCATGGATTACTTCTTTTAAGGCTAACTTAGGTCAAACTCAATTCAATAAATACTTATATAAATATAGTATAAATATATGGTATAAATACTACTGTGCTGATAAGAAAAGCTTTCAAACTGTTATATTTTGCAACCCACAGCTATTGATTCGTCCCCATTTGAGCGAGGAACTCTAAGCTTAACGAACCCCATTGTTCATTTTCCAAAGACTCATCAAGTGACCCATTGACCCATTGACCCATGACCCATCAAGTGACCCATTGTCATCCCAAATTTCAAATATCTAAATAGGTATACGGCCACAGTAACAGAATACCAGAATTACCTACGTATCTCAGTAAAGCAATCAAATTTGTTTAGTATTTCTATGCACATCAGTATTATGATGATGATGATCATGATGAGTGATTCTTATTTTAACAGGAGAAGACTTTTAAATTCCGAATTGGTCATGGGTCATGGGTCACGGAGTCGTGAACCATGACCCATCTGACCGATGACTATGGGCCACACTGGTATGTTCCGAGTTGATTAAAGAAACTGGACGGTTTATATATATGATTTTTGTTATATAGAGGTATATTCCCATGTAATAATGTCATTTTCTTTATCTTTATGTTAAGGGAGCGAAAAACTTGAGGTATTGCTCGTATTTTAGAAGATAATAAGTTACTTAGACGATAAACAATTGGAATGAGTTTATGATAACGCCCTGAAAGCCATGAAAGAATCTGCGTATATATTTACGTATACGTATTAGGCACATGTCACTTAACTGCAGGGTTTCATCTTGGCGTATGCAACGTGCCTTCAGGCGCGTAATTTGGAAGGAAATTTTTCTAGGCGCGCGAAAATCGAGAGATGCTCCCATATAAGTAATACAAATTGAGCATTACAGGCGCGTGTGAGCGAGCTCAAACTTAATCTAGTCGCGTCGAAAGTTTTGCCTGGATGAAAGCCTGCTTAACTGTATGACTAGCTATAAATCAACTTACTACACTCGCATTAGAAATGACAACTCTTTAACTTTTGTGGCCCTTGGTAATAATAGGTGTTATCTTATGGTTTAACGCTTGTGACCCTTGGTAATAATAGGTGTTATCTTATGGTTTATACACACACATATGTAGTTTAATATTGAAATAATCAGCATTAGCATCATAACAACATTGAAATTTTTAATTTAACGATTTCTTAATTAATACTTGTCTCCATAATATCCCCCATGTATCAATACCATATTTGAATATTAATTACGACCGTATGTACTTCCTGGGCCACTTCTACTATAATAACCAGTTGGCCCTCTGGCACCAACTCTACCATTCGTTCCCCTGGCACCGGGTAGGCCTCGCAAACCATCTTCGCCAGGACGGCCAGATATTCCCGAATGTCCACGTCTCCCTGTAAGTCCCTGTGGCCCAATAGCCCCAGCTATACCTATTATTCCTTGTGGACCTATTGGTCCTCTCGCACCATCTCTACCCGGTTCTCCCACGAAACCTTGAGGCCCAGGAAGCCCACTTGATCCAGGAATTCCAAGACCTCCATCATCACCAGCTAAACCTCTTTCTCCTTTCGTTCCTTTATATCCTGGTGTCCCTATTTCTCCAATATCTCCTTTGGGACCAAAGCCGCCTATAATCCCATCCCTTCCACCCAAACCTTGAATACCATATTCACCCTTTTCACCTTTTTGTCCGGTGCAATTGCATTGAGCATTCACGGATGTAGTATTCTTCTGTAGAATTTTTAACTGGTCCATTTCGAGTTTCATATTTTCTATTTTCTGATTCAATACCTCCAATATACAGGAATTATGCTCTATATTTTCAAATGCTTTTGTTGCAACAGCAAATGAAATTATTAGCAAGAGAACTTTCATATTGAAACTGTTGTATATTATGTATTGTGTGAATTTGCCTTGTTATTTTATACTTTTGATAGTGGAATTGAGGAAATTTTATGGGACTTTATATCATTACGAATGAATTAATGGCATGTCTACTTTAGGAGTTTTCAGATAAGGTTTTAATATTTGTATGATTGTATCTTAAGGAAATTTTATGGGACTTTATATCATTACAAACGAATTAATGGCATGTCTACTTTAGGAGTTTTTCAGATAAGGTTTACTACCTGTATGACTGTATATTAATAATACTCTACTATACTTACGTTTTCGTAATATGATCCCAGGAATACTCATCATTAATTCTAATCCATATTTTTATTAGAAATGAGGAACCTTTTTCTGTTTTTGCAATAATATTCGTATTATAAGAGACATTTCCGAGCTCACAGAAAAATTTATATGTACCTAAACAGTGCAACTTCAACTATCCGAAATCTTCGATTATCGAACACACCATTGAGATAGTCCCAATGTTGTCGCAGAAATTATTTCACCCTTGAATTATCCGGACTGTAGATTATTCGAACATGTTCTTCTGATCCCAACGAGTTCGGACAATCGAGGTAGTATACTGTATATAGTATACTCAGGCTTTCTACCGGGCCAAATTTTCTGCGCACCTAGATTCACTTTGAGCTCGCTCACACGCGCCTAAAATATTCAATTTGTATTACCTCTATGGGAGCATCTCTCGATTTTCGCGCGCCTAGCCATTTTTTTTATCGCCTGGATGAAACCCTGAGTATACTCAATGGAGAGATTTTCATAATCCATTATGAGGATAGACAGAAGCTTTGACGAAGACCTTGGATTAACTTTTATTACTCAATATATATCGAATTTTAAATGTACCATAACCAATTTAATTTTTGGCAAAGCAAACATAATGTGCTTTAATAAAAATTAATTCAGTTTTAACACGCAATGGCATCAAAATTCCCAACTCTAGACAATTCCAATGATCTGTTGTATATCAAGAAAGTGGTTCGAGGTGAGGAAAAGTGTTGTGGGTTTAAGACAGAGTATTTAACTAGAAATCTATCCACAATGGAACAAGGATTCATTGTTTGTAAGGCTTGCACTGGATTAATGAGGGAACCTACTTTAGACAAAGGGTTAACAACTTGTTTGGTGTGCAGTCAGAATCCAGATAAGATAAATGCAGTTAATGACAGGATTCTGTCATGGCTCTTGAAATTAAGTGTCCTCTCCTAAGAGATTGTAAATGGAATGGTAAACTTTCAGAAGCTGAGAAACATTTGAATGCATGCGTTGCTTTCCTGATTGAATGTGCTCTTTGTAAACAGATTTTTCCCAGAAGAGAATTATTCAGCCATAAAAGTGAGGTCTGTCCAATGCGTAAAATATTTTGCCAATACGGGTGTAAGAAATCCGGTTATGTTAATAATTTAAGAAAACACGAACAATTTTGTACAAAATTCCCCATTTTATGTCAGAATGGTTGTGGAATGGAATTTCCTCGGAAAGACTCCGCTGAACACAAGAATGTGTGTGAATTAGAAGAGTTGACATGTCCTTATGCAGAATACGGCTGTAATGCTAAACCAATATTAAGGAGAGATTTACTTTCTCATAAGAAGGAGAATTTAGTGGAACACACAGATATGAGCTTAAATACAATCAAACAACTGAAAAAGGAGAAAACATTAATCAATTTTAAAATGATGAGTATGAAAGAGTTGGACGGAGTTGAGTGGGAATTCCAATATAATGATATTTCACTTAAAAATATTATGATAGAAGGTCCTACTTTTTTTGTTAACAACTACAAACTAAAACTCATTATCCCGCGTAGGACTTCATTGTTTCGTTATTTCTCAGGAGGATTACGCTTTTCCATTACGAGGATACAAGGAGAGTTTGACAAACAATTGGGAATACCATTCATTACTCATTACAGAGTTATTATTATAGACAAACAGGATTTTAGCAAGTCTCATTATGACGAAGGACAAATGAATTATCAGCTTAAGATCGGTGAAAGTAGCGAAGAATTCTATCGAAATGACACCTGTAGAAGATATTTAACAGCTGATGGTTGCATATCAGTCAGGCTCTATTTTGATATCAATACTCAACCACCTTTTCGAACTGTACCTGAAGATATTGCTGCAAAAAGACCTAAAACATCCGATGATGATGACCCATTTCATTACATTTAGAGATAAATAATAAATGGTGAAGACATTATTTCCCTCAAAGTAGGTAGTAGAAAGTTGGCATGACTTTCATTAGATTAGTTAGTTAGTAATAATATAAACTGGTTATTTTCCTCAATTTTATTTTGTTAGTTTATTCATAATTATTGTTTATTCATACTTTTATGAATTTCGAAGCCAATTTGGATCAATAATGATATTTTGAAAGATCGTTATATACATACATGAGTGATTATTAATAGGGGATACATAATCTTACTTTGAAAACTGGAAAGTACAAAACTGTTATAACATTCACACACTAGTATAATCAATAAAAAAGAACAATCACTAACACGGTGTACCTGGGGGTCCAGTTCTACCCCTTCTACATCTATTAGAAGAATAATAACTCTGACCTTTCTGTCCCTTCATACCTTCCCATCCTCGTGGACCAGGAGGTCCAAGTTCACCAGTTAATCCAGAAGGTCCAACTTCACCAGTTAATCCAATTGGCCCACGAGCTCCAGGTAATCCTGAAGGTCCAGTTTCACCAGATTCACCAAATAATCCATCTCGTCCAGGCTCTCCATTATGACCAGGGAAACCATTATGACCAGAGATCCCGGGAATTCCGATACGCCCTGGAGTTCCTATTTCCCCTGTATCTCCGCTGTCTCCTTTTCCACCTCGGATCCCTAATTCCCCTTTCACACCATTTTCTCCGTTCGTGCCATCTAATCCCTTTGTTCCTTTCTCACCAAGAAGCCCTTGTGGCCCAGTTGGACCAGTTATTCCAATCCGCCCTTCCAATCCTAGATCCCCTTTGATCCCCTTAGAACCCGTAATTCCATCAAAACCTGGTTGTCCGGAAAAACCATCCCTTCCAGGTTGTCCTGTTAGACCTTTTTCTCCATAAGGCCCCGTAATACCAATTTCACCTAATTCTCCCTTATCGCCTTTCAAACCTCTCAGTCCTACTTTTCCAATATCCCCCTTTTCACCCTCTGTACCGTTATATCCTGGCAAACCTACAATGCCATCATGACCATTGTCTCCATTTATACCATTTTTTCCTTTCGTGCCATCTATTCCCTTTGTTCCTTTCACCCCAGGTAACCCTTGTAATCCACCATCACCATTTCTTCCATTCAGCCCTTGCAATCCTAGATCCCCTTTGCTTCCCTTAGAACCCATAAGCCCATCAAAACCTGGTTGTCCGGAAATACCATCCCTCCCATCTGTACCGTTATATCCTGGCAAACCTACTATGCCATCATGACCATTTTCTCCCTTTTCTCCATCTCGACAGTTGCATTATTTCACTTGTCTCTTTTCTCGCATAAATCCGTTCATTTGAGCTTTTAACTGTTCAAATTCTACTCTGATGTTCTCTATTTCCTTTTTCAATTGATTATTCTGCGTATGTTCTTCATTTCTAACTACATTTGAAGTATATTCATTTGCAAATACACATGTTGCTAGAGTTAATGTGAATATTAACAACTTCATTTTCTGGGATAAAGTACACATTTAGCATTGTAGACACTTAAATACTCTATTTCGTATTGCATCATATTGATATTGGATATACTTTCATAACTAAAAGTTGTAATACCTCAACATAAACATTGAGTACGTAGTATGTATAAACAAATGTTGTGTCTCAGACATTAATTAAAACATTATAATATACGATTATTCCTTTGCTTTAGTCAAAATTTATTGATGAATTAGTTGGACACTTCATATTCCTTCGTTTCAAAATTGAGTTGTTGATTTATATAATTTTTGTTAGAATTAATGGTATCCGAAGATCTTCAATAATTATTCATACTAACTAAAGTCGTTGATAAACAAAATAAATCCTAATTTGCAATCGACTTAATTCTCTATTAGCAAATCTGAATCAATGACTAATTTACAGTTTCAATTCCTGTGCATTACATTAGATGATCCAATTGATTAATTGATTCAATTGCACTTATGTAAGCTGAAGTATATTATGCAATACAACCAATGTATTTGGTAATTTGTTTTTCAACGTGATTAATACAGTAGGCGACACAATACTACTTAGCCCACACAACATGACTTTGATTATTTACACTAATTTAATTTATAGTAAATTTTATTTAGGAACAAAGATATACTATGCTGTTATACGTAAAGATAGAGAAAATCTGTTAATGTTAATTTTCTATTAGCTGCAACCATATACAATCGACTCCTCTCAATTGAATACGTTGGTCTTAGAAATTTTTTTCCCATTACCCGAAGTGTATGGTATATGATGCTTTAATATTTATTCCACTTAATGTACATTCAGTTAATACTTTCCTACGATATAAATTAATATATTAAAATAAATAATCTGGCACCAACAAAGACTCACAAATACTAAACCTGCAATTAGAAATTAATGAAAATAAATTAAATGAAAATTTTCCCACAAGGATATGCAGTACCTAGAGTACACTTAAATTAATTATGACTCTTACAGAACTAAAATAATAATCAAATTGCTTCAGTCATCCATATTGAATTAGTTTCGAAACCACTAATCAACAACAACCGAGTTTAACTAATTATAATTATGAATGCTGAAATAATATTGTGTAATAATTAATAAAACAAACTAATAATTATATTTACTAGAAATCATCTTATTTATTCTTTTAGTAGGCATGAGTCTGTTAATAAGAATGATTGCTTTGCAGAATATAAAATGTCAAAAATTATAAATAGATGAGAATTGATATAATATTGCGAATGAATTCTGATTAAAATGAAAATTCCAGGGAAGATCTTGATAGTTTTTACTGTGCCGACTATACTATAGTATAGTGGCCCAGTATTGAAATCACTGCCTTTATTATTATCGATATTATTACTGTGCCGACTATACTTTAGTATATTGGCCCACTATTGAAATCACTGCCTTTATTATTTTATTTTTACTGTGCCGACTATACTATAGTATAGTGGCCCAGTTCTAATCTTACTGCCTTTAATATTTTTTTTTTATTATTATTATTTCTCCTTAGACGGTGCCCTGGCCAGAGCTTAATAATAGTTGATGAGCTGAAACTTGACATGTAGGTGCGGTGTTGCCGTCTAATTTGCACCTGGGGTTACGATTTCTGATTAACAAATTTTGGACAAATTTTTAACACCTTCTAATTTTTTCTCTTCCATAACTCAAAAAATGTTATACTAAAGCCCCAATTTTTTTTTCAACATTGGATTCACCATAAAATTTTCCGTCAATTGGGAGAGGACAAATTTTTAAAAAGGGTTTAATTCATGCCATAAATGGGGGTTGAAATTTCTTTGTTTACTCACACTTCAATTTCATTAAAAGTGTTAAATCTGAATCTATTGTTTCAACTTGTAATAATTATATTGATTTAACTTGTTAAATCTTACTCTATTGTTTCAACTTGCGATAAATATATTGATTTAACTTATAAATTCCAGCTGGCTTCTATTTAATTGTAGTATTACTATACAATGGATTAAATAAAATAATATAATATATGGAATTTGTTGACTTTACTCAACTCACCGTGGATAACATTGCTAAAATAAATAACTAATAATATAATATATTATCAACACATAATGAATGAATGGCATTAAACTCTAGATGGTTTATGATAGAAACTAACTTCAAATTTATCTACCGTTCCTTGTGACTCGGACCAATTAACAAATGGTTCTTGACACCTTGAGGCGTTGATGACTGGGCGAAAAAAACACCAAAATTGCAGCCTGTGCCGACAGCATGTTCCTTTGGAGGCACTATCAATAAACAACCAACAAAAATATAGTGCCACCAAAGGAACATGCGTCGGCACAGGCTGCAATTTTGGTTTTTTAAAATTGCCACAGTTATATCATTAAGTTTTTCTGCGAACGAATATGATTCTACTTTCCAAAGTAATAATGAATTATCAGCTTAAGATCGGTGAAAGTAGCGAAGAATTATATCGTAATGACACCTGTATAAGATATTTAACAGCTGATGGTTGCATATCAGTCAGGCTCTATTTTGATATCAATACTCAACCACCTTTTCGAACTGTACCTGAAGATATTGCTGCAAAAAGACCTAAAACATCCGATGATGATGACCCATTTGATTAACATTTAGAGATAAATAATAAATGATGATGGCATTATTTCCCTCAAAGTAGGTAGTAGAAAGTTGGCATGGTTTTCATTAGATTAGTTCGTTAGTGATTATATAAACTGGTTATTTTCCTCAATTTTATTTTGTTAGTTTATTCATACTTTTATGAATTTCAAATTGATCAAATAGTTTCAATTTCGAAGCCAATTTGGATCAATGATGATATTTTGAAAAATCGTTATAAACATGATGATTATTAATGGGGGATACATAATCTTACTTTGAAAACTGGAAAGTACAAAACTGTTATAACATTCACACACTAGTATAATCAATAAGAAAGAACAATCACTAACACGCTGTACTGGGACCTGGGTTTCCAGGTGCACTCCTTCTACATCTATCAGAATAATAATAATTATGACCTTTCTGTCCCTTCATACCTTCCACACCAGGTAATCCAATTGGTCCACGATTACCAGGTAATCCAGAAGGTCCACGAATACCAGGTAATCCAGGAGGTCCAATATGACCAGTTAATCCAATTGGTCCAGTTTTACCAGTTAATCCAATTGGTCCAACTTCACCAGTTAATCCAATTGGTCCAAGAGCACCAGATTCACCAGTTAATCCAATTGGTCCACGAGCACCAGTTAATCCAATTGGTCCACGATTACCAGGTAACCCAATTGGTCCAACTTCACCACGTAATCCAGGAGGTCCAACTTTACCAGGTAATCCAATTGGTCCACGAGCGCCAGTTAATCCAATTGGTCCAGTTTCACCAGATTCACCAGGTAATCCATCTCGTCCAGGGGCTCCATTATGACCAGGGAAACCATTATGACCTGGGATCCCAGGAATTCCGATACGCCCTGGAGTTCCTATTTCTCCTGTATCTCCGCTGTCTCCTCTTCCACCTAGCACCCCTAATTCCCCTTTCACACCTTTCTCTCCCTTTATACCATTTTCTCCGTTCGTGCCATCTAATCCCTTTGTTCCTTTCTCACCAAGAAGCCCTTGTGGTCCAGTTATTCCAATCCGCCCTTCCAATCCTAGATCCCCTTTACTCCCCTTATAACCCGTAAGCCCATCAATGCCTGGTATTCCGGGAAAACCATCCAACCCAGGTTGTCCTGTTAGACCTTTCTCACCAAGAAGCCCTTGTGGCCCAGTTATTCCAATCCGCCCTTCCAATCCTAGATCCCCTTTACTCCCCTTAGAACCCGTAAGCCCATCAATGCCTGGTATTCCGGGAAAACCATCCAACCCAGGTTGTCCTATTAGACCTTTCTCACCAAGAAGCCCTTGTGGTCCAGTTATTCCAGTTCGCCCTTCCAATCCTAGATCCCCTTTACTCCCCTTAGAACCCGTAAGCCCATCAATGCCTGGTATTCCGGGAAAACCATCCAACCCAGGTCGTCCTATTAGACCTTTCTCACCAAGAAGCCCTTGTGGTCCAGTTATTCCAGTTCGCCCTTCCAATCCTAGATCCCCTTTGCTTCCCCTAGAACCTGTAAACCCATCAATGCCTGGTTGTCCGGAGGGACCATCCCTCCCAGTTGCTCCAGTTAAACCTGTTGCTCCAGTTAAACCTGTTGCTCCATCTCGACAGTGGCATTCCTTCACTTGTCTCTTTTCTCGCGTAAATCCGTTCATTTGAGCTTTTAACTGTTCGATTTCTTTTCTCATATATTCCATCTCCTTTTTAAATTCATTATTCTGCGTATTTTCTTCATTTCTAACTACATTTGAAGTATATTCATTTGCAAATACACATGTTGCTAGAGTTAATGTGAATATTAACAACTTCATTTTCTGGGATAAAATACACATTTAACATTGTAGACACTTAAATACTCTATTTCGTATTGCATCATATTGATAGTACTTGCATAACTAAAAGTTATAATACGTCAACATATTCATTTACTTACTGTGTAACTACTAATCCATTTGTTACGTAACTCCATTTCAGCATTTGTACAGTTTTTTCAAACATTGAGTAGGTAGTATTGTAGACACAAATGTTGGTCTCAGACATTAATGAAACGCATTATACTATACGTAATAGTATAATCCTTTGCTTTACTCAAAATATATTGATAAATTAGTTGGGCATTTCCTACTTCCTTCGTTTCAAAATTGAGTTGTTGATTTATATAATTTTTGTTAGAATTAATGGGATCCTAAGATCTTCAATAATTATTCATGCTAACTAAAGTCGTTGGTAAACAAAATAAATCCAAATTTGCAACTGCCCTAATTCTCTATTAGCAAATCTGAACAATGACTATTACATTCAGTTTCAATTGTTGTGGCGTTACACTAGATGATCCAATTGATTAATCCTGTCTAATTGCACTATGTAAGCTGCAGTAATATTATGCAACACAACCAATGTATTTGGTAATTTCTTTTTCAACGTGATTAATACAGTAGGCGACACAACACTACTTAGCCCACACAACATGACTTTGATTATTTACACTAATTTAATTAATAGTAAATTTAAATCAGGAACAAAGATATACTATGCTGTTATACGTAAAGATAGAGAAAATCTGTTAATGTTAATTTTCGATTAGCTGCAACCATATGCAATCGACTCCAATTAATTGGAATACGTTGGTCTTAGAAAATTTGTCCCCATTACCCTAAATGAATGGTATATGGTGCTTTAAGTTTAATTCCACTAAATTTGATCAGTGAAGAAAATACAAATAAAAGATCTGTTGAAATTTGTTGTATCCAAGCATCTTTTATTGAAATAGTTTATAGTGCTATAGTGGTTATGGAATGAATGGAAATTTATATAATTAACATAGAAAAACAAGGATATGCAGTAGCATAGCCTAGGAAACACTTAAATAATTATGACTTTTATAAAACTAAAAGAATGTTCAAATTGCTTTAATCATTCTATATTGAACAAATTTCGCAACCACTAATTACAACCGAGTTTATAATTATGAATGCTGAAGTAATACTGTGTAATAATTAATAAAACAAACTAAATTATATTACTAGAAATCATCTTATTTATTCTTTTAGTAGGCATGAGTCTGTTAATAAGAATGATTGCTTTGCAGAATATAAAATGTCTAAAATTATAAATAGATGAGAATTGGTATAATATTGCGAATGAATTCTGATTAAAATGAAAATTCCAAGGAAGATCTTGATAGTTTTTATAATTGCCACAGTTATATCATTAAGTTTTTCTGCGAACGAATATGATTCTACTTTCCAAAGTAATAAAAAGTATATCCACAAAGATGTGTTCGATTTTGAAATGGGAAAAATGAGAAATGAAATGGAACAGTTAACGAATCAGGTAAGTAGCTTGACCAGAGGAAAAAGGTATATCGATGATTGTATTTGTATTGGACAAAAAGGTGAGAAAGGAAATACAGGTCATTTTGGGTCTCCTGGTGACAATGGAAACAATGGTGCTAAAGGTCAATTAGGAAATATTGGCTCACAAGGAATCCCAGGGGGGAAAGGACAAAAGGGACAGAAAGGTTGGATTGGGGATACGGGAGATATCGGTATTCCAGGAATGATCGGTGGGATGGGAATATCTGGAAAACCTGGAATTTTAGGTGTGCCAGGAATATCAGGTGTTGATGGAAGAGATGGACAACCTGGCCCAATTGGACCCAAAGGGAACCGAGGTGTTAAGGGTATCAAAGGGAATATTGGACCAATTGGAGTAACAGGTAAGCAGGGGTGGGAAAATAATCAATATCAATAGATTTTTCATATTTGAGAAGGGGCCAATGTGTCGTAGAAATCTTTACGATTTTAGCATATTGGGGTCGTTCAAACGTTACGTAACGAAAAATTCCAGGAAAATTATCCATATGTCACGAATTTTGACCATTTTGTAAAAATACAAAAAGGGCGGCCAGGAACACATTGGTTGAACCCTTCCCCCTTGGAAACGTTACATAATGTAGGAACGGCCCATTCAAAGTATATTCACTATTCAAATAGCAACTCAATAAAATAATAGATTTGCATTATTGCTCATCCAAAATAACGATTTAAATTTTTCTGAAATGAAAATAGTATAGTATTACCTGTAAATAACGGCCAAAATAGCAATTATGTACAGGTTACCGCTATATTAAGGTTGATTATAATATGCAAAGTCATGTGGGGATCCTATTCTAAGGGGTCGTTATAGCTAGAAAGTTCTACTGTGAATAATGAATTTTCAATCCCTGTAGGAAGGAACGGGATTTGTAGTTTAACTGGTTGTCAGGAAGGAATACAAGGACCTAGAGGAATACAGGGATTAGGTGGAGAGAAGGGAATCCAAGGTTACCCAGGATTTAATGGTAGACATGGCTTAAAAGGTGATAATGGTAAGTTGGGACCACGTGGTTTAACTGGATATAGAGGCGTGAGAGGATCAAAAGGCATACAAGGTAATAAAGGACAGAAAGGAATTCCATATTATTATTTCAAGTCTCTACCTATTGATTCGAATATCCCTGTTTAATAATATCCTACATGATTAATTTAAAATACATTGATAACTGCCTATTTGGTTCATTGTATATAATTTGTGTGTCAATTATAGTGATGGATATTATACTATTTACTATATTTCCCCATTCAGTCAAATTCTATTAAAATGAATAATTTCAACCATTTAAAAGCTAGCATACTATATACTATTAGAATTACATTCAAGGATTTAGATATCATGGCTTTTATTCTAAGATCCTTCCAATGATTCTTAGTTCCAAAAAATCCTATTTATACCCTGTTTTAACTAAATTTTTCTACGTACGTACAGTAGCTTCATTAATACAAACAACAGGGAAAAATAAATGCATTAAATCAATTGACATAAATTCAATCATTATGATTTACATGAAATATCAAAACTAAATCATATTAGTAACGAGTATCATAAAAAGCATTATGGTATTCCTCAATAATCGGTTTGATGCTCTTGTTAATATGTTTCAGCCTATGCCTGTCGATTACAGATTTATACACAATAACAATGAATATATACAAATAGTTCAAGGTGATCAAAACTTTGTAAATAATAACTGAAGGGATTGTAATGAAAGTATTTAAAATTGTGGGCATTGTATCTATGGAGTGATTTGTAATTTGGATAACTCTTATGATATAATGTAGAGACCCTGTAAATGACCACATAGCAAAACCAAGAGTGAAGAAAAACAATGCTAATACAACTAGTATTGTAGCAATCTTAAAGTGTATGCATATAAATTTACTTTCTAGGTAAGCTTCTTTGTCGAAATAGAATAGTCGGATTTCCTTTTCTCTGCTTTTGAGATGTAAATAGAATTTTCTTGAAAAATGTACAAGTTGAATGAAATCAAGAATGTAGAAAAAAATAACTAAATAACTCGTAAAACAAGATATTAAGAACTGGTAGCTACCTATAGTCTCATCGTCCCAAAACTTAGCATTATTTAAAACACAAATAACAATTGCTCTCACCAAAATGTAAGCTATCCACCTAATTACAGTATACTTGTATTCATATTTTCTATAGACTAACCACAGGAAATCCATCATTAACGATAACATAGGGACAAGAGAGAGTCGCAATATGAAAATATACTTTTCAACATAATTATGGACGATTTGTAGGAAATTTAATCTATTTACATTTTCCTTTTCAAAGAATGAAACCCAATCAGGAAGTAAATAAAAAACAAATGACAAATTATCGAAAAATTCCTGCAACAAGATGATAATAATGAAATTCGAGATTATTGCTTTAAGTTTAAGATTTTTCTTATGGTTTTGATAGGATTGTTTCACGAGTAAATCGAAAGGAATCCGTTTAATTTCCCGGTACAGTCTGTATCTTCTGCGTATGTAATAACCTAACACAACGAGTGTTATTAAGCAGAATGGTAGGGGAATTATCGATAGAATTAGAGTATTAATTTCCAAAATATCAGTGAATATTTTCATATCCATTTGCGCAGTTAAATAATTCATTTATTTTACAGTTATATATTCGTATATAATGGTACATAGGTATAATTATGAAATAATATTATACTTAAATATGTGGGAATAATTAATACAATTATATCTTTTTGGGTCAACATAGACTAAATTATGTATTAATTAATATCAGTTTACATTATACTTAGTTACATCATACAATATTCAATATAATTTAATTTGTACTATAACGTGGATATACAACACAAGTTAACCTCGTTAATGTAATATTTCCCTGTTAAATGTGTGATAGTATAGTGGGGAGAGTTTCTCAAGGCTATGGAGTTTGTATTTCCAAATTGGGAACTATTTTTGTTGTGTCTAAGAATCCTAAGTATCCTCTGCAATTATTCTAATTTGTTTATTTATTGGTTCTATTAAAAGGTGTGAACTGAAAAGTGTCGATTAAAAGACTGTTTTAGTTTATAATGTAATATATGGGCCGTTCAAACGTTACGTACTAAAATTCCAAAAAAATTAGATCCCCTCTCACATCACGTTTTTTGGACCATTTTGTAATACAAATTTTTTTAAATTACAGCTGTGCCGACAGGATTTTCTTTTGGTGTTGAATATAGTGCCTCAACAAGAAAATGTTGTCAGCACAGCTGTATTTTTAGATAATTGTTTAACAGGTTAACTTCCTTGTATTAATAACCATGGGTATTCTAGTCATGACAGTGAAACAACTTCTTTGTTATGACTTTCTCAAACTTTGAATTCTTATAGGCTATCTTATAATTGAGATAATTATCGTCTTTTCTTCACACTCCATTATTCATTACTCAAATTACGGTAGTTATTGATTAGTTGTGTTTGTACTGTGGGGACTTCAAACGTTACATATGCCACCAAGGTGGGAGAGGCCAATCATGGGCGTAGCCAACCAAACATTTTTTGGGGGGGCATTATTTAGATGAGTCATTACAATAAAGTGATTCAAAGTTATTGTAGAAAATTTGAGGGGGCCCAGGTATAATTTTTTTTGGGGGGGCCAATGTGTGACAGACCATCGTATTTATATTCTAAACAGGTCAAAACAACGTGCCTTAGTGAGGGAGTGTCTAATTTTCCTGGCCATACGTAGGTAAACGTTTGAATGACCTGTCACGAAGTAACTTGTCCACTTCACTTCACTTCGAAGTAATTTGAGCCCCGCCATACCGCAAGAAACTGTTAATTATAATAAAAAATAGTTTAATGAATTATGAATATTGTAATACAGATTAGCTCAATTTTTGTGACGGATATGATGACAGGGACTGTCACTGGAAAATTGGTCCGGCACCAAATTTTTCGCGGAAATGGTCCTAGCACCATTATTCCAAGGAATATTGGTCCCCCGGCACAATTTTCCATGAAAAAATAGTCTTAGGCTATAATTTTGGTCCCACCAATGGGGATTGTTCGGAAATTTTGGTCCCCTTGGAAAATTGGCCTCGGAGGACCAAAATTTTCATGGTAATTTGGTCCTTCTGTGGAAAATTGGTCCCTCTGAGGTTTGTGTTTATTTAGTTACCGTATTCACTAGAATAGTAGCATAGGCGATTTTTCGCCATATTGGTCCCCGGACCAAAATTTTCAGGCTAGGTCCATTTTTCCATGGAATATTGGTCCCCGGACCAATTTTTCCCGGGAACAATACTGGTACTGTATGAAAGTCTCCCAAATCTCATCTTCCATCAAGTTATAAACCTCAGAGGAACCAATTTTCCAGGACCAAATTTTAATGAATAAGTTTGGTCCCCGGACCAATTTTCCAAGGGGACCAAAATTTCCGTGACAGCACCACAGTACATTGAAGAGATACCAAAAGCAGCATGGGGTGTAATGGTGTGTAGACCTGTGTTGCTTGTAAATCGAAAACAGTTTTATCAGAATAACATGGTTATAAAATGGTTTATTTAGACCAGTGGTTCCCAACCTAGAGTCCACAAGATGTATTAGGGTCAGTCAGTGGGAGGGAGCTGTCACTGGAAAATTGACCCCCGAAAAAATTGGTCATAGGACCATATTTCCATGGAATATTGGTCCCCCGGACCAATTTTTTCGGGTAAAATTGGTCCGGGGGACTAATACTCCATGGAAAAAATGGTCCTAGCCTGACCAATCAATATTCCATGGAATTTTGGTCCGGGGGACCAAAATTCCATGGAAAAATGGTCCTAGGATCAGTTTTTCATGGAATTTTGCTCCCGGATCAATTTTCAGTGACAGGCTTATTCATAAAAATTTTTGGTCCCAAATTTGACGAAAAATCGCCTAGGCTACTATTCTAGTAAATATGACTAAATAAACACAAACCTCAGAGGGACCATTTTCCACAGAAGGACCAAATTTCCATGAAAATTTTGGTCCACCCTGACCAATTTTCCAAGGGGACCAAAATTTCCGTGACAGTCCCACAGAATGTATAATATTTACTATAGGGGGTCCATGGTTTAAAATGCTTGGCTATCATATAATTTGACCTACGTATATACTTTGGTTCTAATTAAATTATTGATTCACAATGAGGGGGGGGGGGGGGGGGGGGACACTTACTTTTAAATATCACTTAAGGGGAAATAGACGTTATACTTATGAGTTATTTCTTATTTAATTATATTTATGGTTGTGTATATAAGAATGTCTTCTAGCACTGACCAAGTGAAGATACTGTTTGAATTTCTCCATCACGTATCGACTCTAGGTGCTATCAATCCCAAAACAAACGAAGATGGATTTTCTGCTGAATTTCAGAACCTCAAATCAATGAGTGCTGATATAAAAGCAAACAATGAAATACAAGTGACAGCTGGATCATTAGCGATAAATAAGAAAAAAAATCGGTATAAAGATATTCTACCATTTGAAAAAAGAAGAGTTGAATTGTACCCAATTGATAATGAAGAAGGTTCAGATTATATAAATGCAAGTTATATAGCAGATCCTTTGAATAAACTTAGTTATATTGCCGCACAAGGTCCAAATACTTGTACTGTGAATGATTTTTGGCGTATGTTATGGTATCATGCTATAGAAATTGTTATAATGGCATGTCGCGAGGTTGAATTAGGTAAATCTAAGTGTAAGAATTATTGGGTTAATCCTGGTGAAGTTAAACAATTTGGTATGATCACTGTAAGTCATGTTTCAGAGGAAAATATAACAGAAGATTTAATACAACGTAAAATGCATATACGTTGCGGTGACGAAGATCAAATGCTTACACAATTGCATTATACAGGTTGGCCTGATCATGGCGTGCCTAATGATGTAATGCCGATATTGAGTATGATAAAGAAATTCAGAACAATGGTACCCTATGGTAATGATGTTCCTCTTGTGATACACTGTAGTGCTGGATGTGGGAGAACTGGTAAGTTTAATAGGATTTCATTCTTTATCGGCCAACATCTTTTGAATTTTGATGTATTTAAGTACTTTATGGTCATTTTTTAAACATAAAAATTCATATTTAAAAAAATTACAAAAGTACGTGTAATATAAGTCGCATTTTATACGAGTTTCTTTATCTGCCAACACCTTATTTAATATACAGTATACTCCGCTTAATAGAGCCACTGGTTAATAGGTTTATCCGCTTAATCGGATCAAAGTAACCTGGTCCCGAGGTGACTCTATTAAGCGGAGTCGACTGTATTTTCAAACACTTTCAAAAGGTCATTTTTTGAAAAAATCCACAAAAATATTAGCAATATTTACCTATTATCAAGAAAATTTCGTGCAAAATATGACTTTTATTACGCTAACCTTTGTTTATGTTAAAGAGGGCCCTAATATTCCTGGATTTTCCTTATGTCACGATTTTTTAATATTTTGTAATATAAAACGGATCGTCAGTCACACACACCTTGAAAGCGTCCATAAAGTTTGAACGTCTAACTAAGCCCGTTTTATAATTAGCTAAAAAGAATATTTGAAATACTGTGGATACCGGTTATAAGAATGGTTGAGAATAAAAATGACCAAGTTTATCCAGGAGCGCGAGACTCTCCTTTTGGAATGTGATTTTTTGGAAAATTTTGAATCTTCTGCTATACCGTAACATTAATTCGTGATTTATTCGTATGAAAATTGTATTAGACCAGGATTAGGAGCGTATTTACGAATGGCTGTTAATACACTTAAATTATTGTCCCCTGGTGTTCGTACTAACGAGGTTATATTCCAATTTTGTTTTAACACGAATTGTTTTAATTTCAATCGGTTTTTTCTTGGTCAGAAAAAAACGGGTTTTGACTGATAATTAACTTTATCAATTTACTGTATTGTATTACTTAGGAGCTCTAATTGGCATCGACTTTGCTTGGGCACTTCTTGAATCGAAGAAATTCCATACACCAAACCAGGTTTATGAAATAATTCGGAATATGCGATTACAGCGACCAGCAATGGTACAAACCAAGGATCAATACGTACTTGTGTATAAAGCGATTTTCCAATTAGTGAGACAATATTTGGATGAATACCAACATGATCCAAGCGTTGCTCACTTATTCGATGCAACAATTAAAGACAAACTTTCTCAAATAACTTTGCCGGTTTATCAGAATCCATCTGGGATCGGAGAAGACGTTATTAATGTGGAATTAGGCGGCGAAATTAATGAAGATGAATCTGCACCTCCGTCTGGTAAGAATTTAGTACAGTAGACTCTCGTTAATAGGACACGGATAAGGGAAATATCGGTTAAGGAGTATAAGGTTTAATTTCCTGGCCTATGCAAATACATGCAAGTGACTCTGGTTAATAGGAATTTCGGATGATCTAAATCGCTTTTGACGATCTCCTGGTGTTCGTATTAACGAGAGTTTAGTGTAAATATTAATTCGTTATCCAAATAGGCCTGTTTCAATTGAAAAGATATCGTTCTGATCAATAATATTATATATCGGGCAACAAAATCAACATTAAGTCAACTTTTTTTGAAATAATGCATATTAATGGATATTGTACACTGTTTAAATGTGCAAAATTAATGTTAAATCTAATAGAAATTGATTTTATTTTTAAATATCATTGTTATTACTATTCCTGGTCTTTCATAGGACAAAACACACCAGTACAAACTCCAAAGAATTCCTATGAGCTCAATAATCAAAACCCAAAACCAAGTCCCAAAACACAGAAACCTTCTCTTCCCAAAAAACCGATTAATCTACCTCGAACACCAGAGCCTGTAAAACGACAAATCGCTTCACTCGACTCAATCCACGAAAATGAAAAAATAGATGAAAAACCGATTGTTCGCAAATACAGTCCACCAACTTTACCAAACAAACCATTATCTCCGCTTAAACCTCCAACAATTGAAATGAAACCTCCCACAATTGAAATTAAACCTAGAACTGAAAGACAGGTTCCGATTAAACCAATTGCACCAACCAAGAGAATATCTACATCAGATGTAAACTTGCATTCAACTAATTCAACAAAACAGCCTGAAATTCCCCTTACTTCTTCACTGCCTATAAACGATAAAAATAAAAATCCAATACAATTACCCGTACCTTATAGTAAGCAGAAATTGACTGAACAAAAACTGAATCATGTTGCTAATGAGAAAATACAAGAAATTGATAACCCGGATGTAAATAGCAATGAGAAACCTAGTATACCAGTCCCAATACAACCACGAATAATGGTGAGATTGTTAATCATATTTGTACTAATAATTTACATTTTTTATTTAATTTATTTCCTTAATACCTAATATACAGTAGAACTTCGTTAGTACGAACACTGTTAATACGAATTTCCGGATAAAGCGAGCAGATTTTACCGTTCGTTGGTGTTCGTATTAACGAGGTTCTACTGTATACAGTGAACTCTCGTTATAACGAAGTGCTTGGGACTTGTAAATTCCTTCGTTAAATTCATTATAAGCGGATATTAATTAATGCATTTGGTGCTCTGGGGGAAATCTCCATTTCGTTATAAGCAGATATTTCGTTTTATCCGACTTCGTTACAGGGAAAAAAATACATGATTTATCAATACAGTAGAACTTCGTTAATGTATAATACCCTGTATAATACCCTGCTTAGTTATAACGGGAGTTTACTGTATTTATATATTTGTGTCTTTAGAAGCCACCATCTCCTCCCAATACAGAATCTCCCGAACAGCACTCTATAACAGAGCTATTGAAACAAGCTTCGATAGACCAAGGCACTGTGTACAGTGATGACGAAGACGATTATTGGCAACCCACCAACAACCAACCTGTTTCTCAAACAATCCTACAATCAAATATAGAAAAAGAGAAATTATTACGTTCATCGTCACCGCCACCCTTACTCCCCCCTAGGCCATCTAGTACTGAATCAGGTCCACCAATCCCATTGAAATCAATGCATGATAAAGAACTAATGGGTAGTATTGAAGCATTACTTTCACCCCCACCATCTAGTGTATTAGTACCTGTATATCAACATGAGGATGATTATGACATCATTGGTAATATACAGACGGAAATTGCACCTCTTTCTCCAACTGATATTTATAAATCACCCAGTAATGAACCAGTTAACGAAAAACCGGTTAAGGAAAAACCGGTAATTACAACTCCATATCAACCGCGTGGTAAAGGAATGGGTGGAATAATCGCGAGTATTAAAAAAACCGATTTATTCAAACAAAAAACTTCGAATCCAATTAACTCGCCTACACCTAACATTCCAACAAGTGAGACCTTAGTTACCAGTGGTAGAAAAGTTAAAATTGAATATGGGCCTGTTGGTTTTGGTGTCCGATTAGCGAAGCCGAAAGGACCACGTACAACACCATTTACATGGTCAAGTCATGTAAGCGAACCTTTGTAAGAAACTGATTATTGCTTGACTTTAATAAGTATTTTGTAATATGTATATCAGTGAATGTAAAAATTGTGTTAGCATTTGATCTTGTGTTATCTCAGTTGAATTCGCTTCACTGATTTTATAATTGTATATTATATTAATTAATGGGAAAATCGTGCCGAGTTTTCAACGATTAATTTAAATTTTTTGGGATTTTACTGTTTAATTAATTGGGCTTTCTTGTATATCGACCAACACCTTTCATTCTAAAAAAAGTTAAAACCTGGCTTCGCAAAGGTATTTTTATATTTAAAATGACTTTGCCAGTGACTGAAATCCCCCTTCAAATCATTCAATACAAATTATCAGTTAATACGAATAAGATTAAGGATAAACATTTTAACGGTCCTTTGGTGTACGATTAACGAGGTTCTACTGTTAATGAATTTATTTCAGATAAAACTATATATCATTTAATCATTAACAATACTGAAAAAGGGGGATTAATTACAAAATACAACAATTATAATTACAGTAACTATACTTTATTTAATATATTATTATTATTATTTAATGTATATCATTAGGCTGTTAATATTATAACGTATTTATTAATAATTTCTTCCCATATAAGCTTCATTATTCCTACGAATTAACTTTTCTATCAATGGATCCTGTCGTGAACTACGAAATAAAAGGACATGCCTTTGAATTAAATAAATGGACCATGGATATGTTAGAAGTGCCAAATAGCGTTCATTCATTTATGTCAATTAATGCTGTTCGAGTATAAGTTTTATAGTAACTGTCCAAGAAATGTTTTTTCATGATTTATGAGTTCATTTATTAATGAATAATACTCATCAAAACACAAATGCATGCAATTTACAAGTTAAAATTCATATTTCTACGGCAAATATGCTATCCATTAAGCTTGCTCACAACCTATATAGTACTTGAATAGTTATGAGTACTTGAATTTTTTAATTTTGCGATTTTCATTGTTTGAATTTGCAAGTTCTCTGAGTATTGAGTTAACATTCCTGACTTTATTGGCTAGAATACAGTTTGCTGCAACTGATGTGATTTTACGGAGTATAGTCCATCCTTGTTGATTACAGGATCCGCACGTATTTCTCCAGCTGACACATTGTGTATCCTCTATGTATGTAATAGCGAGTTGTATTAATATCATTCTTGAAGGTCATGCCAAAAACTGCTGCATTAAGTTAGAATCACCTTCTATTGATATATAGATTTTCAAAACAATAATAATAGCATCTATCACAATATGTGATGGCCATTTGAGTGCACCTCGATCGATAAGCTGAATGAATTTGTGAGTATCCTTTTCATCCACAATTTCTAGCTCTTTATCCTGTGTCAGCAAGGACAAACAAGCTTTGCACTTACTAGATTGTTTGAAATACGTATGGACTGCATGACCTCCTACAAAGGCGATTGATTGAAGAAGTGAAGTTTCCAGTGTAAGGGTCGGAAAAGATTCCATTGCTAGGAGATATGTGTCTAAATTTAATGAATCTGATGGTTCATCAAGTGGAAGGAAAAGGATTCGATTATACCTTTTAGATTCACGTAATCCGATTCGTTTTTTTTTGAGAAACTCTTCAGTATGCTTGATAGTTTAATACGCCGTTCGCTTTCAAGTATTTGAGTAAAAGTGATATGATATTGTGCACCTGACATCATATGGTACAATCCAAAGTGATGTTCAATCGGGTCATTCTGTAATCGTGATGTGAGTACATAATCAAAACCACAGTTATGAGTGAGATGATTTACGATTTCGATCAGCGCTAGACATGAATGGAAAAAGCTAGTAAATGTCTGAGGACTTAATTTTCCATATTTACCCTCACGAGATCTCCAACGTGCAAGCCAGTTGATTATGAGCCTGAGGAAATTTAAACGTTCATCATTATTGTGAAGAGGTCTTGAAAGCTCATCATTAAGTCGTATGTGTTTATGTGTAGTATTTATATTGAATATCTTCCATACTTTTATAATAATGTCTAGAAATTCGCATGTCTTGCGGGATTCAAAGTCTGTTCGCTTAGAGTTGTAAATTGATAGAGCTGTAAGTGTTGATGTATCAAATATTTTCAAAGCCAGGTTGACATTTTGTCTTTCTAAAATAGTGGGCCAACAGGCCTTTGCTGTTAAACGATGTGCCTGTTTGAGGACCGAAGTTTGCTCATTTTTGTAAAGTAATCGAACATCTTGGAATTGAGCAATATTTACTTTGTGTGTGTCGTCAAAGTTAGGAAAAATTAACGAATTTGGGTAGGCAAACGCACGCTCGTAATCTTTTAAATTGAGCCAATTGTTTCTAATTGATTTAATTATGTGCACGAAGTCGAAGATTAAAA
This sequence comes from Hexactinellida sp. DTS-2022, assembly GCA_028753945.1. Classification (NCBI taxonomy): domain Eukaryota; kingdom Metazoa; phylum Porifera; class Hexactinellida; species Hexactinellida sp. DTS-2022. The sequence goes on along the minus strand of JAPNXP010000011.1, from coordinate 333,274 downwards.
AGAGTTTTCTTTCTGGATCATTTGGGGTGAATCACGGTAGGAGATAAAGTCTTGTTATCTGCCGAAAATAATTTGAAAAAATTAACGTTAAGTGGATAGTTGTCAGTGCAGATGACTTGTACTGTCAGACCACAACATTCTACATCACAAATAACAGATTTGACAACTGCAAATATCTCGTCAGCAGAGTTAGAAGAACATGGAATTAGGCGGACAATTTGCGACCACTTTCTGGACAAGCTTGATACCATTATAGCGAAAACAGTTTTAATTGGTTCATTTGGTAACATAGAATATCCGAGTATTCTTCCTCCCTTATAAGCAACGGTGGACTTGACATGTATCTCGTCCATTTGTAAAATTACATTGCGGTCTCTATTACTAAAGTCTGAAGTCGCTTGCTTAAGAAATGCTAGAAAATCGCTTTCTAAACCAAAGTTTGAATAGAGTTTTTGTAGGGTTCTTGGATACGGTAATGATATACATCTAGTGATTGTAAATATCTGTAGCTCGCTGGAGATATGAGATGAGCTTTTAATGCCATAACTTGGGTAATACATTATATCTCTTCCTCTTCTTATGTACAAGAAAATTATTTAATTGGCATTCAATAAATTGAAGTTGAGATAAATGATGAGAATTTTCGAGATCATCGTCATTAATTAAGTCTGGAAATTGCGTGTATAATGCACTAATAGATAGAGTAATTTGATTTGAAGCTTGCTTAATGTGATATTCAGATGAGTTCAGGTTAGTAGATATGGTGTCTGGTGTACGTACTTCTGTAATTTCGTTCAAAAAAGTTTCTACTTGTCGGGTATCTGATAAGAAGTTGAGTGCAAGAGGAACAGCAATATTATCACGAAATGCCAAGACACTTAGGTTATTACTTATTGTGACAATGTCAAAGAATATTTTACCTTCAAAGCCAGACCTGATAGTTCAGGCTGATAGATGTGAATAATATCGAGCTCAGAATGCCAAACCATCCAATTATCAGGTAAATTAAGCGATGATATCTTCGAAATTAGGTCTTGGAAATCGTCGACTCTAAACCTTAACTCCTCCCGTTTTTGTTGCTCAAGGCTTAGTTGGAGAGCTTGTGCAAATTGTTGTCCTTCTTTTGAGTCTCGTGTAAGCCGAGTGGGTCTGTCCAGAGACGCTGTCGAAAGATATGTAGGGAGAGTAAGAGAGAAGGAACTGCATTTAGACGAAGTTTTGGCCTTTCACGCAACTTTTCGGTGACACTTCCGTCAGCTTGCAAAATTTTGTCTATAGTGACAATGTCCTCGGGGTGAAAGTGAAGTTGGCAAACATATACATGTTTTAGATTTTCAATGTCCACTCGATGAAGTGCTCTTAGCCATTGATGACGTAGTTCTGGTGGGTCAGTTGGAAGTTTAAAAACTGGTGTGTATGGCTCACCACGGTAATTACCACGACATCCAGGTGCGAAGCACTGGTTAGGCATCAAAATACCAAGACTGGCTAAATAAGCTAGGAAACAAGACAACAACCAATTAATTAATAATTATTGTTGAATGAGCAGAGGAATAGGAGTTGCTAAAATAAACCAATCATCCTGTAATATAGACAAAAGTAGTTGAGTCAGAGAAAATAAGTTATTTCGTATCAAGAAGCGATGAGAAACATAATTATGGAAATTAATGTTAAAAAATAACTAAATATAGTTGTAAACAAACAATTTCTAAAAAAATGGTTGCTTATTATTGTCGCCAAAAAATTATTATAAAACCATGACGAATTTTATGATAAAAATATCAAAGTATATAAATTAGATTACAATTTGTTAGCTATAACCAATGCACTTCTAACATATCTATGGTTCAATTATTTAATTCAGAGGCATGTCCTTTTATTTCGTAGTTCACGATCCTGTGTATTTGCCTTCTTGTCCGATTTAATTTTCCTACCAATATACGTCACCATTCTTCGAATAGACACTAAGAAATAAGGAATTATTTGCAAAGTAATTCCAGCGGTCATCAGGATTTCTGCAACTGAACAAATTATAGTATTGTATATAATTTCATTTTCTGTGCTAAAATACCATTTGTTATCACTTCCATGTATAAATGCGTTCAACGAATCACTCTTTAATACAATACACGTCATCACAAGTGGATGAATACATAGAATTGAGAAAGCAATTAACTGTAAAAGCAAAGCTGTCAATAAAACAGTTGAACATAATTTGTATTCTTTACAAATTATACTGTAGTAACGAATGACGTCATAACCTTGGTATTCATGGTTAGTTGCATCAAATAAACGTTGTTTCAATAGCAAACGTAGTTTTTTCGTCGCAATTATTATAAGAAAGAATTCGTATACAATAACTGGCACAATGAGGATAAAATGCAGGAATAACAAAGAAGGAATTAATCCTAAAATAATGAATATTACAATTGAGATTATTGGTACAACTAGCTTGCTTTTCATTCTCATTTCAGATTTGTAATAAGCGTATTGTTGTGTCAGGTATTGGGTAAGAATACGAACAGAAATAAACAGTAAATAAATAGAAATTGAAGTCAACAAGATTGTTAAACGAATAATGAAATAATTTCTTGAATAGTAGTTTCTGTGACTGAAACCAAAAGTAACCTTAAACGGTTTATTTTTAGTTATAATTGTCCCGTTTCTATTATCATGTAATACTTCTAGTCTGCCTAATTCATAAAATACGGTTGAAATAACTAATAAAAACTCACTCACACAGATTAACATTAAGAAAATATTCTTAACTTGATTTGAAATGAAGTTTTTCACATAATTTTCAAATTTGTGCTCTGAAATAATGTTTCTTGATTCCAGTATTAGTTTGTAACTTTTGTAATCTTTGATTAATTTTCTGCCGAAATATATTAGCCAGACTATTGAAAGGATTAATAGTGTGGTACATTCAAATAGTAATAAGAAACAACAAACAAAATTAATTCCTGCATTAGAGAGTGCCACCAATCCACTAACAGACTTTTCAGTTATATTATTCATTTTTGCTGTTAAATTATTTTATCATTATTTATACTAATAAATAATGTATTATTCCAGCTAAATAATTGTTTTTCTGATTTGTAATTCTCTAGTATATTGCATATACCATTACATAATGACTAATTAAATTCTTATAATTATACGTATTGTAGATAATATCATAATGATCAAATCAATGACAATTTTCTATTAATTTACAAATTTGATAACGTTTCCTTTAAACTTTTGCTAACTTTATTAATGGGAAGTTATCAAATTTCTAAATTAATAGAAAATTGTCATTGGTTTGATTAATATGATGTAATCTACTGTAGAATTTCAATAGTTATTGTGTAATGGAATATTATGCAATATATAAGAGAATTACAAAAATCAGAAATAACAATTATTTAGCTGAAATAATACATTATTCATTAATATAAATAATGAAAAAATAGCATTTTACAGCAAAAATGAATAATATAACTGAAAAGTTTGTTAATGGATTGGCACTCTCTAATGCAGGAATAAATTTTGTTTGTTATTTCTTATTACTATTTCAATATCCCATACTATCAATCCTTTCCATAATCTGGTTAATATATTTGGGCAGAAAATTAATAAAAGATTACAAAAGTTACAAACTAATACTGAAATCAAGAAACATTATTTCAAAGCACAAATTTGAAAATTATGTGAAAAACTTCATTTCAAATCGAGTTAAGAATATTTTCTTAATGTTAATCTGTGTGAGTGAGTTTTTATTCGTTATTTCGACCGTATTTTATGAGTTAGGCAGACTAGAAGTATTACATGATAATAGAAACGGGACAATTAGATCTATAAATAAACTGATTAAGTTTAAGTTAACCTATGATTTCAGTCACAGATACTACTATTCAAGAAAATATATTAGTATTCGTTTACCAATCTTGTTGACTTCAATTTCTATTTATTTACTGTTTATTTCTGTTCGTATTCTTACCCAATACCTGACACACCAATACGCTTATTACAAATCTGAAATGAGAGTGAAAAGCAAGCTAGTTGTACCAATAATCTCAATTGTAATATTCATTATTTTAGGATTAATTCCTTCTTTGTCATTCCTGCATTTTATCCTCATTGTGCCAGTTATTGTATACGAATTCTTTCTTATAATAATTGCGACGAAAAAACTACGTTTGCTATTGAAACAACGTTTATTTGATGCAACTAACCACGAATACCAAGGTTATGACGTCGTTCGTTACTACAATATAGTTTGTAAAGAATACAAATTATGTTCAACTGTTTTATTGACAGCTTTGCTTTTACAGTTAATTGCTTTCTCAATTCTGTGTATTCATCCACTTGTGATGACGTGTATTGTATTAAAGAGTGATTCGTTGAACGCATTTATACATGGAAGTGATAACAAATGGTATTTTAGCACAGAAAATGAAATTATATACAATAATATAATTTGTTCAGTTGAAGAAATCCTGATGACTGCCGGAATTACTTTGCAAATAATTCCTTATTTCTTAGTGTCTATTCGAAGAATGGTAAGGTATATTGGTAAGAAAATTAAATCGGACAAGAATGCAAATTCACAGAATCCATTGATAGAAAAGTTAATTCGTAGGAATAATGAAGCTTATATGGAAAATAATTATTAACTGATTACGTTATATAAATATTAACAGCCTAAAGATATACATTAATTAATAATAATATTATATGAATTACTGTAATTATAATTGTTGTATTTTGTAACTATTCCCCTTTTTCAGTATTGCTATTTGCTAATGATTAGATTACATCTAACTATTAATTTCTATTTAAACAAAGTTTTTATCAAAGATACATTCATCAGATTACATTAGAACTCAGTTACTGGTAGTAATACAGTAGAACCTCGTTAATACGTACACCAAGGGACCGTTAAAATGTTAATCTTTATCCGAAATACCTATTAACCGGTCATCTGTATTGAAATTATTTGAAGGGGGATGAAATAGTGTACGTATTAACGAGGTTATACTGTATAACCAGTAAGTGAGTTCTAATTTAATTTTTAGTTTCTGGCAAAGTAATTTTTAAATATTAAAAAGACCTTTTCGAATCCGGTTATTAACTTCATCCCCGCCTATCCCAATTTTATCCTCCGTTCGGACACATATATTATTATATTAGGCATCCATAATGTTTAAATGATAATACTGATACAAACCGTTAACCAGCTATAATTCCTATTAGTACAGTAGACTCTGGTTAATAGGAACACCAGGGGACCGTCTAAATTATCCTGGATTCGTATTAATCGGAGTCAGTTGCAATCATTGACATAGGTTTGGTTAGGGGAATTAAACCTTGTACTCCTTAACCAATATTCGTCTTATCCGTGTTCCTATTATTAACGAGAGTCGACTGTAGTTCCTATCAATGGTTTCTCTTTGTTTATATCAATATCATGGTTATAAGTTGGGTAGGGTGTTTAATTAATATGAACACTGTATAGTATTCACATTGGGGATAATTATACTATACTATATTCTATCTAATTTTGGAATGGAGTCGTATTTAAGCGGAGTCGACTGTAGTTCAAAAGTTAAGTAACGTTGTTAAATATGTATATTTAGATTATAAAGCAGAACAAATAGTAATTACACGTCTTAATGTGTTTGATTATTAAATGGAGTTATATCATATAATCCAGTTAGCATATAATTACGTTGCTATTTGGCACACAAAATACCATTGTACATATTCTAAATAACCTCTAATTCAATAATATCACTGATAAATGGTATTCCAGAATTTATAGGCGAGTATAAATTGAATTCAAGTTAGCAAATGGGTCTCTGTTTCGTTGCTTTATAGTACATTAGAATCTCGTTGTAGGAACACCAGGGGACCGTCAAAATACGTTCGCCTTATCCGGAATTCGTATTAATAGAATCACCATTTCAGTCCCCTTCAAAGATTTTTCCATTACAAATGATATTGGCCGTTTTAGTACTACGAGTACTAATTTCGGATGATGATTAACATTTTACGGTCCCTTGGTGTACGTATTAACGAGGTTCTACTGTATTACTACCAGTAACTGAGTTCTAGTGTAATCTGATGAATTTATTTTTGATAAAAACTTTGTTTAAATAGAAATTCATATTTAGATATAATTTAATCATTAGCAATACTGAAAAATAGGAATACCGAATAGTTACAAAATATAGCAATTATAATTACAGTAATTAATATAATATTATTATTATTATTATTATTATTATTAATGTATATATCATTAGGCTGTTAATATTATAACGTATTTGTTAATAATTTCTTCCCATATACGCTTCATTATTCCTACGAATTAACTTTTCTATCAATGGATCCTGCGTATTTGCATTCTTGTCCGATTTAATTTTCTTACCAATATACCATACCATTCTTCGAATAGACACTAAGAAATAAGGAATTATTTGCAAAGTAATTCCAGCGGTCATCAGGATTTCTGCAACTGAACAAATTATAGTATTGTATATAATTTCATTTTCTGTGCTAAAATACCATTTATAATCACTTCCATGTATAAATGCGTTCAACGAATCACTCTTTAATACAATACACGTCATCACAAGTGGATGAATACACAGAATTGAGAAAGCAATTAACTGTAAAAGCAAAGCTGTCAATAAAACAGTTGAACATAATTTGTATTCTTTACAAACTATACTGTAGTAACGAACGACGTCATAACCTTGGTATTCATGGTTAGTTGCATCAAATAAACGTTGTTTCAATAGCAAACGTAGTTTTTTCGTCGCAATTATTATAAGAAAGAATTCGTATACAATAACTGGCACAATAAGGATAAAATGCAGGAATAACAAAGAAGGAATTAATCCTAAAATAATGAATATTACGATTGATATTATTGGTACAACTAACTTGTTTTTCATTCTCATTTCAGATTTGTAATAAGCGTATTGGTGTGTCAGGTATTGGGTAAGAACACGAACAGAAATAAATAGTAAATAAATAGAAATTGAAGTCAACAAGATTGTTAAACGAATCGTGAAATAATTTCTTGAAAAGTAGTATCTGTGACTGAATTTAAAAGTATACTGAAACTTAATCGGTTTATTTATAGTTCTAATTGTCCCGTTTCTATTATGTAATACTTCTAGTCTGCCTAACTCATAAAATACGGTTGAAATAACTAATAAAAACTCACTCACACAGATTAACATTAAGAAAATATTCTTAACTCGATTTGAAATGAAGTTTTTCAAATAATTTTCAAATTTGTGCTCTAAAATAATGTTTCTTGATTCCAGTATTAGTTTGTAACTTTTGTAATCTTTGATTAATTTTCTGCCGAAATATATTAACCAGACTATTGAAAGAATTAATAGAGTGGGGCATTCAAATAGTAATAAGAAATAACAAACAAAATTAATTCCTGTATTAGACAGTGCCAATCCACTAACGAACTTTTCAGTTATATTATTCATTTTTCTTGTTAATTATTTTTTCATTATTTATACTAATAAATCATGTATTTTTCGGCTAATTAATTGTTATTTCTGATATAGTAATTCCCAATAAAATTGCATATGCCATTACACACTAACTAATGAAATTCTTTTATAATCTATTTTAGATTATATCACATTAATCAAACCAATTGCAAATTTCTATTAATTTAGAAATTTGATAACTCCCATTAACCTTTTGCTAACTTTATTAATTACGGTACAGTAATCCGTAGTAACTATTTGAACCTTGGCATTTGTTTTACACTAACATAATATACTTTATTTATTAATTGATTATAACTTAAATTACCAATTATTATTATCCGTTATATATTTTAGCATTTCCCATTTTATGCTAATTGTGAACAACATTTACAACCGTTTTCAAACGGGAGTTATTATTTGCGTATCTGATAGAAAAATTAAGAAATAACTATCAAAAATAGAAATGTTTTGTCATACGACTATCGTATGGAAAGTATACTAAGATCAATATTTATTTCGAATATTAATTAAAAACGAAAAGTTATGGAAAGTGGTATGATATCCAATGGAGGGAATTCGATAACTTTTCCCAACTATACAACATTGGAAACTCCCTTAACTTTGATCATGACTATCTAATTTAAAGAATTGTGAGAATTGTGATAATAGCGTTATTTGATACTACTTTCTAGTAGTACTGTTTAAATCGCAATAAATATTGGGGGTTTTCGGGTGTCGAAAATCTACCAATGTATCTCCCTTAAAAATGCTAAACGACTTTTCTGTCCCTTTCGCTTGATTGATTTATTTATTTCCATTTCTATTCATACTTTTCCTATTCTCATCTCTTTGCATTTATTAACTAATTTACTGTTTTCTTGATTCTTGACTATTCATATACACTACTACTATTAAAGTATCACTATTAATATAAATTCTACTTAATTATTAGTATTCATTTATTTACATTTCAATGGCTTCCAATCAACATAGCAGCGATGCTGTTCATGTAGAAACAATGTTAACCTCAGCAAAAATGGGTAATTGGGATGTGGTTTTCGATATTCTAGAAAACAAACCATTTCTTGTTAACTGTATTTCTTCTGATAGAGCATGGGGGGTACTTCATCAAGCTGCTTGGATGAATATATTTCCTGTTGTAAAGGAATTGGTTAAAATCCCAGGTTGTGACCCTGCGATTAAAACGAAACAAGATAGGGCAGGTCAATTCGGTCCTGGAAAGACACCACGTGATTTATGTACAAATCATGGAATAAAATGCTATCTTTTAGAAGCTGAAAGAATAGATTTGAGCATTTCACAAACGTTAATCTACCCAACGTTTGTAACAGTCGAGAGTGAATTCGAGTTAACTGGACGTTCAATTTCATTAGCATTATCATGCTTTAACAAAATCCTTTGTAAAGATTTGGATTTGAATAATAATTACGCGTTTAGTTTTTTAATGAGTGCAATTTTCAGAGAGTGTGTTGCTAACTGGATAGATGTAAAATTTCAAATCGGTTTGGCGTTAAAAATGGATTATCTTTCGATGTCGAATTTTCTTATTAACGGTGGGTTTGGAAAAAAGAGTCAGTTTACAATAATTCCGGACACAATGGAACAATTTTTCGAGCGTGTCATTAAACTGTTTACTAATGAAAGAACTATCAATTTCACTCTTGCAGTGCCAAACCACACTCCAAAATCGAGTGACATTGTTTTAACTGCATATGCTGTTTTATTAAATTCTATATTGATGAATTGGAAATCATTGAATAAGTGTAAAAGATGGAGTTTTCGTTGTATGGATTTATCGCCATTTTCCCTTTCACAATACAACGTTGGACAGGAATTTACTTGGCTTAATTTCTCATCTAGTTCGATTGATAAACAGGCTGCTATTGCATTTTCTACAGGTGATGGTGTTCCAGTAACATTTAAAATTGATAACAGACCAGGAAATAAATGGTCGCCAAGGTACATAAACAACTATTCATTTTTCCCTGGTGAGAATGAATGTTTGTATCCAAGTGGAGCTCGTTTTTGGGTCACTAAAAGAAAAGGAACCAATATTCAACTAAAGTTGTCTCACTACTAACTAATAGGATTTTTTGCTACGTTTTTCAGAAACTTTTTATTTGTTGTTGAAAATGATATTTTTTATCCATTTAATGTTTCTATTGTTGTATATGGTACGTGATTCCTCAAATTTCACCTTTAGAGGGTAATTTTAAATACAATTAATATATAATTAGTTAAGAAAATACTGATACAAACAGTTAATAGCTATATTATAATTCCTATTAGATACAGTAGACTCTGGTTAATAGGAACACCAGGGGACCGTCTAAATTATCCTGGATTCGTATTAATCGGAGTCACTTTCATACATTGGCATAGGTTTGGTTAGGGGAATTAAACCTTGTATTCCTTAACCGATATTTCCCTTATCCGTGTTCCTATTATTAACGAGAGTCGACTGTAGTTCCTATCAATGGTTTCTCTTTGTTTATACCAATAATGGTTCTAAGTTAGGTAGGGTGTTTAATTAATGTGAACACTGTATAGTATTCACATTGGGGATAATTATATCATATTTTCTATCTAATTTTGGCATGGATTCGTATTTAACAGCCTGGGCTTCATTAATATATATGTCCAATGTTATTGTTGAATAGCACTAGATACCACTACATGTTTGGACCGCCAAAATTGGTCAATATAAGGAGATACAGTAGACTCAGCTTAATAGAGTCACCTCGGGACCAGGTTGCTTTGACCCGATTAACCGGTGCCTCTATTAAGCGGAGTCGACTGTAGTTCTATTGTCAGTCAAATATTGGACACTTTATACTATTGATAATGATTCAAACATACCGAGTATAACTAGTTATTAATCCGTTAGAACACATAGCTTTATTAATCCAAAATTTAATAATTAAATCAGTATTTTTAGATTATAAAGCAGAACAATTAGTAATCACACAACATAATGTGTTTGATTATTAAATGAGTTATTTAATCCAGTTAGCATATAATTACGTTGCTATTTGGCACACAAAATACCATTGTACATATTCTAAATAACCTCTAATTCAATAATATCACTGATAAATGGTATTTCAGCATTTATAGGCGAGTATAAATTGAATTCAAGTTAGCAAATGGGTCTACAAATTCTCTGTTTCATTTCTTTATGGTAGTAGGAACGCCAAGGGGACCGTCAAAATACGTTCGCCTTATCCGGAATTCGTATTAATAGAATCACCATTTCAGTCCCCTTCAAAGATTTTTCCATTACAAATGATATTGCCCGTTTTAGTACTACGAGTACTAATTTCGGATGATGATTAACATTTTAACGGTCCCTTGGTGTACGTATTAACGAGGTTCTACTGTATTACTACCAGTAACTGAGTTCTAGTTTAATCTGATGAATTTATTTTTGATAAAAACTTTGTTTAAATAGAAATTCATATTTAGATATAATTTAATCATTAGCAATACTGAAAAATAGGAATACCGAATAGTTACAAAATATAGCAATTATAATTACAGTAATTAATATAATATTATTATTATTATTATTATTATTATTAATGTATATATCATTAGGCTGTTAATATTATAACGTATTTGTTAATAATTTCTTCCCATATACGCTTCATTATTCCTACGAATTAACTTTTCTATCAATGGATCCTGCGTATTTGCATTCTTGTCCGATTTAATTTTCCTACCAATATACGTCACCATTCTTCGAATAGACACTAAGAAATAAGGAATTATTTGCAAAGTAATTCCAGCGGTCATCAGGATTTCTGCAACTGAACAAATTATAGTATTGTATATAATTTCATTTTCTGTGCTAAAATACCATTTATAATCACTTCCATGTATAAATGCGTTCAACGAATCACTCTTTAATACAATACACGTCATCACAAGTGGATGAATACACAGAATTGAGAAAGCAATTAACTGTAAAAGCAAAGCTGTCAATAAAACAGTTGAACATAATTTGTATTCTTTACAAACTATACTGTAGTAACGAACGACGTCATAACCTTGGTATTCATGGCTAGTTGCATCAAATAAACGTTGTTTCAATAGCAAACGTAGTTTTTTCGTCGCAATTATTATTAGAAAGAATTCGTATACAATAACTGGCACAATGAGGATAAAATGCAGGAATAACAAAGAAGGAATTATTCCTAAAATAATGAATATTACGATTGAGATTATTGGTACAACTAACTTGTTTTTCATTCTCATTTCAGATTTGTAATAAGCGTATTGGTGTGTCAGGTATTGGGTAAGAATACGAACAGAAATAAATAGTAAATAAATAGAAATTGAAGTCAACAAGATTGTTAAACGAATAATGAAATAATTTCTTGAATAGTAGTATCTGTGACTGAATTTAAAAGTATACTGAAACTTAATCGGTTTATTTATAGTTCTAATTGTCCCGTTTCTATTATGTAATACTTCTAGTCTGCCTAACTCATAAAATACGGTTGAAATAACTAATAAAAACTCACTCACACAGATTAACATTAAGAAAATATTCTTAACTCGATTTGAAATGAAGTTTTTCAAATAATTTTCAAATTTGTGCTCTGAAATAATGTTTCTTGATTCCAGTATTAGTTTGTAACTTTTGTAATCTTTGATTAATTTTCTGCCGAAATATATTAACCAGACTATTGAAAGAATTAATAGAGTGGGACATTCAAATAGCAATAAGAAATAACAAACAAAATTAATTCCTGTATTAGAGAGTGCCAATCCACTAACGAACTTTTCAGTTATATTATTCATTTTTCTTGTTAAATTATTTTTCATTATTTATATTAATAAATAATGTATTTGTCGACTAAATAATTGTTATTTCTCATATAGTAATTCCCAAATAATATTGCTTATACCATTACACACTAACTAATGAAATTCTTTTATAATCTATTTTAGATTATATCACATTAATCAAACCAATTGCAAATTTCTATTAATTTAGAAATTTGATAACTCCCATTAACCTTTTGCTAACTTTATTAATTACGGTACAGTAATCCGTAGCAACTATTTGACCCTTGGCATTTGTTTTACACTAAAATAATATACTTTATTTGATAAATGATTATAACTTAAATTACCAATTATTATTGTCCGTTATTTATTTTAGCATTTCAGTAAAAAATATGCTCCCATTTTATGCTAATTGTGAACAACATTTACAACAGTTTTCAAACGGGAGTTATTATTTGCGTATCTGATAGAAAAATTAAGAAATAACTATCAAAAATAGAAATGTTTTGTCATACGACTATCGTATGGAAAGTATACTAAGATCAATATTTATTTCGAATATTAATTAAAAACGAAAAGTTATGGAAAGTCGTATGATATCCAATGGAGGGGAATACGATAACTTTTCCCAACCATACAACATTGGAAACTCCCTTAACTTTGACCATGAATATATAATTTAAAGAATTGTGACAATTGTATAATAGCGTTATTTGATACTACTTTCTAGTAGTACTGTTTAAATCGCAATAAATATTGGGGGTTTTCGGGTGTCGAAAATCTACCAATGTATCTCCCTTAAAAAAGCTAAACGACTTTTCTGTCCCTTTCGCTTGATTGATTTATTTATTTCCATTTCTATTCATACTTTTCCTATTCTCTTCTCTTTGCATTTATTAACTAATTTACTGTTTTCTTGAATCTTGACTATTCAAATGCACTACTACTATATTTAAGTATCACTATTAATATAAATTCTACTTAATTATTAGTATTTATTTACTTACATTTCAATGGCTTCCAATCAACATAGCAGCGATGCTGTTCATGTAGAAACAATGTTAACCTCAGCAAAAATGGGTAATTGGGATGTGGTTTTCGATATTCTAGAAAACAAACCATTTCTTGTTAACTGTATTTCTTCTGATAGAGCATGGGGGGTATTGCATCAAGCTGCTTGGATGAATATATTTCCTGTTGTAAAAGAATTGGTTAAAATCCCAGGTTGCGATCCTGCGATTAAAACGAAACAAGATAGGGCAGGTCAATTCGGTCCTGGAAAGACACCACGTGATTTATGTACAAATCATGGAATAAAATGCTATCTTTTAGAAGCTGAAAGAATAGATTTGAGCATTTCACAAACGTTAATCTATCCAACATTTGTAACAGTCGAGAGTGAATTCGAGTTAACTGGACGTTCCATTTCATTAGCATTATCATGCTTTAACAAAATCCTTTGTAAAGATTTGGATTTGAATAATAATTACGCATTTAGTTTTTTAATGAGTGCAATTTTCAAAGAGTGTGTTGCTAACTGGATGGATGTAAAATTTCAAATCGGTTTGGCGTTAAAAATGGATTATCTTTCGTTGTCGAATTTTCTTATTAACGGTGGGTTTGGAAAAAAGAGTCAGTTTACTATAATTCCAGACACAATGGAACAATTTTTCGAACGTGTCATTAAACTGTTTACTAATGAAAGAACTATCAATTTCACTCTTGCAGTGCCAAACCACACTCCAAAATCGAGTGACATTGTTTTAACTGCCTATGCTGTTTTATTAAATTCTATATTGATGAATTGGAAATCATTGAACAAGTGTAAAAGATGGAGTTATCGTTGTATGGATTTATCGCCATTTTCCCTTTCACAATACAACGTTGGACAGGAATTTACTTGGCTTAATTTCTCATCTAGTTCGATTGATAAACAGGCTGCTATTGCATTTTCTACGGGTGATGGTGTTCCAGTAACATTTAAAATTGATAACAGACCAGGTAATAAATGGTCACCAAGGTATATAAACAACTATTCATTTTTCCCTGGTGAGAATGAATGTTTGTATCCAAGTGGAGCTCGTTTTTGGGTCACTAAAAGAAAAGGAACCAATATTCAACTAAAGTTGTCTCACTACTAACTAATAGTATTTTTTGTATCGTTTTTCAGAAACTTTTTATTTGTTGTTGAAAATGATAATTTTTATTCATTAAATGTTTCTATTGTATGTATATGGTACGTGATTCCTCAAGTTTAACCTTTAGAGGATAATTTTAAATACAATATATTATTAGTTAAGAAAATACTGATACAAACAGTTAACCAGCTATAAATCCTATTAGATACAGTGGACTCTGGTTAATATTGTCTAAATTATCCAGGGTTCGTATTAACCGGAGTCACTTGCATGCATTGGCATCAGAGTTGCCGTGGGTATGGGAATTCCCATGGGGATCCCCATACCCATGGGAATGGGAATCAGATTTTCCCCTGTGGGGATCCCCATGGGAATCCCCATGGGGATCCCCATAGGAATTCCCAATGGGATATTCGAATATGGTTTCATTAGGCCATCCTTAATTAATATAGGCTTTACTATTGATACGAATCTGCTTTAGTAATTAGATAGTTTTTTATGTATACGTATGTATATTATACTCCCCTATGGGATTCCTTATGGGGATTCCCACAGGATTCCTATGGGAATGGGAATGGAAATTCCATTCCCACGGCAACCGTGATTGGCATAGGCTTGGTTAGTGGAATTCAACCTTGTATTCCTTAACCGATATTTCGTCTTATCCATGTTCCTATTATTAACGAGAGTCGACTGTAGTTCCTATCGATGGTTTCTCTTTGTTTGTACCAATAATGGTTCTAAGTTGGGTAGGGGTGTTTAATTAATATGAACACTGTATAGTATTCACATTGGGGATAATTATATTATATTTTGGCATGGATTCGTATTTAACAGCCTGAGCTTCATTAATATATATGTCCAATCAGTGTATTATACAGCCATTTGTAATTACGCTCCTAATCCTGGTCTGATCCAATTTCCATACGCCTAAAATCACAAATTAATGTTACGGTATAGGAGAGGATTCCAAATTTTCGCGCTCCTAGATTCAAATTTTCCAAAAATCATGCTTCAAAAGGAGCGTCTCGCGCTCCTGGATAATTTCTTGTGTCCAATGTTATTGTTGAATCGGACTAGATAACACCACACGTTTTGAGAATATTTGCTAAAGGGATCGCCAAAAATTGTTCAATATATAGAGATACAGTCGACTCAGCTTAATAGAGTCACATCGGGACCAGGTTACTTTGACCCGATTAAGCGGAGTCGACTGTAGTTCTATTGTCAGTCAAATATTGGACATTTTATACTATTGATAATGATTCAAACTTATCGATTTACCGAGATATAACTAATTAACTTAGAACCCATAGCTTTATTAATTCCATAATTTAATAATTTAATCAGTATTTTTAGATTATAAAGCAGAACAATTAGTAATCACACAACATTATGTGTTTGATTATTTAATGAGTTATATAATCCAGTTAGCATATAATTACGTTGCTATTTGGCACACAAAGTACCATTGTACATATTCTAAATAACCTCTAATTCAATAATATCACTGATAAATAGTATTCCAGCATTTATAGGCGAGTAAATTGAATTCAAGTTAGCAATTGGGTCTACAAATTCTCTGTTAAATTAAATTGCTTTATAGTACATTAGAATCTCGTTGTAGGAATATCAAGGGGACCGTCAAAACACGTTCACCTTATCCGGAATTCGCATTAATAGAATCACCATTTCAGTCCCCTTCAAAGCTTTTTCAATTACAAATGATATTGGCCGTTTTCGTACTAACGAGGTTCTACTGTACAACAAGTATCAGAGTGACATTTCACCGAAAATAATCAATTTCGTTGGGAATTATTTATACTTCGGCTCTAATCTATAAAGGGACTATGAAATATGTTCAAACCTAACGTAACGCAAGATTCCCGAAATTTACTGTCTCCTCAATATGTCACACTTTTTACCTGTTTGTATTATAAAAAGGATTGTGTAAGCAAGGAATTATCCAGGAGCGCGAGACGCTTATTTTGGAGTATGATTATTTGGAAATTTTTAATTAGGAGCGCGAAAATTAGGAATCTTCTCCTATACCGCAACATTAATTTTGATTTAGGCGCATGAAAATTGCATTAGACCAGGAATTAGGAGCGTATTTACTAAATGGCTGTATAATATCCTTATTGTGAGTCACATTGGTTAATACGAACACTATTTCAGCCCCCTTCAAAGATTTTTCAATGCAATTGACACAGGATAAAATTTAATACGAATTCCGGATAAGGCGAACGCATTTTTTGGCGGTCTCCAGTGTTCGTACTAACAAGGTTCTACTGTACTTCATTAGATTATTATCCTATTATCCTATTAGCTTATTAGCAATCTGTAGGATATACACGAATGTCCTACTCAGAATGCGAATACAAATTCTATGACGATCCTCTAATGCCTTCAGAGGAGAGTGATAGAGAGGAAATATGTCCAGCTGACCCGTTCGATATGTCGAAACCTTCTCCATTCATTGAAGTCAAACAGAATCTATATCTAAGCGATAACAACAGATCTACTTCGAGAAAAGAGAAGAAAAACAAGCGATTGGAGTGTGCCTGTATATTCGATCCAGCAGTTGATAAACCTGAAGAGGCATGTGGTGACAACTGCTTGAATCGAATGATGATGATTGAGTGTACTTCTAAGTGTAAACTGGGTGATTTCTGTACAAATAAACACTTCCAAAGAACACAGTATGCCACTGCTGAGGTGTTTAGGACTGTGTGTAAGGGGTGGGGGCTGAGGGCTACACAGTACATTCCATCGGGTATGTATGGTTGCTATGTTATATTATGGTTACTTAGGCCACTAAAATAAAGTTGTTTATCATCCATCTTTTTCGAGAAAATTGGGACGGAAGGCGGAATTTTATTTATATTTACATTTTGGTTATTATTTGGTTATTATAAAAATTGGGACAGGCGGGGATGATAAACAAGTAATTTATTTTATGTGGGCTTATATAGTGACCGATTATACAGTTAAGTTATTATTATGAACATTCAAGTGACCAAAAATTGTGTTCATAATAGAGTGACTTCATAATAAGCGAACTCAACTTAATACAAATGTAAGCTGTTAAATTGGTACCATTGGGCTTGTTCATATTAAAAATATTTTCATATTAAGCAGACGAAAAACTGTTCACAATAAGCAGACCTGACTGTATTTTATTATAAAAAATTGCCAGACAAAAAGATGAATTAAAATGTAATTGAACCCGCTTAATTGGGTCACTTTGCTTCGAGGGTAGTTTGACCCAATTAAGTGGAATATACAGTATATAGTTACACCTCCCTATTAAAAATACAAAACTCTAAACAGAAAGGTTTAGTTGATAGAGGGATTTTAACCAAACATTATTCAAAAACAAAAATTGGTTTGAATTGGTCATACTTGCCAACCCTACAGGAATTTCGTTCTGGGAATACTTTATGCGCGCCTAGATTTAGTTTGAGCTCGCTCACACGCGCTTAAGTACTCAAATTCTCAATTTTGTGGCTTAAATACTGAGCATCCTTATATGTAGACGGTCTATAAATGCCCATACAAATAAGCCAAAAATTTGTCGACTGTCTATAAATTCTGTAGACCAAAAGCCCTGCCGTCTATGGGTAAATCACTAATACTAATGTATATGTAAGAAAACCTGGTCTAGAAATAGACAGCCTACATATAAATTATTTCTTATTATATTTAGGTCTGATATAAAATAGCACATTACAGTAGAACCTCGTTAGTATTATTAAACACGGTTATTACGAATACTATTCAGTCCCCTTCAAAGCTTTTCAATAAAATGATTTTGTTAATACGATTCTGGATAAGGCGAACGCATTTTGACGGTCTCCTGGTGTTCCTACTAACGAGGTTCTACTGTAATTTAGTGTAACTTTAATAAACCACAAGTGTCAAAAGGAACCACGTATATTATTATCCATGGTTTAATTATTTTTAACTCTTGTTTATGACATCTTTTAATATAAAATTATGACACTTTTTATTGAGGAAGTTCTTATAATTAATACATTAAGTGCCACTTGTGTCCCACATGCCCATATATGGTAAAAAGTGGTTGTGTTAATATTCTTAATTTACTACCATGCATTTGTAGGATCGTTCATAATGGAGTATTGTGGAGAAGTGTGTTCTCTCACAGAATTCGGAGAAAGGAAACGGAGATATGAACAGGAAAAACGACGTCATTATTACTTTATGTCTTTGAGTGCTGATGAAATTATCGACGCAACTAAAATGGGTAATTATTCGAGATTCATTAATCATTCCTGTGAACCAAATGCGGAAACTCAAAAATGGAATGTTTGTGGACAAATTCGCGTCGGTTTTTTCGCGCTTCTAGATATCGCGAAAAATGAGGAAATTACATTTGACTACCAATACGAGCGTTTTACAAGTAGTAAAATGCAAAAATGTTTTTGTGGTTCTAAGTATTGTAGGGGGTATTTAGGTGCACCAAAGGAAACAAAACAAGATATGACACGAAAAATCAAAACACCTGCGAAGAGAAAAATCAATATTATTGAACCAGAAGAAACGAACATACAAACTAATACAATCGTGTATATCCATACTGTTCCTATTAAATCTGATGCAACTACTTCAATTGTTCTGCAACCCAAAACTGAAATTGTAGTTAAAACTGAGACAAATTCACCAAATCCAAAGGTTGAAAACACTCTAACTCTTAAAGCGACACGAAATGGTATAAAATCCGCAGACACTGGGCACTGTACGTCTAGTAATGTGTCTGTTGTTGAACAAGTTAAAAGCGAAGAACAAATATTTGAGGAGAAATTCGCAAGAATTTTAGGTAAAGAAGGTGAACTTGCAACTGAAAAACAGATCATCAGTTTAGTAAATTTAATGTCGAAAACTAAATGTGATATTCACCATAGACAAAGCTTATTGGTGCTGCTACATAAATCAGGTAAGTCAATGTTGAAAAAATTCGTAGCCAATAATGGATTACAGGCAATTTCTCTTTGGATGCAAGATGCACCGAGAAATGCTTTGGCTTATAGATCCGCTTGCCTGAAAGTTCTATCCAACATTCAAATAAGTTATAAGAATATCCAGGATGAATCTAAGTTGGTAAATATTATCGAACGTTGGACAAAAGTAATCCAAGAATCTTCGGAAAATTTAGTTAGCACCACGACACGTGGTAATTCTACTAGCCCAGAAAGTACAACACAGAACTCTAACATTTCGAATAATGCTATAGAAGACTGCCAAGAAGTTGAGAAGTTTCTCGGTGTAACTACACAGCAAGTTGAAAAGGAGGCAAGCAAGATTTTAGATAAATGGAAATCAATCTGTTCAGTTTATACAGCTCCCAAGAAAGAGAAAATCTCACAACCAGAGGAAAAACATAGCGTAGAGAATGAAATCCCGATCGAAAAAGATCCCAAACCGACTGTTGAAGTTGTGAAAAAGCGCACGCGAAGCCGCTCAAAAGATCGAGAGCATGAAAGCTCTAAAGAAAAAGATAAATCTAAAAAGGATCATGAACATGATAAGGTAAGGGATCGTGAGAAATCACGACATCGTGAACGCCGCGAAGAGAAAGATAGAAATCGTCATTACAGCTCAAGTAGTTCTATAACAGGTAAGTCATTGAAACGGCACAAACCACACAATAGCCATTCTTCAAAAGACAAACATCATAAAGCAAAAAGTCATCATCCCAAAACATTATCTGCTTCTCCTATAAAGAAAAAGGAAAATAGAAATGAATCGATTGCATCGGAAGCTTCTACAATTGGTGGAATGCGTACAACACCAATTTCTTCACCGAATTCCATAACTTCTGAAGAAAAAGATGTCACACCATGTACCCCAACTGTCAAACAACTCTCAAAATTAGTGAAAAAAGAGTCAAGCAGTTTATCATCAAAAAACAATGACCAACTTATGCATATTCCAAAAAGAAAGCACCCAATTGTAACACAGGATCCTTTGCCTGTTTTACCAAACAAACCTGAGTGTGAAAAGAACAACGTTTTGCAGAAAACACAAACAAAGGATATACAACCAAAACACCCACAAATACCACAAGAACAACATCAACAACAACTACTACAAGAACACCATCCACAACAACAACTACAACCTCACAAACGCCCAATTCCACTCACTGACGAGAAATCGGAATACAAACGTCCCAAAAAGCCACGAAAACAAACAATTTCATACCCAAACTATGGACCTGAAAACCCAGATTATTTCATTAATCACCAACATCTAATCCCACCCACAGATGAATTTTTCCCACAAGAACCTCCATACTATGGCTACCCAAACCCACCACAAGTACCAACACCAATAGGCTACCCAATACCCGTACAAACAGTAAGTGTTAACACATCACTACAGTTACCCCCTACTGTCCTCAGTGCTAGTTCTGATAGCAAATTAGCGTTGTTAACAGCACAAGCTGAGTTATTCTCGGCATCAGGTAAGGCAAGAGAACCACCTCCTCCTGGTGTAGCACCTCCATTACCGACCACACAACCCAAGGAACATACACCACCCCCGCCCCCTCCTCTCCCACAGGAATTATGTGCAGTTCTTAATGACCCATGTCTTGCATCGGCATTCGCGAAATCTCTCACCGAAATCCCGTTGGGTTTAGGCGCGAGTGATAAAAATATTCAATTGTTTGACCCGCAACACTTGACACAAGCGAATGCAGCTAGCATTAATAAATCAAGCGAATTAATGCAAGCATTTCAAACAATCAAAAGGCATCTTTCTCCTGAAAACATGACGCAACAAATCTTATTAGCTGTGCTAATACAGTCTATGCTACCTAATAATAATTTTAATGCATTTAGCTCCCCACTAACATCACCTGTGATGGATAACACTAATATTCTAACTTCACTCATAAACTCACTAACTATGAGTAAACAACAACAAAATGTTGTACATAATCCTCTTAAAGAGCTAAATGCACTTACTGCTACACTACTGAATACACAACCACCACACATAGAAAATCCTCTTTCTTTCCTGACTAATCCTGCTCTATCTATATTATTATCACAACAATCACAACAACAACAACAACAACAACAGTATCAACAGGTTGCTCAACAAATACAGTCTGTAAAGAACACAACAACAACAACAACAACATTGAAAGAAACTGACCCCCCACCCCCACCCCCTCCGGTTGAATTACCACTAAATTGGCGAGAAACAACTGATCCAAGCGGTAAATCATATTATTACAATACAGTGACTCGTGAAACTCGATGGGAGCGACCTGTAGAAACGGCTTTCTATCAATCACCTGTTCGAACGACCACAAATTCAACTGCAAACGAAAATTACTCACCTATTATACCCACTGTACGAAATCACAGGCCTTTGGTACCTGGAACTGATCCTATATCTCCGAATTCTGATGGCACAATTTCACCATATGAGTCTTGTGATGAGAAAGAACGGTGTTTCACTGAAAATGAAATTTTGCGTGAAAACTTTAAGCAGAAAGTATCCAAACATGTCATTGGTTTATTAGGTGAATATAGGAAACCAGACTGTAAATACGGTCGTATTTCTGCTACGGACGATTTTAAATATTTAGCTCGTAAATTGACTTATGCAATCATAGAGAAAGAAACTCATCGTAAAGGGTTTGAAAATGAACTTTTGTTCAACGATTCAGTTCGTGTTAAAGCCACAGAATTCCTGCGTTCGTATATGAAAAAATTTGGTCCACAATTTAAAAGGATTTTGGCTGCGTAAGAACCTATTGAAATTCCATGTTGTATAAAGATTTTGATGTATTTATGACGTCTTCAAAATGGTATATCCATTATTTATCGTTAACAGTACTTCTTCAGTCGATCATGTTGAACACTCATTAAATATTTAGCCACATTATTTCATAGTATGTATTTTATTACTTATAAATACATATTTTATGTGTTTTTGGTATGCTTTTAGGTATACACATATATAAATGTAACATCGTTGAGATATGTTTTGTGAAGGCTTTTGGGATATTTTAATAATGTAATAAATTGGATCATGTATCAATAGGGTTCCATTGATTCTTTTTAGATGCGCAGAAATTTGAAACAATACCCATGGACTTATAATTGCCTACTTAATATAGCTAGTATATATATATATATGTAACTGAGTTGACATGTAATTTAAAGGCCAGTTTTATCAGAGTGTCAAGCCATAACCTTTTCTAATGTAATTTTTAGGTTAAAGAAATCTTTTATGCATCAAAAATTCACCCTTGCGAAGCTGGATTTTTCTATTGAAAAGGTGTTGACCTATGTATAGACCTATAAACTTATGTTTGTATTTTATACTTTACAATACAATTGTTGTAAAAATGATTTGTCATCATCATCTCATATTTATCAGTCTATTCTCAACGGTTACGATTGTTTGAATAATAAACCTGTCTTTATTTAATGATTACGTAGCGCCTAGGTCATGTGGTAATGCAAACATTGCATTAAAGGGCTCTCATTCATTATTGTAAGAAACCTTGGGTATAAGCCATAAGCACATAATTCGAAACCATTTTTTCAAGTAGGTATGACATATACTATGTATGGATAATATCAACAATTATCTCAAGGCAAATCTAGATATTTATCATGAGGGGAGAAATTCATGCAAGTGGGTGAGATAACATATTTTAAAATAGTCTTAAAACTTAGTTTATATAGTATAACCAGTCATTTACCCGGCGTTTCTAAAAATGACAGGTTTTCACTCAACGCTCATTGTAGTACAGTACTATATGTGCTAGAAAGTGGTTTTAAAAGATATGTTGTCACTCGTGAAAGGGGTTGTACTATAAAGTTACCATTTTGCTACGAGTAAATTTGTGCAAAATACAATTTGCATTTTGCTACCTTGCTAACCTAACTCTCAAATAAAGAATTGTACTATTTTGCTATTGACTTTTAATATTTTAAGCATTCACGACATCTAAAAAGAAAAATTCACATCTCGACAAATGGCAACTGCCAAGGGTGAATCTAATCCAGAACCGATCTCAGATCCTGTATTCGCAAAGTACTGCATGGCTGGCGATATAGCGAATCGTGTGCTATTGTTTGTCATTGAAAAGTGTGTGCCTGACAAACCAGTGTTAGAATTATCCATAGAAGGAGATGCTATGATTTTAGATGAAACTGCCAAGATTTTTCGGAAAGAAAAGAGTGTCAAAAAGGGCATTGCATTTCCAACAAGTTTGTCTATCAACCATTGTGCTTGTAACTATAATCCTACACCGGATTTTGATAAGGTTAATTACAAGCTAGACCTGTTTAATGTTATAGAATTCCCATAATAACAACTGCCATAATCGATTTATTTATTAGAAAGCATTTTTAAGTGCTAATTAGCTAGGAGAATAGTACTTATCCTACGATACTTTAAACTTCCTATATACTTTAGAACGATCACTTTTATATGAAGACAGTCAGTTGAATTTACTGATCACCCTATAATGATAACTTTTACTAAAACAGAGAATCCGGCCATGGTAAAAGTTTTCTCTGGAAAAGTTGTATCGTCATCATCATCACAATTTTTCAAAAAAAATAAAAAATAAAAATTTTAATTTTTTCTATTCTTCTAATAGCAAGCAAAACAGTATAACCTCGTTAGTAGGAACACGGTTAATAATATCAGTCCCTTTCAAAGCATTTTCAATACAAACGATATTTGTTAATATAAATTCCAGATAAGGCGAACGTATTTTGACGGTCCCCTGGTGATCCTACTAACGAGGTTATACTGTAATGTATTGTGTAGGGGATAATTCTGAAAGACGGTGATGTAGTGAAGATAGACTTGGGTGTTCATGTAGACGGATACATTGCGACAGTAGCACACACTATTGTAGTGGGAGCCAAAGCTGGAGTCAAAGTGAGTATACTCAGGTTATTCTATTGAAAATTGATTATATAATACAGGCAGGTATTTTATTATGAACATTCAAGGGGCAAAAAATTGTGTTCATAATAGAGAGCTCGAGAGACTTGATAATAAGCGAGCTCAACTTAATACAAACCCTATGTAAGTTGTAAAATTGGGACCATAGGGCTTGTTCATTATGCAAAGTCCAAATATTAAGCAGACGAAAATTATAACAATGCAGACCTGACTGTGAATGTACTATTATTTATTCGAAAGTTAAGCGAAATTAGCGCCTTTAATTAGAGCACCTTTCGTATGTTATCAAAATCGTTAATTCAGTTTAAACAGCAAAAATGTCGAAAAAATACTTTAGTTTGAACCACAATACAAAATTTTTAGAATCGATAAAAATCGAGAATTTTCTGTGCATTCCATTTCACCCGTTTAGGTGTCAGGTAGGAAAGCTGACGTTATCCTCGCGGCATATTACACCTCAGAAATTCTACAGCGATTGATCAAACCAGGCGGACAGAATCTTAGCGTTACAGAAAAGATAACCCAATGTGCTAGTGAGTTTAACACAATTCCTATTGAGGGAATAATATCACACGATATGGAGCAAAACAGAATGTTGGGCGAAAAGCGAATAATACAAAATCCAGGCGAGGCACTTAGAAAAGAATATAAAAAATGTTCTTTTGTGGAAAACGAGGTTTATAATGTAGATGTACTGTTCACTACAGGCGAGGGTAAATTAAAACAATCCGAATTTAAACCGACAATTTACAGGCGAACTGAAAGTACATATAAACTCAAATTACAAACCGCACGGATATTCACGAACGAAGTTACAACTAAATTTGGTAACATGCCATTTACAATGCGAGCTATTGAGGATTTAAAAACCGCACGTATGGGAGTAACGGAATGCGTTAACCATCAAGTAATGGAGGCTTACGAAGTAATGTATGATAAAGAAGGCGAATTCATAGCTCAATTCAAGTACACAGTAATGTTACGTCCTAGTGGTAATTATAAAATAACAGGTATTCCATTTGACTGTAGTTTGTATGAATCAGATTATTCTATAAAGAAAGAGGATTTAGCTAGTTTGCTTGTGCAAAGTATTAGTAAGAAAGGTAAGAAGAAGAAAAAAGTTAAAACAAATGGAGCTGAAAAAGATGAAAAAGGTACACAAGAAAATGAATTGAATTTAGCGACCAATTCTACTGAAAAGGAGAAAATTTAAAATTCTAAATAAAATTATGTTTTCTCGTTAGAATAATCTCAGTTAGCAATTAATGTACTACAATAATAAATCGAATTAGCGAATTATTGTTGTTCTATGCTGTTTTGTAGTTCTCAATTCTTAAATATATGTGTAGTATACTTTTATTTATATTAAGTTAAACGTCCGAATTTTTGTGTTTACCCAATTAAGGGCGCTTATAAAATATATTTTACAATATAAATACGAGGGTTGGCCCTTCGGGCCTCTCGGTAAATGAAAAACTAGGGCTGTGCCAACTGCTTGAGGTCGTTTTTCGACCCACCTCTATGCAAGTGTGCTATTACTGGAGTTTTCCCTTTGTTCGGGTGGTTACGACGTCTATGTTCAATGTTTCTATGGATTGGACATACATATGAAAATTAAATTTCTTTTGAAGGCATTCTTATTTATTTAGCTAATTTTGACCATTTGTATCTGGGTTTTGTTCAGTAATTAAATAATTCCAAGATTGCACCAAGAATCAAAAAATTCCCACAGAAATAATTTCTTTCATCCAACAATGTCTCACAAATTAATAACGTATTCTGTAAACGGATTTTGAAAATGTCAAAATTCCAAAATTTGCAAAAAACATCAATATTTGGAACAGTTGTTTTCTTTGTAACAATTTAAATTATTCAATTTTTATCTCTATTTGTATTTGTTATAGAAATTATTATCTTTATTTGTAAGTAATTTGCTATTAAGTAAACTACACAATGACAATTTACGTACATGTGTATATAAATTTCTCACCAATTTTACCCCTTTAGATTCTAGATTTAGGTTTTTTGTTTCTTATTCCTTCAAATTTCATTTAACAATTTTTATCTGTATCCAAGGGAATCCTTCCATGAAACTTGCGATGAATGGTAACTATTTCTACAAAACCACAAGTAATTAATAATTAACCTTATATATTTTTTGGCTTTTTTTGTTATTTTTTCGTTTTATTTTATTTTTCCTTTGGATTAAAGAACATATCATTTTATATATTTATTATCCTTAGTGTATAATTTCTCATTTTTGAATTCATGGTATACCAATGTTTCTAATTGGTATCCATAGTATATTTCATTATCAAAATAGTAGCAGATAATTTACTACATGCTTTGCTTGAAATTGTGTAATTTACCTCATAATTTACTTACAAATTTATTGAGATTAATTCATGTTCTCATAGAAATAATATACGTAACTCCGTGTTAATTCATAGATTTCATTATGAAACTGTTTATTTACAAATTAATCCCATCAATTTAATACAGGATTGCCAAAACATCTTACAAACAATAACAAAATGTATATTTTCCATAGAAATTTCTGATTAATTAACAATTTACATTACACTACATTTCCGCTTGTTCAAATCACGAATCATACTTTCATATTTTAGAATTTCTAACTGATATTGTTCATTCAGACGGTCTAACTGCTCATCATAGTATGAACTTTGACTTTCTTTTTGTACTTTCAGTTCCACTATTTCATCTTTTCGGTCACCCATTTCATTTCGTAACAATTCCATTTGTGCTCTCATTTCTATCCACATCTCTGATAGATTTTCATAAGTCATTTTTGCTTGATTTATGAAACTGTTTATGTACAAACCTTCGTTATTTTCCTGTATTTGTACAATCATTGCTAATAAACCATCACGAGCCATTGACCAATATCCATCATCTTCCCATCGTTTGGAACTCTCAACACAAATGTATCTGTTTTCTACTTTGTTGAGAAGTTTTGAAAATTCTGCAGGGCATTTTGGGTCGTTTTTAACTTTATTAATATAATCGGACGCGTTATTAAATTTGAGCTTCTTTTGAATTTTCTTTTCATGATTGAAAATGATGAAAGAATGATTCCAGAAATTTCCACCAAATAATTCAATTTGTTCATAACTGATCTTTTGGCTTTCAGAAAACCGATTTGTTGGATTTATTACAATTCCAATTGCATCCATACCACCTTTGCATAGAATAGCTGCCTTAGCAATTTCACTTAATATCTCTTCATGGGATCTCTTTGGATCACAAAATCCAGGACAGTCTACAACTAACATATCACCACCATCTTTACATTGAACTTTACAATAATCTGTTTTTTCTGTCCCAGCTATCATACCCGTTGATTCAGTGAATCTTTTCTGTTTTATTAAAAAGTTGCAAAAAGCACTTTTCCCTGCACCACAAGGGCCCACAATTAACAATGAATATTTACAATCATCGAAATTGTATTCTTCTGGATTTTCATAGAAATTCTTTGATGGAACTTCAATTTCTATTTCATCATCTGAAAATGCAGATGCCATTTACTAATTGATATTTGATTAATATTATTGTTCATATATATTATTGGTTTAATAGCCTATTAATGAGGTGCTGTACATGAGTAATCTTAAATTACCATTCATTGAAACATGAGAAACATTATTAAGTTTGATTGATCAATATATTCTTGATATATTAAGACGGATGCTTTTTTAAGGAACTCTTTAATTTTTACAAGAAACCAATTAACCTATATAAGATTTCAATATTATTATTATTATTATATAAGTTAGGGTCCATTATATTTTATATAAATTTGTTTTAAATATTGTTCGTCGAACAGGCCATTTCATTATCTAAACTCATTACTGATTTTATTTTGAGATTTTGAACAGTTACTTGTCCATTATCCGCGAATATTTAAAAGTAACACTGCATTAAGCATCTTGTTAGTATACTTTTAATATTGAACACAATGTTATACTCCATAAGAGTTTTTTGATTAAATAATTCCTTTCAATTAACATAATTGTATTTTCTTCGGTTAATCTAGACAATTATTCATGATTATTCAAAAATTTTGACCTTCACAATGGGATCACGGATATTCGTATACAATTATTCAAATTTACAAGCTGTTTCCGTCTGTATTTATTCACTAAGATACACACAAATTATAATGCATTTAATATTACATGTTGTTCTCGTGCCGCGTGGTCAATTGAGCTCTTTTATTGCAGAGATCTGTAAATGTAATTGTTGTATAATTTTCATTGTTCTTTTCATCTAATTGTTTATTACTACCAGTCTCTAACTTTCCCATTCGGTGCAAAAGGGATCTTATGTTTTTGGCCAAATGACCATTTTCACAACATGTCTCAATAAACATGTTAGTAGTATTATATACCAACATTGCCTACACATTATTTTTCGAAATGGCACTGAAATACTTTTTTCTGTCTGAGTGTATTATGAAGAGACAGTTTGTTGGTTAATGTTATTTGGTGTTTGGTCAGATTTTTAGATAAATTCATGTTTGCATTGTGTTTTTGGCCCCAACTTATTTGTATCCCATATTTCCTTAATAACTATTCAATTTCAAAGATGGTTAGGAAACTGTATATTATACAGTAGAACCTCGTTAGTACGAACGCGGTTAACCAAATTCCGATTAACATGAACACTATTTCAGTCCCCTTCTAAGCCTTTTCAAACCAAATGATATTGGTTAATACGAATTCCGGATAAGGTGAACACATTTTACGGTCCACTTGTTCGTTCTAACGAGGTTCTACAGTACATATCAGGGTATCAAATTGAGTGTGGGATTTTGAAATGTTTTTAAGACCCATGTTCCAAAAAATAGAATTTAACAACTTTTTGCTTCTATAAAAGTTTATTAAGCAGTATGTATTTATAAGTAGGGGAAAAACGGATATTTCGTGATTATTTTCCATTCCCAAGGGTATTTATTCGAATTTGGAAATTGGAATAAATATACTTTTTAATTTAATAAATTAATTAGTTTTAATCTACATTTTTGATTAAATTCAGATTTGTTGCTAAATAGTTGCTAAACTTACAAATTTGTATGCATAGTTGCTAAAATTTACTTACATGCATACTATATTAGAACATAGATAAATATACAGGTGTCTACACCTTCAACTTAATGTAGTTTTAATTATTCAAATATTTGTATGGATCTATTAGTTAACTACTTTATAGTGTAACATAATTACAGTTTCAAAATGAAATTATTTATTAATTGCTATTTGCCTAAATTTTACTAAAAATAGTACTTGTAATTAAAAAGTATTTATATTATAGATAATTAATCTAAAGGCATTTGCCTACAAATAGTAACTCGTTTATTTCCAATTAAACCGTTAAATTTCGCTAGGCTTTGATCTACCCAATTCGTTTAGTAGTTAATCAACCTCATAGTAGATAATACGTTTGGAATTGTGTAATGTTAATTTGGTGTTATATGCCGCGAATTGACCCTTAATTTGCATATTGGACATTAATCTTCACAATATTGTGTTATCTACAAATATTTTTTGCAACATGGTGAACACATGAAATGCTATTGCACTTTAACCTCAATATATTTCGAAATGTTTAATTAATATTTACATATGTTTGCCCACTGACAGAATAATTCTTCAAAGGTTATTGGTCTAAATTACAACTTGACAAAGCGCGAATTTTTAATAATTTGCTTAAAATCTAGCTGGCTCAGAATATTCAACATAATTTGTATTTATCAAAACTGTTTTAATGGTTTTAGAGTAGGTCTAAGTCAAATTGACTACTAATCGTTTTATAATCTTTTTCAATGGGCCATTTTTTATTTGTTATGTCTGTTAAAATTTTAACAAAACTGTGTAAAATGTACTTATCTAAAAGTTCACATTACTCTAAGAGATAAGGGCATTCATGTATCATATTTTGACTTAACGTGAAAGTCACCCTAATTAATACATCGATTTTTATCATAATTTTGTTATTTTGATAAAACTAATTATTTTTGACAAAAAATACCTAAAATTAAATCAATGTTACAGTATTGCATGGGTAATTGGGACTGGGAAAATTATTCATCATTTTCTTAGTACCTGATCTATTGTTTTTTATCCATTGTAGTTTGTAAATACACAGTTAAAACCGGTTTTTTGTACCTGGTTTTGTTTCTAGTCAATTTTAATTATTTTTAAAAATTAAGTGGTTTTTCCTTACTATTTTAAACTAAAAGAATTGTAATATAATCGCTTTCGAATCTATTAATGCTGTCGTTCATTATATTTGACTCCGTTTATTCGTGACACTTTCTATCCAATAACCATAATTACATATTTCCCAAATTAATTACAGTATAATCCACTTAATATTGCCTCTGGTTAATTGGGTCAACGTTCAAATTTTGAATTAATTATTTATTGAATAGAGTTCGCTTATAATTAATCTCTTTATGTTAAATCATTAATTTAAATGTAAATATTTCCCTTAAATATTCGTTACACAGCACTTTATTCTATTAGTTAGAAAGTTAAATATACTAATTCGATTAGTTAATTCTTTAATTGAATTAAATTCTTTGTAAATGATTGATGTACAAATTATAATGAAAAGAAATTGATACAATTTTTAATTAGTCACCTTTACTTAACTTAATTTATAGTAGAATATTTGTTCAATTTATCAATTGGATTTTCCCTACAATTAAACCCATAAATATTAATATCATCAAATAATTAGAGTTTTTCGATATTTCCTTCAACAAAAATTCTTCTTAGAATTAATCATTAGAAAAGCATTTTATTTTATTTAAAATACGATCCCATGGGTTTCATTAAAAATGTTTTAATGATATTCAATTTTATTTTTTAACTGCATTTTAATTTGAAATTAACGATTAAGCATATTTGTGTTAGCTGTTCATTCTATAAAAAAATGCACTAATTATGATGTTCAATCGATTAGACAATGTGACTTAAGGTGCATGTATGTATTCCATTACAATTTATGGTAAATAAGTGTGAGAATGAGTATGGGTGCTCAATGGAATTTGCCATAATATTTAATCAATGAGACCTTTAATTTTCACTCGGGGCTTTGTATTATAATTGGGGTGACGCAAAAAATAATTTTGGACACCTACAAAGATTTATATTAAGGAAAATGTTGCTAATAAATGCTAATTTATACCATTTCAAGATAATTTAATTTCGCTTACTGGCATGGCCATTTTTTAACATTAGAAATTCACCTTTTCGAATTCGGGTTTTCAATTGAAAAAGTGTTGGCCAATATTTATGTAATCCCTATAATAGTCAAAATCCAAGTTCGATGTTAAAAAATCAAAAAAATTGTGAATTTAAAGACATTATATAGAGTTTAATACAAATTCATTAAAATAATTTAATTTTACCACCTGTTCATTGAGTTGATACATTCAACTATTTTCTGCAATCTAACTTCAAAACTTAATGAAGAGACCCATTCGCATTATTAAAGGAATTGGTTAGTAGTGCTAATTGAGTGCTAAACTAATTAGCCTGAAAATATATTGCGTGATCTCCATCAAAGTATTGTTAATAATTATAATTTTAATTGAATTAACCTTGTTTTCTACAAAGTACATTATCTATTTGAAGCTAGAGACAGTAACATAATCAGCAACAAGACTTTATAATTGGATTATAATAGCATTCAAATTGTTGGGGAAACGTAATTGGATGTGTTTTGATAATGGCTATTATTAAATATTGGATACATTGCAAAAATTTATTTCACTAATCATTATTTTTTATGATAACGAGGCCTTCGGTCTCGGTCGCTTCGCGACCTTTGTTCGTTCGTATTAGATTCCTAAAAATCATACCTAAATATATTAAACCTGTGACTTCTAAATTACACATAACTTAATTAATTCAGCCTGCTTTCCTCTAATAAGAATAAGAATAACTTTAATAATAAGTCCTTGGTATACTGTTACGCCATGTAATACAGGCATGTAGCACGAACAAATGATTGTTAGACAAATTTATTTCACTCAATCAAATTGCAGCCTCAGAAATGCTTTATATTATGCACAGTCTATTTATACAGATTGAGATGAAGTCTAGCTAATCCATACTAACAAACCCTCGAAATTTAATGGCTAACTTATTTTGTCACCTTTTTGGATGAAAATGCGAATATTTCTCTTCAAAAACCAATAGATTGTTGTCGCAGTACAAAATTACCCCTGTATACAAATTTTCAGCTTTCTGGGACTCGTAGTCTTTCCAATTAATTCTGGACAAGCAAACCCACAAACGACATTTGTGTTTTAGTGTGCTTCTTCTAGTAAAAAAACATTATAGTAGGGTCCTACTATAGTATTATACTGTACTATACTAAAATCGTTCTGATTGAGTTCCGGCCGTCCGTACGCGATGGCCTGACTATACCATTGGTGGGAGAGATTTGAAATTAGACAGGAGATATAGAATGTCCTGGAGATGATCACCTCGAAGCCAGAATTCTCAACTTTGTATTTGTTCGTCAGTTATATCGAAATATGTGTTCTCGTCTAGTCACTCTTTGATAATTCAAATTAATTGAAAATATATAGGTTGTATTCTCCTAATGATGTTCTTTCTATATATCATTTAAAATGAATAGGTCCTTCTGTGAGGGTTTTATAAATATATAGATTTCTGCATTTTGAAATATTGTTAAGGTATTATAATTTGCTCTAATAAAACTTATAAAGTGAATACTATACATATATAGAATTTTTGACCATTAATTTAAATAAAAACTAATCCCATTAATATCCTGGTTGTTTGTTTGTTTGTTTGTTTGTTTGTTGTTTGTCTAAATATACGCACAAAAATCATCGATTTTGAGAATCTGAATAGTAATAGGTGTTTATAAACGAGTATTAACCCCTTGTTTTGTAAACAAAATGAATAATGTATCAATCATATGAAATTCAGCATTACATTATATTAAAATATTCCTTTTAATTAACTTAATTCAATTTAAAATCCATATATCTAATTACGATAGATTTGTTTTTCCTAGAACTTATTGTGTCTAACCATTATTCAATTAATTCATTAAAAATAAGTTGATTCTTCTAGTAAATTCAATTATTGGAAATATCACATCTACGTTAGTTTAAGTACTAACGTATTTGTTCTAATTCAATTTGTATTATTATCTTATTAAAACTGTTCATCTCATCTTGAAATATATCACTACCTGCACACAAAAATCATGAATTATTTTAGTGTATTTTTCGCTCCTGAACTTTTCCGATATTACTTTCACCCCAACAGATGTATCTCGTATTATTTGAACCCCAGCCTACTATTGGTTTATGCTTATTCAAACGGAGTTGTTAGCTTTGAAATTTAATTATCACCTTTCAGCCACAAATATACTTTCGTAGATATTCCTATTAATTATATCCAACTTGTTAATTAATATAGATTTCAGCCCACGAGATTTTCCATAGATTTATCTAATTTAGTTTATCCATTAAAGATAGTGCGATTTAGGTAGCACAAGAATCACTAACTTTTCCCCACAAAAATTTGTGTTGTCGCCTCATGGAGTTATATACATTGTTCATACCAATTGTTCTGTAATTTATTTTCCC
Organism: Hexactinellida sp. DTS-2022; assembly: GCA_028753945.1. Lineage (NCBI taxonomy): Eukaryota > Metazoa > Porifera > Hexactinellida > Hexactinellida sp. DTS-2022. Next base: position 299,183 of record JAPNXP010000011.1, on the reverse strand, counting down.
ACTCACTCATTAAACGATAACAATAAAAACTAATTTGTTATTAATTGTTTTACTGTTCTTATCTCATGGTATCCTTATGATAGAATTCACACACACCTATACCAACTATATTGTTTCATACCCACATAATAAATGAGACAACTTATTTCTAATGGAATGTTCATTGTAAATTTTAATTATAATAAAATTAAAATTTAGATCCACTAGAATTTCATTGAAAATCTTTTTAAGTGCAATCTTCATTGAAAACCTTAATTCAAGTGGAATTTTCTTTGAAAATCGTAATGAAGATCTAAGGTTCATTGGACATTCTATGAACCAACTAATATACTATACAATTTATTTAAGGAGTATTAAATTGTTTTTTAAATACATCAATTTGCTTACTTAGCGCTTTATTCACGATTAAATTCCCTTTTTTGGTCATTTCAGTTCCTCGAATAATATGTTTGCTATTTACATACATTTATTCAAATCAGCATGTGCGAATTAATCAGTTTAGTGAGTTTACCCAAAGTTTCATTCAGTGATTTCATTCTAGGGCGAAAATCCTTTTCTACTCCTAAATTCATTATTTTCTTATTTTGTATTAGGTATAGTTATGGGGTATGATTTTTTGATCCATTGAATTGCACTATATTTACATGAATAGCGATTATATCTTTTAGTGCTAATGGTTTTATTATGACGTTTGGTCCTTTCAGTTATTCTTTTGAATATATTTTATGCTTTCAGCGTATGATATATTTCCAGCTGATATATTGTAGCCATAATCACTTGCCTCAATTTTAATTCAAATATGAATAAATAGTTCGCATTTTGACTGTCCCCTGGTGTTCGTACTAACAAGGTTCTACTGTAATAATTTGGTTTAATAAACCTTATCCTATCAACCATTTGGCTCAATATTTAATTCATCTATTTATTTGTTACAAAGCCATGAATTTAAACTTAATATTTAATTGTTTAATCACTCTTGCATTTTTATGATAATTACTTAACGAGTCAAATCCGATTAGTTTTATTGAAAATACTGTGTTACATTGTATTATAGTTCGTTTTCCTGTTTTTCCACAATATTCGGTTGCATATCATAATGAAGTTCCTTTAGATTTATAACAATGTAGTGTTTTCCCTTATAGGATAAATAAATTATCTTTTTCCGGGATACTGAAACTGTTAACATTTTTATGTTATATATTTCCATACAACATTTTTGTATTTCCTTTGCAAATATTTCTCTTATTTTTCAATACAAATATGAATAGAGATTTTTTACAGGTTTTATTGATGAGTTTTACATCCTTTTAATTTTTTCTTCTTTAATTTAATTGATTTTTGAATCAATAACTATATTTTAGTGTATACCTGTAATAATGTCTGTTTAATACGTTAAACCATATGGACTTGATTGTTGATCCGGTGATTATGAGATTCTCTTAGAGTAAGTGAATTCCTTATTAACTCAATTATCCCTTTTACAGATCGTGTTTAATTATTTAATTGAATTACCTTTATTTCAAATTATTAGTGCCCATTATTATACCAACTAAATCAGTGTTATAATTTGAAATATTATTAAGGGACAATCTTGTGAATTTAGTTCGTATCGTTACACAACATTGTGTACAATACATTAATGGATTTTAATATCTGATTTTACAGATCAAAGGTATACTTATTTGATGCGGTTCACAACTATTCATTGGACTACGATTATATACTTTTCACTAAGTTGTAAAGTTGCATTATACCCCCCATATTACTTATCTATGATCACGCTACATTTACTAAGTAATGGATTTTGTTAGCCAATTGTTTAACCTCAATAAGTTCAGGCCAATTTAACTAATTAATGAAACTAGTTTTAATCTTTGAAGTCGATTACACAACGTCTTATATCGATGATGCTGATAGAAAATGTTTGTATCATTGTCGGTATTAATAATGTTGCATTTCGTAGAGAAGTTACTTTTATAATTATGATTTAGGTATTAGCATCTAATTTGTTTCAGTGGATTTTAACTAATAATCGTCTGTTTTTTTTGTACTTTATAGATGCATTGTAAAATAATGGAGTTGTTTGCCAACAGTACAAACATTTTTGTATTACAGTCGACTCCGCTTAATAGAGCCACTTCGGACCAGGTTGTTTTGTCCCGATTAAGCGTAAATCTATTTATCGAAAATATTGTAAGCCAAACTGTAATTCTGTCCTATAAATCCTGTGAAATTTTGACCCGATTAAGCGGAGAAATCGATTAACCGGTGTCTCTATTAAGCGGAGTTGACTGTAATTAATTCAGTTAACAGACTACTTTGGTGATATTCCTAATAAACCTAGTGTTTTACTAAAATAGTTCATGTCGTGACTCTCATAACTTTGGTTAGATTACAATACTTAGAAACACAGTTATTAACGAAACAGTTGTTAAAATACAATGAACTACATGTGGTGCAATGAACTTTCTACTTTATACACTTTATTTACTTTATTTAAATCCCTAATTACTCAGTTAGCAAACTCAAAATAGAATTTGTTTAACCATGAACTGTGTTTATATATAAATAATTAGGTTAGAAAACTAGTTGGTTTGTAAAATTTGATTGCAGTTACTGTATCATTCTTGGACATATGTTAATGGTATTTTTACCGAAATTAATGGTGTATTACATACCATGATACCATCAATTATATGTTATAATCAATGTACATTATTTTGAATTATATGAAGTACATTATTTTCTTGTAAATATGACTATTAAATTGGATATTTAGTTTTTATTATTCTCCCCATCCGAGACATCTTTATTTCTAACCAAACATTAAATTAATTTTGAACATTAATTTTGTACCCACACAATTTACCAAAAATGGTGAGTATGTTTTTTGGATAATACTTTGTCTAGCATTACATTCAATTCGATTAAGTTCTTAGAATATGAGTATTAATTGCATTATAGAATTAGCATTATAACTAAAAATCTTTATTATGTAGTATTACTGTTACATGTACCATATAATTTGTTTGGTATATTCTGATACCACATTGATGATTTATTTAATTTCGCTGCTAATTGATACACTTTATAAACTTGGTTAGTAATATTATTATATCCGTTGGAAAAAGATCCAAAATCCAAATTAATTTATTGTGTTTATAATGGTTTTACTATATTTCTAAAGCTTTTTTATTTAACATATTATAGTGTTTTTTAAAGGATTAAGTAGAAAGAGTTTGTAAAAGAAATCTATTTTTTCGGAGCGCACTCAATGAGCTCCTCCTATTTTACTACAAACGATTGCTGAAAATGATTGATAAAATTTATAATTTTGGTTTATTTTCGCATAAATTGTTGGATTTTAAGACATAAGCCCCAATAAAAACTAGTCAGTGAAATTATTATCATCCAAATGCCAATTTTTGATTTTTCCTTTCTCGGAATATAAATGGATTATACGGGACTTGATAATACATCACTTTATTGTACAAAATGCTTTATAGGTAAATACAAAAAGGAGCGCTATAAAAATTGAGGAGCGTTTAATCCTCTTTAATCATATATTTATAATAGAACTTCATTAATAGGGACACGGTTATTACGAACACTAATTCAGTCCCCTTCAAAACCTTCTAAATACAAATGATATTGGTTTATAGTACGAATTCCGGTTAAGGCGAACCATTTTGACGGTTTCATGATGTTCGTACTAACGAGGTTCTATTGTACGTTATTTCAGTCCATCAATTGAATATTCCAATATAAATTCCTGTAGAAGGATTCCACTTTACTTATCAACTAGCATATGTTATGTAGGACACTACTTCAAGTCCTATTGTATTCATAATAACTATTTTCTGATGAATCACTGTATATTATGTAACAAACTATAATCTTGTAAGGTACTTCTGTATGTATGTACTCTTCCCTTAATATAATTTTATGGTTAAGAATTGTATAAGAAATGAGAGCTTTAATATTACACAGTTTATCAAAAATTATTATATTGGCTTCTATAAGTGTATTTGCTTTTTGGCGCCTAAAAAATGTGAAGTATATTCGTGAACAAAGGCGATTAATTTGTAGGAAGCAAATGAAAACAATTGTTTTTGACGTACACTTAAAAAACGCAGTACATTGGCCAAAAAAGAAGAGTTCACTTTCTGTCATAATCAACAACTGTTTTTCCAAAATTATTTTCAGCTGTGAAATACAATATAATGAAGAGCTTACTTGTATATATTATTGGGCCAACACTTTAATCTACAAACTGGCTTAGCAAAGATGATGTGTGCCTGAAAATTGCATTAGTATTGGTGTTGGCCGATATATTTATAATTCCTTTTACAGTGAAATCTCGTTATAACGAAGTGCTTTGGACCTGTAAATTCCTTCGTTATATCCGGATATTCGTTATAAGCGGATAATAATAGTACATTTAGTGTTCTGAGGTTCTTTATAAGTAGTTATTTCGTTACTTCCTTATAACGGGAGTTCACTGTATGTATATGCAAATACATATTTATTATTTAACTAGGAGGAAAATTGATTTATTTGTCGAGATCAATTGTTTTGTTATATAATATACAGTCAATTTAGTCTACTAATTTACATCATGTGTATTTTGGGTTTTGCTTTTGACTCATTACAACCTATGTTGCTAATTGGTATTTCAAATGTTTTTGTCAATTTAAATAAAAAAGATTGAAGTGAGTCTAATTCATTTGTAAGCTTATACATACACAATACATTGACTGCATTAACGAGCTTTCAATAAGTATAAAGTATTAAAACTATTGACAACAAACAATAACAATAACAAAATTACACTACTACTAATCAAGAAATTTATTAAAAGCCAATGGTGTATAATATAGTACGAACGGGCTTGCGTTGCTTTCACTTGTTTTAGTGTAATTTATGCACAGAATTCTCTTCCTATTACAATTCGTGAGTCAAACCTTGAGAAAAATATTGACAGGCATTTTCACGTTTGAAATTAATAAGGGTTCATGGGAGAGGATAGAAAATGATTGAATTAAGCGGAGGAATTAATGCTGCATTATTTTTGTTTGTTCGTCACTTTTAAATGCTAATGGTTGTCCAGTGTATTGTGGTGATAAAGTCTGCGAAGGAAACACGAATGGTGGATAAAATGCAGCCGTATGTGTTGTAGTTGGTAATTGCATTGATTGATGCTGTTGCATATGAACTTGAGGTTGAGGGAAAACTGTTGTTTGATGATACACATTTGGTCCTGATAGATTGAATTCTGTTGGTATTATAGAGCTTTGGTAATGGTAAGGCATAGGTAGACCCATTGAACGTGCGGCCCTTTCTGCTTCAGCCTCGTGTAAACGTTTCTCCTTAGCTCTCCTGTTTTGGAACCATATTTTAACTTGTGTTTCTGTCAATTGGAGTGCTTCACTGAATTCAGCTCGTTCTGCTACTGAGAGGTATTTTTGATTTCGAAACTTTCGTTCTAAAGAGACTAATTGTCCGCTTGTGAAGGGGGTACGCGGTTTTCGGTCTTTCCTCTGTTTTCTTAATCTGCATTGAATGTCCTGTGGTCTTCTCTTAGGAGCTATTTGGATAAACAAATGATAAATATTTATGTCTAAATAATCAATATTTGTTTGGAATTTTTTAATATTGTGTAGTCAGTTCTGTTATTAACTTATTATGAACAATTTTCAAGCCCTATGGTCCCAATTTAACTTAATTTGGATTATAGGGTTTGTATTAAGTTGAGTTCGCTTATTATGAGCAAATAATTTTTGTCCCATGAATGTTCATAATATAATAACCTACTGTATTAAATTATCTTAAATGTCCGAATTCTAATTGAAAAGGTTATACCATTGTTCCATTTCACAATTCAAAGTTTTGTTTACTTTTGTTGCAATTGCATTTCGTATGATTCGTTGCTAAGGAAATTTCCTCTGCTATACAAGCTATTATAGTTTGTTCTTTGGATATTAACTAGCTTCCACCCTGATTTGTTAAACAATACAGTCATTTATTAAAAGCATTGAGTTTCATTTAACTTATAAGTATTCCCCCTCTGGATTAATCCTTTGAATTCCTATGTTAGATTTGGTTGCTATTATGGATACAATTTTGATTATTACAGTAGAACCTCGTTAGTACGAACACCAGGGGACCGTCAAAATGAGTTCGCCTTATCCGGAATTCGTGTTAACCATTATCATTTGTATTGAAAAGGCTTTGAAGGGGACGGAATTAGTGTTCGTATTAACGAAGTTATACTGTATTTTTAAAGGTGCAATTCTATTGTCATAAAAGATGTTTTATACTATCCAATTTGGGATTTAATGAGAATGAAATTCTTTCGTTGTATGTAACATTAACCGACATTGTTAAAACTAGTCAGTTATTCCATAACAACCACAGTAATTTATCAGAATTTGTCCTGTCTATCTTTGAAAATCTCCAATTAATTATTTATGCGATATTCCTAATTTAAGTAAGCCACATTTATTTTACATTGTCTTGCTATTTGGGTTAATTCCATAAGGAATTATTCAATTCCTTAGGTTTACAGAATTCTTTCAATTCTGGTTATTCAAAGAATGGATTTAAGTGTCTGTTTGTCTTTTTAATTTATTTGACTACAGTCTGACACAATCTGTTATGAATCAAATCACAGAAATAATTAAAATGCAATGCAAGTGTTCCTATTCAAATTCTATTAGTAACCTTGATATTCTTCAGAAATTACATTCACAAGTTCACCTATTAAACTAATGGAAATTATTGTACAGTAGATTTCCTGTCTTACTAACAAAAATCAGTGAATACCGTATAATTCAGTGTATTAGGACAATCTTATGCCTTTTGTTAAATAACTACCTACATAATAGGATGTGAAACCCTCGCTAATCCGAACCCTAGGTATATAGTACAATTTGGTTGATAAGAAAATCAATATGAATACATACTATGACACATTTCAAAATGTGATATCTGGCTGACCTATTTTTGTATTGTATTGTATTATAATACAATCAGGTTCTTTTATTATGAACATTCAAGGAACCAAAAATTGTGTTCATAATAGAGAGACTTCATAATTAGCGAACTCAACTTAATACAATACAATTTTGTATAGTTGTAGAATTGGGACCATAGGGCTTGTTCATAATAAGGACACGAAATACTGTTCATAATAAGCAGACCTGACTGTACAATTTAATACATTAATTTACTCAGTTAATAGTGTCCATCTAGAATCAATTAGAAAAGTGTATGAATACACAAGTTTACATGCTAAATAGTTATATTTATAAGACATGCATGCTAATTACTTATCTACTTTAGTTACATGTTATGCAAGTTTCTACATGTTAATTGGTTATATTAACGGGTAATTAAAATCATACTTGAAGTGATAATCAAATCATCCATTTTTTAATTGAATCAAATATTCAATTTTTTAATTGAATTATCCTTCATATTAAAAATGTGAATAAGCTTTTTACTGGAGAATTATTATTGTTCATTTAGATTAATACATTGAATTAATCTTAATATATACTACAGTAGAACCTCGTTAGTACGAACACGGTTTATACGAACATTATTTCAGTCCCCTTCAAAGCCTTTCATTACAAATGATATTGCTTGGTATTAATCCCCGATAATGCGAACACATTTTGACAACAATTGTTGTTGTTAGTTATATTAATTTTGAATTTTCTACTTTTACATAAAATATGTGTATACTTATTAATATATTTCGAAGATTTTTATGTATTTGTTAATTAATCACCAACTAGCGCATAACTATTAGGCAATTTCTTGATAGAATAAGAACATTCCATTATGCATAATATGTTTTATTGTTTCCCAACTAACAAATTTAAAATTTACGATTGGTGTAAGATTATTCATATTTTTTTTGCTTTCCTAAGATAAATGTAACCATATAAATTGACAGTTGTATTTTTTCGATAGAATAACTAAATTTAGAATTTAAATATTTATGTTCGAATTCTTTTAATAAGGAATCCCTTTTTTTTATGAGATAAAATTTTTATTATTCAGTACAAAGTCACTTTTAGAATTCAATTCGATGTATTTATACTTTTCATTCAAACATGCATGTACATATATGTTTTAAACAATTAACATCTCATTATGAAAACCAATTGATTCTTGTATATTGATAAGAAATTAATTTCTTAACTATTCCACGTCTCACTTATAATTATTGCTGTGAAATTTGAAATTAATTGCGTTGGAGCTAATACTACTAATCGAGAGATACGCGACAGTTTTATGATAAGACTGGCTTCTATCTCTTTGTTAATTATATATCTCTATAGTAAAGAATGGTTTTTATCTATATTTTTAAGAAATCTGTTATGTTTAACGTTTTTCCCGTTATTGCACATCAAAACCATTAGTATCAAGCCAATAAAATAATTGACAAACAGATAGGACATTGTCTAGTTTCGCGACGTGGCGTTTTCAATAGTAATATCTGTTATCAAAGTTAAGTCATTTTTAATTAATTACTTTGTGGAAGAGTATTCATTTGTATTGTATTTTAATAAATTCCATTAATATTAACCCAGGAAATTAATTTGTAAATACACATTCAAAATTACCTTTCTTAATTGGGGGTTATTTGAATGATCAAATTTGCTGACATTAAATACTGAATAGATTTGTGTTAGTGAGTTGAATTGATATTTTATACCTTTTGATTAATTGCTATCTACTATAGGGCGGTTTCTTATCAGTCTTGCATATGTTTAGCATAATAATTCAGTGATCATACATTAAACTTTAAATTAGATTAACAGTGGATTGAGAATACATTATATCCTGGGGTTAATGATATTCTTATGAGATAAATAAATCTATTTTACTTGCTTAACAAATAACCGAGGAAAATATGTACGTATTAGTCGATTATACGTAAATAAATTAACCTTATATAGAAAATAATTAGTAATTTATCAGCTAATACCTTTTCTAATGTAATTTTCAGGCATTGGCAGTCATTTTTTAATATAACATCAAAGATTTTGAATCGATTTTAATATTGAAAAGGTGTTGGCTAATACAGTATGCAGTACATTATGTATGACCAATTTATAAGACCATATACAGTAGAACCTCGTTAGTACGAACACCAACGGACGGTAAAAATTTGTTCGCTTTATCCGGAGTTCGTATTAACCGGAGTAATACCCATTGAATAGCCATTGTAGTGACCAGATTTTGTGGAACTGTTTGTTCGTCTTATCCGGAAATTCGTATTAGCCGTGTTCGTACTAACGAGGTTCTACTATAAATCGAATTTAAAATTCTTAATTAATAGGTTGTTATTTATCTTCCACACCCAATACCACATAATTAAATTCCAAATGTGTTTATTTATCACTGTTTAATGTTAGTACTTCATAGTATTTTGGTCAACTTGTTAAACAAATACAATTTTGTATGGTCTAAATGATATTTCCGTTTCTTTATTGGTTTAAGTATCAAATTTCAAAACTATTGGAGATTCAGATTACAACGTAAAATTAATGTGATTAGATGTACCATGAATAGATGGATTTGAAAATATTTATTTATAAAATAAATAGTTTTATTGTGAAACAACGGCCTTTTCACGGTTCATTAATTCATAAAATATTATTTTAAAATACTAGAATTAAATGAAATCAGTAACTTACATTCTTCGCCACATGATGGTGAAATTGGTTTATTCATATTTTGTCCTGATGTCCCGTTTGTCCAACTTTGCGATCGAATTTGTCCCCCAACAACGTTTGGTGGGCTATGGTATGTGTTTCCAGAATTGTTTGTGTTCACACTGTTGTTCACCTATACAGGAGTAAATTGAATATTTCAAATAAATATAATGATTTTAATTTATATATATATCTCTATTGAAGCTTATCAATTGGATTCGTTAAGTGTGATGAGCCATCATCACTTCATTAAATTCGTGAGCTTATAATGTCAATGTTTGATTTTTTTAATGAACTGTTTTTGAAAGGATTTATGTAACTTGTAAATTGTATGCAATTGGTTTCAGAGGTTATTATTTATAACGATTAATTTTCTAATTACAAATTTAAAGGAAATTATTATTTTTAGTCAAAGAACAGCTAAATTTGAATCACTTTTTTGTGGAATTATAATTAGTATGTATTTCTACAAACTTACTTCATGAGCTGGAAATGGGAATGAATTTGGCAAAGTTATTGGCTTTGAATTTGTGTAAATATAATTCGGACTCGTTGTCATATCTGTAACAGGAGATGTTAGTTGATGCGGCGAATACGAAGTTGTAAATTCATTACTTCCAGGTGTGGTTTGTCCAGGAATCGTGTCTTGATACATATTTTGTCCTCCATTCATCATTCCTTGCATTTGTATTGGATTTTGTATTGTTGTGAACGATGTAGACATAGTACTGTGTTCTTGACTAATGAGAATTAAATTGGTATAAAATTGTGTGTTGAATAATAGCGATCTGAAACGATTGGTGAATCTGATTTCTAATTTTAATTTGATTGATATCTTATCTATAATTCGTAGAGTATTTATACTATATTCTAGATCTTGAATGGCTTACCATATGAGTATATATATATATACATTTCTAATTGTTTTCTTTTGTCAGTTCTTGACTAGTATCCCGTTTCATCACTAGTTAGTATTGTTTGTTCGTTTATTGGAAAACAAACGCGACAAAATTCAATATTAGTGAGCGAACTTGAAAATAATTACAAAATTTCTATTAGCTCTTCCGAGAAAATTATTCAAGACATTAGATAATTTTCTCTTTAATTGAGTTGTTTAAACTTTTAAAATTTAATTAATTCTGGTTATAATCTATAGACATAATTAGATTGTTTCAGCTCCCTAATTAAAATATACAATTACTCGCTTACTTATGTAAACCAACTAAAAATATGGAGAAATTTCTCCAATCATTTATCTTTGATTAAATAGTAATATTATTTAGATTTGTACTCATTAAAATTTTAAATACGTTTTAAAGTATATAAGATGCGCATACAACGAATAATATTTAAAGTAATTTATTCTAACAACTCATTAAGTTAGACATACGTGAATTCTGATAATGGTTTGGTGGGGAGAATCAACCTAGAATAGGGTACAATTTGAATACCTTTCAAGGGAGATTCAAGAGAAGATTGTTTCATCGTTGTATTGAGATCAAAACCTGTAAAATATAAGAAAATATTATAAATACTTTATAAAGACATTAATGATAAAATACAGAAAAATGGTTTATTACTATACTTTAAATAATTGTTATTCATAATAAGAAGTGTGTTTATTTATTTTTTAATAATTCACGATGTGTGTACAATTAAACTTTTTATAAACAAAACATTTTGCATAAATAAGTAATCATAGATATAAATTAGTTAGAAAATCTCCAAAATACCTCTTTACATATTCCTTGTAAATATGAACAATTAATTGTACTTGATTTATAAATGCTCTCAAACTATGAGTTGAAGTTTATAGAATAATAATTCCCCAAAAATTCCTGCTTTTATATTAGCTGTGAACTTTTGACGATTTGAATTTTCAAAGGGAATTAATCATAAGTTTTGAACCCATTAGAGGAACGATATCTTTTTAGAAATTTACTGTTTGAAACCAGATTTCCATGTGGTTGATAAACATGCATCATTAGTAATATAATTGAAATAAACTCTGGTATTTGTTCATCATCTTTAAGTATAATTGTTACTAATTTACGGAACCGTACCAAAGGTTTATGGTAACTATTTAAATTAAATTAAAATTGTTTAATTGGACAATTTAATGGATATTTAAATGCTAAGGGACAATTTTCTTTTTCCTGGAAAAAGTTATCTTATGAATTGATCAATCTCATTTTTGTAAAATATTTATATTTTAATCCTGTTATTTATTCCTCCCAACTTTTAAAATACGAGAACATTTTAATTAATAATTAATGTTTTATATGTTCACTTATATATAATTTATTATTATATTTATTACGATAAAATTTGATTAGTTTATTATTTGAAATCTTGAATCATTATAATATTATGTGGAAATTAATTTTATAAACGATTGAATTTTGCTTTACTTGCTTTATACAAATTATGAAGAAAATTTGAATCCGCAATATATTTTCGTGACAATGAATGTTTGAGCAGATTATTGAAAAGTTTCTACTATTACAATCACTAAATAAATACATCACTCATATTCACTATTAAATTGTATGAATTATTTATACGTATAACAACACCTTTTATTATATAATTTCAGGCACAAAATTAACCTTTGCGAAGCCGGATTATTATATTGAAAATATGTTAGCAAATGTAAGTAAGCCCTAAATTATATACACACAATAGACTTTCGTTAGTAAACTAATATACGGTTAATTCATAATTTCATACACCTTTTCGGCCCCTTTCAAAGCCCCTTTATAACTAAATACTAATTTCGGTTGAAACAATCAAATTTCTCAACAATTTATTTATTTATTTATTTAACTACTAACGAGAGTATAGTGTAATTATAATATTCTCACCAAATTTTCTCATCTTTCTGGCATAGAACGATTTTTGATAAAAAATGTAAATGTAGCTTACTCTTTCTTTGATTTCATAATTTATGTTTATATATGCACATTTCTATACTATTGAAGTAAATGATAAAATACCTGATGACCTATTTACTCAAAAAATATTTTTGAGCAATTTTTTGTGAAGGTTTTCCTTTGATATTTTGTATTCAACTGCATTCCAAATTTATTTGAAATATTACCATAAAAATTCAAAAAGTCCTTTATTTATTTGATTTACTTTATAGGAATACTTAAATTTTATTAGGTGTGAATGATAGTCAATTAATTTCCTTTAATCTATTTTATAGTATATTTTCAATCCATTTGTATTTTGAATAAATTAAATATTCTTTTTGTGTTTCAAATTTTGGAGATTTAGGAATTTTTGTATATAAAGACATGATTCATTACGAATAATCATTTAAAATTCCAAATTTTTGGTACTTATCCCCATTGATGTTGTATTTTATTAATAGCTTCCTTATATGTAGACGGTCTACATATAAAAGCCCATACAAAATATGCAAAAATTTTAGACCTATAAATTCTGTTGGTAATAGTATTTAACTAAAAAAAACCTGGTTTATTAACTTATTGTATTAAAGATAAAATTAGTTTTTCACACTTTCCACACAACCACACATGTCTAACACTTAACAAACACACTGTATAGAAATATGATATTATAATTTTAGCTTTAAATTGTCTCCACTTAAGTTCACACAGGTATTAAGTAGAAATGCCATGTTACTTTTGTGGTTAGTTACTGGTGCATCAAACAATGATTGTAGAGTAATTATAATTCTGGTATTACTAATTATGTATTAACAATTTCATTATTCATATTTATTAGCTTTGATATAAAACTTTCTACTATAATTTTAGTTATTTTGAAATCATTAGACTTTCTATTCTACATCATATCTACGTAATGATATTTGTTATAGACATAGAAAATATTTGTAGAAAGTACATCAGTAGACACTCGTTAATACGAACACCTTGGGACCTTCGAAATATATTCGTATTTACCGGAATCGCTACTATACCTTTGTATAGGCTAGGAAAATTAAACCTTGTACTCTTTAACCGATATTTCGCCTATTAACGAGAGTCTACTGTAGTAGAAACTCTCTATATTTTAATCAATAATTCTGTTCATGGGGCTGATAATATATATTATTGAATCATCAATGTATAACTAAGAATGAGGAATGTAACGTAAATGTCGCAATACACTTCAGTTTGTAACGTCAATCGAAAAGTCATTCGTTTTATGTAAATTCTGACCTTCAAATTTCTCATTATTGAACTAAAATGTAATAGTTTCTATTGTTTATTAGAAGTAATTATTAATATTTAACTTACTGTAGCTCCTTGCGATTTGACTCCAATAAAATTGACCATACATTTTTCTAAAATAGGACAATTTATAATTTATTAAAAAATATTTGTATACTTTATGTGTAAAACAAACTAATTTATATTTAATTACAGAAAGCACTTCAACATTCAAAGTGTTCTCTAACTGACATTGTATGCTTTCGCATTTTAAATTTGTTACTGTAATTATTTACGGTTTGATGAGAGCACAATATTAATATTATTCGAAACCTTTCAGTTATAAATCAAATTTGAGGTCTATAATGTTTACATGGTAAGTATTATTCATGAAACGAATTTGTATATATTCATTACTAAGCAATTATTCGCTTTCATAGCATGCATTTGGTTAGTCCTGTCATTATATCAATCAAGGGTTTTGTTCTCTATTCAAGTTAGAAATTTGTTCAACCTTTCACCATTTTTCTACCACAGTTAATTTTGTAGTTCTCTAATTAGTGTAATTATGGCCTCACACGAATATTGTGGTGACACAAATCTAAACCAACCAGATAAGCATAATGATATCCAATTTCTTGATAAAGTATTTGAATTGATTAAGACATATTACCTACAAACTACAACAGGTAACTGTAAAGTTATTGAATTTAAACTACCCCATGAAATTGAGTCTGAGATTGATTTTAAACTTTATGATAAACCAACTGAAGAACCACAGTTATTACAGTTTTGTGAGAAAATACTTTCCTTATCAGTTCGTTGTACACATCCATTATTTTTCAATCAACTTTTCGCTGGTACTCACCCTTACTCACTTGCAGGAGAATTCATAAGTACAACACAAAATGGTAGTATGTTTACATACGAAATAGCCCCTGTTTACTCGTTAATGGAAAGAGAAATTTGTCTCAAATTGGCAAGTTTTATTGGCTGGAGTGATACTGATTCTATATTAGCACCAGGTGGCTCTTTGTGTAATCTTTACGGGCTTTTATGTGCGAGGCATAAAGCATTTCCTAAAATTAAAACTACTGGATCTCGTGATCTACCAAACATGGTTTTATTGGCTTCTGAACACTCACATTATTCTATTGGGAAATTCAGTATTATTATGGGCATTGGAACAGACAATGCTATACAAATAAAATGTGATGAAAATGGTAGAATGTGTGCTGAATCATTGCGTGCTAAAATAATCGAGTTAAGAGAACAGGAATTATTCCCTATATGTGTTGTCTCTACCATAGGCACTACTGTTTTAGGTGCTATTGATCCTATTAACGCAATTGCCGATATATGCATTGAATTCGGTGTTTGGCATCATGTTGATGCATGTTTAGGTGCACCTGCTTTGATTATACCAGCATTAAGTGATGTCGTCATAGGTATAGAAAAAGTAGATTCTTTCGCTTGGGATACACACAAGCTATGGACAGTGCCATTACAGTGTTCAGCTTTTTTAGTTAACCCGAAACATAAAGGGATTATACTAGAGTCAAATTCAATGAATGCTCGTTACTTATTTCAACAGGATAAACAGAATTACGATTCAACACTTGATACGGGTGATAAGTCTATACAGTGTGGTCGGCATATCGATGTGTTTAAATTATGGCTTTGGTGGAAAGGTAAGGGCACTGAGGGAGTTAGAAATGATTCGGAAATATGTGTGCGAAATGCAAAATTGTTGGCTGAAATGATTGGAAAGAGAGAAGGTTTTGAGATGATTTTTCGCACACAATTTATTCAAGTTTGTTTTTTCTACCTTCCAATTGCTTTACGTAAGTTGGATCGAAATGAAGATTTTTATGCTAAATTAGATTCAGTCGCTTCGTATATAAAATCAGAAATGGTGAAGAGAGGAAATATGATGATTGGCTATCAAAAAACACACCATCCACTTAATATTAATTACTGGCGAATGGTTACTTCAAATCCTGTTACGAGCGAAAGTGATCTGATTAAGGTTCTTGATGAAATTGATGAAATAGGAAAATTCATGTATTCATAAACCTCTCATCTTTAGGTAACATTATTTCATAACAGCTTTGATCGATAATACAGTCCCTATGAGAATTGTGGAATTAGAAATAGCTATTTATTCAAGCAGGTTCACAGTAATTGAATCATATTGTATTCTACTCATTTATTGTTGTTTAATTATTCTGTCATCAATCGTTATATTTTCAATCGATTTAATTACAACTTACACTGCTTCATTTCAGATTGGTGATTGATTTCAGAGAATAAAGCATTACTCATTCATACATTTGACTAATTAAATTTTATTGAGAATGCTGGTTGGACATTTCTAATTTGTAATTATTAGACATTGATTTTAAATGGCATCTTAAGTGCAACTTTCCCAGTATATTCAATACTCTTTGTCTTAACTATATCAGATAACCTTATATGTTGATTTAATTTATCTACTGCTAGCAATTTAATTAGCTTTCTACCCAAACTAAACTCTCCACTCTTATCACATTAATGACGAATTGTCTGAAACCTGTTGAAATGATTTGACAAAAAGGTGTTTGTAACCTGTAAAATGTCCAATTCTTTGCTTTTACACTGCTTCTTATGCTTGACACATCATCTTACTATATGGCGTATGGAGTTATTTATTCTTCATCATAATCAACCTTGGTTATCAAAAGATTATTTCCTTCTTGCGTTTAGTTTGATTAAATACGGATTCATTTTAGGCGACTAAAACTTGAGAAACCCTTATGTACTTCTAAACACAGTTAAAGTGTAGTTGCTTCGACCATTTGTCTTTGCTAGTATAATCTTGAATTCGTCCAACTGTTCCTTATCCAAATTCTAATTTAATCAAATTTTCCGCTTGTTCATTATTGGACTTTCTTCTACTCACTACATTAGAACTCGGTTTTAACGTAAATCGGGTGTACGTACTTCGGATTAGTTCGTACTACTATTTTTTAACCAAGTTTATAAGCAGTTTGTTTTACTATTAGGGTAAACTCGGTTACTACGTACACTCGGCTAATACGTACTTATTTTCCATTCCCGAGGGGTACGTTATAACAGAGTTCTACTGTATAATGTAGTTACTATCTACAGTACAAATATATAGTTATATAGTTAGTCTATTGTTGTACTACCAAAAGGATTAATTTCATTTTTACATTGTATTCTTAGTCTTTAGATTACCACTATCATTTCTCTGTACAATTCTATAATCTGTTATCCACCATCCGACATCACCCAAGGTAGGTCATAAAATAATTATATCGTTTATATTTGTTATTAGATATTATAAAATCAATTTCCTCACGTTTTCTGAAGTTTTGATAAATCTAAATTCAATTGGATGTTCTCAATCCACAGATGGAACATTCTACCCAGTTCATCGATAACAGAAAATTACACCTCTTTATTCTTGCATACACATAGTTTTGTTTTGACTAAATTGAACAAATGTAGGTGAACTTTCTAATAGATTTACTAGACACAGATTAAGTAGCCCATTAGAGCTCGAGAGGATAGATTTGTATGTAACTAGTTTGGTATCGTCGTATCTTTTTACACAGTTTACATTGACGCGATGCACCCTGCTTTATGAAAACGATTTCCTAAATAGTAATGGTATTATTTTGTGACTTAAAAAGATTACACCATATCTAAACGAAAGACTGTTCTTCTGGCCTGTTCATGGTTATAACTGGATTTTATATATTAATTAAAGTGCTAACCTTTGTAAAGATATAATCAATTTATGCCTTTAATACCTTGCCAGTATACATATATTCCGTATTCTTTAAATTTTCAAATAAACTATGGACGAGTGATATTATTACATCCATTTGAGACTCATTAGTTTACCCCTTAGTAAGTAAGCGATTTCATAACTTCATACAGGCACTGCTATTTAGAAATTGGTAAGTACTAATTCATTGTATTGTTCTAATAAGCTGCTATAGATATGAACCCAACCATGGCCCTTAAAGGGGGGATATGGGGGCATTTTCTTTAGGAATCAGGAAACATGAAGGGGGTCCGTGGGAGATATAATGTCCTGAGGCGCTAATTGACATTATATTTGATTACCTGTTAATGTTGCATCAACGTATCTCATTTTTATTGTTTGATTAGAAGAAAATTCTAAACGGATATCTCAATTCGTATACCCAAAATGTAAATCCCGATTCTAATATTTAGTGATCTCTTATTTACTCTCAATTCTAACCAGTTTATTCTCTACTTCAATACTACTCCTGAATTTATTTTTTCTTACTTCAAATCGGTAAGTTATCATATATAATAAATATTTGGTATTTCTTATTCTATTTTAGTAATTGAATTTGTCAAAATTATACATTTAGCGCTTATCAATATTTACCATGGATAATTACCCTCAAACTGAATTTAATGAGACTCCTGCTAATTCCCAAAGTGATCAAACCAATAAAATCACATCAAACAGAGGAAAGTTCGCTAAATCACATAGGCGTTCCCGTGAACCACCTACTAGCAGTGATCATGAGTACTACGACGTAAAAGAGGAACCTGATAATGATCAATTGAAAGCCCAACATTTTTCTGATGATAAAGATTTTAAATTAGTTATTAATGAGCCCGAAATATCATTTAGAACAAGTGGGACAAAAATTAGTCATACATTGCAACTGAAAATGTTAGCCCGTTTATCTAGGTTTTCGCTTAAAATTCAGCGAATATCTATAAATAAAAATAAGAACCCTTTGGTCACCACACAAAAACAAGCTTTTACTAAACCGAAGAACAAAAGAAAATCAAAGGGGACCGAAGGATCCGGGCGAACACGCACCCGAGCAGAAATTAAGGAACAAGATGAAATTGAAGAAAACGTTATACAAGATTCATTGAAAGATCTTCCGTTTTCCGCGGTTCTTCCTTTTTCAGCGGTTCTACCTTTTGAATCTATGCCTGAAATAATCGAAATAGAAATGCCAGTAATCTCTGAAAGCCATAAGTTTTTAAGTAATATACCAACAAATCTACCTGAAACTTCCTCTATTGATACTAATGAATTTCATTCTCTGACAGATAACAATGTTGTAACTGAAATTCAGTCCAGCTCCCCACACTCTTTCATTCAAGTTTCAATAGAAATTTGTAACACCTCTCCAAGGGAATCTGTCACTGGAGTTGATTCTCCGAAGTGTGTTAACTCTCCTCTCCAATTTCCGATGGACGATTCTCAGCCTCAAGACACTTCTCCAATTCAAAATCTCATTTATGACTTTGACAATTCTCCTGAGTATGTAATATCTCCACTTCAAAGTCCAATTGACGATTCACAAAATCTATTTTCCTCTCCACCTCAAACTCCCACAATTAATCGTGTAGATTCACAAAAGCAGCTTGACTCACTATCTATTATTCAATATGCTGACGAAGATATAATAAACATACGAGTAAGTCCTACCCTTTTCCCTGACAGCCCTACTTCAAATGTTATAAGCCATGAATTTGAGAATGATTCATCTAAAAATGACACTCCTATTTCAAATTTGCATACACCTCCCAAAAATATAGATTTTCACTGGACCCCTATACACTTTCGTCAGCAACAGAGACAACGATCACCAAAAAGTAATTCTGATCACGAATCTCCAAAGGAGAAGACCTCCAAAACCAGTCCATCTAGAAAAATTACTTCAAAAAACAGTCCGCGTAGAGGTTCGCGACACAGCCCATCGAAACACAGTCCAAGACGTAGTCCACGAAATAGCCCATCAAGACGAAGTCCTAAACGCAGTCCACGCAATAGCCCATCAAGGCGAAGTCCTAAACGCAGTCCCCGCAATAGCCCATCAAGGCGGAGTCCACGCAACAGTCCATCTAGGCGAAGTCCACGCAACAGTCCATCAAGGCGAAGTCCACGCAACAGTCCATCAAGGCGAAGTCCAAGACGGAGTCCACGCAACAGTCCATCTAGGCGAAGTCCTAGACGAAGCCCACGGAACAGCCCATCAAGGCGCACTTCACGAAGAAGTCCCAGACGAAGCCCAATGCGAAGCTCATCCAGGCGTAGTCCTTTAAGGCGAAGCCCGAGACGGAGTCCACGTTATAGCCCATCAAAGCGAAGTCCACGATATAGTCCCACAAGACGGAGCCCTTACCGAAGGAGTTCAAGAAGTCCCAGGAGGTCTTCGAGATCAAGTCCTTCAAGACGTAGTCCCTTGAGAAGCCCTCATTGGTCATCCAGGAGGAGCCCCTATAGAAGAAGTCCCATTTCATATAAGAGCCCACCAGCGAGGCGTAGCCCCTATAGAGATCGACCTGTCTTAGGTAGTCCACCAAGAAGTGGTGTGAGGAGTCCACCTCGAGGGAGACCGTTGTGCAGGAGCTCATCAAGAAGTTTATCTCGGAGTCCAGTGAGAAGGCCAAGTAGGTTTGGTTCTCCATCAAGGCATCAAACAGGTTCACCTCATCGTTTGCATGGTCGTCTAAGCCCTGGTCTCATTGACCATCATCGTGATAGGACAAGTCCTGTTTGGGATTTCGGAAGGACAATCGATAGGTCCACTCGTTCTAAATCTCCGGTTAAAATATCTATCAATCTTCCATCTAGACTACGAGATCGAACTATCAATCAAGATGAAAAGAAAATTGTAAGGGTGGAGAGTCCTGTTTCTATGTCAATTTCTCCTCAAACAAGTACTCAAGAGGATGATGGGGACACAATGAGGATTGTGTCACGTTCTAGTATCAGGAATAGAATTACACTTAGTCCGATGCGAGCGCCACACGTACAGAGATCAAGATCAAGTTCTCCTATCATACGACCGTTTCATATGCGTGAGGAGTTTTTTGACCGAGATAGTTTATCCCCAAAATATCCGGAAGAGGAAAGAGAATTTTTGAAACCCTCATCTCCGAAGAATACGAGAATTTCAAAATTACCAATTGTTTCTTACAATTATAACCCTGAGATCGATATCCCAGCAGAAACATCTCAACAGAGCACCACTAACAGCAAACCAGATAAGTTTTCTTCATACTCAGTTCTTGAAACCATGTTTAAGGATAAAAAAGATCTTCAATCTGAGCATTCGAAGTATCTTCCAACGGAAGAATATATATCAAACGAACTTCCACCTCCTTTACCTTTTGAGCCAGATAAAGATCCTACTCTTATCCCATTTAATGATCGCACTGTAATATGTCCCTTATGTAAAAGTGTACTGTATGCTAAACGGTACGAATTACACGTACGTTCAAAGTGTATATTTCGCTCACAGTTATCTTTAAACCCTCCCAGTAAACCCACAGAATCCGTTCCACCTGAAGTACCTTTTGAAAATATACTTTCACCGGACACTGTGTGCACATCTGCTGATTCTTATTCACTTACTTTAATACAACCTGTTGAACAACGTCCTTTTAAATGCCCTGAAAAAAATTGTGAGTATCGAGGACTAATTCCTTTTCTCCGCGATCATTATGAACAAATGCACTTGTCATTTAACTGTTTTAACTGCAAACAACGCATCATCGACCCGAATACATTCCCAAACCATCTCTCAAAATGCCAGAACAAGTCAACTATTGTATGTCCACTATGTGTTACCCATTATCCACTTTTGAATTCATACTCACTCGGTCATCACATACTAAATCAGCATAGCAGTGAAATTTGCGTCATTTGCAAACAACAAATGTCATGGAAGTATTTCACAGCTCATGTTTTGCGTTGTATGTTCAATAGTCAACACCGTTATCGTTGTCCTATCTGTAATGGTTCTGTTCGCCTTGATACCATAGCTAATCATATGCTGACAAAACATTACCATGATGCCTGCGCAATTTGTAAGCGAATGACCGGTGATAAACCAATTGTACATGTGTCGAAATGCTTTCTTGATGTCACTGGGATGAACTTGAATTTTATAAAAACTGAAAATAAGGTTAGATGTACCATGTGCTCTTACCAAACTACCTTTTTTAATATTGCAAGCCACTACCTTAAATCACATCCTTTTACTAAATGTATTTTTTGTGAGGATATCTTTGACATAAAAGAGTTTGCTATTCATATCGGTATATGCTGTCAGATACATGACGGGATTCCAAAAGCTGGACTTATCCATATAAATCGACCTCCTGTGCAAAGTAGCCCACCTCAGATAAGTGCTTCAGAATCTTTTAAACATCCTATCGAAAGTAAAGATTTTTCAGCCTCAAGTTCTAGCACGAAATTCGGACCAAGACCATCTTATAACACTACTCAGAATAAAATTTGTTATCCATTCAATATTAATAGTCAGCGACCTTTTCTTCACACTTCTACCCAACCAACTATCAAGCAGATCGCTGGTTTTGCTCCTGCTCAACAAAGGCTTACCCGGCCTTCGAAATTTTCTAACAGGAAACTGTGACCTTAACTTTCTTCAACTTTAGAATTAGGACTTTAGAGGCCCAAACTATTCGATAATTCTAATTTCTACCTAAATTTAGATAAACTTATAGTTATCACAGAAAAAATATTAAAATTAACAGGTATGTTTATTGTATTCCATCTTAATCTAAAACATTTTCTGTTAGGGTAATCAGGTTTGTTCTTTCTGTATTACACAGTTTATGTAGTGTCTTAAATTCAAATTGGAAAATTGTATTTCCATTACCACTTGATTGTTTAAAATATAAAGTTCTCTATAATTCTAGTATAGGCGATTATTCAGTTAAAAATGGCTGCTATTCCTGCTCCACAGCAGCAAAATCGAGATCCTAGGATGGCTCGAAAAGTTGAAGAAATAATCCAGATTCTGGTGCATTACTATCCTGAAGTCCAGTTTTTCCGGAAATTATTACTCTTTGAGTATTTTCCTCTGACAATCCTTTTTTATGGGATTATTCATCTCGTTTTCTATTATATCTCTACTACAGAAGATAGTTTGGTTAGTATCTTGATATTGTTTGGAGTAATTGCATTGATAACTTGGAAAGTGAGCATGCAAGTCGTACTCCCGACTTACTTGACTGCAAGGAAGAGAACAATGGGAAAGAGGGGTAAGTTTGTGTATATTTATACAATTTCATTATCAATTCTATTAAGATTTTCATGCAATAATTATATGAATTCCAATCTCTATTAATTTGTGTCTGAAACTTAGGTAAAACCCCGGAAATGCTCCAAGAAGAAGACGCCTACACTCATCGCCTCGCACACCGTCTTGCCATCATTGCTTTGATTATTGAGGATATCAAATGCATCATGATGAAACTCCATACCAATGAACCTATTAAGTTTCTATGCATCATGTCTACGATTGGTGTAATTTTCTTTTTCATCGGCACTTATATACCAGGAGTTCTTGTATCCTATCTAATTATTATATTTATATTGGTTTGGCCGATTTTGGTTCACAACAGACTTCCTCAAGTCTTGGATGGCTTCTACCAAGTTCTAGCACCACGCTTTGCAGTTGTAAAAGACCAAGTTGTTGAGAAAGCCAAACGAATTCCTCACCCCAAACTCTCTACAGCTGACATAGTACCATTATCACGTGAGGAGCTACCAACAGCCATTTTAGAACAGTCACTCGTAATGGGTAAGGATATACATCCACCTCAACTTTTCCAGCAGCAATACTATACTCCACAGCCTCAATATATGCCTGCACACCCTCAATACCACCCACCCCAAGAAACATATTACCCACCAACATCCGATGTGAGGTACTACCCGCATGCTACACAGGAAAGTAATTTGAGACAGCGAACTAATTTAGCACCATTGCCTCCTAATACACCCCCAGCTTCACATCAACAAAGAGAGATTAATGATGCCATGCAAGCTGAAGATGAGTTTGGACGTCCGTACACACTTGGTGATGATGAGTTCGAAATGGTTGATGGATCACAGATTCCGAATTACATCGACCCTTAAATGAGCTTCGGAATAAATATTGGATTGATATTCTTAAAAACTGGTTGATTGATTGGATTATTTGATCACCTTTGTCTTGTTAGCGTGTTGTTATATACACATTTCCCTTCAAGGATTATTTTGTTTGTCACTCCCTTATTTTGAATCTTACAACACTCGGGCTCTCGCATGTAACTTTTTCTCATATGCTGTTTATCTGATAGGTTTACTCAATTTTAATATTTCGCGAATTTGCTTATCATTTTTCGTGAGACGAAAATTTAAGATGATGAAATTTTTGAATGACGAATATTTTTTAAACTTTTTTCCCCGAGAAAAATAAAAATTTTCGTCAATTAAGGAAAAGTGATGAAATAATAAAATATTCATTATATAATGTAGTCCAGTATTATGGCCCCAGTTTGATTTTTCAAAATATTTTATTAGGAAATTAAAATTATGTTTATAATCCTATAGATAGTTTTTATTTTATACTACTAATTACTACAAACAAAACGACTCTAAGTGATAGCAAATACGTTCTGAATTAGACGTAGAAACTTTAAGGTATGTCGACTTTTCCATCAAAACCATTGTCCTCGATAGTGGCTATCCATTCTTGGTACTCCTTAGGTAAATTGCGTTCCTTCGCTCCTTCCCTAATTACACCGATGTATTCTGGAGATGGGTTTTCACGTCCTTTTACAATAACGTCCTCATTAATCGTGTACACAACGCATTTTAGTTTATCCCCATTTTCAGCTATGATATCTTTTTCATATCGTTTGTAGAGATTTGGCACATCCTCCTGTTTGTCTAATGACTTTAGATTCTCCATTCCAACTCTCCAAATTATTCCCCATGCCCTTTCCCCGATCTTTTTATCCAAAGTCGCTGTAGCTCCGCCCCAACGTCCCACTTTACCGTTCGGCACATAGAAAGCCAACTCGCAATCTTCAATATACCCATTTGTGACATATTTAGCTGTCGGGTTATTGATGTGGATTCGTTCTGTATTCATATTAGAAGCGTACCCAAAATAGAGAAAATGGTCACTTGATTCACTCGCCATTCCTAAATACAGTAAAATGGCCAATTACGATTACCGGCGTTCCAAAAAAAATTGGTCACTCATCGCAGGCCATACAGTATTTGATATTTCAAAGACTACAAACTTGGAATATTTGTTTTAACACCATTTAGGTTTTATTTTAAACATTCTAATTCCGATTATATTAGTCAAGTTTGGTTCTTAAATATGTGTGATTTCGCATTATAAACTAATTAGTAGCTACACAATGTCTCAGTTGGGGGTAGCAATAACAGGACCAGACCCTACTGGAGGTACAGATAATCCAATTGAACAGTTTAGAGAAGAACAGGTAAGCTAAAGAGGTGGTTTAAAATATTCACGATTTATTAACTAGATTCGAGTTGATTTTCTTATAATGTGGTTGAATAATATTAATTAAATACAGCAGAACCTGTCTAAAACGGCTACCCAAGGGACCAGAAAATTCAATGTCTTGATGTGATCATACCATGTAGTAAGAATCTATAAATTTATTGATTGACGCACAGACTACATCATATATCCTTAGTTAATTGCTAATAGCTATCACAACTGACTAAATGAAAAACTAGATCATCTTTCGGTCCCCTGGTGTTCATACTAATGAGGTTCTACTTTCTATAGATGTTTCCGTTTGGCATAATCGTCTGTATTTTGCATTGAACGAACTTGAATTAACTCTAATGAGTTTCCAATAAAATTTCAATATTTTACATTCAAAGGATGGAGAATATGGTGATGATGATGATGACGTAGGAACAGAGGAAGATATGCTCGTTTTGGCGCCTGACCATCCCCTAATGAAGAGGGTACAAGAAGCTTTGAAAACACAGCTAAGTAAGAAGAAAGAGGAACTACGCTTAGAGTTGTATGCAGAAAAAGAGGCATTTAAAGCTGCACAAAAGGATAGAGAAGATGTTGGTGTTGAATTGTATACGATTCAACAACAACTTGCAAAACAACAGGTATGTTATTGGGTAGAAAACTGTTACTTTTTTGCTCTTTTTCTGTTGTTTGGCCCACAGCAATTTATTATGAATTTATGATTTAACAATCTATCAACTCCGCTTAATCTAAGAACTTTTGTCCCATAGTAGTTTGACCCGATTAAGTGGAGAAAGTAATTTACTAAAAATATGCCATTTTGTTTGTAAATGTACAAATATCTATTACATATGTAAAATCCTAGAATGTGAATGTTGCCCCGATTTATCGAAGGTTTTGATTTATTGTGCGAGTATTGAGGCAATTTATCAAAATCTTGATCCAGTTTAGTGAAAATCTTTTATATTAGCTTCTATTAGTATTAGTCTGTTCCTCGAAAAAATGACCCAATTAAGCAATTGATCCCGTTAACCAGTGACCCATTAAACGCAGTCGGCTATATATATAAATTGGTTATTCCTTTAGTCTAATTTGGAGTCTGTTCAAGATGAGGTGGCTGATCTCAGTGAGAAGAGAAGTCAAGAAGAGAGACTATTGAAAGAAGCGAGAGAGCATCATGGTAAGATGACGGTACTTCTAACACAGCGACAGAAAGAGGAAATACAGAGGAGGTGAGTGTATACACTGATCTAGAGTCAGTGTATTATACAGCGATTTGTAAATACGCTACTGATCCTTGGTGATTCCATTTCCATGCGCCTAAATGACAAATTAATGTTAGGGTATAGAAGATTCCAAATTTTCGCGCTCCTAAATAAAATTTTCCCAAAATCATGCTCTAAAAGGAGCGTCTCGCGCTCCTGGATAATTCCTTGATTGTAGTAGTCTGGCCTGTGATAATTTGCGGCAATATAAGTGCGGCATTTGTGAATCTACCATACTCGAATACCGATATTTCGATACACGGATAAACCCCAATACATTTCGAAATGTATGTCTATAAATGTTGGTAATTTTGGTGGCACATTATAATTCTGTGTGTGGCCTGTTTTCAATTTGCTATTATTTGCTGTCATTAAAAATTAAAAATTGTATTCAGACTTCATAATAAGCGACTCAATCAACATAATATAGTGCCTTATGCTAGTTGTTAAATTGGGACCTAGGGCTTGTTCATAGTAAACATTTTTCATATTAATCAGACGAAAATTGTTCACATTAAGCAGACCTGACTGTATTTATAAGTGTGATAATTCGGTTAGAAAAGAAGCAGAAGAATGCGCATCAGAGGTTCGCATGATGGAGAATATCCTTCAAATCACAAAAACAGAATTAGCAGTTACAAAGCGAGTAACTGACAAAGCTTTGGGAGATGTAACAAAAGCTGAAGAAATGAAAGTACAACAGGATCTATACGTGGATTGGCTTACAGATAAGGTACACACCTAGAAATGTTAGACTATTTTCAAATGTTTAGGGATGCATGGTATATTATATGTTTTCCTTGGATAATACAATGGGTGATGTTATTTAGAGGGTCGGATGTCCATAATCCAATAAATCCATTATGGATTCAGAAATCCATGCATTTGTATAAATCTGTTATGGATTAAATTCCATTAGATTGAAAAAACCCGTTAGTAATTATGGACTGGAATTGGAATAGATTTCCAATCTATCCGATTATAATTATAGATATCAAGACATTAAAAACATCAAAAATGCCTTTCCCTTTTCAGGTTAAAATTATTTCTAATTGAATGTAGTATACTGTTTGACTTTACTGTTATATAATTTAGGTTCAAAAGCTACAAGAAACAATCGATCTACAAAAAGCTCAGAAGTTAGCCCAGTCAGACCAAACGCGTCAAGTGAGAGATTTATTGAACCAAGCTAGCACTGAATTGGAAGTGCTACGTATGGAGAAGAAACAGATTTTGCAGCAATGGAATTCATCGCTTGTTGGAATGCAGCGAAGAGATGAAGCACTTGCTGGAATTCAAAAAGTTAAACAGGAAAATCAAGACCAGTTGAATACAATGCGAACTGAAATGAGTAGCTATAAGCGTTCAATTAAACAGGCACAGGAGAAGAATGAGATGCTGACAGGTTTGTTTAGAATTCGTATTTTGCTTATTGGTGTCAAGAAATCGATTTTTTATGTAACCCAATTGGATCCATTATAATATTATTAATAATTGTGTTTTGTTATTTAATATTTTTAGAGGATGTTTTAATATTAATACAGTGGTATTCGCTTAATAGCAATTGCTCTAATGGCAATATTGCTCTTTTGGCAAGTTATTTTCAGTCCCAAAGCGAGCATTTTTGTTAATTGTGTTCCTCTAATTGCAAATTCGCATATTTGTACGCAAATTTCGTGCAAAATACGACTTGCTATTATGCGAACATCACTTTAGTATTTCAATTAATTTTCCTCGACAGTTGCATTATTAGGGCTTTATATAACTTATCAATTAATAACTTATATGTGATTGTATTTCCAGGTTTAGTCCGTCAAACTGAACACGAACTGAGTACACTAAAGAAACAATTGGAAGCGAATACACAACAGCGAGAAGCACTACGTATTGACTATGGGACATACACACGCACGTTACACGAAACAGAACAACAGTTACAGAGAGCTAACACCGATAAAATACTAAAAGAAAATCAGTTGAAAGCGATACGAACTCAATTGGAAAGGGAAGCTTTGGAGAAAATAAAGTTGGAAGATTCTGTGATGGAAACTGTGATGACTCAATTGACGATTGATAAAGCTTCACAACGCACTGGCAAGGATATTGATATGACCAGAAAAGAAGTAATTTTATTTATCATTATTTGATTCGAATCCGCTATTGGGATGTCTAATACAGGGTTCCGCAAACTAGGTTAATCAGGCCGCATGCGGCCTGAAACAACCTTATGTGTGGCCTGATAGCCCAATGGAAATTTGTATCATGTGTGGCCTTTATGCACTTTTTGCTTAGAAATTAGCATAGTTCTAGTATTACAACAACATAATAGTTTTGTTATAAATTTCGAAAAATTTATGGATATTGTTTGCGGCCTGAGGAAGTTTTGTTAAGATTATGTGGCCTGATATAAATGAAAGTATGCGGAACCTGGTCTAATATCTTTTGAACTCATTTTGAGTTGGCATAATTAATTCATTTTTGAATTAGTTCAATGACTTAAGTTCTCAACTAAGCTCATTTTTTGAAGGAGTTCAATGAGTTCGTGCTTTCTAATGAATGATTTGAATTTGTTGGATACGAAAAAATGAGTGAATTCACCGAATTGATTGTCAAAATATGAGTTTTACGAACTCAAGATGATTTAATACAGCCCTGAATAAATACTGTATTATATTCGACTTTGTTATAACGGGAGTTTACTATATTTTATTTCCAATTAGGCTCGCAGTTTACAAAGCTCTGCTATAAAGTTGGAGAATAATATTGCTACAAAGGACCTTGAATTGTCAAGATATTCATCGCAACTTAAAGAGTTGACCAAAATCCTTGAGAACCATGAGAAAAAGTTGAAAGAACAAAACCTCCTAATTTCTAGATGCGAGCAAGAAGTTCATAAACAGAATACAATGATTGATAGAAAGCAAACACAAATTGATCAACTCAATAAAATGATTGATAAAATAATATCAGGTAAGATTGTAATGGATTTCCATTTGAGTATTTGACCAAAATGTTGCTCACAAATACTGAATATATACAAGGGCTTACTTATAGATCGGCCAACACCTTTTCAATAATAATTACATTAGAAAATATGTTGGCCGATATATAACTACAGTAGTAATCGTCTAATAGCAAATATTGCTCTGTTAGCAAGTTACTTTCAGTCTCCAAGTGAGCATTTAATGTTAATGTGTTCCTCTAATAACAAGTTCGTTTATTAACAAGCAAATTCAATTGTGTTTTGTTAGGTCGCGAAGGAGCCGAACAGGAATTAGGCCCATTAGAACTAACTGTTAAGCAGCTAACTAAACAGGTCCAAGCATCAATTGATGAATGCCAAAAGCTACAGAATTTCTGGCTACGTGAACAGTCAGAAATGGTGCGCATTGTTACAAGCACACAGGAACAAATGTCTAATATCGATAAACTGAAGAAGGAAATGATTATATTGGATCAGAAGAAATTACGACTCGACTCAAATGTAAGTACAGTATTTCTCCAAAATTGAGAGGGCGATTATTAATTTAACATTAATAATATGGTATGTACTAAAATAGTATCCCCTAGACTAATATATAATATTCGTGAATAAATTTGGCCTAAGTAGGTGAGCAAGAAAATCAGGGAATAGATTATCACATGTTGGTGAATCGATTAATATTTTGTTGCAAATAATATCGACTTATTAAACCTTTATTAACTTCTTTTTGAATAAATTTCAATATTTTAGTTCGAACAAGAGAAAGGTGAGAATCAAGATGTGGAAAAATCAATGTTAGGACTCCGTAAAGACATGTCCAAACTGCATGAACTGTTAACACATAAGAAATCCGAACAAGAAAACCTTGAACAAGGCAATCTTCTAATTGAAAACGACTTTATTCATAGTCTAAAAGATGCAGAATTAGAATCAATTCGTTTACAAGAACAACTGAATAGTGTAAAGGAAGAAAAAGAGAGGACTGTACTTAATATCATTGAAGCGGAAGAACAGATATTGCTTTGGGAAAAGAAAATAACTTTAGCACGTGAGACAAAGGAAATGCTACAAAAAGACTATGGAGAGGAGGAAATACAAGGCATGCGGGCTGAAATACATAGAATGCATGTTAGGTTTGATCAACTTAAGAGACAACAGGAGAAACTAATACAAGTGAGTTCATATATATAATGATCATCATATCATGTACAGTAATACTCTCGTTAATTCGAACACCAGGGGATAGTCGAAATTCGAGATTTGAAAAAACTCACTTTCAATTGAAATTCAATTAACTTTCACTTTCACTTTCTCCCGCCAGCTTAGGGTTGATTAATTGACCGATATCTGCCTATTCCGTGTTCATAGTAACGTGACTCTACTGTATTTAGATATTCCATATAATCTTGCAACAATTGAGTGATTATTTCAAATATTCATATTAATTAGGATATGGAGAAGGCCGTATACCGTCGTGAAGCGATTGAGAAGAAAGGAGATGCCCAATTGAAATCAGGTAAGGGTGAAACAACTGGTCAGTTGCAAGTGAAGTTGGATGATATAAAACGGAAGATTGTTCTAACACAACAGAAAACTCTTCAAACTGAACAACAATTGAAACAAATAGAGGAGTCACAGAATACTTTAGGTTTTAAATTAATGGTTTACTTATATATCGGCCAACACGTTTTCAATACGAAAACCCGGTTTCGCAAAGGTAAATTGACTTGGGCTGTGTCCTAAAATTCATGAGAAAAAGTATTGACCGATATATAAGTAGAACTCGGTTATAACTTACCCCATATCACCTATTATCCCAGTCTAAGTAATAACGAAATTTACCCTACATAGAAATACAATCTGCTTTATACTTTGTAGTTCCTTAATTAAACGCTCTCGTAATTATTTCATATGGCAGATTGAATTTATTATTATGATAGAGAATAGCTTTTGAATAACAAGGCGCCAATTAATTTAGAACAATAGTTATTTTGACTGAAAACTTCTTTGAAATTTTTGGAACATTCCAATTGCAATAGCGCCTAAATTTTGAATTTTTTCAGAAATCTTATGAATATCTGTAAGACTGATAAAGTAGTATATTTACTCAGCTTATATTGAAGTAAAAAAATCCCTTGCACATCGTTATAACATTAGTTAATTAACCTTATTCTAATGTCTTTAGACGAGAAGTTATTTTCTACACAGACAACTTGCCAGGAATTACACCAAGCTTCTTCTAATCTCGATCAACAATTAGAAGATCTAGTTCGAGAAAAACAGAAAAACCTCGCTATCATAGTTGCATTACAAAATCGTACAAAACAAATTGAGTATGCTGTTCAAGGCAAATATTCTACTCTATGCAAAAATCCGGCCAATTTAGATTCAGAATTAGAAATGCATACACAACGAACACAGTTATTATTAACTGTAATGGATCAGCTGACTGAAAATTATTCCAATACACAAGGGGAAATACGGCGTGTTAAGGAGAACATGCTTTTGAGGAGCCAAGTCAGTAATTTCATTAGGGAAACATTACCTGCCATTGAAAAGTAACTGTAAATCAGTTAAATTCTTTTTGACTTCGAATTCGATATTATTGTACTGATTGCAACCCTATCATTTACTCTATGGTATTTATCTATATTAACCTCTTAACTATTTCTCTATGTGATTTGAGTGAAAGTTGGAAGGGATGATTGTAATTGCAGTCATGGATTTTTAGGAAATTTTCAATTTATAATTTAAGAATATTTTTTGTCATTTTTGTCAACTTTACATTAACATCACTTGGTTTTTAGAATAATATTATCTGAGAAATAATAAAGATACGTAATTATTAGTAAGTAGATTGGAGACTTAGTTTTAACATAAAAATATCTTTATTAACTTAGGACATCATCTGGTAATACAACGTAGAAGTATCGAACTGATATTGTCTTACCACAGATAATAATATTAAAATAATTCAGCATATGTTTATATTTCAGCTGATATTAAACTGCGAATGTGTAGATGTAGTAATTGTGTGAACATACCTTTACGATGAGTATTTCTATTGGTTAAAAAGCAGAAATTTTATTTTTATTTCTACTTACTTTAAGATACTTTGTACTAATTTGCATATTTAAATTCGGATTTCCATAGAAATAGATTTGTTGGATATCACAAATAAGTGGCTCAACCGAATTAATCTATGTCATTAACTGATAATAATTGTTTCTTTTTATGAGTTTTACTTCAATACTTTTCAGCTTTATTTGTACACCTAAAAGTCTATGCCAACTTCACGAATATATTTAACACAGAACAATTAATTTCAACAATTGTCTGCCTTACTTTGACTTAAGGCTTGCTTTTTTATGACTTATTCCGAAAATGAGAAAATAAGGTAAATAAATAAAATTGAGATAGCTAAGGGACCAAAATTAAGGCGTCTTTGATTTTATTATAATTTCTTAAAACCTCCGATACAGTGGATGCCGGTTATAAGAACATCGTCGGGAATTGCATATAATGTTATAACCGGCAGAAATTATATAGGGTAGTATATGGCAACCATTTTCTAGTAGAATGTTCTTATATTTAGGCATTTTCTTCTAACCGGTGTTTTTATACCCGGCATCTACTGCACCCCCAATATCGTATAATTTGTGTCTAATTGCTGTTAGCTTTGGTATATTTAATGTATTGCTTTTATACAGGCACAAGTTAGTGTTAATAAAATTAAAATAATAATAATTATTATTAATATAGAGAACAAAATTAAAGAAGACGACTACGGAATTAAGAATTTAACTAATTTTTGTTAGCAATAAGCTTGCGTGCAATGAAATAGCCAGATGCTCAAAAAGGGGAATAGCGATGTATGCATGTGTGTAGATTTTTCTTTATGTGTGACCAATGCTGTTATATTATTTTCAGCTGTGCTTTGTCTAGCTTGTACAGAATGTATATATCATCATCCAATACGTCTAAACACAGAGGAGTTGCACTTATTTTAGTATCCAAAGTTCCTTTCTTCTCTCCAGATAGATTATAGAAAATAATAGATTTTGTGGAGACATCTGGTATAAGAATTAGATTTGTTGGTATATGAAAAAAATAGCAATGAATTGGATCTTGAATGTTTGAGCGTATTATCATTTCAATGTTTTTCATTGAATTTTGATCGCATATATGTACACTTATCACATTGCCTTCATCTCTAGATAGAATAACAGCTTGGGCATACGTGAATTTGATGTCCATTGGGAACTTAATATCGTTATCTTTTATTGTTTCAATTTTCTTCAACTTTTCATCTAGTATTACGATCTCATTCCCTTTATAATCTGCTACCCATATTTCATTCGCATAGTTAATAGCCAATTGTCGAGGCTGTACAAAGTTTGGTTGGGAAGTTTCTATTTTAGATTTTTGGGTAATTGAGAACGAAAACACACTCCTTGCCTCTAAATCTGTAACGTAAATGATATCATCTTTTATTGCCATTCCACATGGTGATTTTAGGTTGCTTGTGATTTTACCTTTGCTTTCTCCATTCAAACCCAGCATTGTTATCGATGAATCGCCCTTTGTACTTACAAATACTAGTTTGTGAGATTCAGATACGCACACACCCGCAGGATCGTGTAACTGTACTTGGCTGAAATCTGTTGCTTTGTTCTCTTTCTTTTTCATTAATTTCGCTACACTTTTATCTTTTTCCCCCTCTATTTCTCTATTATTAATCCCCAAAGTTTCTACTTGTTCCTGATATATTTGTTCAATTCTCTTCTCGTATTCTATTTGAGTTTCTGCCTTGCTTTCCATTAGATAATTTTCGTTTCTTTCCGTATACGATTCATTTGTTTGTTCGATAAAATCATCTCTTGGAAATTGACCATTTTGTTCCAACTGATTTGTTTCACCTTCTGTAGACGTGTTATATTTACTAGCCATAGCCTTAAAAGTTGTTAATTTTCCCGAGATTAATGTAAGTTGACCACTCTTTTTTGTTGCAATTTTAGTTAAAATTCCCAATAATACTTTTCTATATAACTCTCATTGAATTTCAACCATTTATACTGTCTTGGCGGTTTGTACAAATTTTTCTTATCTGCTGATCCTATTCTTCCTATTCTTATTTTCCTATTCTTCACGTCTACTCTCAAGGTAGAAAGCTCTGAAATAATGCCAATATGTTATGTGAATAAATACGTTATACCTTCCCTTATTATCTCGGGATTTGATATATAGAACATATTTCCATCATTTGTTGATACTATTCTAAACTTGTAGCACCACCAGGAATGTCTGGTAATTCAGTGGTTCGAGATTGTAAATAAAAAATCCAGGAATTTGAGTCCAAATTATGAAAATAGCTCGCGGAATGTAAAACAAACTAGAGTATATCAACTTCATTAAGGTACATTGCAACATTGATTATCCGAACTTGTTGAGACCAGTCAAACATGTTCGGATAATTTGAGGCTGAACTAATTTATGGAATAACATCGGAACCAGCCAGGTGTGTTTGGATAATCGAGGTTCCACTGTATTTAGCAATGGAAATCTAGGAAACCCATAAATTTAAGCAAAATTCTGAAACCCAGGATTTAGCTATAATATCAGGGAATCGTTTTACTGAGTTTGGTAAGTTATCCTGAAATTATTTTGTTTGCTTCTTCTAAAAAATTATATATTGCTTTTTTATAGAATAATTATATCATCTTCATTTCCAGTTCACTTATACAGTTCTGCTTTTAATTCATTACTACGTACCAATTAGAAGTAAAAAGATTGAGTATATTTTCATAGTGGTGTTTGCACTTTCGTCTGATATATATAGCTTAGCCTGGACTAAATATAATGTGTTACCTTTCTGGAATCTTTATCGAATATTTTCTAGAATGTAGTATAGGTGGCATCACTCAGACTACTTGAAAAGTAATCCATCTCATTGAGATTGTCATGCATTTCAAAATGCTATTACCCAACAATTGTATGTTTGTGACGTTATGAGATCTTCTTAAACTTCCAACCCCCTACTTGAGATCACTGCTTGATAATGATATTTCCTTTGTATACATCCAGCATCGAAATTCGAGAATTGCCACGAATACTTATAAATAAAATTGTTTTTCAGTTACTGCGCCTGGAACAGACGCAGTTAGCTTTTTAAAGGCTTACTGATGGAAATATTAAATTATTTTCCACTCTTATTTAGGGGCATGACCTTGTTTTTCTGTTTCAATTATAATAACTCTATGTGATTTGTGTTAACAAGTTGGAAGGGAGTCATTGAATTTCCAATGTTGTCAAATCATTAACGAAATAATTCATGGATTTGAACATTTTCATGAAATTTTGTTTTATATTTATGAACCTATTTTGGCATATTTATCTACTTTTGCATTAACGTCACTTGGTTTTCACAACATATTATCTGACAAATAATAAAGATAATTATGTGTCAATAGGTATTATACATTTTAGTTTTGTGCCATAAACCTTTGAAGGTTTGTGACATGATCCTTTTTGGGTCATCAACTGGCAATCTTAATGTTGGAAGAAAAATAGTGGAAGTATTCTCGTATATTTTATCATCCAAAATTTTACCTAGTGTTGTTGTAAGGTGGGAAAATTTCCGGAAATTTTACATGGAAAAATTATTGTATATACGTACCTAGTTTTATTTTATTTTGTAAACCATATCTATAATGTAGAGTTGTTACTGTGCGCTTGTTATTTTTCCTCATGACAGTGTAACTTAAGTAGCACAAAAATTTTGGCAATTTCAAATAAAGTTCCTAAGCATAATTTTTTTCTTTCCAGAAATTTCCATAGAAAACAAATTTTTGGAAATTTTACATCACTAAAATTTTACCACATATAATAATATTGTAATTTAACGACCGTTATTTCAGCTGATATTCAACTGGGAACGTATTGCTATAGTAATTGTGGGAACATGCTTACATAATGAGTATTTATTTCTATTGTTTAAAAAGATCCGAAAAAGTTATTAATATTATTATGCGTTTATTTTCTACCATCTTTAGGGAAATGTAACTACTTAATTTGCATATTTAAATTCTGATTTCCATAGAAATAGATTTGTGTATTATCACAAATAGGTGTTGGCTCAACTGACTGAATCTATGCCATTAACTCCTAATATTACTTTCTTTTTATGAATGTATTTTTGAGTTTTACTTCAGTACTTTTCAGCTTAATTTGTACACCTAAAAGTTTAACACTGGGAATTTTCAGGGGTGGAAATAGGAAAACTATGCTAGATATACTCTCATGAAGTATTACTGACATATAATCGGTTGCTGTAAACGAATGGCATTATCAAAAATGATGTATGCTCCTAAACATAGTTCTTAGAGTCTAGACTATTTATGATTACAGTAGAGCCTCTGAACAACGGACACCTTGGGACCGGAACCGTTGTCCGTTATTTAGAGGTTGTCCGCTATTTAGAGGTTGCTTTTCTATTAGACATATGATAAATAAATAAACACGTGCCACGAGGGTTGTCCGTTATTTAGAGGTTGTCCGCTATTTGGAGTGTCCGTTATGGGAGGCTCCACTGTATTCAGTCATAAATTAGTTTTAGGTTTGTTAACAATATTTTTATTGTTCGCCCATGATGATTGATTATCTTTCTTGAACATGGTATCATTTTTTCAAAATCCTATTATATATTGTTCAAAGTCATTTTACGTGACCCATTTCGCGCATTTATAAACTTTTATTTGAATATTACATCACCTATGTTTTTGGAGATAGTATAATCCAGTTTTGGCAATATTGTCGACATCTGAGTAATTGAAATATCGTTTCTCAGTTGTCTATCGAAGTGATTTTGAGCTAAAAATTACAAGTAAATACAGTACATATTGGATATAGTGATAATGGTGGGGACATCTGATTTGTGGCCAAATTATCTCTATATCCAATATATCACTATATCCAATATATCACTATACCCATTATATCACTATACCCATTATATCACTATATCCACTGTATCACCGCATCTAATATATGACTATATACATTGTCAATACTTATATTCTGAAAAGAATAATCAAATTCCTGCAAAATTATCACTATATCCAATATTATATCATTATATCCTTTATCACTATCTATATTATTAAATCTCGATTGTTGTGTGTTTGTGTGTTTGTGTGTTTGTCCGGATTGTATTAAAGTGACGGGGGGATAGAAACCGCATTAATATACGAGATATAAACTAACTGTCAAATGTTATAATTGGTAACAAATGTTATAATAGGTAAACAAGTATGCTGAACACGAATTTCGCATTTATAAATTTCTAATATGAATATTTATTGTTGTTGTTTACCCAAAATAGGTATACAAATTAATGAAATTTCAAAATCAACCTAGAAGTTAGCTTTCAACGAGTATTATAGGTAAACAAGTATGCTGAACACAAATTTCGCGCTTAAAAATTTGTAATATGAATATTTGTTGTTGTTGTTTACACAAAATAAGTAAACAAATTAATGAAAATTCAAAATCAACCTAGATGTTAGCTTTCAACGGGTATTATAGGTAAACAATTATGCTGAACACGAATTTCGCATTTATATATTTATAATATGAATATTTGTTGTTGTTGTTGACACAAAATATGTAAACAAATTAATGAAAATTCAAAATCAACCCAGAAGTTAGCTTTCAACGGGTATTGTAGGTAAACGAGTATGCTGAACACGAATTTCGCTTTTATAAATTTAAAATATGAAAAACAAGTTAAGCATGGAAATCTTGTAAAGGGATGTCCCTTTCCACCATTTTCCATGGTGGAAAGGGTGAAGAGTAAGGCCGCACAGCGGCCGTTAACTTAAGGCGCGTAACACCGATCCGTCGCAAAGCGACCGAGACCGAAGGGCTCGTATCTATTATGTACTGTATCAGATAACATTAAATGATTAACTGATTTGGGATTACAAAAAAAGTAGCCTATGCCACCTAAATGTCCTATGAGTTTATGCCAGTTTCACGAATATATTTAACACAAAACAATTAATTTCAGCGATTGTCTGCCTTACTTTAACTTAAGGTTTGCTTTTTTATGGCTTATTCCGAAAATGATAAATTTAAGGTAGTAAATTAAATTGACAAACAAAGGGACCAAAATTATGGCGTCTTTGATGTAGCTGTGGTAATGTTTAATCAAATAATCTAAAAGCACAAGACTGTATTAATTAATATAGAAAAGTTACAAAATTTCAGCAAACATCAAATATACGAGTAAACAAGTCTGCATGCTAATTAGTTATGTAGTTTGATAGCAATAAGCTTGCGTATGCGTTAATATAGTACGATGCTCAAAAATGGGAATAGCGATGTATGCATATGACATGTGTGTAGATTTTTCTTTATGTGTGACCTGTTATATTATTTTCAGCTGTGCTTTGTCTAGTTTGTACAGAATGTATATATCATCATCTAATACGTCTAGACACAAAGGGATAGCACGTAATTTAGCGTCCAAAGTTCCTTTCTTCTCTCCAGATAGATTATAGATAAGAATAGATTTTGAGTAGGCATCTGGTATAAGAATTAGATTTGTTTGTATATGAAAAAAATAGCTATATATTGGATCTTTATTATTTGGGTGTATTATCATTTTTGTGTATTCCTTTGTATTTTGCTCGAATATGTGTACACTTATCACATTGCCTTCATCTCTACAGAGAATATACGCTTGGGCATAGGTGAATTTGATGTCCATTGGGAACTTAATTTTGTCATCTTTTATCGTTTCAATTTTCCTCAACTTTTCATCTAGTATTGCGATCTCATTCCCTAGATCATCTGCTACCCATACTTCATTCGCACTGTTAATAGCCAATTGGCGAGGCTGTACAAAGTTTGCTTGAGAAATTTCTATTAATGTTTTTTCGGTAATTGAGAATGAATATACACTATTTGCCTCTATATCTGTAACATAAATGATTTCATCTTTTATTGCCATTCCCCATGGTGATTTAAGTTCTTTGCTTGTGATTTTACCTTTGCTTTCTCCATTCAAATCCAACATTGTTATCGATGAATCTCCCTTTGTACTTACAAATACTAGATTGTGACATTCAGATACATACACACACGAGGGATTGTTTAACTGTACTTTCGTGAAATCTGTTGCTTTATTTTCATTCTTTTTCATAAATGTAGCTAAACCGAGTTTATCTTTTTCCCCCTCTATTTCTCCAATATTCATCCCCAAAGTTTCTATTTGTTCCTGATATATTTGTTCAATTCTCTTCTCGTATTCTATTTGACTTTCTTCCTTGCTTTCCATTATATAATTTTCGTTTTCCGTAGACGATTCTTTTATTTGTTTTAATTCAGTGTTTCCTCTTTCTGACCTTTTCTGGCATTTTTCGATAACATCATCTCCTAATTGACCCTTTTGTTCCAACTGATTCGTTTCACCTTCTGTAGACGTGTTATATTTACTAGCCATAACATTAAAAATTGGTAATTTTTCCGAGATCAATGTAAGTTGACCTCTCTTTTTTGTTGCAATTTTATGTTAACACTCCCAATAATACTTTACTTTATATTCCCATTGAATTTCAAACATTTCTACTCCTTGGCTGTTTCTACTTTTCTGCTGTTCCATCTCTTGCCTTGTTGTGGATATTTTCTCTACTCTCAGGGTCAGGGTAGATGCTCTGAAATAAAAATAACGCCAAGATGTTATGTTAACAAATTCGTTATACTTTCCCTTATTATCTCGGGATTTGATATATATGTAGAACAGATTATTCTAAAATGTAGCACCACTAGGAAAATCTGGAGGTCAAGTGATTCGAGATTTTGGATACCAAATCCTGGATTTGTGTACAAATAATGTAAATAGCTGTACTGTAAAACAAGCTAGAGTATATTAATTTAATTCACGTACAGTGCAATTTTGATTATCCGAACTTATTGAGACCAGTCAAACATGTTCGGATAATTTAAGGCTGAACTAATTATGGAATAAGATAAGAACCAGCCTGGTGTGTTCGCATAATCGAAGTTGCACTGTATTTAGCTATGAAAATCTTGGAAACCCATAAATTTTAAAAAAAATCCGAAGATTTACCATTAATATTTAGATTTTACAGAGTTTGGCACGTAGACGTAGTATATATATATTTGTTTCTGCAACCTCTTATAGTGCTTTCTTTTTTACAGCACTGTACTTCTAGACTTGTAATATTTTTTATTATCTTAATTTCCAATTAATTTCTATATGTAGCTCTGCTTTTATTTCATAAAAAGCAAAAACTTTAGTATATGATCATTGTGGTGTCACACTTTTTTCTGCCTGTTCTAAGTACGTAGTATAATTTGTTAGGATGACTTTACGAAAATTTACAAGAATATAATAGTATCTCTCTGACTTAGTCCATCTCATTGTAATTATTGTGCAATTAAGAATGCTATTGCCCAACAATTTTGTCTGTTGACTTTATGATATCTATATTATTAAATCTCGATTGTTGTTTGTTTGTTTGTGTGTTTGTTTGTCCGGATTGTATTAAAGTGATGGGGGAATAGAAACCGCAATTAATATTGGGATTTAAATTAACTTTTAAATGTTATAATGGGTAAACAAATGTTATAATAGGTAAACAAGTATGCTGATTTCGAATTTCGCATTTAAAATTTCTAATACATATGAATATTTGTTGTTGTTGATTACACAAAATAGGTAAACAAATTAATGAAAATTCAAAATCAACCTAGAAGTTAGCTTTCAACGGGTATTATAGGTAAACAAGTATGCTGAACACGAATTTCGCATTTCTAAATTTATAATATGAATATTTGTTGTTGTTGTTGACACAAATAAGTAAACAAATTAATTTAAAATTCAAAATCAACCTAGAAGTTAGCTTTCAACGTGTATTATAAGTATATAACTATGACAAATATTACTAACTATGTAATCAATTGTTTAGTTAGGAGTAAGGCCGCGTAGCGGCAGTTAACTTGAGGTGCGTAGCACCGATCTGTCTCGAAGCGACCGATACCGAAGGGCTCGTCATCTTTAAATTCCAACTCCCTATGTAACTTAGGTTACTGCTTGAGATATTAATTAACTATGATTTTCCTTTGAATACATCTATCGATTTTGAAGAATTGCCTCGAATACTTATCAATACAGTGTTGTTTTTTAACGAACAGACTCAGTTGACTTTTTGAAAACTTAGCTGACTTAAATATTAAATTACTTTCCACTCTATTCAGGAAAGGCATCACCTGGTTTTTCTGTTTCAATTACTCTAACTTTAATTAATTAAACTCAAAATTTACAATTGAGTCCTATAAGAGTTCGCATTTTTGTAAATACTACAGTATATCTGTTCAGATTTTCTGTAATGTGTTTGCAGCTGAATTTATCACACGATTACACAGCCATTTTAATAAGAATTTGATTTATCATCGTGAAATGTACTAAATGAGGTGTGGTTAATGATCTTATACTTTTATTTTCAACGTTTCTGTGTGGGCAATAAACTCTATTACCCCTATTCCACTTTTGAGAGGTGTTCACTTTTCATGATTTATCACAAAGTGTCTTGTCCATGTCCAGATTCTACCTCCAATATTACTTATTACATATTGTCTAATTAAGCCACTTCATGAATTATCTGTACATTCACAACAAGTATTAAAACATAGCTGCCAGTTGGCCTCCAGAAAGCCCATCTCAAGCAGATAAAAAACATGGCTAATAGTCATCCAAAAAAATCCTATGTTCACTTTTAAGAGGTCATTTCCTATACAATTTGGACAATTGGGACCAGATTAGGTGTTCCATGGCCTACTTAATATACGGCCGTGTATGTCACCGAGAAGGCCAAAAAAATAGAAGGACAGTTTATATATTTCATTATAGGATAAACTATGCCCCCTATTGTTATTATTTGGATTGTATATGGGGTAATCAACCATTGCGAGTCCATTAGAACCACTTTTGATGATCTCAGATTTGTGGTTAAGCTGTTTAGGCGCCATTGCAAACATCCAAAATATACAATTCGAGTTAAAGAACTACGAGAATATGAAAATAATTTGCAAATATACTTAGTTTACATTTTCCGAATATATAAAGAATTAATATTTATAAACCAGCAATTATATACGTTATATGGACGAAAATAGCAGTTGTAACTCGGATATTACTTGTATTTTAGCATGTGGTTGCTTTATAATTTAAATTTTTTTTGGAATGTCGCCATTTTGTGATTTACTAGCCTGGAGTGTGAAATAAATCCCTATTTTAGTATTCCTGTTATAAAATTATTAGAAAGTAGGAAGAAAAGGAAATTTCTGATATTTGAATTATTTTTAATTTACCATAAATTGTTACCGTCACCATTAAATGGCGCCTAAACAGCTTAACCACAAATCTGAGATTATCAAAAGTGGTTCCAATGGACTCGCAATGGTTGATTACCCCATATACAACCCAAATAATAACAATAGGAGGCATAGTTTTTCCTAGAATGAAATTTCTAAACTGGCCTTCTCGGTGACATACACGGCCGTATATCAAGTAGGCCATGCCGCCATGGGTGTTCACATTTCACTCCAAAGGTGTTCTGAAGTTGGAGGGTAAACACTGTGTAAAACATTGGGGGAAAATTTTGGGACAGAGAAAAAGTGTTCATTTTTGGAGTTGTTCATTTATTGAAGGTGTTCACTTTAGGAGGTTTTACTGTACTATGTAGTACTTATAAAAATTGCTTATATTTCTTTCTAGATGAGTAATATGAGTGTTTAATTAATTAATATATTTAGACAATCCTACCAGTGTTTCTTATTAGTTTTGGGCTTACTTATTATCGGCCAACACCATTTCAATAAGAAAATCCAGCTTCACAAAGAAGAATTAATAAAAAAGTTACTTTGTTTACCTAAAATTACATTAGAAAAGGTTTTGACCGATATATTGGTAATTACTATATTTTATAAGATTCGACTATTTTAAGTGATAATTCATCCACTTGTTTTCTATTTATTTGTAAACAACAGCAAATTTCCTATAAGCAAAAAGTCAAAATACATACTTTTTAAAAATTTTTAGCAATAATAATAAACCCATAGTAATGCAGTTCCTATTATTATTATTATATTCATTTATAAAGAACAAATTCCTTAGTAGATATGTTTAAATGAGCTGTTAGAGGAATGTGTGAGAAAGTATGTTTGTGTTTGTTATGTTTTATCTTATTGATACATTAATGTCCCAAATTCAGTGCTCCTCTACTTGGGATTGATGGTCTGTTGTAGCACTCTCATTCTCTTCATAACTTGCCGCTAAACATTCAATTTCAGTTTCGTTTATTGACCCAGCAAGTTTATAAAATTCCTCTTCTTTTAACTCGTTTATATCGGTCGCTTTTTCCAATAGTTTTGCTAATTTTGCTTCTGGTTTTGTTCCTTCGGCCATTGTAGGTTCAGTTGTTTTTTTCTATATTTTTTATGTATTTAAAGTATTATTTATATGTACATATACAAGGTTACACTGTAGTATTTTATACAAGGTATCTTGTGCAATTCCAAACATGGAACAGAAAATAACCCCTTTAATTTGTTATTTCTTAATTATTCTTTTAATATTTGGCTATGCAATAATTGCTAAATACCGCATGTTATTATTCATGTATAGTATAGAAATTTTGTTACTATTCTTAAAATTACTGTCAACATAATTTTATTTACGTTTATTTAATTTGGTATTAACTTTAATAAATTTCCGCCCACCTTAGTCGTTAATTTCAACATTAAATGCGTTTTATTTAATTGTATTATAATTGCATGAAAATTACAACACAATAACACCCCTTATGTTTTAATTAATTTACAAATTATTGTGTAATATTATACTAATAAAATTTAATTTTAAGTTCCTTGTGGACATTATTTTGGTCCACAATAGGGTCTTTAGCATATTATGTTTTCAAATGCTTCCGTTAGCCAAGAGATTTCTCTATTTAAATTGCTGTTTTAAATTTTTAAAATTGGTCTGGTTTTTTAATACTTTGAACAGTTTACAAATAATATAATTTATCAGAATTATTATGTATTGTGAATTATATAGATTATTTAAAATATCAGACTAGATTAATGTTTCAAATACTTTTGAACTGTGTTTCCTCATTTTATGGTTTGTACATAATATATATATCATCTTGTAATACGTCTAAACAAAGAGGCATAGCATGTACTTTAAGTTTCCGTGTTCCTTTCTTCTCTCCAGATAGATTATAGATAAGAATAGATTTTGAGTTGGAATCTGGTAAAAGTATCAGATTTGTATGTATATTAAAAAAATGGCAATCAATTGG
Source organism: Hexactinellida sp. DTS-2022 (assembly GCA_028753945.1). NCBI lineage: Eukaryota > Metazoa > Porifera > Hexactinellida > Hexactinellida sp. DTS-2022. The sequence continues at coordinate 254,295 of JAPNXP010000011.1, read as the reverse complement.
ATCTTTATTGTTAGAGCGTATTATCATTTTTGTGTATTCCTTTGTATTTTGCTCGAATATGTGTACACTAATCACATTGCCTTCATCTCGAGATAGAATATACGCTTGGGCATAGGTGAATTTGATGTCCATTGGGAATTTAATTTTGTCATCATTTATCGTTTCAATCTTCCTCAACTTTTCATCTAGTATTGCAATCTCATTCCCTAGATCATCTGCTACCCATATTTCATTCGCACAGTTAATAGCCAATTGACGAGGTTGTACAAAGTTTGCTTGAGAAATTTCTATTAAATTTCGTTGTGTAATTGAAAATGCCAACACACTCCTTTCCTCTAAATCTGTAACATAAATGGTATCATCTTTTATTGCCATTCCACATGGTGATTTGAGGTTGCTTGTGATTTTACCTTTGCATTCACAATTTAAATCAAACATTGTTATCGAGGAATCTCCCTTCGCACTTACAAATATTATTTTGTGAAATTCAGATACGCACGCACACGCAGGATTGTGTAACTGTAATTTATTCAAATCTATTACTTTGCCTTTCATTTTCATAAATGTTGTTGAAAATGTTTGATCTTTTTTACCCTCTATTTCTCCATTATTCATCCCCAAAGTTTCTATTTGTTTCTGATATATTTGTTCAATTCTCTTCTCGTATTCTATTTGACTTTCTTCCTGGCTTTCCACTGGAATATTTTCGATATTTGCCTCAGATGATTCAATTATTTGAGTTAGTTTGGTATTGTCTTTTTCAGCCATAATTCCCTTTACAAATTCATCACAGTATACCTGCTATTTATACTTCTTTTGTTTGTTGTATGTATTGTTGTATTTTATTTTTACATGTATGGTGATTATTTTTACTTACTCTATATTGTCAATGATATATTTTGATGTTTTAAGTTGTATTATTAACAAAAAAAATTCATTTCTTTGATTTCTATTGTTCCTCCTAATGGTGGTAATATTATAATATTATTAAGTCTTATTTTATGATTTCTATTGGATTTATCCTTTGAGCCAACGGAGTAATGTGTAGCAACTGTTACAGTGGCTCATAAGCTATTATTGTCATCTGCCCACTCATTTTATAGAATAAAATATAATAATAGTTTGCATTAACAATATTTTCTAAGAGTTTGTGTTGAAACTTCGATGTATCATATTGTTGCAATTATTCCTTTTATTCAGGAAGACTTGTTTTGAAGGAATTATCCACAGCTATGCTATATTTTGGCTCAAAATATTAAATGAGAATAGAATTCGATAAAGTATGGACAGGGCCGGATTAAGGTCTTCGTAGGCCCTAGGCACTTTGAGGATACCAGGCAGCATGCAGCTATTAGGCCCCAAATTTTTCGTAGGCCCCAAATTTCGTTCGTAGGTCCCAAATTTTTCGTAGGCCCTAGGCACAGTGCCTACTGTGCCTATTGGATAATCCGGCCCTGAGTATGGATCATGTCTGCGAAATCATGAAAGCCATAGGAAACTTGATCAATTGGTTCAGAAACTTTAAAAAATTTATTTTCCGTTTATTGTTATTATTACTTATCATGTTATCTGCTACCTATAATTTGTTAAATAAATTAAGGAACCGTTAAGACGTTACGAAACGGTTAACCAATACGTAACAGACAATCCTTTTTGTATAACAAAATGTGCAACAACGCGTGACATAGGAAGGGGTGTCTAATTTACATTATTTTTGTAGTACGTACGTTTGTCATCGCTAATGACCGATATTGAGATAATAACTGCAAAAATGGTCTCTTTCAGATTCTGTGTTCGAATGGAAAGTGAATAATTTTTTTGTCTCTAGACTCTCTATCTATACATCGAGATAGAGAGATATATATGGGCACACCATTTATGTATATGTAGTTATCAACAAAAGCAAAATTTATATTGAATACAATTACATTTTTTGAACACCAAATACTACATTCAATTGGGGTAATCAATAGTTCAAAGTTTATTTTAATAGAAATGTTCCAGTAAGAAAGTAATTTTTATATAATATCAAGCAGTAGTCAGTATTTTCGCGGCTGTACGTATGTAATCTATAGAGTGTGCATGTTTTCAATGTGTGTGCCATGTTTTATATGAATATTAGGAATAAATTGCTATTATAGTATTTTAAGCTGCTTATTAGGGAGTTTGGGGTAAAGTATATAAATTTTATCTGCACATACGTCTAAAGATAAAGGAATAGCAGATTCTTTGGTATTCAATTCATGTAATTTCTTTCCAGAAAGATCATACACAAGAATTGATTTTGTGCGATAATTCGGTATTAAGATTATATTAGAGATAATCTTGAAGAAATAGCTTTGTATTGGGTCATCTTTGGTTGATTGTATACGTATGGTTGGTGTTATATTTTTCCTGTTATTTTGATCGAAAATGTATACAGTCACCCGGTCTTCATCTCGAGATAGAATATATGCTTGACCATATGCGAATTTGATATCCATTGGGAATTTAATCTTATCATCTACTGTTTCAATCTTCCTCAACTTTTCATCTAGTATTACAATCTTATTTCCTATATCATCTGCTACCCATATTTCATTCGCACTGTTAATAGCCAATTGTCGAGGCTGTATAAAGTCTGTTTGATTGTTTAGTCCCTCTATTGGAGTTTGTTGTGAAATCGAGAATGCTATTACTCCAATGTTCTCAATGTCTGTTACGTAAATGGTGTCATCTTTAATAGCCAGTCCCCATGGCGACTTGAGATTACTGCTTGTGATATTACCAATGAAATCTCCATTGGATAAATCCAGCATTGCTATTGAAGAATCTTTACTAAGACTCACAAAAATAATTTTGTGTTTTTCAGAAATACACAAACAGATTGGTTTGTGTAGAATTACCTGACTGAAAGGTTTCAATTCTTTTGCTTTCTTCTTGAAGATAGTTTTTTGATTAATTGGACCCTGCATGTATGTCTCAATAACTCCAATTTTAGGCTCCAAATATTTAATTTCAGCTGTAAATAATTCCATAATTGAGTCACTTTGTATGTTGTCCATATCAGATACTTCTTCCCAGATTTCTATTAGCTTTCTCGGGTCTGGATCTGTTGCAGAAATGGGATATTTTTCTGCCATCTTTAATTCGAGGAGTGGCAACCCATAAAATGAACCAAAGTGAAGTTTGGCGAATTTCTTTTATATTATTGTATCCCGCAGGACTTTTAATTCCCTACGCTCCGCTTTACACTTTCCCAAGCTCCCACTAATTTATCTTTCTACAGTTCCAATAATTCTACTGGTGACTTTAATTTTAAGTCCCATGAGTCATACCCCTCCTGGTTGACGAATTTTTATACATTTTGTTTGAATATTCTATTGTAAATCTACCTCCAATACATACACAACCGACCAAAAGTATTTAAACAACAGGAATTTTATTCCAGACACAATAAGCTTCTTGCAGCTTATTAACGGCTGTTTAGCTACTCTGAAACAATTTAAATATGTTGCTATAGATATAAATTTCATAAATTTGTGATTTTGAGTCATTTTTATCCAATATCCATTGAGTGGCATAAGTGTCTCTGTCACCTGTCACTTGTGGCACAAATGGGAATGTGGCTGTATCTCAATGGAAAATATTCATATTCATTAGAAATTATGCATCTAGATTAATTCGACCATGTAGTATTCAAATCTGAAATCAGAATTCGTATTTTCTAATTACCTCATTATGTATCTAAATTAGCTATTTAATTAGCTAATTATATTGTTAATCAGTTTAACACCTCCATAAACATGCAAATTGAAATTTTGTTAATTTTATATTACTTAACATAACGTTTATGACAATATCCATATATAAGTTTCTACAAATGTTATTATGCTGCTAGAAGCTTGAATGTATGAATACAAATTATTGTTGTTCAAATACTTTTGTCCGTTTGGTATAACATCTATAAGACTATTTTAAATACTCATTTATTTGTTTACTTGTAATCTGAAAATAATAGTACATACATATGTATCATTTACATTATAACGAGCCCTTCTGTCTCGATTTGTCCAATCAAATACTGTAGAACCTGTTAATACTGCCACAAAAATGACCGTTATGTACTGGTGCCCTTACTGTATATGTCTTATTATGAATCACTCAAACTAACAATAAAAATAAAATCATATTTACCAAGTACAGTCAACTGCGCTTAATAGAGCCACCGGTTAATAGATTTCACTGCTTAATGGGGTCAAAATTCGCAGGATTTACAGGACGAAATTACATTTTGGCTTAAAATATTTTCGGTTAATAGATTTCTCCGCTTAATCGGGTAAAAGCAACCTGGTCCCGAGGTGACTTTATTAAGCGGAGTTGACTGTATGTAATTATATTCAGAATCAGATATATGCGTATAATATTTTATTAAACCGTGGAAAGATAGCTGGTTACCTATTTGTAAACAACAACAATAATAAATATTCATATTATAAATTTATACATCCAAAATTCGTATTCAACATACATGTTTACATGTAATAACATTATTTATACCCGTTCAATTTTAATTTTAACTCCAATAAAACAAATCCTATTTCTATTTAGTACAAATTATTTCAAACTTTACTCCTACATTACAGCACATCTGTCAAACTAAGATAGTATAATTACAATCTCACATTGGGTTATTAAGTTATTGGAAAGATCCAAATTAATGATGACAAGATATAGTGAATTCATTAGTATAATTATGCTCTATTTTCGTTAAAGACTATGAGTAATACTATTTATAAAGGAAATTTCATATAATGTAGTAGTATACAGTCGAAATCGGGTTTTTCTGTCTCAGGGGTATTTTGTTTTATCCTTATATAAATTGTTTAGTATTCGTACAATTCTATTATAAGATATTCGGAATTTTTTGTCGCCTAGGCAATGTAATTCAATTGACAAAAAAAACATTTCAACTGTCTATATTTTATTTATTCGACAATCAGGGTTTCATACAGGTGGTGGTAAGGGGTGCACTTACCTCCCCTGTTCCTTCAAGTGCCCCCTTTAGAAAAACCACTTACACAACGCAGTTTAATTTATGCCCCCCTTAGGAATTTACATATCCCAGATTGCCCCCCTTGCATGCAAATCCTGTATGAAACACTGACAATATCTTCCAGATTAACCAAATTCCCCAAATTTAATATTAATTAGTACTTAATATATGGTCAGCATCTTTTCTAAAAGTAATTTTCAGGCAATGTCACGGTAAATTTATCATCATAATTCACACTTTTACGAAGCCGAGTTTTTATGCTGAAAAGGTGTTGGCCGATATAATAGTATATGTAAGCCCTTTTGATTTATCAATATGAATATGCGAATGTGTAGTGCTTTCATAGACTTCAGTAAATTAAGAAATTTACCGTTGGTGGAGAGGTAATTTTCGTTTCGCCATTACCGCAGAATCATGTTTATTATAATCATATAACTTTTCTATTTGCAATACAAATACTGATATTATAATGCATTTCGTTGTATTTCAGCTTATGGAATATTAATGTTCCATTTTGGATTCCTAAATATCCAGTTACATATGCAATTTATATTGGCACAAAATTGCAAAACTATTAATTAAACCACAATGAAGGGAAAAATTATTTTATGATTTTAAATTCTAATACAATTAGGTAGCACTATTACTACAATAGTAATCTGCAAAAAATCTTTAATTATTGTTCCATCTGTATCTACAACCGAAGACTTAATAAATCTTACAAAATGGAATTTTATTCACTTCCCTGTAGTCATTATTTTGGCCACAATCCGTTTAAAGACTGTTACGATTATCATCTTAAATTTAGTATAGTACAATTTCATAATAGATTTAGGTTTTTCATTCAATTTCATTCAACTTTTCTTTCACTAAATGTAAAATATTAACTGAACCTTATCTTTTATTCGATAACTTTCCCCCTACCCGTTTATATCTTCCGTAATTCATGCGACTTCTTTATTAGAACGCGTTCTTTATTATTAGTTTATTCCATTATACAAACATTTAAATGTAATTTACCATAAATTGTAGGCCGCAGTGTATGTATTTTTTATAGAAATTGTGTGTGCATGGGCCATGTATTATGTGAGATGGGAAGTTTAAATTAGTATGAGCTTCAGTCCTTCATTATTTGAAGTGAATAGAATGTATATATTATCTTGATGAGGAACTTCTAAACATGCATTTTCGTACTTCACTATATTCTCCAACTTTTCGCATTTCTCTCCAGATAGTTTGTGGATTATAATGGATTTTGAGGTTTTATCTGGTATGTAGATTCTGCTAGATGTAATTGCGAAGAAAAAGCTGGAGATTGGTTCTTTTATCGTCGACTGTATGATTGATTTTAAATATTCCCTGTTATTTTGATGCAATATATGTACACTAATAAGATTGTCAATTTGACTTTGACAAAGAATGTAGGCTTGGGCATAAGAAAATTTGATGTCCACTGGGGATTTAATCTTGTCATGCCTTATTGAATCAACTTGTCTTAAGTTTTCATCTAGTATTACAATCTTATTCCCTATATCATCTGCTACCCATACTTCATTCGCACTGTTGATAGCCAATTGTCGAGGTTTTACAAAGTCTGTTTGATTGTTTAGTCCCTCTATTAGAGTTTGTTGTGAAATCGAGAATGCCATTACTCCAATGTTCTCAATGTCTGTTACGTAAATGGTGTCATCTTTAATAGCCAGTCCCCATGGCGACTTGAGATTACTGCTTGTGATATTACCAATGAAATCTCCATTGGATAAATCCAGCATCGCTATTGAAGAATCTTTACTAAGACTTACAAATATAATTTTGTGTTTTTCAGAAATACACAAACAAATTGGTTTGTGTAGAATTACCTGACTGAAAGGTTTCAATTCTTTTGCTTTCTTCTTGAAGATAGTTTTTTGATTAATTGGACCCTGCATGTCTGTCTCAATATCTCCAATTTTAGGCTCCAAATATTTAATTTCAGCTGTAAATAATTCCATAATTGAGTCACCTTGTATGTTGTCCATATCAGATACTTCTTCCCAGATTTCTATTAGCTTTCTCGGGTCTGGATCTGTTGCAGAAATGGGATATTTTTCTGCCATCCTTAATTCGAGGAGTGACAACCCATAAAATGGACCAAAGAAAAGAAAAAATGGTGTGCGGGTTCGGAAGTTTCTAACACAAGTAATTGCTATATTAAATATGTGGCGCTACAGGTGCTATAGAGATAATTTGATTAATTATAATGACATTGACTGTTATCGTCTTAGTCTTACAGATGCCTAATTATACGAGTTACTATTTGTTCAACTTCAATTTTCTATAGTTTAAATTCGTTAAATTCGCATTTATTTGTTTACTTTAATCTGAAAATAATACTGTCGAAACCGGTTTTTCTAACTAACTATTCATTCTAAATGTGTAAGAAATTCAATTTTTTATATATTTCCAACCGGTTTATTCTAACTATCCGTTTTCCCTTACTTTATTTCCATTCAAAGATTGGTTAGAAAAAACCGGTTCCGACTGTAGTAGCATTTACATTATAACGAGCCCTTCGGTCAATCAAATACGATAGAACCTGTTAATAATATAGATTTGACGATGATAAATAATCCAAAGTATTTCGTATTTTATACCTAATTTTTTGTTCTAATACAACAGTTCCTACTTCTATTTAGTACAAATTATTTCAAACTTTACTCCTACATTATATCATCAAATTAACAGCACAATTGTCAAACTAAGATAGTATAATTACAATGTAACATTCACTTCGCGTTGGGTTATTAAGTTATTGGAAATATACAAATTTAATAATGCCAAGATATAGTGAATCCATTAGTATAATTATACTCTATTTTCGTCAAAGACTATGAGTAATATTTGTGAAGGAATTTTCATATAATGTAGTATACAAAGGTGTTGGTTCTATCATGTAAGCCCTTTTGATTTATCAATGTGCAAACGGTGTAGTACTTTCATAGACTTCAGCACATGTTGATATACATTCAGACAATTTATATTCCAATGGCACATTGAAATATAATTGAATTATTTAGCAATGTTTTCTGCGAGTATACAATACAATTATATTACAACTTATAATTACAATACATGCGCATTTAAAATATCTTCAATATTTCCCAATGTGAAATTTTGAGTCATTTGAGGTCCTTAGCTGGGTGCGAACAATTTATAATGTGATGTGATGTGATGTGGTGTGTTAATAAATATGGTGATTTAAATAACTTTGAGCTGTGCGTGCTTCACTTGTGGGTAGAGTATGTATATTGTTGTCATATGTTACATGTAGGCATAATGGTTTTGAAGGCACTGCTATTTTCTTGCTTGATAAATCGGAAACGAGAATAGATTTTGAATTACTTTCCGCGATAAAGATCATGTTTGCGAAAATTGTGAAAAATTTACATGAAATTTTATTAATTCTGGTTGACTTTACTCTATTATTGCTTTTAGATACTCTCTCTTATTTTGAGTGATTAAGTGAATTCTGATCCCTATCTTTTCTTGCGTAATAATTAATGCGTTTTCATCACTGAATTTGATGTCAATTGGGTATTTTATTATTTTATCTTTTTTTGCATTTTGACTGGGTATTCGAATTGAAATTCCATTAACCACTTATTGTCTCTATCTATAACATATAGTGAATTGGAATGCACAGCTAAACCCCATGGTGCTTTCATATACGGCTTTTGATCTGTCCAATGCATTCTCCTTGTACGTTTAGCATCTCTATTGAAGAAATTCCTAATACACTGACGAATACAATTTGATGCTCTTCTGAAAAGCAACACATTTTGCTTTTGGAAATTTTCTTTTATTTGTATATTTACAGCATATTCACTCATATCTACAATTGTGTGTTGAATGAATTGATTTTGTTCCTGTATTTCACATGTGTAAATTTGACCCGTTAAATTGTCGTAATCATCCTCATTTATATTTTCTAATCTCATTTTAGTTATTTTCTCTCAAACACATGATAATTTGGATTCCTTAATTCTATTTAAAATTGTACACAAATCATTTTCAGAATTAGCCATCTGTATGAACTTTATCTTTGATCCTTTTGAGACTCAATTTTATTGGCTTTAATTGTGTATCGATTTGACTTTTGTGCTATATTTATATACATCTTTCCCATTAAGCAATTTTTAACTTTTTCCCTGTTTTTTAATAATCAGACCACAGTTCTTGCACCTTTAATTTGTTTATTATTTCACCGTGAGTTGTCAAAATAAATTTGGGCCAATAATATGTAATATATCTCTCAAATACTACTAATGTTTGTTCCAAAATATGTATTAAACGATCTACTTGGTAATATGAAATAAAATTGTATAAGTTTTTGTCTACATTCCTGCATTGCTCCAAAGTTGTTTTTTTAATAAAAGAATAGAAACTTTTGCTTATAATATTCCCATTTCCCACGCAAAACCTCTTAATTTTAATTGGATTTCAACTACAATGGTATTATTGTGGTTGCTTTTTCTATACATAGTTAGCAAGTAGTAATATATTAGAAATCTACTTTTTCCAAATTGTTTAAGATTTCTCAAAATTTATTCATTGCCAAAACCATCATATTCAAGATCAAACAGAGTTTATAACCATTTATAATTAACTGAAATTTGATATTAATTAAATGATCGATCGCGTTCATCTCTTATAACTTTATGATTTAATACACGTGAGAGCTTTTTAACCTTACAACATATCCAATTACAATTAACATAATGTTTTATGCACAAAGATCATAAAGTTTAAATACTATATTTTATGGAAATCCTTTGTATTATAATGGAAATGAAAAAAATGGATGATATTCATCATAATAAGAGTTCTACACTGCTTCGCTACGCACGCGATCCAAAATCGATTATTTTACCCCGAATGGATTCTAATATTAGTCAAAATGAGAAGAAAATCGACCGAAAATGTGCCAAATTTACTTGTATTTCTTTTGCTATCTTCTTGATTGTATCTGTATGGATAATCCTATTCTTGTTAGTATTCTTTACATCTATTCAAACCTTTCCAACTGTTAAAAAACCAGAAAATGTTACTGGAACCATTTATGAAAAATTCAACAACTTCACAGAGAATACGAATGATAACATTTCACTAGAATGCCCTGATCCTTATATCTTCTCTAAAACTGAAAGAAAATGTATGTATCCTTGTGGAACCTTTCATTCATGTGGCCCTAAATGTGTTCTAGCTGAGAGAGTTATATTTACTATCTTAAGTGTGTGTGGAATACTACTAAGTCTTGTTAATATAATTTCTTGGCCTTTTGTTGGTTCGTTGAAATCGTTCACTCATATCGGTATTTTCTTTGTGATTTGCATTGTTGCAATTATGGTTATTCAATTGGCAATACCAGGTGTTCCAGGTGCTTCCGTTTTTTTCTGTAATAACCAAGTAATCACTGTTGAAGAGGTCAATTCGCGGTTTTCGTTACGTATCAATATCTTTGGTGGTTTATATGATTATGTCAATCTGTTGTCATTATGTTGGTTATTCTTCTCGATTATCAACATTTCCTTGATGTTGTTTATTCCATTAAAACTACAAGATAAGACCAAAATTAAAGTCTTTATCATACTAATCGAAATTTTTCTCTCTATATTACCGCTTTTTTCGATTATTATCCCATTCTCAGATGGAAAACTGTATCAGTATAACAATGATATTGGATCTGTAATACTTCCATTCGCTGCATACACTTTTTTTCTACAATTCGTACCTTGTGTTCTTCTTATTTGCGCGATTTTCTCATTCGCGATTATCATCATAACTCATTTGCATTTGGCGAAAATATCAATGACGAAATTTTCAACTACTTTGCCTAATTTGACTTCACTTGAAAAACGCTTCATCATCTTTTCAATTATAATGGTCGTTTATTTGATTTATATGTTTTGTAATTCAATTTGGTTGTCATTCGTTGCTGAAAGTATTAAATATCGCCTTGAAACGCATATGATGTGCATTTCCTTATTGAGTAGGACAATTTCATTTGAAAGTTCAAAGAACAATTGTATTTTGGGTGACCTTTTGATGCCTCCAATTTGGAACAGTACAATTTGCGATGGATTGATGTTTACCCAAGAAGATCTCTATCCAGGGTTTTTAGATATAATTAATCACACAATTTCACGATCCTTTTGGTTACCAACTTTCCTATTGACAATGCCTGATGGTTTGATTGAGCTAATTATAAAGTGTTTTAAATCAATTCGCTGTTTGAAATCAAGTAACTATGATTGTGATTGAATACTTTGAAATAAATCCAATAATGATCAAGATTTTTATTTGACATACTATGTCCTAGCTATTTTTCTGTATGTTTTTATTTTTAATGTTATAATAAGTAAATTATCAGGAAATATTATAAAACATAAATGAGAATAACTAATTTAATTAATAGCATTAATTTAATTAGTGAATTGAAACAATGTCTTAAAGTAGCTTAAAATTTTTGCCCCAATCTGTTCAGGTGGATTTTGCATTCATAATATTGTACAAGTGTTACATCTAAATTTGTGCTTATCATGTAAGATTATAATAATTCAATTAATATAATCCATTGTTTGCTAATGTTGAAGAAATAAAGACATAATATTGTTAAAAGTACCTTTATGTTTTTTACCATCTTTTGCTGTAGTTTTAGTTCCTAACCGAAGAATAAATTTATTCTCTGTAATATTGGTCCACCTGACAGTATTTAATTTACAAAATTACACAACACATTAATATATTATCACGCCAATGGCACAATATGTTTTGCAATAAAAATTACTGATGAAATAATATAACCACTATTTTAACCATTCCAATTTAGGATTTTTCCGCACGAGTATGTTTCTAACTATTTGGTGTCGAGCTATTAAATTAAGTTCCAGTGATATCGCCAGAATTCTAGTTAATTTATTTAACTTTATGTGGTACCTTCTAGTTATCTAGAAGATATTCTAAAAGTCTACTGTTTTTCTATATATAAATCACGCATTTTCTACATATTACTTGCCAATTCTCTAATATATCCGAGGTACATACACTTGCATTTACATTGTAACAATGTACCATGAATACATGAATCAATCATTATATACATTTATTCTTCTACTATGTACATTGCATTACCTATATTTTCGTATATACTTATAGCTTGAACTCTCTTATCCTTTGTTTTTTTAGTCACGAAAAAGCACCTTTTGTATTACAACACCACCCGTTCCAAAAGTAAACGTATTTTATTATTAATATGTATTCTAAAATTTTATGTATCATCTAATATTTAATAAAAATAATTGACTCTGAAAAAATTCTAAAAAACAACCTGTGGCTGTGTGCATATGTAAGTATACTACCTTTTTCATCTTCTATTCATTGCATTGCCTAATTCTAGAAATGTAAAATTTATTTAATCATTATTTTGATTGAGAATTAATGATTAATTGAACATATCAATTTGTAAGGGAAAATTCCACCTACTTAACATAAAATACCAAAAATTTGTTCTAAATTCCCTATCAATTACTGTTTAAATTTTAAATTTAAATTCAACCATAATATTCCTTTTCCTTAACTATGTGTTCTTGAAATGTTTAACTTTCCCTTAATTACATTTAATTGACATGCCATTACACGATCTGTTTATTCAAATGTTTAACACCTTGCAATTAATTGCATATACGACAATCCATTATGTTCAATGGCTACGTTTACCATTCTTCCATCATCTTATCACTTCAATAAATACCTAATCAGCATACGAAGTGTAATCCATTTTTGTGTTAATTAAAACTATTCAAATTATTTTCACGCACATATCAATATCATTCCATCTGCATAAAGGGGTAACTACGCCTAAATTTGGATTGCTAATGATTCTTTAATGATTTGGAATTAGCTTACTTCATCTTCTTTATCTAAAGATATGGGACTTTTCTACAACTTTTTACTTTATCTAATTGATTTACTCGCAATGGAAAATACAAATTATTTCATGATTGGTTTTCTATGTGCTTGTCTGCCTTCATTGCTGCTAATGTATTATTGTTTTGCATTGAATGATCTGGATAAAGTTATGACTAACAAATCTATGTCGCTTTTTCCTTTCGTTTCCAACCAACAGATTGATAAACTATCCACAAAATCAAATAGTGAGTTCTTACATGTTCCTTTTAAACAGGAAAAACTAACACGAAATGAGATTATAACTCGCTCAGAATTATTTTACCAATTCATGAACCAACGACGAACTCTACGCTTTTTCAGTCAAGACCCAGTTCCCATTGCCGTAATACAAAATTGTATTTTAACAGCTGGTACTGCTCCAAGTGGTGCACATTGTCAACCATGGACATTTGTAATTGTTAGAGACCCAAATGTTAAATCACAATTACGTGAGATAATTGAGAATGAAGAAAGAGTTAATTATGATCATCGCATGAGCAGAGAATGGGTACAGGATCTCACACCAATTGTTGGGAGTTTGCATGAAGGAAATGAAATAGTTAAGCCGTATATTGAAGAAGCTCCATACTTAATAATAGTAATGAAACAACAATATGGAATTAATAGGGATATTGGTTGTAAAATCGCGCATTATTATCCAATGGAAAGTGTTGGTATTGCAACAGGCATGCTTTTAACAGCATTCCATAATGCCAATCTTGTTGCGTTGGTGAGTACTCCAATGGGTGCCGAGAATGCAATTAGAACTGTATGCAATCGTCCTGAAAATGAACGTGTTTTATTTCTAATTCCAGTAGGATATCCTGCATCAAATGCAACTGTTCCTTACCGTACTGAAAACTGTCTAAGGAAATCTATTGACGATATAATGTGTATTGTATAGATTGTGTTGTTGTTGTTGTTTGATTCACATGTTACAACAACTTTATGTGATTAATTAATTGAGTATTTTATTTCATGACGTGATTACGAATTTGAATATCACAAACACACAATCTTATTAATTGCCTATATCATTTTTTTATTAATTAATTAGACAGTTAATCAGAGAGCCAATTTGTAATTCATAATTGTTTCACAGGTATTAATTGGAAAATATTATAACTTATTATTCACTGTAGATTTAGACTTGCAATTTGCACCATTAATTAGCTGACGATAATTACTATTGAAAAATGCTCCAAACCTAATTGCGATTATAACGAATTTGTTTGTCGTTTTCTTAGTTGTTTTTACTTGACAAGATCTAAGTCACTAAATTCATAATTATTATACATGCGTATTTTTACTGTATAATAAGTAGATTATGAAATAAAAATATTGCACATTATTTTAGAGTTTGAATTATTTAGTAGTATGGAGTTATATTTAAAGATATGCAGTAGACTCTCGTTAATTAATACGAGGTTTAATTTCCCTAGCCTATACAAATTTCGACGTTCCCCTGGTGTTCCTATTAACGAGAGTCTACTGTTAAATTTCAAAAACTGTAAGTTATTGTTATACAAATTTATGAATAAAAATCCCTTATGTATCTTATTATAAAAGAGTGGTACTATTAACTAATTAAGTTAACTCAAAATATTTCAATAGATAAGTATCAGTCAAAATCCATTACGTACTAACATGATTTCCTAAATTTACACATTGATGTTAAATAATATTATTCATTTAGAATCTCTAATTATATAATATACAGTCAGCTTTTGATTTATGAACAATCAAAAATTGTGTTCATAATAGAGAGACTTGATAATAAGCGAGCTCAACTTAATACAAACCCTATGTAAGTTGTTAAATTGGGACCATAGGACTTGTTCATAATATAAAGATGTTCATAATAAGCAGACGAAAAAATGTTCACAATAAGCAGACCTGACTGTACTATATTATTAAATATAAATTTAATCATTTGCTAATCTTATTATACAAATCTATATAACTTTATTTGCATAATTAGAGTGTCCATATTTTGCTAAATTAATTAATAAATCTCTAACATTTCATTTGCATATTATCTCCAGGGGCGTTTCACTATGTGTAACCATGACTGTATTACAAATTATTTTTAAAATATGCAAGAAAGTAATCAAGGCATTTCCTTTTAACCTAAAAATTATTGCCCCATGACTTATTGTACTGTTAATATTATGCAATTCATTTCTAGATGTATTGGATGTATTTAGTTTCATAGTAAGATGCTCTAATTCTTGAGGACAAATAAAATATTTGCTAATTGTATTTAATATTTTTCTTTAATTTTTCCTACATTATTTGATATAAGTATTTTTCATGTTTTCAAACAAAGAAATAATATATTCTCAAAATAATTCTAAGTAATATTTAAATCGTACCTTGACTTTTAAAACCGAAAATTTTATAATTTCAGGAAAAAGCACTTCAGCTGTTAATTGGCGCTTAATTAAATTATTCGAATATTCCATTTAAAATTATGTTGAGTAATCACAACCTGGTCAACTAATGTATTAATTTTTATCGCTAAGCAATGTCTGTAACTTTCTACATAGAAGATTTCACCATCTGCAATATTGTAGAAATCAATAGTTATGTATAATGTTATCAGCTTTTGAGAAATTGGCTTGTTTCTCTATGGTATGTTTTTAACTACTTTGAACTAAATTGATTATGAATCGCTTATTATATAATTAAATTAAGTTCTCTTAAATATTACACTTATACTATTTGTAGCTATATTGAGTTGATAACCTCAATTCCTACTGTTAGTAGGTATCCTATTTTCATTAGTCCGATCTCGACATATAGAAGTAACCTATAAGAAATAGTATAATCAACTACATTTTGCTATTTAAATAACTAATGGATATTGTGGTTACTATTGACTATTATAACCAAATTGTATGGATTGTTTTTCCAAAAAATGCTCAAATTCATGTACAGTAGACTCGTTAATACGAACACCAGGGGACCGTCGAAATTTGTTCATATTTCATGTCTTTGTATAAGCTAGGGGAATTAAACTTTGTTCGCCTTATCCGTGTTCGTATTAACGAAAGTCTACTGTATTATATTTTGCCATTTAAAATACAACTCAAAATTAACGAATCAACCGATTTGTATTGCATTAAACCACAAAATTAGTATTTTACTCGGTTTACTAATAATAGGTAGATAACATTGTAAATATTGAGTAGACAATTATAATTTAATTAATAATATACTATACTAGTTTGTATTATACTTAAAACACTACAGTATATTGTATTACAGGTGTCACCATGAATTGACCTAATTTCAATCCACTAATCAAACTAAATGATATTTAAAAAAGAGATATCTTATATGTAGACCGTCTAGAAATAGACCAGGTTTTATTCCCTATGCATTAGTATTACCCATAAAAAGCAGAGCAAGTGGTCTACAGAATTTATAGACGGTCTACAAATTTTTGGCTTATTTGTATGGGCTTTTATAGACCGTCTATTTCTAGACGGTCTACATATAAGGATGCTCTTTAAAAAAGTATTAATGGATTTTGTAGACAAATTGACCTTTTGCCAATTCTAGTTTTCTATTTAAGCGAGTGTTAGGTTATAATAGTATACATTGAATTTGAACAAATATTTGATACTTCTATCAGTGATGATGAAAAAGGTTAGTTTGTATAGTAATAATTTTGTGGATGTTTTGTAAATTATTTCTATTTTGCTGAATTTATTACAAATTGTTATTAGGAGAATTTGGATTTGTTTAAATTTGGAACACTTTTCTCATAAACGTAATCATCATTTGAGTTTACAAAAGTAAATACGCTAATTTCTAATCTTGCGTGAAACTTTGTATTGCAAATTTCGAAACTCTAAAAACATATTTATTTTGAGTGCCAAAAATGAAAATATATATCATTCAAATTTTATGAATATTTTGATTTTGTTTCATCAAAAGGTTGGAGTTAATTTTATGCTTGAACAAATCCTGTAACTTATTTCTAACTCTCCTTTTATGAATCCATATATCATGTTGCTAAATTATAATGAATTAACACTACTCAAATTACATTTTAATACTTAAAACTACTGAAATTTATATATAAATTATCAGATACACCTGCTTTAATATTAGTTCTCATTACATTTTAATTCTCACTCGTTCATAATCAGGCTTTCAAGGTAACTTACAGTTGACTCTCGTTAACGATAATATACTGTATTTGTTGTTTTATGTATTAAATTAGAGTTTACAAGGGTAATTATTATAGAACTCAGGGTTTTATACAGGATTTTTATTCAGGGGGGGGGGAAGTCTGCTAGTACCAGGATCCACTAAATAATTGCTTCGCCAGCTGGGGTCTGGGGGGGCGCTGCTAGCCCCCCAGTAGGGTCCAGGGGCTTCGCCCCTGGAAGCCAGATACAATTTATAGTGCAACAATTTATAGTGCTAACAATGGAGAGCAATTGCTGTAAATAATCACATAGTATTTGAAGCTGTGGTAACTAATGGAAGATAATTATAGCTTCTGCCCCCACAATTTCATTAATGATTATCACTAGTAATGATTGAATGGTATGTGTGGGGAAGATACAGAAATTTTAACATAAAATATTCTAGCCTAGAGAAGAATACGTCGATTTGTCTCTTTAAAAATGGCTAAAAACACCTAATTTTAACTGAAAATATGAACTTAGAAGCATATTTCCAGGGGGGGGGGAAATCCCGGGGCGCCCCCCCCCCCCCCTCTGTATAATACCCTGGAACTCATTTGGATACTGAATGTTTATATGAAACAAAATAAGCGAGTTGAACTTAATATAGTTCAATGGAAAATGGGAAATGGGAAATTGAAAATTGGGGACCAACAACTAGGGTTAGAATTGAACGGAATTTGTACCTGAAAGTCTAAATTGATGGTTTGTACTAAGTCTTTGATAATTGTTTCTAGTTTTTGACGTTGAGACATATAAATCATATTTACATTCCTCTTGGATGAAACTATAATTTATTCAAATGCACGCCCTTGTATATTTAAATGGTTTTTAGCGACGCTTTAATTAATGGAAGAGATATTTGATATTAACCAAAACAATATGCAAATTACGATTCTATTTAGTTAAATGAACTTATTGTCCAATTATTTGGCGTCTAGTTTTGCAAGTCTCTTTATTTACATAATCACGAGTATAACTGACTTTTGAATTGATACGAATTCCTATTCCTTAACTCTGTAACTACTCTCATTATCACATCAGCAGAAACCATTTTCCTAGTTATAATAGACTGTCACAATAGTACGTAGGAAAATTATCAATTTCGTTCGACATGTCTTTGACATTAATGTATGCATTTCTTGTAGCATTACTACCGTATAAAGATACACCAAATATGCTTTTCCTCAAAATGTTTGGTTTCAATTTATTAATGATTCATTAATTGTAATTGTATTCAAACTACTTTTTAATTTTTCACTAAAAACTAATGTTTAATTAATGTAGCATATAATTTGGTATTTATTCAACCTCCTAAATTTAACTATGTATTTTATATGCTATTCAATAAGACAATATACTATAATCAATTTCGTAAAATTGATTGTTCGTGATTGTTCAATTGATTTCCAATGAATAAACTAATTCAATTGCAAATAATATACCTATTATTGGTTTTAATTGGCCTAAATTTGGGGGAGTAAATTTCGCTAAATTTAATCTATAATCACATATTGATAATTATATTCAAAATTCACGCTATTATAATGTTCTTGGAATTAATTTATTAACTTTAGTTGATTATTTAACGCTTATTAACAGACAGCTATCAGTATATTCTAGGATTTATTATCAAGCAATTTTATATCTGCTATTTGGCTTAATAAGGCGCCGTACAAACATTACTTAACGCATAAAACAGGAAAATTAGATACCCTCCCTATGCCTCGCTTTTTGACCATTCTGTAATACAAAAATTATAGTCTGTCACACATTGGTTAACACCTACCATTGGAATCGTTACGTAACGTTTGAACGGCTCTTATATATGTATCGTCTACACATTTTCAATATAATAAGCCATCTAGGCAAAAGGTGAATTTTTGATGTTAATGGCTTTGCCAATCCCTGAAAATGACATTAGAAAATGTCTTGACCAATATATATATAAATGATTCGTATCAAAATTAACAATTATTTGCTAGGAACGCAAATATTGCAACTCAATATCTTATTTATTTATTAATTCATCTACATTTGGCCAAATTATGACTTTGAAAAAATCCTGTTTGGCTATCTATAACTATAATACGTACTAACTAATGGGTATTGCGCACTCTTAATGATGTCTTGAAATTCAATATCGATTATCTTTGCATTCCAATTGATTATCTCCTATATGAGCATGGCACACGTATTTAAATTCATAATCTGAATATTCATTCAATTTCCATTCTAAAATGTGATTAGACTAATTTATATATCGACAATTATTGCTATGTTTATGTATTATTACATAAATATTCGTGTATATATATGTACAGGCAGGTTATTAGAAACGTTGAAAGACTAAAATTTTCTTCATGATAGAGATACTTTATAATAAGCGAACTCAACCTAATATAAACCCCAATGTAAGTTGTTAGATTTGGACCATAGGGCTTGTTCATAATGCCAAATTTTCATAGTAAACAGACGAAAAAGGATTTACACTACGTAAATACCGGCTAATACATCTTCTAATGTATTTTCATGCACTTTGCAAGGACTTTTTTTAACTAAAAAAATTCTCTTTTCCGAAGCCGGGTTTTTATATTTGAAACTTGTTAGCCGATCTATCAGTAATCCCGACGAATAATTTGAAAAATAAGCTAACCTGACTATATAAATAAATACAGTAGATGTCGGATATAAGCACACCGGTTATAAGAACATATCGGATATAAGAACACTATGTTGGAAAACGGTTGCCATATATCCTGTATAATTTATGTCGGTTATAAGAACATGCCGGTTATAAGCACCTTAGTGCAGTTCCCGACGATGTGCTTATAACCGGCATCCACTGTACCAGTAAAGTTCGTTAGTACGAACACAAGGGCCAAGAATCAAGATGCGTTCGCCTTATCCGGAATTCATAATTACCAATATAATTTGTATTGAAAAGGCTTTCAAGGGGACTGAAATGGTGTTCGTACTAACGAGGTTCTACTAAATTGTTTATTGTTATAGCTTACAAGGATGTTTTCTGGAAAACCTAATTTCAGTCTGCGAAACAAGAAATTGACGCGAAGAAGGAGTATTTCGGGTGCTACTTCAAACGCGACTTTTGGCACATCCCAAGCTGGAATTTTCGCACCGAAAAATAACGATGATTTGAAAATAAACAACACACAATATGTAAACAAAAACAATCATAAAGAAGTGAATAGTAAATTAGAAATCGGTCGACCATCAAGTGTATCAAGTTTAGGACCACAATTAACCGCGTCTCTACCAAAGATGAAACCTTACGGTGTTGTTAAAATTAAAATTGATGTTAGTTTATTTCTATCAAGCCCTGAATGTACACCAACTGCCAATGATATTAGAGGGAAATCTGAAATGAGTCTTTTTGAAGTCACTGCAAGTACTACATGTGGACAGCTAATTTCAAAGGTAAATGACTTGTATTCAGTTTTTGCTGTGTGGCACAGCTGTAATTTTAGATTTTTTATACCGTCTGGTTCTTTTATTATGAACAATACTATTAATTAAAGTAAATAAAACCTGGTCTAGAATACGGTCCACTTATAAGTTATTTCATAAATTATTATTAAAGGACGTAAAACAAATTTAAGCAATCTTGCAAAATACAAAATTTTAGCTACTCTTTTAAGTCCATGGTTATAATTTGATGAAGTTGAAAAACCATTTATTAACTAGATTCAAGTGAAACACTAAATATGTGTGAAAATATGATAACATCTGAACTTAGTATATCATAAAAGTTGTCTCGCCAACGTGATTTTACAATTTTTGAGACAAAATATGAAATGATGTAATTTGTATAAGAATTCTATGAGAATTTTAAATAATGAGGTTTCCATTTGTTTTAATATGAACTCATTCTTATAAGCTAAGAAATAACTCGTAAATACAATTATTTTCAACGAATTTATAATATTTCTCACATACATATTAATAATACCGTATTTCCCCGAATAAGTGTCGGGTCAATAAAAATGGCATTGATATGATAAAATTAAAACTCATTAGTTGATAACTGGAGTGTAATTCCATTGATTTTGGCAACTTCGGTATGTTACACTGTCAAATATTATATTTTGATTTTTCAAAAAAAATTCAGGATAATTTGGCCCACGAAAAATTCGAAGCAATACGGTATACAGTAGAACCTCGTTAATACGAACACCAACGGAAACGGAGTAATACCCATTGAATAGCCATTGTAGAGACCTGATTTTGTGGAACTGTTTGTTCGTCTTATCCGGAAATTCGTACTAACGAGGTTCTACTGTATATATATTTCTCTAGGTAATTGACCGTGTAATCGAACTGAATTCTTCAAACGCGAAAAGAGATCCAAACCTATTCTATATCGCAAGTGTTGATATTAACAACGAAGCGAGAGAATTGCGAGAAGACACATCTCCATTGACGATAATACATAAATCCACCGGATTAATTTCGCACTTCAGATTATTAATACGACAAGGAACTGTTATAAAAGTGTATTCAAATTCAATTGTACCTGGTTGTGAATATAAAACACTCGCGATTGATAGCAAAACAAGTTGTCGCGAAATTACTCTGTTAGTATTACGAGCCATGCGAGTTAATGAACCTGGAGATAGGTTTGTGCTTCAAGCATTTTCACCTAGTATTGGATTTGCTTCGCGACGTATCACACTTGATCAAGATGATCTCGCGCTTGCCGCATTACGGGATTGCGGTTTTGAATTTAGTTTGATAATCGTAAGGGAACATACACCTGGGTCTGAACCGCAGAGAAGAGCGCGATTTTCGCGAACTCGAGCTAAGCTCTCGAATGAAAAGCTGAGACAACCAGAATCTCCTGATAGTATGGATATTGAGTAAGTGTTTATATTATAGGAAATACTTATACAGTATACTCCCGTTATAACCAAGTCGGATATAACGAAATAACCGCTTATATCTAAATGGAGATTTTCCTCCAGAGCATTAAATGCATTAATTATTATTCGCTTATAACGAAGGGATTTACAGGTCCCAAACACTTCGTTATAACGAGAGTTCACAGTATATCGGTCAATAACTTTTCCGATGAAATTTTAATACAGTTGAAAGGTCATTTGTACATCAAAAATTCACGGGTTTTATATTAAAAAGTGTTGGCCGATATAAGTAAGTCTTAAATTTATTATTTTATAAGATTAGCATAGAATTTGTATAGAATTTGCTGAACTGTATAATTAAATTTTTCAAAAAAATCGAATTTTTTTTATTATTGCTTTAAAACACTCACATAGGTGCAAACATCCTACTCATATTAAAAATTTGCAAAATTTACAATTTATTTCTGATATTCAGTCTACCAATAAATATTATCTATAGTTTAGAGAATTTTCCTTCTACACAACACATTCCATTCAACCAATCTGGTCTCTACCCTGTTGCCAGGATCCTCATAGACGGTCCCAGCTTAACCAACCTACAACAATCAGATAGTCTTATTAGCCTAACAGGCCTAAGCTTTGTTAGTGTCGATTCTAATTCAGATTCAAGTAAGAATTCCTTTGACGAAACTCCGTGTAATATTACTAAGCCACACATTATGATGCTGCCAGTATCTACTATGGGTAAATCAGTTGTCAACAGATGTTATAGCAATCCTGGGTATACAGATAAGGATTCGAGTGAGAAAATATTGAAAAATGAGGTGAGTGCTTTAAAGATTTTAGTAAGAAATACCATAGTGTTGTCAAGGTTTCTTATAGAATTTAAATTAGGAGTTAATTATATAGTGGACTCTAGTTAATACGAACACAGATTATGAGTTTCAAAGTTTAATTCCCATAACGCATACAAATGTATGCGCGTGAAAAAGGTTAATAGTACCTTAATACGATTTCCGGATAATACGAACAAATTTCGTATTAACGAAAATCTACTGTATATATCGGCCAAACTAGTGTTGTAAAATTTCCAAAAATTTTGTTTTCTATGGAAATTTCTGGAAATACTACATATATTTCAAATTATGCTTAGGAACTTCATTTGAAATTGCCAAAGTTTTTGTGCTACTTAAGTTAGACTGTCATGAGGGAAAATAACAAGCGCACATTAACAACTCTATATTATAGATATGGTTTATCAAAATTAAAAAAACTAGATATATCTAATAATTTTTCCTTGTAAAATTTCCGGAAATTTAGATATTTTTTGGAAATTTCCTAGGAAATTTTCCAACCTTACAACACTAGGCCAAACACCTTTTCTAATGCAATATTCAAGTAATGACAGTGTCAATTTCTTCAACATCAAAAATTCACCTTTGTGGACTCTGTTTTCTATTGAAATGTATTGTAGATATATAAGTAATCCTATTGCTTTATTCCCCCATAGAATATCACTGATTAGAAATAAAATTAAAATAAATTATCGGCACAGCTCTAATTTTAGATTTTTCTATTTCTAGTCTAGAGCAACTTCTCCATCCTCTGCAGAAGTATTTCTAACTCCAGATTCAAACGTGTCTCCGGTATTACCACACAAAACAATAGGATTAGAATATAATGTTAACAACTCTCCTCTCTCAATTATGAAGTTCCCTCCACCTCCTCCATTCAACTCACCGGCTGAAGATTATCCAATTAAAACACAAGAACCAATTTGTGCGTTGAAGTACAATGTTGTATCTCCACATGATCAGGACTCAGGTATGTTATAGATTAATTTATTCAGACCTAATAGATCCATAATAGAGACTTGGAAATAAACGAATTGAATTATGTTGATCTTATTTAGTGAATTTAATATAATCAGAAAAATGTTATTCAACAACAGTTAATTTGGTTATCCACTTAATTGAATCAAAACTCCCACGATTCAAATTGACCTATTAAGCAAACTTTTTCGATATTAAAAAAAATTAATTATCGACCAACACATTTTCTAATCAGGGAACGACGATGTTCTTATAACCGTTATAATATATAGGGTAGTATATGGCAATCATTTTCCAGTAGAACGTTCTTATATCCGGCATCTACTGTATATTTCCGGCATTAACAATATCAGTTTTAACATTGATTATATATCAAATTATCAATCCATTCCCTATCCTAACAGGTATAAGCAGTCCCCCCCACACATCTCCCCTACAATACGACACGGGGTCTCGAGTTAGCTATCCCAGCGACACGAGTCTAGCCAGCACCAGTCCCAGTCTACCCTACATTCCAGGGACCCTCCTATACGACCTCTCTGTTGCCACGCAACCGCTGAGGAATGTGGGGAATAACCTGTCGCTGTTCTCTGTTATGAAAGAGTTCGAATGTTTCCCAGTTGAGATAGTTAATAACGGACACGGTAAGTACGTTAATAGAAATAAGTTTGTTAATAGACATTGGCAAAAAGGTTAGTTATTTCGCCCCTCCAAAATACACCGATTTCTAAACAAATCATGAAAAATTTTCCCCTTTACATTTCCTGTCTATAGTAAAACCTCGTTAGTACGAACACGGTTAATACGAATTTCCGGATAAAGCGAACAAGTTTTACCGTCCGTTGGTGTTCATATTAACAAGGTTATACTGTATACAGGAAATGTTCTACTGTATTTGTAAATCATGTTTGTTTGTTGTTTGTTTGTATTTATAAATAATCTTTTGTTTGTTGTTGTTTGTTTGTTTGTATTGCCCCTTAATACATTTCCCTTCTATCTAGGATTAGGAATCAGTCTGCTAGACCAAGGCACAGGTCTGTTGATAGTACAATCAGTTGTACAGGGAGGGGTGGCACAAAAAGAAGGCTCTATTCAACAGGGAGATAGAATTGTAGAGGTTAACAACAAACTTGTTATCGGAGAGAGTCAAAGTATTGTAGCTGGTATTATACGAGGTTGTATCGGTCCTATTAGGATCGTAATAGCGAGAGGGAATAAGCTGAAAACAACGTTAAGCGCTGATGCATTGAGTTGTGGTGTTAGTAGTGATAATAGTGAAGAGGAAATTGAAAGGTTAAACCGAGCTTTGAAAGCTTCTAAACCTGTTTTGTCGCGTTTGAGACAGAAAAATAATGGTTTGAGTCAACAAGTGAGTTGTTTGTGTTTTGTGTGAGTAATTAGGGTGCATAAATAATGGGATATTCAAAAGTTATGTAACGTTTTACGAACACCAGGGGACCGTCGTAATTCATGGTATTATCCTTAATTTGTATAACAAGAGTCATTTGCATGCATTTGTATAGGCTAGGGAAATTAATTTTGTACTCCTTAACCGATATTTCCCCTTATTCGTGTTCGTATTAACTAGAGTCTACTGTATGCATTATTGATATAATTATTGTTATTTAATATTGACCGATTACATCTTTATCAAATAATACTTTATAAATGATTGAATTTAGGTAACTGATTTGAAACGGTCTGTTCGATACCTTACACAGGAACAAGAACATAATTTGAGAAAATTAGAAACTTTTGAGAAAGATTCAGCTGCTCTTTCAACTGCGATAAAAGGTTTTAGTCAAACAGGTAAGATTTATATTTATATTTTAAGAATTACTTGTATCGGTCAACACATTTTCAATAATAAATAATATAAAAACCTGGGTTTGCGATGTGAATTTTTGATGTTAGTAGCAAATTACATTAGAAAAAGTTTTGGCTGATATCTTAAGTAATTTCCTTTATTTTACTGATTTTCAACCATTTATTTAATGAAATATTTAATTGATTTGTTAATTTCCTGAATTTTCTTAAAATAATTTAGCAAATTATATACAACCACGGAATATTCCAGTTATCTCTTTTAGGAAAATTTCCATTCAAAACTGAATTAGAAATCCCAGCACTTGAAACAACACGGTTTGAAATTTCGCGATTTTGCGACGAAGTACATACAAAATTAACCACCGCCAAAGATAAGCTAAAACTCGCGATTTCTCAAGGCTCAAATTACCGACGACAAAACGAACAATTAACAAATGATTTGAATGCATTACAAACTGAATTTGAGAAAGAGAAATTAAATTTCGCGAAACACAAAAATATTTTAGAAAACATTGAATCTTCTGCATGTATCGATTGTAAAGTTAAAGACAAAGAAATTTTCTCTCTTCGCGCGAATTTTGACACCCCTACACCCACAAATAGCACTATGGCGACAAGAGAAAGTGAAAAATGTGAGGAATGTATATCTCAAGGATTGCAATTGGAACAACTTGAAAATGAATTAACAGACAAAATGATACTAATTGCGGATCAAGAAGCGAAATTACACTCACTTAGAAATAAAAAATAGTTTGTTTTTTTGAAGAAAATTGCATAAAACATACACACAAACATATTTCAAAATTGATTTTGATAGAAAAGGCTCCTTAATCATCAAATTATTTTCTTATTATTTATATTCTAATTCATTTAGTTTTGGAAATATAAAATTGAATTCTTGTTTTATTTCAATTAATTTCGAAAACATTTGATTTATCTCTACAGTTAATTAAACTTGACACAAAATCTGTTGTTTGTATTATATAGCAATGGGTTTTCTTACGTATATTATGATTAATTTAAGGCTTTCTTATATATTCTACATAAAACACGGTTTCGCAAAGGGCGAATTTTAAAATTTTGAAGAAATTTGAAAAAATATTTCCAAAATTACGTTAGAAATTTTGTTGCCTCAATATATGTTATTTTAACAAATTCTACGCTACGTTTTGGAAGTAGATAATGCAATTCTATTATATTTCAATACATTTTGTGATATTTAAAAGACACCAGATTATTATTGAATTCGTTATTAATTCGCACTTCCAACCCTTTTCATACTATGTAATATCTATATTTATATAATAAAGGCTTGTCATACAGTCTTGTCATTATCCAATTTTGATTGTATTTGAAGTTTTCCTTTCAAAGCCAGTATATTTCGCGATGATTAATGATTCCAGATTGTCAAGTGAGTTAATGAATTCTTGGGAAATACTTCACTTCAAAGTGTTCTTATTTCCCTATGACACAAAAATTTATTCCATGAGTATGGCAACGCAACTCCAACAGTATTTATACTCTGTAAATCAAATGTATTGAATTTTCTCAAAATATTACAGAATTTTCCCCCATTTTTCTATAATACAACCTTCAACATTTTTACTAGATTTTAATGTAAATAACCTGACTTACTAGACGACAAAAACTCACCTTTTCAATATCGGAAATTTCCTTAGAAAATTTTCCTGCTTAAATACAACTAAGACCCTCATAAAGTTTGAATAATTTTATTATTCTGTTTATTTATTTTGCGATTATTATATACTAAAGCTGAATCTTTGCCGGTATCAAATATGCCGCAAGAAACCTGTTTCATTCCGGTTGATGCGAGCGCCGGTTCGGCACCTCCAAATTCGCGAGTTTCCGGTCGGTGGATGCGAAGAAAACTCTCGAAAAGTGACACCTTTAAGTGTATGATATATCTCCCAGACGGCAGTGATTTCAATCATTTGGTTCCTAAAAAAGCAACCGGCAGAGAACTACTTGACTATGTGTTCTGGAAAATTGATCTTAGAGAGAAGGAATATTTCGGATTGAAATTCGCGAATAAAAATGGAATGAAAATATGGTTGGACCCAACTAGGAAAATACGGAAACAGGTAACTTGTTTGTTAACTATTTTAACTGGTAATTAACAACCAAATATGAATAATATTTTCATTTATTTTAATATAATACAGTCAAGTTCGTTTCTTATGACCTTTCAATAACTAAAAATTGTGTTCATAATAGAAAGATTCATGGTTTAAACAAACAAAACAATAAGCAGACCTGACTGTATGATTTCACTTTTGTTCGTTTGTTTGTTCGAATTGTTTGTTTATTCGTTTTATTGTACTATTTTTGTTGTATTTCTTTATAATTTTGTTGTATTTGTTTATAATTTTGTTGTTCACTTAGATTCCAAAGAAATACCTAATACCCGATTCTCCCTCCTACATCCCCTGTGACTTCCATCTCCAAGTTAAATACTTTACGCCCGATCCCTCCAGCCTGAGAGAGGAGTTCACGAGATATCTGTTCTTCCTTCACATCAGGAGAGACATACTCGAAGCCAAACTGCCCTGTTCACAGGTATAACATAGTGGCACAGCTGTTATTTTAGATTTTTTATACAGTCAGGTTCTTTATCATGAACATTCAAAGTACCAAAAATTGTTTGATAATAGAGAAATGTCATCATATGCGAACTTAACTTAATACAAACCCTATGTAAGTTATTAAATTGGGGCCATAGTGCTTGTTCATAATAAAAAGTTGTTTTAATTATAAGCATACCTGACTGTATATCGGCCAACACCTTTGGATACTAAAACCCAGGCTTCTGAAAGGTGAATTTATGTGAAAATGATCTTTGTAATGCCTGAAACGAGCTACTTATTTAATTAAAAATTTTTACAACTTACATTAGGGTTTGTATTAAGTTGAGTTGGCATTTTATAAAATTTCTCTATTATGAACAAACTTTTGGTCCCTTGAATGTTCATAATAAAAAGAACCTTACAGTATTTCTATAAATATCCTGTTTCCATTAGCACCACGCAGCTCGTCTCTTCTCCTACTCAATCCAATCCGAATTGGGAGATTATATCCCCGCATCTCACCAACCTGGCTACACATCTCATTTCCTATTCATGCCTAACCAAACAGCTGAGCTCGAGAGAGCTATTGCAGAGCACCACAAGGAGAGGAAAGGAATGTCACAGGCAGATGCCGAGCTACACTTCCTAACGTAATTATACCAGTAGGCTTTGACCCGATTAAGCGGAGAAATCTATTAACCGGTGGCTCTATTAAGCGCAGTCGACTTTATTTAATACAGAGATTCTCGTTAATTGGAACACGAATAAGGCGAATTATCGGTTAAGACGAATAATGTTTAATTTTCCTAGCCTAGAAAATGAATGCAAGTGACTCCAGTTAATACGAATTCATGCAGATGCAAACAAATTTAGACGGTCCCCTAGTGTTCGTTTTAGCGAAATCCTACTGTATTTGCTTTAAATTGAATTTGCATACATCTATAAGAATATATCATCTTCTTAATTACAGTTGAACCTCGTAATAATATGAATTCCCAGTTTATATGTACACTATATCAGTCCCCTTCAAAGCTTTCCATTACAAATGACACTGATTTAATTCGAATTTCGGATAATGAGTGCATGTTTTGATGGTCCCTTGTTGTTCGTATAAACGAGGTTCTACTGTAAATTACCTGTTGTTTACAATTCCTTATTTCCATAGTTACACAGTGTTGAATTTGGAATTCTACGGTTTGGACTCCTATCCCGTAACAGGGAGCGGAAAAGAGAACTTACAGCTTGGATTAGCTCCCTCGGGAATTAAAGTCTACAAAGATTGGACTTTGATAGCACTTTTCGCCTGGGGTAGAGTATTAAAAGTTTCACAAAAACGAAAACGATTGAGTTTGATTGTAAAGAATAAATTGGAAAATGCTGAAATGAAATGTGTTACGTTTGAATTAGATTCAAAAGCACTTTGTGAGGTATTGTATGATAATCTTATTGATTATCTACAGTTCTATAGAATGAGACTTAATATTAGGTGAGTTTTAAACTACAGTATTTAAATATAGATATTTATACAGCAATAAACGGTGTTATTATTATCTTTCCTATTTACTTTCTTTTTCAAAGTTTATAGTGAATAATATTGGTAGAATGTAAATAGGATTATATTTATTAGAGTTCTTCTAATGGGATAGAAAATATCAAATTATCAATGATTACAATATTAACCAATAATGCATAATATTAAATATTTTATGCCCATTAGAATCATTAAGTTTACCTGAAATTTTCGTTATGGAACGGTTGAATCCAAAAATTTATAAATTTTTAACCTAATATTTAATTAATTTATTCTATTATTTATACTTTTCAGAGAAAGCCGTGACTCGAGTAGAATGCTAGCTAAATTCCGTTACAGCGCTCGCTTCATGAAAAAAGACACAGGCCTACACACCTGTTCACAAATAATACAATCTACTCAAGGCATAACACCTTCATACAGTTGTATCAGTAATAGTACAGTAGTTAATATTACCAGCCCATCTGAAGAAATAGTGAATACTGGTAATAATGGGAATAGTAGAAGTGTGAGTGTTCATACAGCATTAGATGCTAATTTTCAAAAGAGTCAATCTATTGGTAAGAACTCGGGAAATACGTAAATGATTTATTAATTGAGATATCTTATATGTAGACTTTTATAGACCGTCTATTTCTAGACGGTCTACATATAAGGATGCTCTTTATAATTATACATTAGTTAACAGGTAATGTATTACAGTCAAGTTATTTATTATGAACATTCAAGGGGCCAAAATTGTGTCATAATAGACCGACTTCATAATAAGCAATTTCTATTTATATATACAAACCATTTGTAAGTTGTTAAATTTGGACCATAAGGCTTGTTCATAATAAAAAGTTTTCACAATAAGCAGACCTAACATTGAAGTCCTTCTAATTTTACTGTATTATTATATAAGCATTCCATTCAAGTTCTTATACAGGACTAGAATTGAACACTCCTAACTGTCCTTAGGTCACTAAAGTATGAATTTTGTATTACTCTATGGGGACTTTCGGCAGTTTTCGCGCTCCTAAACGCAAACATATCCAAATTTATACGCCTCTAGGTGTATGGCGCTCCTGGATAAAACCATGATTCCATTTAATTGGTTAGAAATAACCGGTTTCGACTATGTGTATCTTAAATAATCTACCGCTTAATAGAGTCACCTTAGGACCAGGTTGCTTTGACCCGATTAAGCGGAGAAATCTATTAACTGAAAATATTTTAAGCCAAAATGTAATTCCGTCCTATAAATCCTGTGAAATTTTGACCCGATTAAGCAGTTAAATATATTAACCGGTGACTATTAAGCGAAGTATACTGTACTTCTATTTATATTGCATTATTACAGTGGATGCCGGTTATAAGCACATCGCCGGGAACTGCACTTAATGTTCTTATAACCGACATAAATTATACAGGGTATATGGCAACCGTTTTCCAACATAGTGTGCTTATATCCGATATGTTCTTATAACCGGTGTGCTTATATCCGACATCTACTGTATTAAGCATTCCATTCCCCCATATAGGTGGCTACGGTAACCGCAGAGACCACCCAGACATCCCCAGTATCTGCAGCTTGTCACCAGACCCTCCTTACACAACATTCAGGTCTGCTATTCCCCCTAAGGTCCCTCCTAAGGTGTTGTCAGTTCATAACAGGAGTGGAGCTAATACAGAGGGACAGGTTGATGGTGTATATAATGGGCTGCCGCTTCAACAGGATTGTAATACAATAGGTAATGAGGGGGAATATTCTGTTACGCATTTAGGTAGGATTACGAATATGGTCTAAATCACAAATTAATGTTACGGTATAGGAGAAGATTCCAAATATTAGCGTTCCTAATTAAATTTTTCCAAAAATCATAGTCCAAAAGGAGGATAATATATTAGACTAGGGGACCGTCAAAATGTGTTCGCCATATCCGGAATTCGTATTAATCGATATAATATGTGTTGAAAAGGCTTTGAATGAGACTTAAATAGTGTTCGTATTAACCGGAATTTCGTATTAACGAGGTTCTACTATACATTTTAATCGCAATGGTGGGGCGGTTCAAACGTTATTCATGAAAAATTTGACATCCTAATTATCAAATTAAGCATTTTTTAACTTTCTAGCTACTTCAACTCCTCACCATCAGGGTATACATCCCACCGATAATCAACAACAACAACAACAACAACAACAAGAGCCATTAACGGAGATTAAGTTCATACATCATGATCTCTCATGTGACTCTACAGATTCTCATTCTAACGAAACCAAATCTTCAACAGCTACCCCACCATCCCCGGACAAAAGTATTGAAATGATCGCTCAATATTTGTCTCACGAATCCCCTGTAGTTATACCGCAAATTTTACAGAAAACTCCTGAAAAGTTTAATGAGAGTTTTAATATAAATCGTGATCAAATAAATGTGTCAATTGATACTGAATCTGAAGTCAATGACCAAAGTGAGTTTGTAATTGTTTAATTATTAATTTATTACCAACCAAAATTCCCAAATCTTTTGAATTTTAATGAATGTTTTCCTATAATGCACCAAATAAGGAAATTTTTGCATTATTTCTAAGCACCATTAAGTAGAATATTGAATATTTTAAAGCAAGGTTTCATTCAGACGCGTAAATTTGTAATAAAACTTTTCAAGAAGTGTGAAAATTGAGAGATATTCCAATACAAAAACGAGTAATTTAGACACTTGTAGCGAACTTTGCCTGTTTGAAAGCCTGTTTTAAGTAAATTTTTTCCAATTTAGGATATTCTGTTATGTTGGATCCACCTGATGGCTTTTTAGCTACACCACAAATGTATATGCCAGAAATGAATATATGTCAACAACAACAACAACAGATAGATGTTAATGATAACAAGCAAGATTTACTAGATCAGTACCTCAATAGTTACACTCCAAATCACAAGAAAGCGAATAAACATGGTTATTTTAATAGTTATTATAATCTCGTTAATAGTTAATACGGATAGGGCGAAATAACGGTTAAGGAGTACAAGTTTAATTCCCCTAGGCTATACAATGCATGTAAGTGACTCCGGTTAATACAAATTTCCAGATAATACGAACAAATTTTGACCGTCCCCTGGTGTTCGTACCAACGAAGTTCTACTGTATACTAATTGTAATTACAGTCGACTCCGCTTAATAGAATTACCTCGGGACCAGTTTTACTTTTACCCGATTAAGCGGAGAAATCTATTAACCTAAAATATTTTAGCCAAACTGTCATTCCGTCCTATAAATCCTGTGAATTTTGACCCCATTGAGCAGAGAAACCGATTAACCGGTGGCTCTATTAAGCGGAGTCGACTGTATTTAATTGAGATATTTATGTAGCATCTTCGCCCCCTACTCCCCCAAAGAGAGTCTCGAGTTACAACGATTCTCAACAAATGAAGTCTGCTATTTTGGATAATACAGATATTAACCATACTCTCCTACTTGATGAGATAAAAACCAAGTTTAAGAAGGAAAAACAAGGTATAGTATAGTTTGCTATTACAGCGATTCCCAACCTTTTTCAACCGTGGACCCCTATAGCAAATAGCAAATATTATGTGGACCCCCCCATTGCCCGTAATACATATTTAGAGATCGTGTGGAATAGAAACTCATTACCAATTGACATAACTGTAAACACTTAAATAGAAAAATATTTTATGCGTGCTAATTAAATATCATTATACATGCAACATTTCAGCCAAATTGAATGAGTTCTAACATATGCACTTTTTAACTGAAAAATCCTTACTTTTAGTTTAGGAGTAATTTCCCGATTTTTTACCATAAAATGGGTACATATATTTAGTCTAATATTTAATATTTTCTAGAGTCAATGAGAAAGTTCCCGCCCCCTGTTAAGCCTAAGAAACGCTACAACGCTTCACAACTAAATAATGACGTCATTCAGGATCAAATTAACGAAAGTTTAAACACCAATAAAACATTTAATTTGCCTCAAACACCTTTCCAGCTTAAAATACAAAGCGAATTAGATTCTTCCATTCAGATAGTCAATACTAATGAACAAGATTTAGGCGAAAATACAAGCAAAGAATTGGAATCTGTTAAAATGAATTTACTTGAAGCAATAACTCTTGAACTTGAAACGAGGTTTGTGCGTAATATTAATAAATAAAATTATATAATGCAAGGCTTACTTATATATCGGCTAACACTTTTTCAATATAAAAACCTGGTTTCTTGAATGTGAATTTTTGATGTTAAAAATTACCTTACCAGTGCCAGAAAGATGTTGGCCGATATATAAATAATTCCTTTTACAAAAAATGAGTTTAATAACTTAGCCAAATCATATGGTTATATTAAATTTGGAGTTACAGTGGTGTTCGCCTAATAGCAATATTGCTCTATTAGCAAGTTTTATTCAGTCCCGAAGAAACCATTAATGTTACTTTGTTCCTCTAATAGCAAGTTCGCATATAGCAAGCAAATTTAGTGCAAAATTCTACTTTTATTACGCGAACACCACTCTGATATATCTTACGATTTAACTATATTTTGTAGAAATTCGAATGATGATAATGAAGATCCATCTCATTACCTCAACTTAAGTCATATTACAGATAAATTCAAATTTCCTCATTTTAAGTCAAATATTACAGAAAAACCTCCTTTATCACCAATGCCTATTATTCCAAGTCCAAAACATACACAATGTAAAAGCCCACATCCAACACGTGCTACGCATTGTTATACAACTGATGGTCTAATTATATCCGAACCAAATTCATTAGAGAAATCTAGAAGTTTAGAATCTTCTATTGAGTTAAGTTTTGAGACTTTTGGAAAAGATAAAAAACGGTTAAAAACACCTGCACCATTGGTTGAACAAATGGCTTTATTCAAACAACAGAGTTTAACAAAAACATTGGATTTACAACCCAAAACTTATTATAGCTCAGATGAAAATGATGATCCACCTAAATTACCTCCAAGATCGAATGAAACTTTTGATATTTCAATTCCAAATGTACCTCCGAAATTACATCATACAAACGACGAATTTACAATGAGTTTACCATCAAATTTCCATAAACAGAATAAATCGAATCCAACCTATGAAACATGTGATAATTCTCAAACAAAAAATTCTGGATTTTTTCCTCAAAATCAATTGCCAGATCCACAACTTTTCTTTAACGAAATTAAATCAACGAATTATCGCGAAAATTCTATACTTTTTCAAAATCAAAGATTCCCTATTCAACAACACAATTTCGCAAATGATTTTAATCAACAAAATTTCACTTCTAAATTTCCACGTCAAAAAACACCATTCAATTCTCAATACACACGACCCACGAATATTTATCACACAACAAAATACCCACAACAACAACAACAACAACAACAAAAACTATTCCAACATTCTACTACAATTGAAACTCCACCCAAGCCACCACCAAGGCCAATTAATTTAACAAAATATCCTACAAACTTTGAAAAACATCATCAACCTACAATAACTAACTTCCCTACATCACATTGGGTATAAAATGCTTACATAATATTGTCTGTGTAATTGCATTTGTAATTGAGATGCAAACAATCAACGTACTTATTATGCAATATGTGGACAACTGCAAAAATGTTGAGATAATATAAATATAGTATTTATAAGAGTTTTTCAGGTATTTTAATGGTAATTATGATAACTCTCTACTTCATTTTTCACTTGTTACTTATTAATTGTATGTTTGTTTGTTTGTGAAGCATATACTCATTGATAAATAATCACATATATCTTTACTTATTTATTGGCCTAATTTCCCTCATATTATATCGAGTCGATATAATATTTTCTAATAATATTCGTCATAATATTAGAGGTATTCATTATACCAAATGTTTAATATTTTGGGTTTTTCTTAATTTTGCTTTTAATTAAGCGTACTTCATAAATTAAATAATTGGTGGAAATTTCAATGTGCTTTTTGTCACAATTTCGATCAATTTTTATAAAAATAAATATTGAAAATTTCTATTCAAAATGTATTCGAATTTTTGTCGAGTTTCTATCAAATTTTATGTTTTTTATAATTAACTATTGGTCAATGAGTAATAACACTCAAATATTATCGTAACAGTCAGGTCTGCTTATTGTGAACAAGATTTCGTCTGCTTATTGTGAAGTATCTCTATTATGAACACAATTTTTGGTCCATAATAAAAGAACCTGACTGTACTTAGCACAATAATGATTTACTTTATCTCATCAATTAGCATACATTTCTCAGATGGCAACTTCATCAAATTCTAACTTTTGGCAACTAAGTTTATACGAACAACATCGTAAACCCCATCAAGTAATAACCGACCATACAAAACTTGCCATTTCACCACGTAGCTTGCATAACGAATTAATGTGTCCGATTTGTCTCGACATACTCAAAAACACAATGTGTACAAAGGAATGTTTGCATAGATTTTGTCAGGAATGTATCATAACCGCGCTACGAAGTGGGAATAAGGAATGTCCAACTTGTAGGAAGAAATTAGTCTCAAAACGATCGTTACGTTCTGATCCGAATTTTGATGATTTGATTGCCAAAATATTTCCGAAACGAGAAGAATATGAAGCTCACCAGGAAGAGATTTTGAAGAAATTACAAGAAATAGGGTAACACTATAACTTCATACAATATAACCTGTTAGTACGAACTCGGATAATACGAATTTCCGGATAAGACGAACAAACAATTCTACAAAATGAGGTCCCTACAATGGTATTCAATGGGTATTACTCCGGTTAATATGAATTCCGGATAAAGCGAACAAATTTTTACCGTCCGTTGGTGTTCGTATTAACGAGGTTCTACTGTACTTTTGTTCAATTTTTTGTTTTGGCCGTTCAAA
This sequence comes from Hexactinellida sp. DTS-2022, assembly GCA_028753945.1. Lineage (NCBI taxonomy): Eukaryota > Metazoa > Porifera > Hexactinellida > Hexactinellida sp. DTS-2022. The sequence continues at coordinate 217,518 of JAPNXP010000011.1, read as the reverse complement.
CGTACGTAACGCAAAATTGTAGGAAAATCATCCCTTCCCTAATGTCACGATTTTTGGACCATTTTGTAATGTATAAATGATGGAATGTCACACTTATTGACCCCCTATCCCTTGGAAGCGTTACGTAATGTTCAGACACAAGTATTTGGGTAGTATACTATATCTTTAGTTTGGATTTAAAAGGTTTGTACAAATTTGTTTCGTATTATCGGGGTCTAATTTTATAGATGCTGATAGGTAATGTATTACTTCACTAATCCGAATATTTTTTTTGGAAATCGGAACACATCTGTTCAGGTTAGCGAGGGTGTACTGTAATTATTTATTATTTATTTTCAGACAGAAGAGAACAGCTAGAAAGACAGCATCAACTCTCCCTGTTTCTAAAAAGCGGAAAATACACAATTCTAAGCCAACCAGTAACAACACGACCACAAGCGAAGATAATGTTAGCAGTGACAGCGAAAATTGTGTTTCCCCACAGACTTCTTCACCAACTGCGAATATTAAACCGCAAACAGAGACACCTGACACAACACACGAATCGAATAAATCGCAGAATCCAATTAAAAAATCGCAAAATACAACACCTTTAGATCCTCAACTCGAAATTGAGTTAATTTTTAAACCAAAATTCTTATCAACTCATCCGGAATTTTCGAATAGTCTCAATAAAGAAAGATATATTAAAACGAAAGGTTTCGCGACCATTGATCATCTCGCGAAATACTTGTCAGACAGGATTGCATTAGAAAGTACAAAACCACCAAAAAATACTGCCAATAAAAAAGATACAAAAATCAATATTGAATCCAATGGGAAATATTTTATATATATTAAATCCACCAAATCGAGTAAAGGATTTATTGAATTAGAAGGAAAACAAAATTTGAGTGAAATTTATACTAAATACTGGCATTCCAAAAAGCCATTAGAATTGTACTACTCTAGTGAGTAAACAAACTTTTGTATGTAAACAAATGTGTATATTCTAATATCTGTATCATGTCAGTTCAATTAATTACAATTATGTGGAATTTATATGCTATTTGTACTTTTAAATTTAAATTTTTTATAACTGAATCACTAAACAACAATTTATTAATGCCTTACTGAATTTCGAACACCTTAAAACCGGCTTGCAAAGATGAATTTTTGATTTAAAAAAATGACCTTGTCAGTGCATTAAATTACGTTAGAAAAGGTGTTGATACAAGTTATTAATAACATTTATTCAATAGAACAAACTATTAATCACAATTTTAATTTTAAGAAGGTAATTATTTATCAATTCACTGTTCCATCAATTCTTTTAGTATCCCAATAGCATGAATATCTGTCAAATGGTCTTTTGGTAATTTGCCTTTATCATCCAACTTGTTGAAAGCTCCTGGAAAGTTCTTGAAAAGTATTTTGACAACTTCAATGTGATTTCCTTGACAAGCCTACACAGTTGATGAATGATACATGTCAATAACTATTCATTATTTCCTTTTCATGTGAATCCTTTGACTCAAAATTTATATCCTTTTTAGTTCCTAATTAATTTCAAAAGCTATTGTTTTAAAACTACAGTCATTATTTCTGAATATTCTTTTCAAAGCACTTCCGGTATTGATATATTTCATTAGGTGTTTTTCATTTTAAATAAAAGTTAATAATGTTATTGTACTATTATACATTGACTCTCGTTAATACGAACACTAGGGGATCGTCGAAATTTGTTTTTATTAACCTGAGTCACTTACATGCATTTGCATAGGATAATTAAATGTGTACTCCTTAACCGATATTTCACCCTATCCGTGTTCCTATTTACGAGAGTCTACTGTATTATAATACAGTGGAACCGGATATAAGAACATCGTCGGGATTTGCATATATTGTTCTTATAACCGGCATAAATTATACAGGGTATATGGAAACCGTTTTCCAATATAATGTTCTTAATTAAAACCGGTATCTACTGTACTAACTTTATGCGCGGGTAATTCCCCATCAGAATCCCATAACATTTGATTAGCTTTATATTCCAACAGCAAGCTAACTATCTCTTTATGCCCCTTGTAAGCTGCCCTGTGTAATGCTGTGACTTTACCAACTCTGCTCTGATTGTTGGGATCAGATCTGTTCTGTAACAGAAGTATGCACACCTCCTTTCTATTATGTCTGGCTGCGTAATGCTACGAATATATACATAGTATTAATTTAAGGGAATACCGTATTACTCGAGTTATCGGTCGAATTAATAAATCTATAAGGAATAGTTAGAATAAATAAGTGTAAGTAATTCTATAAAATTGAAATGGCCAGCTAATAAAGGGAATACAATTTTTGTGGTTTTAATTGCAATAAATTATAGTACAGTTGAACCTCGTTAGTACGAGCAAACTTAAATTCCTACAATGGCTATTCAATTGGTATTACTCCGGATAAAGCGAACAAATTTTACCGTCCGTTGGTGTTCGTATTAACGAGGTTCTACTGTATAGTTAATACACTCATTTTTAGGAAAATATAACATGATCATTTAGAATCTTCTTAATTACTGTATATAAGTTTTATAATATTATAGATATCCTTAGTTACCAGTTGGAAAGTTGGTATTCCTAATATTACCAATAAGCCTTATACCAAATTTCATAAATGTATAATTACTATACTAACTTACCAATGCTGTATATCCATAGCTATCTGTGATATTCGGATTAATTCCATCTGAAACAATCATCTTTTCAACTTTACTTATATTTCCCATCAGAGCTGCATTCCATATTCCCCTTTCGAAATCCATTTCGCTTATAGTCTGCACCACACTTAAAACTGTTGGTTGATGTTGACAACAACTGTCTTCATGAATATGCTCGGCCATCTAATAATTAATTGGAAAATTTCCTTTTAATTAACTTATTTAAGGTGTTAAATTTCGTGGATTTGTGCCATGTCAGGTTATAAGTACTTCGTACAAAATTCAGAGCAAATGATTCAATATTTTTTAAATCAACAACTTTTTGATAAGGTCCATTTAAATGCTCTATTTAGTTTGAAAATTTAGTATTTTTCCTATCAAGAGAATACAATGGTTTTCAGATTAATTATCAAATTGTTTCTCCTGGCATCAATAACTGTATGTGTGAACGGAGAAAGATGTACTAATGGAAGTATCATTCAACTCAGAGCACATACAGTAATAAAGGACACTTATCCAATTGATAACTCTGCAATCGATTGTGAGTACAGATGTCATCCTAGTGTTGAGGCAAATGGTCTTATTGAAATGATAGGAATAGAAACTAAGTTTGTACTGGAGTTTTGTGCTTATTATGGGACTTGTCAAGTGAGTTGAATGTGGCAATATTATTTACATTTTTTTAAGCGCTAAAATGTTAATTTTGAATAATATACCAGTTATATTAAGCTCATGTCTATTTATAAGGTACGTAATAGCAAGTTTGTATTGTATTATTTCTTTTGATTGTAACTTGTACATAGAGACTGTAGGTGAGAAATGAAATGTACTTTCAATCTATTACAATTTGATATGCATTGAGAAAATTATATAAATACTCAGTTTATAGGTATTATATTTATTTTAGACTTTCACAAGGTATGGTCCTCACTTCGATTCATTTACGAATGGAAACTATTATTTTATTCAAAGCATTTCCCATCCAGTTGGCACAAATGTATTTTCACTCACTTGTACATTTACTGCCTTGGACAATGGATCTATACTTCATGATGAATCACTGGTGAGATACCTTACAAGAGAAATACCAACTCTCTTTGCTCGTAATACAGATTTTACAGTGAATGTTCGTGAGTTATTTAAATTGTCAATTTAATGTGATATGTTTATTATGATTTATTTATTATATTTTACAAATAAATTACGAAATTCATTTACCCTCGCGTTGTAATGTACTTTATTCTGTCCATCTTGAAATTGGCTCGCTCACTTATAAAAACGCTATTCAATCTACACTGTCTCAAAATTATTTGCTTTCCATGCATGCATATAGAATTATCATTAGTACAAGTCTGTACACCCCTGGTTCATGAGTATTAGTTACGTTTACATTCACTTTAGATTGGGGATCCATTTTCTGCAGAATTCACGATATTCCATACCAACCCAACGGAAACAGTTGACATTGATCAGTTCACATTTCGTAAAGCACTTGGCAATGCTTATATCCCAATAAATCCGAGCGGAAATTTCATAGAATTGAAGCTTGAAGCACGAACTGTAATTACTTCTTCACAATCATTAGTGGTAGCTTTGTTCACAATTGGAGTTCAATCATTTTCTCCCAGTCATATTGGAAGATACGTTTATACCTATTCTTCATTGAATTTAGACAATGGATTTACTGTTCGTACAATAGAAACAAACTATTGCGATGTAAGCTATATATACGGGTTAGTATGGCCCGGTTTAATCCATGGTGAAATTTGGACTCAGAATTGTTCAAATCTTGGCGAATTCTTTTCAAATGATGGACATATATCTTTCGGTTGCGATCCTCAACTTGGATTTAGTATACAATCTGAATGTTCTCTACAAAATAATTTGCCAGTAATTCAAATTATTTTGCTGCCAAACTTGAATTTTTTAGATCACTCTATTGGTGATATAATTTTACGATTAGCAAGTTTAACATCCATATCATCTTCTCAATTTGAAAATAGTATTGTTTTTAATTCGTTGCTGGAAACAGAATTCACATATTTGTCAATACAAATCCCGAATCATTTTGTAGAAAGATTAACTGATACGATTTTACAAATTGAAAATTATCTAATTACAAATATGGGAATTCTATCATATACTTTGGTGAAAATTCAAGCTTTCACGCCTTCAACAACATGTTTTTGTTATTTCGTTATCACAGATGAATTCCCACTTCAAGAAAATATTTTTCACATTTGTCAATACCGGTGAGTTATATTTGTAATTACTTTTGGCTTGAATTTTATAAATTTACTATTGATATTTAGATCTTGTGAATGTGATACCTTTCAAAATTGTTCTTGTCTTCATGGTTACACTGGCACAGGTAAAGAATGTGGTATTGATACAGATCTTGATGGTTACCCGAATCATTTATTAGACTGCATTTCTGATCAAAACAATGTAAATTGTATTCTTGATAATTGTCCTTCTGTTGCAAATAGCGATCAAACTGATTGCGATATCAATGGAAAGGGAGATGAATGTGATGGACCCATTTGCCCATTTGACTTGGATCGTTATGGGATTGCTTGGCAGTGTGGTGTTGGTAATGGATTGTTATTTTCAGAAAATTGTATTGGGGGTATTGGTATTGCTAATAGAGAATGTAATGCTAATGGTAATTGGCTTGACACTGATATATCTGAATGTGCTTCAAGTAAGTTACTTAATTAGTTAATTCAATTTGGTATGTACCTCGATATCAATTTAATCTTTCTTATCTTATAGAACTCTACGGTGTGGGTTTATCTAATTGTCAATCTAATCCAACACTTGATGATATAATGCTTCTACTTCAAAACATTACCCATGGAATAATAGGCCAGGAATTTATATTTGGGGATACTGATATTAAAGCTTATTCTAATCTTTTTTCATGTCTCGCTATTCAAGCAGGATCGAATAATGATTTCGTTGAAAATATGCTTTCTATCGAGTTGTTCTTAAACGCTACAACTAAAGTCTTAACAAAATTGATTGAAATTAACAGTCAATTCATCGAAGAAGCTATCATCGATTTCGGGAAGTTTTCTCAATCAATTAAACTCTCTTTTAACTACACCTACACAACTCAACTTTATACTTTGAGATTTACAAAATGGTTACAATTGAGTGATGTAGATATACACGGCTATTTTCATTTCGCGAAAGATGAAACACGAATTATGATTCCAGGATCACTAATCCAAGAAGTATTTTCTAACCAAAATTGTTTAGGATGTATTGGAGTCTCAGTGAGTATAATTATATTCAATTTAGACCTGCTTAGAAATGTAATAACAGCTGAGAATGAATTGGCACGGCCGAATGGTTTAAATTTGAAATACTTTGAGCAACCTGAGATCATAAGTGATATCGTTTCTGTGGAATTTAGTAATATACAAGCAAGGAATTTTTATCAAAGGTAAATTAATTTGCTACTAATATCAGGGTAACTGACAATTTTATACCAGGATAATTTTTGTAAATACAACTAATGAAAATAGCAAAAAATATCTGGTTACTCACTAAAAGTTACCCTGTTGTAACTTGTTTTGCTATATATATTTATTTGATTAATTATGCTTTAGCTATATCATCGATATTAAGACATACCCACATTCAAGTTCTCCTTTTTCGATTACACAGTCACAATCAGCTCTATTTTGTGCTAAATATTCTTACAGCTCTTCTCAATGGATTAACAGGTTAGGTAATACTACTTTACTATGCAATTACATCAAGTCATCTGGTTTATACACACAGTTTGCCGGTTTTCGGCAACTTGAGGATACAATACGACCTTTTAACATGGTTGGTTATATTGGTACGTTTATTTCACTTGTAATCTTCTCAACAACTATTCTTCTATATATATTGTTTTATCGATTATTGGCGAAGATAGCACATCTCATCAACCTGATTTTATCGATTATTTTCGTCTGTTACGATCTCTTGTTTATCTTTACAGTTGAAGCAGCGTATCCAGCTGAAATCTCTTGTAAGATTGCAAGCATTTTCATGCACTATTTCCTTATATCCTCGTTTATTTGGTTGACTGCTTACACACTAGTTTGTTATATATTAATTTCATTTCCACATTACAGGTTCCAAAAGAGGTCTTTTATTGTAATTTGCTTTTCAGCTACGATTTTCTCAATTTTTTTAGTCTTTCCATTCTCAGTTTTCTACCATCCAGAATACATTTCGAACGCAACATCAGTGTCTGACAGTATAGAAGAAAGGTTTGGTTATTGTTGGGTCAATACACAGAATATTGGTGATTCCTATTATATTTTCTTGCTATCAATCCCACTTATTATTCTATACTTTTCAAGTTGTATTATCATTTGCTTGACTCTTATCAAAGATATTGTCAGTACATTTGGCTTGAAATCTTCCAAAAAGTTGTCTCGAGTTCTTCTGGTATATCTTATTTTATTTGGGCTGAATTGGGCGATTTGTCTTGCCTATATAAGTACTAATTATACAATATTAGCTTACTTATTTATGGTGTCGAATGCTTTCCAATCGATTTTCTTTCTATTTGGTGTTGTACTTATTCCTCATCAGGAAGTGCGTGAGAGAATTGATTACTATACGACAAAGAAATTTTTCAGAAATATTCGTCTACCAAAGTCTCGATTATCTTTTAAGTGGCCCAAAAAGGCTCCAAAACTTCGTGAAGTAACACAAGCGGAATTGGCCATACGCGCACTACATGATCCAATAATAGAGAAAGGCTCCAAGGGTGATGGTTCTACAAGTGATATGATATCTGGAAGCGTTGATTTCTCTCGATTACTCAAGGGTGAGAAAGATGTGACTGAGAATGAAATTGATATAATGGATCCTTCAACGTTTGCTCCTGCAGTTATAACAGGTGAGTTATATCAAAGGTTTGTATATTATGTCAATTGTATATGTAAAACATTTTTGTGACTAATATTTAGCTTAAAAAAATTGGTAATTTTATATTTTATTTACCCAAAGGAGATGAAGAAGCACCTCGAAAGAAACCATTTCGTCTCAAAGTATTGACAGAGGTTGAAACTGAATCCGATGTGTATCAATCAGAAGATTCTAAACAACAAGAATTAGCAATTTATTATCCAGTCAGTATTAGCTCTATCTCTCTGTCTACGAATAATGAGGTGTTAGCAGATCAATTAGATCCCAATGCAAATGATATTGGCGGGAAATTTTTAGACACTGTTGTAAAGGCAGAAAGTGGAGAAATGATAGACCAATCCGAGTTAATTTCGATGGCTGCTATCAAATATGCTAAAATTGTTCACTCGGAATCATTCGATGAACAAACTCCACCTTCTAAAAGGGTAAGTTTGCATCAAGTTATGATACCATATACGATTAATTCAAATTGTTATTTTATACAATCCGCATTATTAGGTAGAACTTAAGCCTAACCCAATTCTTGACTTTTGGGAGAAGAAAATAACAGAGTTTAATCTGGAAAATCAAAAAGCAGATATGCCCAAACTAAGAGACAGGCTGTCCATACCACCTTATTTATATGCAGATAATATGATAGAAAATCAATTCTTTACGGAGGGAAAAACTAGGATAATGTTACCTTCAGGTCGATTGGTAACAGCTACTCCACCGGCTTCAGAATCTGAAGATATTCAGGCTTATAGTATGCCAGAACTCAACGATCTACGATCTCGCTCTTTCTCACCAAATTTGTTAGGTAGGCTCATTTTACTATGATACTTGTGGTTTAACGGGATTCCACTGTATACCCTTATTAATAATGCCTTAAATAGCAAGACTGTTGATAATTTACTTTTGAAATCAAAGAATTTTCGGTCATAATTAATTTCTTCTGCTGATAATTTCGCCAGTATGCAAGCATTTTTGGAAAATGCAACTTATTTTAGTTGCTATTAGATTGCCTAGTTTGGCTTTAAATATTAAGTCACTTGCTTACTGAGCAGTATTGCTAGTATTAACGCAATTCATTTATATATCCTAATTTTAAAAGTTATATTATTCATGGTACTTTTAAAGATTATTTAATTTTAACTTAGACATATTAAAGAGACAAGTATCAACTAATTTCCATGATTCAGAAAGCAGTCTACAAACCACTACATATATTTCAGATCAAGATATTGGCTCATCAATTGAAGAATTGGATGAGATTGAAAATGAGCTCGTTGCTGATTTAGATACTCTAGTGGACCAAATTGATATTGATACTGCGAAGACATTATTGCAGTAAGCTATCACTTGTGAATTTATGCTTAATTTCTGATACAAACCCCCATTTATTATTTATTTTTGTTTTATTTAATATTTTATTAACTTTTGCACTAAATTATAATTTAAAATTAGAATATTGATAAAATATATTTAATGTACTTAAAATTGCTATAGCTTTCCCCAAAATACAATCTTATATTACAAATTGTATACTCTTGTGCTATTAGATCCATTATTACATTTCAATGTGTGAACCAATTAAGTTTAGAAGTAACAGTTTCGAAGAAAACAAATCAAATTCTGAGGACGACATATTTTTAGACGCAAATGAAGAGTTTGAATGCAAAAAACATGTCAAGAACAAAAAATCTGATACCATAAAAATAGATCAAATCAATAATATTGTCCGAGTAAATAATTTAATCGATCTCAATCTTTTGCCAACTGATCCTAAGCCTAAACGCATTGTGAATGACACGTTTATAATCGATGAACCCTATGTATTGATTCCACAAGGACGGCATAAGTTACCAAGCAGGATGTCTACACAGCGGTTGTCTATTTGGTCATATGTAAAAGAGTTTGTTGGTAAAGATCTAACGAAAATATCATTACCAGTTTCTCTCAATGAACCATTGAGCTGTATACAAAAACACCTTGAAATATTTAGTTACCCTGAACAGTTTCAAAAAATGATCCAGCCAAATATCGATCCTGTTTCGCGTTTAGAGTATATTGGAGCAAACTATGCTATCTCTCAATCTTCACACTCTTACCGCTTCTACAAACCTTTTAACCCACTTCTCGCTGAAACTTATGAAATACGAAATGATGAAAAAGGTTTTGTTTATGTTACTGAGCAGGTAAGTCACCATCCTCCGATAACGGCAACGTTTTATATGTTGCCAAATTTCAGAGGACATGGTTGTATTAAGTTGGCAATCAGATTTTGGGGCAATAGCGGTGAATCAGTGATTGATGGATGCTACACTTATGAATTTTTGGATCAAAATGGCGAAGTTGAGAGTGTGATTACCTTGGAGGTTCCTACTACAAGTGGCAGAAATGTTATCATCGGTTAGTTATTATAAAACATTATAACTCAAAGAGTAATACAGTCCACTCCAATTCCAATTAAGCGGAATTGATGTATTACAATTTATCGAATTATTGTTTTATCTGCAGGGAATTTGTGGATGGAAAAATACGGTGTTACTCATATAATTAACCACACAACTGGTCATAGACTACGTTTTACTTATAAGAAGAAAAGTTGGTTTAACAGCCGAGATGTAAATGCGATAGAAGGCTTAATAGTAGATAAAAATGGGAAAGAATTGAGGTATATTTATGGACATTGGAACACTGATATTTGGAGCTGTTCACCTGAAACTTACAGAAGGATTTTGGAAAACCCAAGTCTTGGTAAAGGTCCTGACTCAAAATTATTGGCGAAAGCAATTCCAAGGTAAGTTTTTATAACTGATTGTCTTATAGCAAGATTGCTCTTTTAGTTATTAATGTTTTATGTATCTAATAACGAGCCTACAGTGTATTCACTATATAAGAATTTTCTTAAATTCACAGATATTCCATTCTCAAACAGTTACATGAAGATCATACTCCAAATATACATACACTATGTAAGAATATATATTTATCGGTCCTTAGGTATTCTGCATGCAAGTCAAAACGGCCACAAAACAAAACGGCCACAACCAAAACGGCTACATACAGTATTGAAATCACTGCCTTGGTTTGTTAGCTAGGTAGTTAGTATGAGACTGTGGCCATTTTCGTTTGTGGCCGTTTTTGGTTGTGGCCATTTTTAATTTGTGGCCGTTATGACTAGAAATCGGTATTCTTATATAGTAAATCCACTTTGTTTCAAGTTTTTGTTTTGAGCTGAGCTCACTTGCTATTACACAAATCCTAATGTCGTTCATTGTTAACAAAAAAAAATTCCAACTTTAGGCAACCAAATTCAGGAGAATATTTCAACCTTCCATTAAATTCACTCGCATTTAATGAATTTCGTGAGGGGATGTATTTACCGCCAACTGATGTCAGGTATCGTCCTGATATTCAGTGTCTTGAAAAAGGAGATTTGGTTGGAGCTGCTGCTGAAAAGCATCGTTTGGAGGAGAAACAACGCGCGACTAAAAGAAAAACTGATTCTAGTGGTGAAAAATGGGTCCCTCTATGGTTTGATTTGAAACCAAATCCAATTCTACAAAAAGATGAGTGGCAGTTCAACTTCAAGTATTTCGATCAAAATTTTTCTAAGTGTCCAGATATTTATTGATTTGAGGCCTACTCAAAGTGCTTAACTTAGTTTTTTGTATAACATTTATTTCACTTTTTAGATTAAAAACCCCTAGTATTATTTACTAATTAAGAAACGACTACTTGCTATTCATATTTACTCAACTTTTTGCTTATTTTGAATAGAAATAATATGTCTAGCGAACCTAATCTAGCAGAAAAAGATGACTATTCAGATCCTGAAGAATTCTTAGATGCATTTGAAGAGAATCCTGCTCCCACTTTTAACGGTGATAATATTGATCAGATAGAACCAAAATCAAAACCTTTAGACAATGATGACAATCCTTATGACATATTTTCAAATGGTCGCCAAACTTTGCCTGGTAGGATTCCATTTCGCCGTTTTAGTGTATGGTCATTAATGAAAGAATTTGTAGGTAGAGATCTCACAAAAATTTCTTTACCCATATCTCTGAATGAACCTTTAAGCATTTTGCATAAATATCCTGAATGTTTTTTGGTACCTGATTTTCTACTGAATATGGTTAAAGAATCAGATCCTGTTGCGCGTCTTGAAAAGATTGCGGCACATTTCGCGCTTACTCAAGCCTCACATACGTACCGGATTTTCAAGCCATTTAATCCTCTTCTCGGTGAAACATTTGAGATACGAAAAGATGAAAATTCTATTTTTTATCTCGCGGAACAGGTTAGTCATCATCCACCTGTTTCAGTTTTTTATTGTCGCATGCCAAATCTTAGAAGCTATGGCTCTTTTACCTGTGGAATAAGGTTCACAGGAAATAGCATTGATACTACCTTTGATGGGACTTTCACTTGTGAGTTCTTAGATTCAAAAGGTGCTGTTGAAACTCTAATTACAATCGTTCCACCAGTTACTAGTGGTAGGAATATAATTATTGGTGAGTTACTTTGTTAAGATGTAATATTATTAATTCTGGTCATTATCCATCTGATTTTCATGAGACTCGAAATATACTCTGGATGTATATTAGGAATTTAGGACACAATGATAATCCATTTGTTTACATTGAATGTTGTCCCATTTATTTAGTGGATAATGTTTCATTTGTTGTCATAATATTTTCTCTTCAAGGTAGTAATATTTGGCTGGAGAGGCATGGAGTAGTACCTATAATCGACCATACAAGTGGGCATAGACTAATGCTGAACTTCAAAAAGAAAGGTTGGTTTAGCAGCAGAGATCAATCTGTGGTAGAAGGTATGATAGTAGATGAAATGGGGATAGAGAAGAGGTATGTATATGGACATTGGACGGGTGAAATGTGGAGCTGTTCACCTGAAACTTATAGGAGATTTGAAACTAATCAGAGTCAGCCAAAAGGCCCTGATTCTAAACTGCTAGGAAGAGCAATTCCAAAGTAAGTACAGTTGACTCTCGTTAAGACGAACACCAAAGGACCATCAAATTTTGTACTCCTTATCCGGAATTCGTATTAACCGAATGACTTTAACTGAAAAGACATTGAAGGGGACTGAATGACTGAAAATTTAAACCGTGTTCACCTTAACGAAGCTCCTTGTTTTATCATTACTCATTTAGTAGGGTCAAAATCTAAGATTCCGTGACCAACCTCTGGCAAGTTAAGTTTTATTCTGATACTTTAGGGTATATTCAAAGGGGCTCGGCGATAATTTTTCAAAATGATTGCTGGAGGCCCTTTGAATTTGTTCTATAAAAAAGTTTGCCCAAATTTTCTAGACCGGCATGGGAGCTTAAATCGCGAGATATACCCTAAGTATCAGAATCGAGTATAAAACTTAACTTGCCAGAGGTTGGTCACGGAATCTTAGATTTTGACCCTACTACTTTAAAAAATTTCAGTATAAAACTGTATTTTCCTTGATAGATTACAAAATTCAGAACACTACTTCAATATGCCAAAGCTGTCAATTGCCCTAAATGAGAAGACCCCGGATATGAATCTCCCCCCGACTGATGCCAGATTGCGACCAGACCTAGTCGCACTTGAGAACGGAGATTTGGAACTGGCTTCAGCTGAAAAGCATCGTTTGGAAGAGAAGCAGAGAGCTGCTAGGAGACTGCGAGAATCTAATGGGGATACATGGGTACCCATGTGGTTTGAATTGAAACCAAATCCAATCCTAAATAGAGATGAATGGATGTTTAATGATAAATATTTGGAGCAAAAATTTGAAAATTGCCCAGATATTTATTGAAAACGTAACCCTAGTTTTTTGAATTGTAGATATTTCCAATTCTAGATGATTGTGTATATACTTTTTAGTTCTTCAATTTTGAGCACATAATACAACAGATTTACAAACTAACACTGACCTGATGATGTTTATATATTCTCATTGATTGTATAACTTATTTATTCGTCTTTACCTGCGTATTTTTGAATCATATTAAGTTAAATTATACAAACTTCATATGCTATTCAAATTGACTGGTTTGAATTTTACTTGTTTTCTGCTACTTTAAATATTCATTGTTAATCATACAATTTTTGTGAACTGATCAGTTTGCTTAATACGTATATCATACTAAAGAAAAAGCATATTATTAAGCACCTTAACTTTCATTTCAGAAATTATGTGCGAACCGCTCACTTCAAGTGATGTGAATTTAGAACCAAAAGACGAGGCTTTTAATGCAGGAACATCGTCTGAAACACCTGACAACAAAACTATCGTAGAAGAGTCGGAAATCCTTCCGGCTAATAACGAGATAGTACAAGTTGCGGTGAAAGAAAAGTCTATAGTCAATGAGGACAATCCTTATGATTTGTTTGCACATAGTCGCCAAGTCTTACCAGGTATAATCTCATATCGCCACTTCAGTATATGGTCATACCTGAAGGAATTTGTAGGTAGAGATCTCACACGAATAACTCTTCCCATTATTATGAATGAGCCATTGAGTTTATTGCAAAAGTACCCTGAGTCCTTTGGTTCACCTGAATTAATGCAGAAAATGCTACAAGCTACGGATCCTGTTGAAAGGATTGAAAGAATAGCAGCTTATTTTGCGGTTTCTCAAGCTTCACAAACATACCGAATTTTTAAGCCTTTTAATCCTCTTCTTGGAGAGACTTACGAGTTAAGAAGAAATGAAAATAATTTATTATTTGTAGCTGAACAGATTAGCCATCATCCACCGATCGTTGCTATTTATTTCCACGTGCCAAAACTCAGAGCTTTCGGATCATATACCTTAAGGATTAAATTCGGTGGCAATAGCATTGAAACGATAGTAGATGGTACTTTTACTTACGAGTTTTTAGATTCAAATGGCTCTGTTGAGACTGTTATTACAATAGTCCCACCTGTTACTACAGCAAGGAATCTTATAATTGGTAAGTATGATGATGATGACGTTTCAATTTATGAATAATTGTCATATTATTAGCGAGCGTTAAGAGCTTGCTTTTTGCTTTACTTATAACAAATATATACGTATATCGTACACCTATTATTGTTAATTGGTAACTATAAGTTGTTTTCTCTTCAAGGTAGTAATATTTGGCTGGAGAGGCATGGAGTAGTACCTATAATCGACCATACAAGTGGGCATAGACTAATGCTGAACTACAAAAAGAAAGGTTGGTTTAGCAGCAGAGATCAATCTGTGGTAGAAGGTATGATAGTAGATGAAATGGGGATAGAGAAGAGGTATGTATATGGACATTGGACGGGTGAAATGTGGAGCTGTTCACCTGAAACTTATAGGAGATTTGAATCTAATCAGAGTCAGCCAAAAGGCCCTGATTCTAAACTGCTAGGAAGAGCAGTTCCAAAGTAAGATTACTATGTAAAACGCAAAATCCATTCAGTAATTCACTTTGGATTAGATAGTGTGCTAAAATGATTAGACAACCCATTTAATCCCATCAAAATAATTGCAACCTAATTTCAACTTTTTGGACATTTTTTTAACCACAAGACCTCCAATACATAATTCATATTTTCCCCCAATTTTCTCTCATAGGCTTCCAAATTCAGAACTCTACTTTAACATGCCAAAAGCATCAATTGCCCTAAATGAGAAGACCCCAGGTATGAATCTCCCCCCGACTGATGCCAGATTACGACCAGACCTAGTCGCATTTGAGAACGGAGATTTGGAACTGGCTTCAGCTGAAAAGCATCGTTTGGAAGAGAAGCAGAGAGCTGCTAGGAGACTGCGAGAATCTAATGGGGATACATGGGTACCCATGTGGTTTGAATTGAAACCACATCCAATCCTAAATAGAGATGAATGGATGTTCAATGATAAATATTTGGAGCAAAAATTTGAAAATTGCCCAGATATTTATTGATCTTAACTTATTTATGGAGTTTTAGTTTAGGATCAGTATATTGCATTTATTTATATTAGTAGATACTTTTATATCACTATATTGCGTTTATATCACTACATTCCGTTTATTATGTCATTACACATTGCGTTTATTGGAATTCAATTATAATTAGTTTCATTGTCTAGCTGCTATCCCTATGTCCAAACCAATAGTGGATAGTTTAACAGCTGACAAAAAAGAAACAAGTGATGATATATTCTTTGATTCTCAAGACAACCCAATCTCTATAGCCAAACATTGCACACAAACATCTGGTGAAAATGACAACAATGAGTTTTCTTCTGATGTAATTCCAAAAATACTTCCGATTGATGAAGTCTTGTGTGATGCATCATATTTCTTGCATTCAAATGCACGTGAAAAGTTGCCGGGAATTATCCCCCATCGTAATTTCAGTATTTGGTCTTATGTAAAGGAATTTGTTGGTAGAGATTTAACAAAAATAACATTGCCAGTCCATCTTAATGAACCACTGAGCACATTGCAAAAAGTAGCAGAAAGCCTTTCATACTCAGGCTTAATGAGAAAAATGATTGCGGCAAATGATCCAGTCACACGTTTAGAGTATTTAGCCGCGTTTTTCGCAATTTGCAGAGCATCATCTCTTGTCCGTTATTTCAAACCGTTTAATCCAATCCTGGGTGAAACATATGAATTACGAAACTACGAAAAAGGCCTTCATTTTGTTTGCGAACAAGTGAGCCACCATCCACCCATAATAGCAATATACTTTGAATTGCCAAGGTTTAGATGTCATGGGTCTTTCCAGCAAAATGTCAGATTCTGGGGAAACACTGCTGATGTATTTGTGATTGGTACAATGGTGTACGAGTTTTTAGACTGTAATGGTAATGTTGAGAGTGCGATTACTCTCAAAACGCCTACAACTTCAGTACGTAATATTATAATAGGTAAGTTGGTATAGTTTTGAATACTGTACTTTATTTCGGCCAACATCATTTCTGATATAATAAAAGGCATTGGCTAGGTAATTTTTAATGCCAAAAATTCACTTTTTACAAGGCGAATTTTTATATAGTAGTCCAGTAAGATATACTTTAAATCACAAGTATATGCCCTATAAAACATGTTTCAAAAAAATTTGTGACCACAGTAATTTGTATATAATATACCTTGTTAATAGGAAATGTGTGGTTGGAAAGACATGGTATTGCACCTATTATTGACCATACCACGGGGCATAGAGTGATGCTCAATTTCAAGAAGAAAGGTTGGTTCAGCAATAGAGACCAATACATGGTAGAAGGGACAATAGTAGATCGTACAGGTAAACCGTTAAGGTGTGTTTATGGAAATTGGACGACTGATATTTGGAGCTGTTCTCCTGAAACATTCCGAAGAATAAAAATCAATCCAAGTCTTGGCAAAGGCCCAGATTCAACATTACTGATAAAAGCCATTCCACAGTATGTTGTCATACACGTTATCATGCAGTTCATTAGGGGCGTTTATACATTATGTAACTCTTCCAAAGGGGCTAACCAATGTGTGACAAAATGGTACAAAAATGTCAATAATCGTGACATAAGGAGGGGTGTCTAATTTTCCAGAAATTTTTTCGTTATGTTACGTTTGAACGCTCATATTGCTAACCGAATTAATAATGAGCATAATCCACGAATCCTCAATAAAAAATCCAAAATTGCAGCCTGTGCCGACGCATTTCCCTTTGGAGGCACTACATTTTGGTGGTTGGGTAACTAGTAGTGCCTCCAAAAGAAATAGTGTAAAATAACTGATTGAACTAACACAAATAATTGATTGGTTGCTTGAATATACTCTCGACCAATAAATTACAGCTTGTGTTAGGCATTCTATAATGCACAGTAACAATTGATGTGTGCCCAGAGGGAAAAAAAGCAGTGATTTCAATACTGGGCCACTATACTATACTGTAGTCGGCACAGTAAAAATTGCTAATTTCTATTTATCAAAAGGCCCTCACAATAGTTAACCAGTGTTATGTAGTTGCCTCTTAACTTAGTTTATAATAAGGTTAATTGTAGGCATCCAAATTCTAATCTCTACTTCAACATGCCGAGGTTTGAGATTGCTATGAATGAGGTGCATGGAAGTATGAATTTACCGCCAACCGATTCAAGGTTACGTCCTGATATGCGGTATCTGGAGGAAGGAGATTTGGATGGCGCTTCTGCGGAAAAACATCGTTTGGAGGATAAGCAACGTGCCGCGAAGAAATATCGCGAATCGACAGGAGAGCCATGGGTCCCTTTGTGGTTTGTTTTGAAACAGAATCCGATTACAAACGAAGTAGATTGGGAATTCAATCATAAATATTTCGAGCAAAATTATGAACATTGCCCCGATCTTTTTTAGTTTTTTTTTTAGGCCGAATTCTATTTTTATTTACTTCAATATATCAAATTATATTACTTATGCATAGTATATCCTATTTATTTATTGATACAAGCCTATTTTTGTTAACCAGTTAACCGTCGGTTAACGGTCACAAAATTTTCAACCAGTTAGCCAGTCTATTGATAAGAAGCATTATTGTGGAAAAAAATTTTTTTTTTTTTTAATTTGATAAATTACGGCTATTTAATGAATACTACTTAGAGATACCACATTATATAACTTATTTACAATTATTCATTTTTACTCCTAGATGACTAAGTATGGTATATTGTATAATATAATTGTAATATGCAATACACATATAGTATTTACTACAATTTTACATCGCACACAGTCAATCATATACATACAAATATAATGTTAAGAATAGGAAGTTCCAAACAAATCATTTGGAAACAAATAATATCAAAATATTGATACGGTTAGTTATCAGCTTAGGTTTAATTATACAAGGTATACTCGACTGGTAACCTTAGAATCAAAATAATTTGCATGTTTCACTTGGTTATCGTAGAGGCTTTGAACGAGATAATTTAGTAAATCGTAATTACCGAATAGATCACCTTGTAACTTGTATGTCAAAACTGGTAGCAACGAATCTTCTTCTCTATCGGATTTCGAGTAAGAAATTAGTATCATTGTTTCTGCATGGATTGTTGGGGCCTCGAATATCTGTTTTTCTTCCAAAGCTGCGTCTATTATGATTAATTTCGGTTTAGACAAATGTCCCGCTTTATATAATGCACTATAACAGGCTTGTACTACAACTTCGTAGAAATGGTTTGGTACTTTTTCACCACAGCAGATTGCAAATGTGTAAAAATCATAAGATATGTCAGAGTTCGCATCATGGAGAAATTGTTTTTCGAGTTTATTTTGCGAATCCTGATTAATTTTGCCATTTTCAAATTTGAGCGTTCTACCCATTACATGATACAAACTACTACGTTCTCCCAATTCTTTTGTAAATAATTTACAATTATTTAAATTGCATCCATTAACCTTGATTTTGTATATTAACATATTTTTAATTTTCAATTCTGTGTTATTTTCTCCATCTCTCTGAAATTCACTCTGAAATTCACTCGAAATAATTACTGTGCTATCAAAACTGATGGTTTCAATTTGTGGGTTAAATTGTTTGATATTTTCTTTCAACCTTATTAGCATATCATTGCTATTAACCCAACTATCTGTGAAATCTTCCTTGAATAGTTCTGCCATTGACTTGTTATCATGCACATGTAAATGAAGATATGCGAAATTTCTGGGCATTGTAAACGTTGTTTTTTTGAAGTCTTTGAATTTTAAATCATGATAATCACCACCAACTGGTAAAGTTATACTAACTAGAAAAATGTTTTTCCCTTGAAATTGTTTAATTAGATTATTATACAAGTCAGCAATAATGTCGAAGCATTCGATATCCTTATTCATAGATTTTTCTTTATTCATCATGAACATGCCAGGTATTGGATTTGGACTGCTATAACCGATCATAATGATAAGAATATCATCATAAGGCACTGGTTCATCCGCTCTTAACTTTTCTCTCAGTCCATCCCAAAAATTATCATACAGAAAATTATTCACTTCACGTACGTCAATGCCTCTTTTCCTCAAAGTTTCCATGTATTCTTGGGATTCAATATATCCCAATAATCCTTCCCAATCTTTCCAATGGTACCCAAGTGTTTCATTTCGTATAAAAATGCACAATGGTTTGTTTTTACCTTTTTCAGTTTCATAAGGAAGATCACCTTCAGCTTTTACTTCGTTCATAAATTTGTCAGCTAATTTACTACACTCACTACACCCTGCACTTTTTAGTATTTTCTCTAAACCTTGGTATTGATATGATGGTATTGAATATACATTTATTTTTTCTAATTCGTTAAACACGCTTAACATTGTGATTTGTCTCGGTTCCTGAATGAATTCTTCCCTACTCCCTATAATACTTAATATTTTATCCATGTTGGCTGCGCTGAGCGAGTTTGCGAACATTGATTGATTAAATTTGTCGAATATCTCTTTTTTGGCACCAATGTCCATTGCCAGACCATACAAACATTTTCTGTAAAAAAGTTTGGCACTGTCATCTTTTATAGATATCTAATAGAGTATTATTGTTAAATTAGTTTGAATTCTAATTTCCGTTATAATACTACTGTCTTTTGAGGATACATATATTACGTACCTTTTGTACTCGACTATTTGAACCAAGTAAGTTATATATTTTGGGTTGCTTTTTAACACATAACTATGTTACTGCTATCTGGATTATAACCTATTTTAGTCTAAGTACCTATTTCGGAAAAATAGTTAATTGACGAAATAGCTGTTCAAAGTCTGAGTTATATCGTACAGTATATAATATTACTGTTAATTCAAATTAAAGTTGTAAGGGTAAAGTTACAAATATTACAAAAATATAAATAATCAATTTACCTGCCTTGCCATTGAGAATAATCAAACTATTATTTGCGAAAAGTAATTAATAAAAATTATTAATAAAATAAAATTTTCAGTAGTTAATTAAAGTTGGAAACTGTTGAACGCAATTAATCTGTGTATTTATGGCTCTTTCATAGGCATACTATGCTATGAATTACTTTTGTTCGTCCAATCAATTTAGAGTATCAGATATCTCAAATTTAATAGTTTTTCAAATATTTTTTGGCTATTTAGGACTATTACTGGCAAAAAAATTTAATTTGTCGAGGTAAACTAAACATTACGAAAACCTTCACAAAATAGTTAAATAAATTTGATATTTATTGTGCTACGTATGTTAACTAGCCAACCAACAAATCAATATTTTTCCTAGTTACGCCCCTGCACCTTTGGATTGTCATATCTATAATATACTAATATCAGATAGATTGGTAAAACCAACTGATTAAATAGTTTTGGCTGAATTACAATAGTATATAATTTCCTATTTCCACCCTATATCCTGTTTAAAATATAATTATACTACTATTACGCCCAATATAATTCTATTAACAATTTGCTTTGTGAAATAAGATGTTTTTTAATAAGTTAAGTCCATTAATAATCAAAATAAATAATTATGAAATGCATCATATGAATCATTTTCTGCACTGTATTATTTAATACAAAAATGTGTCATAGAAATTATCAAAGGGAAAAGTATACAACTAGAAAGTGATTCTAAAATGCTTCTATTTATTGAAGTATTTACATATTTGAAAGTTACTTCACGTGTTTATATTTACAATAATTGCCAAGCGATCTGAATAAATAACTTGCGCGTACTCACTGAAGCAGAGAGTCTAAATAAATTCACAATTTGAGCTTTTTGAGATAACAATTTATTCATTTTTAGTTTAAATAGCATGCTGATTCTAAGATTGGTACTGTTGATTTATAATGTCTTGTTAGACCTGTGTAGACTGAGTTATTATTGTTTTGGTTTGAATTTGCATCTTCAAGTTTACACGAAGCATTCGTTTTTGAATCGTTTTTTTCTTGTGTCTCTTGTGCTGCTTTTCGTAATGCTTCCTTTTCATGGACCTATGAAACATATAATTCATTAAATAAAGATATAATCCGATATTAACATTTTATTTTCGATTTATTAAAACCAAATAGTATACGGTAAAATCTCGTTAGTCGAACAAGGTTAATACGATTACGAACACTATTTCAGTCCCCTTGAAAGCCTTTTCAATACAAATTATATTGGTTAATATAAATTCCGGATAAGGCTTTTTACGGTCCCCTGGTGTTCCTACTAACGAGGTTCTACTGTACTAATTATATTAATTCGAGGGTTTACTTATATATCGGCCAACACATTTTCAATATAAAACCCTGCTTCGCAAAGGTGAATTTTTGATGTTTAAAAATTACCTTGAAAATAACACTAGAAAATTTGTAAGTAATTCTTTATATTAATTACCTTTGAGTGCCTTCTTCTCTCGTCAGAACGTGCGAATTTTCGCGAACATATAGTACACGCGAATGGTTTTTCTCCTGTATGCGTTCTAATGTGAGTTGTGAGGTGATCTGATCTAGAAAAGCTTCGCATGCAGATTGTACATACGAATGGTTTATAGCCTGTGTGAATCCGTGTGTGTCTGTTTAGTTCGTCAGAGCGGGA
Organism: Hexactinellida sp. DTS-2022; assembly: GCA_028753945.1. Lineage (NCBI taxonomy): Eukaryota > Metazoa > Porifera > Hexactinellida > Hexactinellida sp. DTS-2022. The sequence continues at coordinate 195,410 of JAPNXP010000011.1, read as the reverse complement.
AAAGCGTTTCTCACAACCTATAGAAATGAAAATATAATACGTATATGGTCCTTAATTTTTGATGCTAACTACAGTGGATTCTATAATTTCTATTATTAGGAACACAGATAAGGCGAAATATCGGTTAATTAAGTTTAAGAAGTACAAAATTTAATTCCATAGCCTATACAATGCATGTAAGTGACTCCAACTAATGCTTATTTCCGGATAATACTAACAAATTTCGACGATGTTCGCATGAACCCGAATGTACTATATTTTAATTGGTTATTAATTAACGTACCATCATAAGGGCATACATATGGCTTCTCTGAAGGGCTGATTGGAGTTGACTTGGTTGTTTTTTCGCGTGTTTTCCTCGGTTTCCTTCTGTTGGGTCTTGGAATATTGAATGGGTTAACAAGACTTGGGTAGTATAGATTTCTAAAATAAAGGTTTGATGGTTCAATGCTTGACATTGTAGTGTGATTTGTTGAAAAGTTAGGTGAGAGAGATCCACAATTAAATGTATTAGCTGCTTGATGTTGTTGTTGTTGTTGTTGTTGTTGTTGCTGTTGTTGTTGTTGTTGTGCTAGCATTTCTGAATTAGGAGGAGGAGCCATTGATATCTGGTTAGATTCAGATAACTTCATTTGATCTAGGTAATTATATAAATTAAATAATTGGAATTTATCTTAAGTTTGTATTAACACTTCCATGTATATTACAGGCTAGGGGAATTAAACTTTGTAATCCTTAACCGATATTTCGCCTTATTCGTGTTCGTATTACGAGAGTCTACTGTATTTCCATTAAATTTGTTGTGTAATCATCCTCTATAAAGCACTTTCTAGCATCAATGCTCTTAATCGAAAGTTTAATGGCGTAACGAAGGTTTATTGTATTATAATTACTTACTTGGTACACTGAAATAGCTCTTGTCGAATGCATTGAAATGCAGTGGGTATAGTCCTGCTAATTGTGCGTTTCTGTTTGGGATATCTATAGGGGACCCCGGTCCGAAGAATAGATGACGGCAATTTCCATAGCCATTCTAGAATAGATAATATGTATAGTAAACTCGTTATAATATACAGCCTTGGAAATTGGAAATTAGTCGTATTATTGTTGCACGTACTAACCGAGTTTACTCTACTTAGAAATACATACTATTAACTTGGTTAAATACTAGTATTATTCTATATTTCAAGGTTGTAATAACAATGGTCTTTTGTAGAAAACCAAAGTCAAGATTTAAAATATTTGAAGAGGGCGAAAAGTATTTCAACAGTAAATTTTTTATCAAATTACTAAATATATTGAGTATTCAAATGGCAATTAATTAGAGTCTATATAATTTTCATTAAAATCAACGATTCAAATTACTCTAAAAATCAATTACTAAATCATCAATTTTTCGATCCGTGTGACTATAATTGATAATAGTTAATTAGTATAATACCTATAACTACATTTAGATCCATTGTATTAGGTAATTACCTGTGTGGCTTGTTTAATTGTTTAAACTATATGCACTGATCAGTGTATCTGTATCAGAATACTATTATTATTATAGTGAATCGAATTTGAATATTTTCAATAGAATTTGAATATTTTCAATAGATCAAAATGGATAGGTTACCTGTACACAAACAAAATGTATTCACAACTCTACGTAAACAAATGCATGGCAATTCTGATAATCCCATTCGGTTAATGAGGGATTTAGAAGGCCACTCAACACAAATAGACAAGCTCCATAATATGAAACTGTTAGAAGGTCATGATGGTTGTGTGAATTGTCTCGAATGGAATTCTTCTGGTACATTATTAGCATCAGGTTCAGATGATTTATCTGTTATACTATGGGATCCTTTTCAAGGTAAATTCAAGCTATTTCGATTTATTATAGGGCTTACTTATTTATATCGGTCAACATAAAAACCCGGATTCGTAAAAGTGAATTTTTATGTTAAAAAAAATACCTTGCCAGTGCCTAAAATTACTTTACGAAAAGTGTTGACCGATATATAAGTAATATATGTAGAACTTCGTTAGTTAATACGAACTCTATTTCAGTCCCGTTCAAAGCCTTTTCTATTACAAATGATATTGGTTAATACGAATAAGGCGAAAATATTTTAACGGTCCCCTAGTGTTCGTACTAACGAGGTTCTACTTTACTTTATTTTAGAAAATTTTATGTATTTTCCCAATTTTAGGTAAAGAAATCAAAAAGATTAATACAGGCCATGTGGATAATATATTTAGCGTTAAGTTCATTCGAGAGTGCAGCGATAGTAAGTTAATAACTGGTGCAATGGACGGTCAGGTAATTTTATATTATTTAATAATTTTAATTTACTAAATGTTATGAATGTATAATATACTGTCAGGTCTGCTTATTGTGAAATTTTTTCGTCTGCTTAATATGAAAACTTTATTATGAACCTATGGTACCAATTTAACAACTTACATAGGGTTTGTATTAAGTTGAGTTCGCTTATTATAAAGTATATCTATTATGAACAAAATTTGGTCCCTTGAATGTTCATAATGAAATAACTTGACTGTATAATATACTCGTTAGCACGAACAGGGATAAGAAATAAATTGTTTAATTCCCTTAGCCCATACAAATGCCTGAAAGTGACTCTGGTTAATACGAATTTCTGGATAATAATACGAACAAAATTCAACCGTCCCCTATTGTTGATATTAACCATAGTATACTATACTTTATACAGTAGAACCTCGTTAATACGAACACCAACGGACGGTAAAAATTTGTTCGCTTTATCCGGAGTTCGTATTAACCGGAATAATACCCATTCAATAGCCATTGTAGGGACTTGATTTTGTGGATCTGTTTGTTCGTCTTATCCTGAAATTCGTATTACATGTGTTCGTATTAACGAGGTTCTACTGTATTATATACTAATTTGGTTAAGGTTTGTTTCTTGGATGTGAACAGAAATGAACGCCTCAACGCATTCACATGCAGTCAAGTTTCCGCTAGAAGACGTGTCAAACGTTTATGTTCGCACCCAATTTCACCTTTTGTTTTCTGGAGCGCTCTTGAAGAAGGTAGCATTCGACAATACGATTTAAGACAACCACATAGATGTCAAGGAGTTAATTCACCTTGTAAAAATGTAATAATTGATCTCACTTCATCATGTGGTGGTTCAATTGAAGCCAAATGTCTTGATGTATCACCGACAAATCCAAATTTACTTGCAGTTGGTTGTAGTGATCCTTTTGTTAGGATTTATGATTTGCGGAAATTAAGTTTAGGAATGATTTCGACTTCTCAAACTGAGACTCGGAAAGAACAGGGTTGTATTAGGAGCTACTGTCCTCAACATATTGCTAGTGGTTACCAAAGGAAGGAAATTGTACCGACAAAATATAGGTTTATTGGTGAGTTTTATTATAATCCATTCATTTAAGAAGGTATCATAAATAATACAGTTTAATTCTGTTAAAACGGAGTCAAATGGACCCTTGGTTTATTTCGGTATTAAGCGGAGTATATAAATCACTTTATCCATCTTGAAATATATATAAATAAGTATTTCGTTATTCGTTATAACGTGAGTTTACTGTAATATCTACTTTATCCACTTTAAATTTATTAATTCGCCTATTTATTTACAATTGTAATCAGTACTAAAAGGCGCCTAAATTAAGGCATTAAAATGAGAAAAATAAATTCAGGCTTAATACTTTCACATGCATTTCTCAATCAATTAATTATATAAACTACTTTAGGGACTACATACGTAGCATTCAATAGTTTGGGAACAGAACTGTTGGCTTATATGAATCCAGAGCATTTATATCTCTACAATGTTACAGATCCAACTCCACCATTAAAATATCATCCAAAGAATTTTGAACCAAATTACACAATCACTAACCCGTTAAGTAATGGTTTTAGCAAAAATCCTTATTTACTTTGCACTCCGACTTCTTCAATGTTGCATGGATATACTTCTCATCCGTGGTTTGATTTAAGTGTTAAACAATTGAAGGAAAATGGTAATAAGGCGTATGAAAGTAAGAATTATATGCAAGCTATTTCGCTATACAGTCAAGCAGTCAACTACAATCCGTACAAAACTGTGTTGTATTCAAATCGCGCTGCTGGCTTCTTAAGTAAGTTTTATAATTTTATAGTACCTTTACTACTACTACCTTATATGTAAGCAAGGTTTTTTTCAAAGAGAGTTGGGAAGTTTTGAATATTTATCATAAACTGATATAAGTGTATTTCCAAGAATTTTATTATTTAACTTCCTTACCAAAGTAACTATCTACTTAATAATTCATGAATAATTCATTTTCTAAGGAATCATGAGAGCGATAGTTCTTTAATGCTAAGTCCGTTGAAAACTTTATATTAATAATGGATTGTTCATCACAAAGAATAATCATGGATTATACATTATTATATTTGCCATTTTCAATGAATTAGTAAACGGAGATTTATAGTATTTTTGTGCCATTTTATAGGTCGAAATTGGAATGGCGATGCCTACGCTTGTCTTAGAGATTGTGAAACCGCTCTACAACTTGAATCGAATACTAAAAAGTGTAAACTTCGTAGACTAAAGAGTCTCAATGAACTTGGCTGGTCAGAAGAAGCTTTTCATTTTCTAAACGAATTTATTTCAGAATATCCAGAGGCTGTTAAAGAAATTCCGGAGTTAAAAGAAAGAATTGAAACTGCCATGGAAAAAAATTCCAAAGAAAAGAATGGGAAAGAATTAACTCCAAACAGTATTTATCGTAGTTTTGCTAATCAACTTGACTCGTTTGATTATTCACACCGATTTGTAGGAAGTAAAAATTCAGCAACTGATATAAAGGAAGCTAATTTTATCGGTTACCATGGCAACTATATTGCTGCAGGTTCTGATGATGGGTATGTTTATATTTGGGAAAAATCTACTTCGAATTTAGTGTTGGGTTTTCAAGGTGACCGAAGTATTGTAAATTGTATTCAATGGAATCCACAATTTCCAATGCTTGCTTTGAGTGGAATTGAAAGTAGCATTAAAATATGCCATGTAAAAGAGTCACATAATTATGAATCAAAAGGTAGCATAGATTCATTATGGAAACAGGCAAAACAGAATCAGAACCAAAGTAATGATTTCACAATGTTTTTGGGCAATCTTCGTAGTTTTGATATGGAATTACTACATGCTGATGATGACGATGCAGATAATTCACCTGTATGTCGGCCTTCGTAAAACATATTATTTTTGTTGTATACTGTTTTCATAACATCTTTCTCAAATTTCATAATGTTGATATTTTGTTCATATTCTATGCAAATACATCAACAAATCCTGTTTTGAAAATATTGTTGATTACTACCATAATATTTACATGCAATCTTAAATTAACGTTCCAATATGTAAGCGTGAAATACAATACAACCTTTTATGTAAAATGGTTTACTTAAATTATTTGCATTCAACGCAACTATAAGCAAATTCTTACAAAAGGTAATTGCTCTTTACATAATGTGGTCATATATTAAACTGTTATGTTCTAAGGTTTTGATGTCTATTCAGTAAAGAGTGAATTAATTAATATTGCGTTTTTCGAACATTAATTATGTAGAAATCATAACATGTGCTCTCAAGTTGATCGAAGACGTAAGGAAATCATTAACTAACTTTGTACTTTCAATACTGAATAAATTATAAAGTACAATATAACATGATTACTGTACCATCAGTAGTAATTATTCAGCTCACAAATTGAAACTGACATTAATTTTTATCAATTAATTAACTTAGGGAAGTTGTGCATTATTATTTTAATTAAAATTTTAAAAATTAGATTCGCTTATAAGGAGATGACAAATCGATGAAATTTTTTATTTTATGAACACGTATACTGTATGTTAATTTTTGTAATTTTTTGTATGTACGTACCAAGATTGGACAAAAATGAAACCCAAAATTTGATGACAAATTTATACATTGATTAACACAAGTTAAATAAATCCATAATAGTATTACCTGCAAATATCCTGGGTAATGATTGCCAAGTACATCAATATCACTGTTGTTTTGGTTGTTTATATTGTGCAATGTGGGTGTTTTTAAAGGTTCTTCCTCTTGGCCAATTCCTTCTGGGCCTAGTTGTAGAGGAGGAGGGATTGAAAATGAAAATGGGTGTGTAATCCCTGTATCTTGTATCTCCATTGATCCAATGCTTGTGGTGGATGAAATTGGTGATGGTGGCACCATGTAACTATTTGGATTATGCAATGCTTGTATTCCATCAAGTTCGCAATAAGATTGTGTTTCGAATAGAGATCTGACACTAAAGAAATATTTTAAAAATATCTATTTTTTAAAGATAGGTAGATATTCAACATCAACAATTTCATTGATTCCTGTTGAATTATACATTACTGTATACTCTACAGATTGTTACATAATTTAAAATCCGGTTTCGAAAAGTGAATTTGATGTCAGAAAATGACCAATAACTAGTGCATGGAAATTCATTTTGGAAAAGGTGGTATAGCACCATTTTAAGTAATTCCCAGTTTAATAAGTGATTTTCTTGAAAATTAGTTGGTTTTCTTATCGTATTAATTAGATTTTGTTACATGAAGTACTAAAACGTATTTAATAGTGAGTGTTTATTACTAACTAATCTTTGAGATCAAAGCTAAAATTGATGTAATATTGTACAAGTTGACGATGTGGTTCTTAATTAAATCTGTTTAGACCCAAACTCGCAGATTACAAATACTGTTATGTTTGCTTATACAATCTAATTAATAATGTTCACCAATTTCTTTGTAACAATCAAGATTGTATATTTATTCGTATAAAGTTAAGATAGCTTAATTCTGAATGGACTGGTTGGCTAGCCATTAATTTACAAAACCATAAGATAAATTGTTATTATATTAACTATATATTACTTTGGATAATTCCGTTAATGTATTCTGGACATGTTGCGGTTACCTGATTGAGACATTTATCGGTTTATCCAGTTGCAATATATTTATAGTCGGTTGATAAATAATAATATTATCACTGCACTCAAGATGTCCCACAAAGACTAAATACTAGACTTTGAACAAATTTAATCTAAATACGAGACATTAAGTCGAAGATTAATTATTTACCAAATGCAGCTTTCCTTATTCAGTGGTTGATGTTTCCAGGTTGTGTCTGGAAAATTAGTTGTGAGCTTATTATGCGAATATTTAATAAATAATTAATTCTAAATTTGGATATTCAAAAACACTTAGACAAAATTTAATGATTTGCTTGTTCATATTTCGTAGTAATAAATAATTATTTTGTTATAAACATCACAATACTGGGAAAATGACCTTTTGTCATCGAGAATATGACGTTTTTCCAAAAGGATCATTTTGTTTTAAACCAAAGACATTGGATTTCAATAAAAAAGAAAGATTAGTGTTAATAGCCGGAAGAAAGATTTTAACTGTGTTGACTCTCCATGAGGACAAATTCACACTACATTCTAATCTTTGTGCTGAACATGAATCTTTTAATTGTTGCGACGCTAAATGGTCTCCATTTTCAAGCTGTACTTTAGCAACAGCAGAAAAATGTAGTGTTTTCATTTGGAACTTAAATATCTCTCAAAAAGATAAACTTTTTTCAGAGTTCAAGGCTGCTGAACAGCGTGCACTCAATAAGATTAGTTTCAGTTACTTCAAAAGTGATATTCTTATATCTGGATCTCATGACTCAAAAATTAGGTATGCATCATATGGGAAATACAGTAAACTCCCGTTGTAACGAAATACATGCTTTTAACGAAGTCATATACTATACAGTAGAATTCGGTTGTAAAGTAATTGATTTTACCTTATAACTTGGTGTCTGTACTTCGTTATAACATGAGTGTACTGTACTAATAATAATAAAGTTTTCTAAAATTATCCATTATGGGTAATTAACAATTCGTGTGTTAAAATATGTTCCTTTCAGGGGGTTCGATATTCACAATCAAAAGAAGATATTCGAGCTCGCTTACACAGATGAGATAGTCCGAGACATAGAATTTTCACCTACAAATGAGAATTTAATAGGTGCTAATTACGAAGATGGTTTCCTTGGAGTTTGGGATTTAAGAAAAACTGATCAACCTTGTTTGAAATATCAAGCACATACTGAACCAGCTTTTTGCTTAGCATGGCATCCTGAACAGTCGTTTATCGCCACAGGGGGCCGTGATAAGAAAATTCGAATTTGTAACGTTAGAAGTGCTGAAATTGAATGTTATTACACGCTACATGCTATGAATAAGCCAGTAGCTCGAGTAAGTATAGGAAAATATTCGTATTATTCCAAAGATTTTACACCAAAAAAAAAAAAATCCCGAAAAAATTACAAATTATGTTTGAAGTAATTTTTGGTCCCTAAATTTAACCTCGTATGTTGCCTATATTTCTAATTCTACACATATACTAAGTATTAAATTGACAGCGTTGTTTACATTTAGAATCCATGACTATGGCTGATCCCAGACGATCTTAGGGAAAAACCCAAGTGTTTTAAATAAATTTGTTATTTACCACAAAATTTAAGTTATTGCCTGTGACAGTATAATGGTTACTGTTTTGACTGTCTGTATTTAGCTAGAATATACAAATGGTTCGACTATAATGTTTCTAATGCTGATGAAAATTTCCTTAATTAATTGCCGATTCAAAACAATTAATTCTAGATCCAATTGATTATAGATTATATTCAGTTATTCCAATTGTTACTCCAGTGATATTATTTCATAGAATGCGTTTCAAACGGAGACCTTACATTTATCTCTTTGTTGGATTTCAAAATGCTAAAATCAGTATTAATTAAGTTCGATAGATATCTCCAATCCTTTGACACTAATCATATAATTACAATACTATACTAAGCAATACCAGGATTGAATTAGGTTTCATAATAATTGATTTTTGACCCTGCATGTTAATCACGGTTTAGATTATACATGCTAATAGCAAAGTACCTAATTAATTTCTATTTAAGTATATAAGAATTATATGTGGTTGGCGCTTAAAAGAATAACAAATGCGACTCATAATCTATTCGTGAAATTAGTGAAGTTGCACTTTTAAATTGAACCATTTTCTTATCAAATGACACAGTGGTGTTGACCAAATTAAATGATTAAAGAATTAACGCTTTATTGCGAATTTTATTATACAGTAATCTTGAGAATTTATACATTGCGTTTTGTATAGCTTTTCAATAGAACCACAGTTTCCATTCGATAAACAATTTAAACCACAGTCAAATTCAAATTTTTATTATTTTGGTTAGAACCATTATACAAATTTATACGTACTACATTTCCTTTATGAAATCCACACCAAATTACTATATTTATTTATTATTTTAAATTATGGACCAATTGCTACTATTCTTAATAGGGAGACTATTTTATATTTGTCGGTTAATGAGTATATTACCGTGTTCCATCTAGTTTTAGCAGTAACTCTCTAATTTTTGCAGATATTTAGTTAGGAATGTAGTTTGTACGGTCGTATGATACCACTTCAATGCCAATTATACACTGTGGTTGTTAAATATTCTACTGTATTTTTTGTTGTTGATACTACTACCAATAGAAAATACGGTAAAATAATAAGATTTGTCTAAATAAGCAATTTGATTGTCTACAGTCAGGTCTGCTTATTGTGAACAATTTTTCTTTTTTTGCTTAATAAGGAAAACGTGGACATATTATATGTTTATAATAAAATAATTTGGCTGTATTTTAACGAATAGCTAATGTCATGTATTCTTTAGGTAGCATGGACACAGCAAACACTAAATGGAAGAACGTTGGCTTCAATATCGTGTGTAGGGGATAATTTTATAAACTTTTGGGATATTACAAAACCATATTCAGTACCTTTCAAACGATCAATGGAACAAAAGGAATTATTAGTTGATTTTTGTTGCATTGGGAAATCCGAACTCGTTTCATGTTCAAGTAGTGGACTTGTTATGACGCACTCTGAAAACAGTGCAGTTGTAATGAGCGATTCTATAAATGAGATTTCTCTTGCATGTAATCATTTGGGTGTAGTCCAACATACTTATAGGTCATCACTTCTATTAGGACCTGTGAATGGTAATTTGGAAGATATGCCAAATAATTTAGCTCGTCCCCAATGGAGTAGTTTAACTGTACCTGATCCTACACCAAGAGATCGATCACAATCCGTCAACCTTCCTAGAACCGGGATTATTCCAACGAAATTAAAAACAACTACTCTACATTTACATTCATTATCCTCAACTTTTTCTGATTATCCACTAAAATTATCACAAAATGAATCGCCAAAGTTATGCAAGCCCATTAAACCGATCTATACACGATCAAAGGAATTCGTATTATTCGCACAAGAGTATCGGTTTAGTTGCGAATCTCCTATTGAGCTTTGTAGGCATAATGAGAAACTAGCAAATCGATTAGGAAGGGAAGATATAGGTTTTCTGTGGTACTTTTGCCAATGCATTTTAGTTGATAAGAAAAGACTGACACAAGGTGTGTTGCTTCTTGAAAATAAAGAAAACCCAATTTCATCACCGAAAAGAATAAAAGGTAATATTTGGCCCTTGATGACTTTATCACTTAGAAATTGTGATTTTTGATCATTAAAAATTTTTCGAAAGGGAAAAATATATTTAATTATGGGTGAATAATAAAAACATTGTGGTTGTTTAATAATTTAAGTGAGTATTATACAAAAAGCTTTGTATTTATAGGTCATTACCCATGGGATATCGTTGCAGAACCGAAACATCCAATTTCAAAATCAATTCCAGTAACACCACATTCCAACTCAACTTCATTTTTTGAAAATAATGAAATGCACGAACAGACAAATTTACATGAAAAATTCCCACATTTCATTCTGACAGATTTCGAATTGGAGGAAAGATTTGAAACCTGTTCACAACCTGAGAAAGTCACCGATGTGTTTTCAGTAATTCATAACCGAGACATGGCTTGGTGGGCCGAAACAGATATCAATATACCCAACAAGTTGTCTCCTTATAATGAATCAACAACCACTCCAAAACATTTGATTACTGGGGAAATTGGTAGGTTAAGAAATGTCTATTCAACAACATTGAAGTTTTAAAACACAACAACCATTCTAGTCATTATGTAAACATATTACTAAACTATTGGCTCAATATAAACTTATTGCATAATATTAACAACATTAAATAAAGTACTTTCAACACGATTAATTAATTTAGAGCATGGTGACACAATTTTTTACAACTAACTGTGCAGTAAGTTTATTGTTATTAAAATTCGAATCGTGTTTAGACGTATAACACACGCTTAATATTCTTAAATTGTAATTTGTTTTCACTTATGAACAATAAAATTCATAACCCTTTCCAAACACTTTTTCCGCCAAAATACAGCTAATGATTTAGGCACCTTTAATTTGAATTACCCTAATTAAAACTTTGTTACTAAATTTTTGTATTTCTTATAGGTTTGTTTGAGAACAGACCAAAACAAGTTAAAAGCGATGAACTAAAAGTTGTCAAGTACCCTCCATTGGATTTCACTCAATCAATCGCTTCAATAACAGAATACTTAGTTGAAAACAGTGAAATACAACATGCTGTATTCATTTACTTATGTTTACATGAAAAACTTGCTAAACAAATTGGACCACTTATTTTCATACATTGGGTGTCATCCTATATTGACATTCTACAGTCCTTCAATTTAGATTTGTTTGCTTGTAAAATTTATAAATTTCTTCACACTTTGAAATTCTACCAAGAAATACGTGATTGTGAAGATAAAGATAGTACATGTACCATTTATGATTGGGATAATTCAACTTGTGTTGGTTGTCGTGAATGCAAAAGTTGTGAAAAACCAGTTACATCAATAATGCCATGTCAGGAATGTAATGCTTGGCCAAAACAACTTTGTTCTGTATGTCGTTTACCAGTTTACGGATTGTGTTTATGGTGTAAGGATTGCCAACATGGTGGTCATCGCGATCATATCTCTGATTGGTTTAAAACTGAAAAGATTTGTCCATCAGGATGTGGCCATAATTGCATTTTAACGACTTGATATGATTAATGTAATTATTGTAGGAATCATTGAAATTTTGTTTGTACTACTTGAACTCGAGAAATTTTGGTGTTGTTTGATTAAATGATTGTTTTCTGTTTCTAATCTTATTAGTATACTATCTAAGAGGATTTAAGGGATTTCTTATACTGTATATCGGGCGACATTTTTCTAACGTAATTTTCATGCATTGACACTCAGTTTTTAACAATAAAAACACCTTATCGATGCCTGATTTTATATTTAAAAGACGTTGACCGATATATAAATAAACCGGCTTCTAAATGCATTAGTATTTTTCATGCTACAGTAGAACCTCGTTAATACGAACACCAACGGACGGTAAAAATTTGTTCGCTTTATCCGGAGTTCGTATTAACCAGAGTAATACCCATTGAATAGCCATTGTAGGGACCTGATTTTGTGGAACTGTTTGTTCATCTTATCCGGAAATTCGTATAACCGTGTTCGTACTAACGAAGTTCTAACATATATTCAAAATTGCATTAAAGTAGTCTATAAATACGGAAATAATAACATTAATAAAACCATAACTCACCTCGGTTTTCTATCAAAAGATTCCAAGTCAAAATGTTCTGGCATACCGAAGGATAGAGAATTCGGACCAGCACAAGAACTTGGTGTTCGTTGGTAGTTACAGCTATCATTGGATAACATAATGTGACTCAGAGTTTCTAGATTCGGTTTCTGATCTATAGTTGAATAGGAGAATGTCTTTACTGGTGAATAATGTGATGGAGAAATTGGTGATGTGAAATCCATGTTTGTTAAATTACAGCTGGGATGCTGATCTGAGAAATTCTAAAGAAAAATCGATAAATAAATAATTGAACTCGATTTGTGAGTAAAATGTTAATGAATTGAGGGCGTTTTTCTACTAATATAATACCGGAATTATTATCCGTATGCCAATGATCACTCTTTAATAAATGACTGATTTATTTTTCAAGAGTTTTGAACAACTGAAAGGTTTTGTATAGGCAATACAAAAATATAAATTTTATATATAAAACTATGGCATGCTGAATATTGAAATTTTGGAGTCTGTAATTCGTAGCTTTTGAATAACCTCACCTTTATTTGCATCGTTTCGACTTTACAGCTCATTTTGTAATGCAACTTTTGGATCTCTACAACTACAATTATATACTTGATTATATGAAGTGATTCTGATGGTTTACTTTGCATTATGTAGTATTTATACTTTTGTTACTTTCATTTGGGTTTGATATAATAACTTATATGATGAGATACACATATGATAGCTATTTACTCAACCACCTGATAGAAGTATATAGAAATAATTATATATAATTATTGCTTTAACAGTGGCGATTATATATTTCCGAATATAATTTTGTTTATTTACATAAATATATTTAATTTAATAAAATGATTAATTTTGCGAAATAAACCAGTAAAATACGATTTTACAAGTTTGCATATTGAAGATTGTGGGGAATATATTAATACTGCTTATTCACTTTAATTCCACGTTTTTTAACAATTTCAATTTTGGCTCTTATTGCTCTAGGATCGCGAAATTTCTCACCCTGAATACAAACTCGAAACCCCATGCCCATAGACTTTTTTAATTGATTTCACATTTAATTACTTGATATACTACAGTAATAATAATAATAATAACTTACAGTGTGTTAGCCTTATAGCAATGGCTTTAATAAAAAATTATTTTCAGTCCCCATGCAAGCATTTAATGTTATTTCTGTTCTAATAGCAAGTCACATTTTGCATGAAATTCCTTGCTAATAGGTGGAATTCTGTGCAAAATGCGACTTGCTATTATGCGAACACCACTGTACATACATGTAAATTTCAGGCACTGGCCGTGATTTTTACTTCAAGATTTTATTTTTTGTGAGCAAAGTTTCTATTGAATAAGTGTTGGCCGATAAAAGTAAGCCCTAATTCTAAATTTCGATTCTTACCTAATATGTTTAAGTATCACTTGTTGAAATTTATTTAAATTAAATATGTCATTAATGAAATAAAACCTCAGTTATTTCTATTTATAATGATGGGCTGTAATATGCGGTTATGTTAACGTAATTTAGAAATACTTTATGTATTCTCCACCCTTCATTTCCTATGATTAGTTCACATGGGTTTTGATGTTAAGTCATTGTATGAATATTTTAATTCAATTAACCACTTACATAATAGGAATTGAAATGTTTTCATTAATTTCCAAAGTATGTTCTAAATTGTAATTTCATCTTGCATGATTTAATTATCACGTCACATTATATTGGTTTAGCGGTTAGATTTTGGTGATACGAAAAAATTATTAATTATAAGTCAAATTTTGCTTTATAGCAAAACACCCAAATATATAGCATTTACAAGCAAGTATATACAGTATAACCTAGAACATACGATCACGGTTAATACGAATTTAACTCCGCTTCAAAGCCTTTTCAATCGAAATGATAACGAATACGTACGGACATTTTCTTATCATTCGATTATATATCAAATGTCGTGTATTGAAATTCGTATTCTCTGATATATCTACAAATGAACGTAATACTCCCATTGAATTATTCCTGCTCAAATGAATTTGTTTGTAATTCATGCATCGAATTTGCACCTATCACCAATTTATTTAAATATTTATTCCACTAAGTTTAACCATGTTACATACATATGGATATTAAGTTATTCCACTATGTTTAACTATGGTAACATGCCTCAGGAATTAATTAATATAACTTAATTTATTTTGATTCTATGTCAAAGTATGAGAATGTAAGATTTAATGCCCAAATATTAGAATTAACATTTGCTAAATTACTTTCCCTTATTTGATCGTATAATGGATACATACACATTATTACATTTTACATTTATGTCGCAATATACATAATCAAGGTCACATGTTAACTTCATTATCAAATTATCCAAATTCGTGTATTTGTTTACAAGGCAACTTTGTTTAAATTGACTTTAATATACGTTGTCCAAGAATAATATATGATTCAATCGATTTTATCGTCTAGTCATTGAAAAGTGTTAATTAATTGTTAATATTAATCTATAATGTGTCCAATTCATTTGAATCAATAAATGAACTCTGCATTGAATGTAAAGAGCTCAAAATAGATCAATTGTATAACCCAATTGGTTTAAATACTATCTTTATTCAAAATAACTGTTATGTGGAAGTTAATTATTTTGTTTGGCTTTATATAAATTGTTTTCTTATTGAAAATATACGCATTTTTAAGGGGTAAAGCTGAGATTCATTTTCAACTGTTTTATAAGTATAATTTGGATATAAGAAACTTTGGGATAAACACTTTAATTGGTTCAGATGAAATTACTTAATTACCTCAAAAAATATGTTTTTTGATTATTTTGAACTTCAAAGAATACCAATGTTTTGTTAGCATAACTAGTGGTTTATAATGACCATTAATCATTTTTTTCTATACTTACAAATTATATTTATTTATCAATTAGTTCTTATTAAAAATATGGCATTTCCAAAGAAATTATTGTTAATTTAATTGTATAAGGTTTTTGGTTAGTTATATACATTCCTTCAACCAAAACATTATTTTATGGTTAAATTTTTTATCTGAATATCAACATTGTAAAAATATTTATTTAAAGAGGAAATGAATAATTAGTTCAATGTCCCTTTAGAAATTTGGAACCGTCTATTATTTATTTACCCATTAAGTTATGCTATAGACCAGTAGACATGTAATACATATGGAAAGAAAATTTAAGTAATTTTTTATAATTTATGAAAATAATTTAGTTTCCGCAGTACATATTTGATGGTTTATTGATTTATATTAAACAAATATTTGTGTATTAAGTTGGGTAGCGATTTGGCTCTGTTTATTGGGGAATAATATATTTACAGTAGACTCTCGTTAATACAAATACCAGGGACCTTCGAATTTGTTCCTATTATCTGGAAATTCATATTAACCGGAGTCAATTGCATGCATTTATATTGCTAGGGGAAATAAACATTGTACTCCTTAACTGATATCCGTGTTCGTATTAACCGGAGTCTTTGTTTCTTGTCATAGAAAGATTTGAAACTCGATTTATTATTTACATTTGACCCGAACACTTTTAAGATTCCCGCTCAAATCTGGAATCCTTGTATCAAAGATTTGTACCAACTTGTTATATATTTATTACTATCTGACTCACAATTATCTTTGTTATATGGAATCATGAAATATAATCTGGTTTGCAAATGCTAACGAACTCTTACTAACTCCGACTATATAATTAAACTTGTGGATTTCAATTGGTACAATTTGTAAACACAATCCTATTTATAGTAATGTATACGTAATTTAGAATGTGAATTCAGGGATTCTTTAGATAATTGATTGCATAGCTTGGGCCAAAATTGGTTGTATCATTTAATTATTAACCAGTGTTTCAACATCAGGGCCAAGATTTGGTAAATTTGATGGGATAAAATGTTGAAAACATTTATTTTACTACAATTATTTGCTTGATTATAAATTTACTTGATTTAGTGTAAAATAATTTAAATCCCATTCAAATGCACACATTTTGTGGTTGGAAATATGTTACTTTAAGAAATAGCGTTAATACTGTACTATGGTTAATTGAAATTTCTAAATACTCATAAAATATGGCTAAGAAATCCTGCCCATTGGAAGTTCATTATTGTAATTCTAACCTCGACATATTAATTCTAATTTGTGAACTCAGATTGTTCAACCCATTTACTCAAATAGCTATAACTTACAATAATATAATTCATTTATATTCCTTAATTAACAAGATATCGAATTTCTAATAGAAGTTATTATTACAATCCATTTTCAATGTTTGCTATTCCAATTGACAGCAATAATATAGACTCTACTGTATATTCTAATAATTAATAATGCATATCTTTATTTGGAAAACTTTATGGCATGGTTTGATATATCCACATAAAGTTAGGTCCCGTTTCCATAATATAGACTCAAAATGTATTTACTTTCAAAGTTGTATAATATTTGAATTATTTATCGCGTAAAATTCGTATTAATGTATTATAAGTACGTATTTATCTCATAGAAAATTAAGCTATTTGAAGGTGAAATATTTTAATGAATTATAGAGGGAAGAGATTATTTTAACTGTAAACATTTTTGCTTTCAGAATTAATCGATTATGTACATTATTTTCCACATAAATATATACATTTTATATATTTCCTGTTAGTAGAACATATTTTGAAAAATATAGTCGAAACCTGCTTTTTCTACCAATTCTTTGCATGGAAATAAAGTAGGAAAATCCGATAGTTAGAATAAACCGATTGAAAATAGAACAAAATTGGAATTTCTTGCACATTTTAAATAAATAGTTAGTTAGAAAAACCCGATTAGTTAGAAAAAATCGGTGTTAGAAAAACCGGTTTCTACTGTACTTTAAGCAGCTTAACGTATTACGTATTATAATTTATCATAAACCAATTTGTGTTTTATAAATTGTGGATTATTTTCTTACTATTGCTGTGGTAATAACATAATGAATTAATGATTACCTTGATGACTGAGTAAACGTATTCACAAATTAATTACCTTATGAATTGCAATACGCCTTCATGGACTTTTATTGCCTGCTTTATAAACGCAAAAAGTTGTTTTAGTTGGTCTTTGACCTATAAATTTGTAATATTTACCTCCGATATTGTTTAATATTTCATAAATAACTTATTTGGTGTGTGTGTTTTTTTTTTGCGAATTGTTCAGAATTTTAATCCATTAAAGTTTGCTTGCACCTTGCCTACATAATGCCTACATACTGTAAAACTGTCCAATGTCAAAGGAAGCATACTAGAGTCGTTTTCAATATGACATGCCCTAATTTTGTTATATAAATTATGATTTTAGTCGAAGAAACATTTATTTGCGCATATAATTAATGCGTGGCATTAATTTTATTAATTTTTGGAAAGATAACAATCAGCAACTCTTCAATAAATTGAATATATTTTTATTAGTAACTGAACTCTCGATCAGGTAATTTTAATTATTTATTTATTTTAAATAATATTTACCCTCCTTAAAATAATAATTTTTAAACTAAGAAATAGAGAATAATTTTAGTATTTTATTAAACCAATTATTTATGATTTCGATAATCGTTGTATAAATAATTCAGATTTAAATTAAAAACTAATATTATAGAGCTCACTCGAAATTAGATTTTATTAAATAATAATTTAATGAAATACAAATATGTAATTAAATTGAAAATTATTAAATCAAACCTTTATTGTGAATTCTTTTTCCTCTAAATGAATAATGTTAGTGTTGGTCCCAATTGATTGCTGTGAGTTATTTGCCCTCAGAATATCTGGTATTTATATACTAACGCGTATAAACGCATGAATCTAGTTTGAAAACCACTGACTGTCTGTATAGTTTATGGAGAAATTTACATATTTATATGATAATAAACAATATTTTTGTTCTGTTATTATCTACCACTATTTATTAGAAATGTTTTGTTCCATTGAAGAGTCGAACTTATTTCTATACTTTTTGATTTGATGGACGTTGAGTAGTAATATACAGTAGAACCACGTTAGTACGAACACTATTTCAGTCCCCTTCAAATACTTTTCAATACAAATGACACTGATTAATACGAATTCCGGAAAAGGAAAATAAGTCGAATACATTTGACGGTCCCTGGTGTCCGTATTAACGAGGTTCTATTGTATATGTAAGCCCATTATTAATTTATAATAATTGGACTTGTATAATTTAATTAAAACCCTCAACTTTTAATAGATAAAAACTTTGTGATACATTCATATTGACAAGTTAAGTTAAAGCGACCTTTATCCCAAATATTAAAATACTAAATTCGATTAACATCTTTTATACAAAAGTAGCACGAATAAGCATTTACAATATTTCCTATTGAAAAAAAGTTATTAATTTTAATTCTAAATAGGTCCTTTGTTATTTCATTAGTTTTCAAATAATGGTTTGTTTAGCTCTTTTGCTCTAATTGGTTTTATAACTATAATATACCAATCAGTAATTGTTAATGTCACCCTGTAGACATTGCTTAATCTTGATTATCAGTAAATTTTACAGTAATACAGTTGATTCTGCTTAATAGGGTGATTTTGTTCCAGGGTAGTTTGACCCAATTAAGCGGAGAAATCTTTTAACCGTAAATATTTTGAGTCAAACTGTAGTTCCATGCTATAAATTCTGTGAAATTTGACCCCATTAAGCGGAGAAATCTATTAACCGGTGGCTCTATTAAGCGGAGTATACTGTATATCTAATTTATTGTCATATTACTTATAAGAGCATCCTTATATGTAGACCGTCTAGAAATACAAATAAGCCAAAAATTTGTAGACCGTCTATAAATTCTGTAGACCACTTGCCCTGCTTTTTATGGGTAATACTAATGCATAGGGAATAAAACCTGGTCTATTTCTAGACGGTCTACATATAAGATATCTCTACTTATAATACAATTAAAAACACCAGACAACACCTTTTCTAAAGTAATTTTCAGCGTTTTTTCTTACAGTTTAAGCCAAAATTCATGATTTTTAGGAATCCTGAGATGGTATAGACAAATCCACTCAAATTTCAATAGACATCGATGTATATGTCTTTTGATCCAGTTTTATATAAATCTATTAATTACAATTAGGTCTGTATAGCATGGACAATTTTTTGAAGCTTAATATGAACTATAAACAAGTCCTATGGTTTGTTTGCTTATCATGATTTCTCTCTATTATGAAAAATATTTTTATTCCTTGAATATTTACATATGTCCTAAATAATTCATTAACATATATGACAGTAATAGTACTTAACGTCTTAATTTACAACTCAAATTATGGAATTTTTGAATATTTATTCAAAAATTCGTCGAGACGAAAATAGCTTGTTTTGTCGCTACCAAATCAGACAAGACAATGATCTATCATATTCGTAAATTGGAAATTTATAATTGTTCTATTAATATTAATAATTATCAAGTATTTTGGGCTAAATTTTAGTTTAACCTTTAGACTTACAATTTTATATCTATAATTTAACATTTGTTGAATAATTGACTTTGTATCATCAAGGACGTCTACTTAAATAGTAGCTATCGATATCATTTAACATATAATTATTAGTATCAACATAATATTGGATTCCTTAATTTTGATTCCAAAAATTACTGATTTATTCACTTGTTACTGAATAGTTATATGTATTAAAAGGATATTGTGTACAAGGAATACTGTAAATCAATTATAAGCCAGATGCATTGAGATAATTGTACTTGCTTAATTGACAATCTGTTAAGTCAATGATTCATTAATTTTAATAATCAAAATAGTTAATGTATTTATCAAAATTCTCAATTCACAAAGTTTTAACTCAAATTTAACTTTGTAAATTATTAAATTTCTGCATCTTGACTTAATCCTTTTTTTCCTTCTCGTTAATAGGAACACAATAAGGCGGAGTATCTGTTAAGAGTACAAAGTTTACTTTAATTCACCAAGCTTATACAAATGCATGCCAGTGATTATGAATTTCCTGATAATACGAACAAATTTCAAGGGTCCCCAGGGGTTCGTATTATTGAGTATAAACAGAATTATCCTAATTATTAAATTACTTTACTTTTATTGGATTAACTTAGTCCAAAGTTAATTGCTGAATATACATCAGTTATTTAGCGTTATAAACTCAATTATCATCAAAAGTAGAAATGACCATAAACTTCCCTAGCTAAAACACCTAGTGATTGTTTAGATAGCATGGTTGTATAATTAAATGATTGTCTACTTTTTTAATATAGAAAAAAACATGGTCATTTAATTTACGACTAAAAGGAAATTAATTTCCTTGATAAATCAGATTTGAATGATACTCAAGCTTATGTTATCTGTTGCAATTAAATACGTAGAACACGTTTATACATTAATAACTATCACTCAAATAGTTTTAATTTTGTGTTTAGAGAATATTTACAAATATTTTTTGGTTTTTAATTAATTCGCACATCTAGATTTTTGGACTTATGAATTTCCATAAATTTCGCGACAACCTGTGGCATAGTAATGCACAGGTGCAATAATATGTTGAATAGCATTAAATGTACAATCAGTTACCTATTGGAACTGTTATTGAAGCATTCGCCTTTTTGAAACCATTTCATAGGAAATGGAGGTTTTTTACCACTTAACTGTTAGAATCGGTCAGATTTTTATTTAAAACTATCATGGCGACTCGAGAACTTGCATCAATACCTTAATAATATAAAAAACCTGGCTTCGAAAATTTGATACTTTGATGTTCAAAAAATGACCTTGCCAAAGTTGCCATGCATGAAAATTACGTTAGGTACAGTGTTAGACAATAAAGAAGTATTTCTTTAATTTTATCAACAACCTTTGTAAAAAAATATGTATTTAAATTGTAAGCTCACAGATGGAATGTACCACTACTACTATTTTAGATATTCTAGTATTTGTCAATCTCAATAACTTTAACTTACTCCACCTATAATACCACTAATTAATGAATATATTTAAGTATACTCTCCCATACTGTTCAAGTCTAGAGAGGCTGTGGCTGTCTGGACATCAACATTTCTTTTAAAACTATTTTATACTGGAAATGTCCATTCTACTGTAATTCCACCTCATGGCAGAAGGGAAGTAGTCTTTAATTCTGAATATTATCAACCATTTTAATACTATGTATTTAATATGAATGGACATGAAAGATAGTGATAATTTGTTTCATCAAGTCATTGCTTTTGAGTTTAAAATTTTCTAAGAATTAAGCTGTTGTTTTGATGAATTAAATGGTACTGACTAATTGTTAGGTCAACATTACTAAATAATATTCAGAAATGCTGTTTAACTTTGATCAAAATGATTAGGTAAGGGAATCTAAATAAAATACCCATTAATTAATGTGTATAATTCATTTATGATTGTTAAATTACTCTGGTAAAACGGTAGCAAACAGCGTAATGGTTTAATTAAAGTGGTTCAATCATAATTCAATGAAAAGTCCTGAATCATGATTAAATGATTATACAACCATTAGAAATATAATTTGAAAATTTCCCAACATTCTTTTTTCTCTCAAATGATAAGGTTGAGTTATAATACTAAATTCCCTATATTTTTATTCAGCATTATTAATTAAAATTCTATACTACTATTTATATCAAGCAGTTAAAAAGACTCGATCATCTATTTCTATAACGATTTTAACCAGTCATTATTTATCTTTAATAATCTCCTACAAAATGTCCATATCACTTGTGATATACTATGAAATTTGATTAGACCCAAACTTGTTTAACTATCGAACAAACCAAAAATTCTTGTAGTAATCTTCATACCAACAGAAATACGATATGGACAACCCTCAACAATTCCATCAATGTATCAAATGAATTCTATTAGAAGAAATAGTTATCTTAGTTCCAAACTTATGCTATGATTACGATAACAATTGGCCTCGACATCTCTTAATGAACTTTTCAAATACAGCTGTGTATTATATATTGACTTGTTTTTAAATATCATTAAAATAAACCCATTAAAAGGCTCATCAAGAATATATTGACACAAACTGCATATGATAATACAAAATATGTTCGACACCTGGACGTCTAATAACATTCCGTTCTCCTAGGGTCAATAATTTACATACTTACTACAGTCAGGTTCTTTTATTATGAACATTAAAGGGACCCAAAATTGTGTTCATAATAGAGAGACAGAGACTTCATAATAAGCGAACTCAACTTAATACAAACCCTATGTAAGTTGTTAAATTGTGACTTTAAGGTTGTTCATGATAAAAAATCTTCATATTAAGCAGACCTGACTGTATAATTTAAAAATATATTTCCATCCAGTGTATTATAAATCCATTTGTAATTAAATATGCTCCTAATCCTGGTCTAATGCAATTTCATACACCTAAATAACAAATTAATGTCGCTGTATAGGAGAAGATCCCAAATTTTTGCAGCCCTAATTAAAATTTCCAAAAAACACTTTTTCCTTATCCAATGAGCATCGGACTATGCATTAGAGCCTGCATAATCCGACATTTTTCCTAACCCAACGGGTGTCGGATTAGACAGGTTCTACTGTAGTCAGGTTCTGAAAAATCTCACTGGATAACAGGGAATAACATTACTAAAATAACCTATATGTTAGGTGTCACAATAAACCTATTATGTTTAGTAATAAGATTATTTAATATATACACTATCTATTTCTTGAAAATTGTAATACGCGTATTATATTTCAGACCCAATACAAGGGAATATATTCCTTAATGCATTCCTACAGAACTAAAATAATATAGAAATGACATTTGTTCAGATAACAAAATTATCTCTTTTTACCTGGAATAGATACTAAGATGTAGAAATTCTCCGATAAAACCAATAGTTTTTACTGTGCCGACTATGCCATAGTATAGTTGCCCAGTTCTGATCTTACTGCCTTGGTATATTATTATTATTATTATTATTATTACTATTATTAATATTATTATTATTATTATTAATAATATTTATCAGTATCCTCTCCACAGAACAGAGTTTTATTCTTTGTTGTTGTCGGCACAGCTTTAATTTTAGATTTTTATTGATTCCCTTAAACATTGTGATTAAATGGTGTCAATTCACAGATTGTTAATTTAATTTCTCTTGAGAAATAAAATAAAAATTACTACAGTATACTGGAAAATAATTACGTCTATTATTCTTATCAAAAATTAATTACATTTACCTTATGTTTGGTTTTTATTATATTTCTACGTGTAGACTACATATTTGAGAGGTAAACAACACATTCATATATTGTGAATGTTCATCAATACGTATATTTACAGGTGCTTAGTATTTATCTTATTAATATTTATTAATTGACCAGTTTTTGACCTTAAATTATTGTCTCTACATCGGGCTTGTTTTACATATAAAAGATATTTTGTAGTTAATAGTTTTGAATGTTGGTCAGAAATATTAATTCATATAAAATATTATACGTATATATATATCATACTTTGAAACACGATTTAATTCCGTGTATAAATTAGAGCACTGAATTTTGTACCCCTAAAATAATGATTTTGCATCCGCGCCTAAAAGAAAATTCAAAAACGCACCTGGATAAAACCCTACTTCCAATTATGAAATAAATGCGTTAACTTAATACACACTGACCTAGTGTAAGCATACAAATTATTTATAATGAAACACCTGACTGTATACTTTCATAATCTTTAATAAATTAAATAATATATTAAAAAAGGTGATTACCTTTGTGGTTGATTTGAAACACTGATGGCAGATGCAAGTTATGCAAGTTGTGCAAGGGGTATATACGTAACACTTAATTATAATGCTAATAAAAGTAACTTTCAATACTTTATATCAGCAACAGTGATAGAATAAACACTACCGTGATTTTGGGCTAATACTTATTGTTCTAGTGGCAATCAAAAAGAAGAAATTAACAAATAAGTGAAATTTCTACACCTAATATTAGCTGGGTAAATGTTTTCTACAGTAATTTAATTTATAATACAGTCATATCTGTGTTATTTTTAGCATAGTAATGTGACTCTACAATGAATATTGTATTTTTTCTACAAAAATAAAAGTTTAAGTATTATGTAGAAGTTAGATCATTGGACTTTCTTGTAATTATTTTAATTATTCTAGTCAGGTGTGAATTAAATATGAGGCACCTGTACTTCATGCAAGAAGTTCACAGCAAAAACGATCTATTATTATGTATGTTTGTCCAGAAAGTAATTACACTACATCATAAGTAGAATTATAATTGCAATATTTCGCACTCTGTTGTCTATTTCTGGAAAAGTCCAGAATAATAAAGGACGTTATCTCGCTAATGTATCTAATGAGCTCAATGTAATTAGAAGGAAAGGTATAATGATATATAATAGTAACCCATAAGGATAATTGTCTAATTGTCATCAACCACAGTTGAGCACTAACAACAATTTTTCTCATTTATTTGCTAAAATAATTGTGTGAAAGGTGGTGAATGGACACATTCAATTGTTATTAAATTAA
The DNA here is from genome assembly GCA_028753945.1 of Hexactinellida sp. DTS-2022. Lineage (NCBI taxonomy): Eukaryota > Metazoa > Porifera > Hexactinellida > Hexactinellida sp. DTS-2022. The sequence goes on along the minus strand of JAPNXP010000011.1, from coordinate 170,126 downwards.
AGCAATTTTTGTGGCCATGCCTATGTTCCTAACAGCTGTTAATAGTCACCCGTTTGGATCGATGATGAATTTGGGTGATTAATAACCATTCATGATTTCCCATAATTTTGCATGTTAGTTTTGTAAAAACTACAAAGCAACTTTGAATTAATTAAAAACCAACCATAACATAGATATTTCTAGTACCAAAATCTCTAATATACTTCTTTTATTAACCAAATACTTTCGAGTCACACTTATGTACGTTAGAAGTGTGATATAATATACGTATTGTGGTTGTATAATACGCTTATTATCATATAAAAGTAATGTATGAATAAATTAATTGGGCACATGGGCCAACCTGCAGAAATTATGGCTTAATTAATTTAAATTAATGCAAGTTCTTCTTTGATTTTACCGAAATTAGCATTTACTCTTTTAATTCAGTTTAATACGTTCTACCCATAATAATCTTATGTTTTACACGAAAGCTGAATTATTGTTTGGTCAAGGTTCATAGGTGAGATAGATAATCAGTACTTTGATTACACTAAGCAAAAATCACTGATTTCCCGATTAATCAATATTAATATAGTGGTTCTTGAAATCTGGATATTTGTCCGGTTAAATAGCAATTGTTTAGAGATTGATAGCTTGAAGGGGTCGTTCAAACGTTGTAACGAAAAATTCCCCAAAATTAAACGCCCCCTCCATTTGTTACGCTTTTTTTAAACCATTTTGTAATAAAAAAGGAGTATGTTAATTAAAGCATTTTTTGAAGCGTTACGTAACATTTGAACCCCTAATGATATTTATTTAACGAATATGATACATTGACAAAGTTTATAGGAGAAAGCAGAAAAGATTAGATTTAGACATATCAGTGACTACAAGCAAGTTGTATAAGCAAGAATAATAATACAGACCATGGGTTTATCCAGTTCTAATCAAAATTGAACATGCCTAATCCTAACTCTTTAGCGCCTGATTTTATGCAACTAAATTGATGGTTTTATGTCGTTCTGTGGATTTTTATTTATGACATCTAAATTTGACGTACTTTGATAACACTTCCAATCTTCCTATCATAAATTCATTTTACTAGTACATCGCCCAACACCTTTTCTATTGATAAACTCATTTTTTAAACATTAAAACTTCACTCTATGATACCGGGTTTTTATATTGAAAAGGTGTTGGCCGATATATAAACAAGCCTTTAATTTATATACATGACTTTAATAAGACTCATAAATGACTACAGACTTATCGCTAATTAGGAAATACATACTAAATATTTACAAGTCAAGTTCGTTTAAATCTAATCTCTTTCCATTAATGTATTGCAATTGTTTTCCACGAAAATATAATTAACTTTGGGACCCAATTGAGGTAAGAAGTTGCTTGATTGGTTTGTGGATGCTATTATGCTAAAATTCATAATATTGTAGACACCAACATCGCTAAATACAATTTTATGCTCTGAAGAAGTGAATTCAAAAGGTTTAAGTTTGACTTTCTTCACAACATTGCCTACCCAAGTGAAACTCCTTTTGGTTTCATTTTGTGGCAAATTGAACTCAACTGTTATAAACACAATCTGACCAGAAATATTCTGCAAATTGACTTGTACTTTTTGAAAACAAAGTGGTTGAACTGCAAAGTTATGCGAAATTGAATTTGGATGACTCAAAACGTAGTTTATTAGCTGATGTGGTGAGCGTGCCATTGATTTTTGCATCAAGTCATTTGGTTTGTCGAAATTAACCAAAGACAATATTGGGTCTTTCAATGGGTCAGTATAAGTTGGGCTAAGGTAATATGTTCCGAAGTGTATTGGTGTGTCCTCTTCAATTGGCATAGTTCTCCATTTTATGAGGAAAAGTATTGAGAATTGTCCCTGTGAAGTTGCAAGTGTTTTGAACTCATTTTGATGTGTTAACAATTCAATATTGAAGTCTGTATCAGGCGAATTCTCAATTTCTAATATCGTCGCTATTGTGTAAACATTTGAGTTAATAGGTTGAATATTTTCGTTGTTTTTAGTTGCCATGTAGTATAACTGTGTTGTAATACCAGGCTCGAGTTCAAGAGAGGATTCATCATAAGTGTTAGGAATAATGTTAACTCTCCATTCCTTACTTATTGCAATAATTGAGATTATTTTATAAGTTTCAGGTGAACCATCTTTACCAATATTTTCTATTGAAAATGAACCGTATGCATTTATAGTATTATCTTCATTGATGTTTGTTTGGGAAATGAAGGATTGTGCTTGAATTGATGGTACAATCTGTACATAAGCTGTGTGTGTGTTGATGCGATAAGTTAATGGGTGTTTCTTCTGTGCTTTAAGTAACGGTGTGTCGTAGTAGAATAAGAAATTGTATTCATATTCCCCTTGTGAATCCGGTGCTCTTAGAACGAGAGTCCCTAAAGGGTATAAATAGAAGTGAAACAAAATACTATAGTAGACTCTCGTTAGTACGAACAACAGGGGACGGTCAAAACTTGAAAAAATTATCCAAAAATCGTATTAAACGTAGTCACTTGTATCCAATTGTATAGGCTAGCCTGGCTAGGGAAAATAAACTTTGTACTCCTTGACCGATATTTCGGCTTATCTATGTTCGTATTAATTAGCGAGAGTCTACTCTATTTTGAAAAATAACTTGTTAGCCATTTCATAATTTCCCCAAATAATTGTAACTAGACCATAAAATACCAACCTTTAGCACCATTTGCTGGTAGTAGTGGTTCTAAGTTAATATTTCTACTGAAACTAGTATCGGAATCTAACTGAATGGATTCGAATCCCTTTTCTTCCTTTATGATTGATGTCGGATTGTAATTTGTGTCAAAATTGAAAATAAATGAAGCATAGTTTGGACTCGATACAACTGTGTTGTGTAATGGTAAAGAACCACAATTGTATAATTCGACTGGAATTGTGAATATTTCTCCAGAGAGGAGATGAGTTGGCCAATGTTGGAACCTAAAAATTGTAAATATAAATAATACAAACCCTATAGAATGTGAAAATTGTGAAATACACTGAAAAGCACGTATAACCTTAAGAATAATCTCGGCATAGCCGGTACAATCTCCCATTGTAATCTGTAGTCTGGTGCGTATAACGAGTTTGTTTTATGTTCTTTTGTTTCATTGAGTCTGTTTCCTCGCACTGATAGCTCTAATACTCCCTGTGCGTGACAAACTTCATCAGCCTAGAATTATAGAGACAACATAATTAAACTTTTGTACTTTCTAGTTTAAGCTTCAGTGGTGACTATAGACTAGATTGGCGCAAGTAAAATGAATTACACTGCATTATCCAAACTAGCTGAGACCAGTCAAACAAGTTAGGATAATTTAAAGCTGAACTAACTTGTGGAATAACATTGTGACCAACCAGCGGTGTTACGATGATAGAATATTTTTCCGTAATTGAGGTCGCACTGTATTAATCCAGTGCGAAATTAACGTTGTTTGTATAACAACAGAATTAACAGATTGAGCATACCTACATGGAATACCGACATTTCGATTCATGATGATTTGAAACATTAGATCATGGGTTTATTCGTGTATCGAATTTTCGTAACTACATTTTTGCGAGTCTTCAAAGGGAATTGAATTCATGAAAATTTTCATTGACTACCTGATCAACATTTTGATTTACAACGTCAGTACCTCCAGACACAGTCTGTTGCTTAGAACTCGGTTCAACTGAATACAATAATCCAGTCACATATAGTATCCCTTCTTCTGCTAATGGCTGTAACTGTAATTGTAATAACCTTTGACCACAAGCGGGTAATTTGTATGTGGATATTATCTCTGATAAAATTGTTTGATCACCCTTTTCTGACTCGAGTACCCACTGTAAAGCGATGTCACTTAATATTAGGGAAACATTCAATGGGTTACGAAGGAAAATCTCAACGCAAATGCATTCTTGAGAGACACAAATACCGCGGTTAAGATTGTTTGTTTTTGGATTGAGGAATGGAGCTAGAGACCTAAGGGTAGAAAAATAATATATTAAAACCTTTAGAAAGCGAACATCCTGGGGACCAGCCAAAACGTTCACCTTTGAGAGGTGTTCACTTTTCATGATTTATCATAATGTGTGTCTAAAGCAATGGGGAAAACTTGGGACCGAGAAAAATTGTTCATATTTTGGAGTTGTTCATTTCTTGGAGGTGTCATTTTTGGAGGTTTTACTGTATATAGAGCGTATATTGGGGTAAAATGGTATAGTTTTATACTGGAACATTAGGTGGCATTTACCAAAAATGGTTCATTTAAATGTTCATGTTTGCTCTGAAAATTGTAATAGAACCTACCCACTCCAAAAATGCCATAAACTGTACTGTGGTATAAAAGACTCGAATCTGTGAAATTTTTGTACATTTCTTATAGAATATATTAGGCAAATACCTGAATGAAACCGTACTCAGTTTCTTGCCTGTAGCCAACCTCACAGCTGACATTTCTAGTTCTCTCCATTCAGATGACTGGAGGGATCCTGAATAGGAGAATTGGGCACAACCTACAGTGATACTCACCTTGTGTTTGAATCCAGTTGGAGGAAAGTGTATTGGACTATCAAGAGCTAAAACAATTATTTTCAACAAAAAATAAAAATAAAACAAGCATTTAAGTACTATTTATTTAAGCCTAACATCAAAGTTTGAATGGCGCTTAAACTATAAGGCGCCTATTATGAAATACAATAGATGTTTTTAATTAAAATCGAGAATAAATTAAGATAAATACAATGGTTTACTATTGTAGCATAACTTACTTATTGAAGATTTAAAAACTGAGCTTCCCTTAGTAGGACGTTTCAATAGCACTTCTCTACCTCGTGAACGACCTTCCTTCATAATTTCCAATTCTTCATCTACTGCATTTACATAATGAATATTTTTATCGGTTTCCAAACCATTAAATATTGATTTAAATGCGAATTCGAGGCAACCAGCAGACCAAGATGTACGTATTAGTGTACAGTCTACTTTTGGTATTGGTAATGGTAGAATGTCTTTGGTGGATTCATAGCTGCAATCTTCACTGTAGATTACAATTTGCTGACCTAAGACATTTAATTGTATTAAAAATGGACATTTATTTAGATGGCATAAAAATGTAAATAATTCAATGACTATGACAAAACTTCACATTTTTTCAAGCTAAGTTTATTGGAACACACTTAAGTAGAACATGAATAATAGTGTTGTTCATAGAAATTCTAGGAAAATGGTTGGCAATGGATTGCATGTGTTACATAAATCTAATAATTCACCAATTACTGAATAATCACAGAGATAACTCAAATTTTTCGAAAAATATTCAATAAGACAGGAAATATGCTTTCATCTGTTTATTAAGCGTTTTTATTTATTTTTACAATTATTATGCATTAAGTTATTCACCTTCATCAACTCTTGTATTTTCTTGAAATGTAACCAAAAATTCTTTTAATATTTCCTCTTGTCTACTTGGCGACACAAATTGGAAGTATATTTTTGGATCATGAGACAGTAAAGATTCAAATAGAGTATAAGCAATATCCTTTTTCCCTAAAAAACTAGAATGTTTTCCAAGCAAAAACAATAAATAGTCTTCTGCTGCGATCCAACTTCTGCCTTGCAAAGTTACTAAAGATTGTTTCAAGAGACGAATCGAGTGACGAGGATGATTAGATTTTGTGTACATATGAGATGAGAGTACCATTAACTGAGCGCCTTTTCTTGATCGAACTGGTTTCCTATTAAATTATATTTTGGTATTTAGAATTGTCTCATTAAACATACAGTAGACTCTCGTTAATAGGAACACGGATAAGGCGAAATATCGGTTAAGGAGTACAAAAAAGTTTATTCCCCTAGCTTTTACAAATGCATGCAAGTGAATCCAATAATTACGAATTTACGGCTAATACAAACAAATTTCGACGGTCCCCTGGTGTTCGTATTAAAGAGTCTACTGTACTTTGAGAATAATACTGAAAAATAATTATTTCCAGAGTGACTTGATAAGATAATTACCCAAAATTTTACTATACAATCTCACCTGCTCATAACACATAGTGCAGCCTGCTCCAACAACATTGCACTACACAAATCACCAACTTTTCCACCCAACTTTGTATACACAGTAGCTGCATCCAAATACAATGCTCTAGACTTCAACATTTCACCCCACACCATCAATGCTCTCAAAGCAAATTTTGTTGACTTACAAATCGTCAAATATTGCTGAAAACACTCATCAAAATATGTTGCAGCATCTTTTTTAATTGTCGGCAACATAAACACACTTAATGCAGTCATTTCAACAGAGGCGGCATACAACCACCAAGCCTGGTCACCTTGGAATTCCTTTTTAACACTATGATACATGTTGTATGCCAAATCCCAGTTTTGTAGAAGGAAGGAAATGTCGCCTAGCATTCTCATGTGAAGTTCAACTGAATCTGATGTATAAATCTAAGAATAGATGAGGTTCAATATTCGGTTGACCAAATACAGTATAACCTCGTTAGTACGAACACTGTTAACACGAATTCAGGTTAATATAAGCACTATTTCAGTCCCCTTCAAAGCCTTTTCAGTTTTCAATACAAATGACATCGGTTAATATCAATTGCCGATAAAGCGAACGCATTTTGACGGTCCCCTGGTGTTCATATTAACGAGGTTCTACTGTACATCTATTACGCATTATTTTATTTATTTATCCAAAAAGATCTCTTCATGTTCAGAAAAATTAATTAACCGAATTTTATTAATGGAAGATAAATTGAAATGGTCTTTCCTGTAGGATATTAACACGAACCTCACTAAACTGATCCAACCCAACATGTGGAGCTGTTGTCCCCTTATTGGTAGTGTATTTCTTAAAGGATGAGAATAATCGCGAAATTTTATTATGACTGTTAACTTTTTCGTATAAAACTCGCATTAGAGTCTCTAGATGTGGTAATAGCGACCAATTAACATAATCATTTAAGAACTGTGTCACAAGTTCAATGTCTCCTTGAGACATGCATTGCCCTGCTTCATGGATAATTGGGTTCGGAGGTATATTAGGATATTGTTCGAAGGATTCTTCGTAAGTGCTGGTTGTGGAAAGTTTTTGTGCCTAAAGTAAATATAAATACTTTAAAGTGTAATTATTCATAATACATTGTGTTCCAAATGTGCACAAATTATACTTGCAATAAATGGTTTAATTATGAGAGCAAGGCCGCGAAACGACTTTGATTTCACCAGTAACCATTATATGCAGAAGCTAAATATTGGTTTAACCCAAATAACCAGCGATTCCCAACCTTTTTCAAACGTGGACCCTCTATAGTAAATACAGTAGATGTCGGATATAAGTAAACGGGTTATAAGAACATTAGTGCAGTTCCCGACGATGTGCTTATAACCGGCATTCACTGTACTATACATTCTGTGGACCCCCTTCCATTGACCGTAATACATTCTGTGGACCCCAGGTTTGAAACTACTGCTAAAAACAAAGTGGAAAATTTCATAAAATTGCAACTCTTTTTCAACATTGCCTGAGAAGTTTCTGTATCGATAGTCTTGCTTGTTGGTGTCCGTTGAATTCTCCGTGCAATATCCCTGTTATAGAGTAGATGTTTCATCCACACATCTCTCTGTTTGACTGTAGCAGATTGATCAGGATCAGTACTACTAGTGTTTGAATTCATTTTGAGAAAATGACAGTATTTTGGTGAAAATTTATTTTGCATCGTCTAGATAAAAGTAATTATAGTATAAAATATTTTACACGGGCATTGATAAAATGCAATGTTAATACAGTCTTCGCTTATTTGGGCAATTTTGTTCCATTAAGTTTGTACTAATTAGAAAACGACTGCAATTAACAAACTTTTAACTGCCGTTAACTAACACTATAAATAGTCTCTGCTTGTTGTAAATTGCCATTACTGACATCATGTAGCAAAACATAAGTCTTGATCAAATGGTCAGATAGGAATTTTGGCTGTGAATTCCTATTCTCCGGTTTGGTTTCCTGCTGTTTCTGTAGAATACTAGCTAGTTTTAAGTTCAGCTGTTCGAAAATAGCAATTGGGTCTGATTGATGACTGGATACCATTAGGATAACCGAGACATAGTATCTAATATACTCATGCTCCATAACAGATATATTGTGTAGCCAGCATTTCTTAAAGGCATTGTACCAAGGGTAAGAATTGGAAGAAGTGGGTATAGGGGTGGATTGTTCGGTAATAATCTTTGATATTTTCCTTGGCACATCTTCTGACACAAGTCTGTGTAGAAAATTGTAATTATTTCATAAATACAAATAAATTTGGATGTATAATTTTAGTGCCCAAAATTGTAGATTTTTATTAAATTTTAAGTCCAAGATTCAAAATTCGAAAGTAACTGAAATAATATAATATAAATGGAAATTCGGAAAACAAATACACGTAGTTAAATATTTCTGTACATAGTTATTACTGCTCATAATTTATATTTACCCATAAACTTTAATAAACTGAAAAATAGCAAAAATTTTCAAGACCATTCTTGAGTTACAAAAAAACTAAAAATTTGTGCCTGAATTATTAACGCAAATAACTTGGTAAATTAAATTAAATTCTAATTATGATCAACCATACTATGCAGATTAAAGAATTACATAGATCTATAATCTTGTTGTAAAAAATTAAAATGCATCAAAAAAATTGATTATCGAGCGTATTAACCAAAAATTACATGTAACAAAATATCACGTATTGTAGCCAACAGATTTGTAGAAGATTAATTATTTTTGCAACTCTTAATGAAAAAAAAAGGTCAAAGTGGATTGGCCTTCCCCTAAGGAATTTGTAGTGCGATAATTGTGGTAGATTATAGATTTTATTTTGTAATTCAATCTGTTTAGTAGAACTGATATTTTGCTAGAACAACAATTAGCCAAGGGAAGCTAAAATTCCATGAATTCGTGCTAAAACATGACTAATTAAAGTTCAGTAGTTTTATTTCTTGGAAATTATACAATCTCAGTGTCAATTGTTTCAAAATTTGAATAACCAAATTTTGGCAGTATAATTACCCCACCTAATAGCTATGTCATTCAATTCTTCATGTAACAGCTGATTAAACATTTCTGTGTTCTGTAGTGGATTATCAGGGCCTGCTACCTCAGAAATATTTAGATGCAAAGTTCGTAGCTTATAAGTGCCTAATAATGAAGTGTTTGCCTGAAGTGAATGGATGTTCGGTGTACTACCAGATCCACTACCAAGACCACTAGGGTCACGTACTGTCCATTCAATGTTGAGGTTTGAAAAGGGTTCAAAAAATTCTTTAATTGTAAGGCCATTACGCCAAAACATCCCTCTTACCTCATTGGTGGCTAACACAGCAATTTGTGGCCCGTAAATTTCCTTGATGAAGTTGTATAATGCTTTAGCATGGCTTGTAAGTGCCATCAGCTAAAAGGTCAAAATTTGGTTAAATTCAAGTTTAACTTGTGGTTGCATAAAATGGGTCAACAAAGTATTTTTACATTTAGATATTATTTCAAATGTACCTAGTGATTAAATGAATATTCGAATGGTAAATATGGTTAATTATATATACCGTATAATAAATAATATTTGGATATGTATATAATAAAGTGAAACTTATTAATTGTGTTTTTAACACAACTAGTGAACTAAAAGTGAATTCGACAAATGCTAATTGAAACGTAGAACATTCCAAAGGAAAATATTGTAATTTAATTTGCGCCTTCTGTAAAAGTGGCTCTAACTGTGGTTCGATACGAGATTATATCTTTAATTAATGTGGTTGTCAAATAATTAAATGGGAAAGTAACACAGGACTTAAAGAATGCATCTTATTCTCTGATAAACAATGCTGCAAGCTGGTAAACTAGATAAAGTCCATGTTGTGAAAAAGTCAAAGTTTAAAAAAGCTGCAATATTCAATCGTGCTTCTCGCCTTGTTTAGTGGTAAAAAAACATGCTTTATAGTCCACGAATAGATAAAAAGTGGAATGCTTAATTATACTAGATTGCAAATATATTCGAAATGGAATATGGTATTTGCATCCTTGATACATTGTCTCATTGGTTGTATCGTTTATTACAGCAAGACTTTAGTTCCATCGGCTAATCGTTTCATTAGCAAACTGACAATGGCAGTAGTATTTTCATGAGGATAATGCAGTCTCCAAAATGAGAGCAAATTAGAGTTTCAAAAAACTTTTCCCCCAATTTTAATTTTCTACTTTAAACCCTACATGTTTAAGGAAAGTAGAAATATAACAAATAGATAATATATGTATAATTTAAACATTTATTAGAAAGTTTGTTGAAATAAAAATGCGGGCAAGTCACCCTGAACACTAAGCTAGCTAAATTAACTTAGAGTAAAATAATAAAATGTATAAAAGTTAGGAGTATAGTGGAAATATGGGAAATAAATATAAAAAAGTTATATGTTAGAAATCTCTGAAGGATCATCGCCAGACGGAGGAAGGTCATCACCTAGGACTTCAGCCAATAATTCCACGTTATAGTCCTGATCTACATCGGACATTCGTGTTATTGTAGATGCACCAGATGTTGCCATTCTTCCTTGTCTGCCACGTAATTTGCTCCTTGAACGGCCCCAGGATCCAAAGGAGATTGTCTCCTCTGATTTATCATCATCACTTTCGCGGAACATATCCATTATAAATTCTTGTGATTCGTAGAAAAGAGGATTTCCTTTGGTAAACTGATCATCTTGTTTTTCCCATTGTTCGTATGGATGGAGCCACATGGGATTTTCATAAGTTTGACCAGACAAAGAATAGTTATAATCAAGAGACGCGTCATAAGATTTTAGGAGCGACACACGCTGTCGGTGTTTGATTTGTTTACGACGGATTTGGTCATATATTACACAAAGGATGAGTAAACAACAACAAATTAGGACAAGCAAAGCCAACACACATGATAAAGTCAGTAGGAACGGATCCAGTGAAACCTATATTTGAACAGAATATGAAAACCACAAAAAATATTTCATATACTGTATGCAAGTAAATAGCAACCCTCCAGGAAGTAAAATTATTCAAAACAAATAAAATGGCGCTATGTATATTCTGCAATATTCGGGACATAATATCTCATATGTTTAAATGCTACGCAATCGTGTAAAAATAGTTATTTATATATTATAAGTTGAAACTGCTTGGGTACAAAGTAACAGCTCGAATTCTAAAGCTTTCACGAAAATCGCACTTCCGCTTAAATATAATTATAATTGAATATTAAATATATCTTCACTTCATGCACAACTAAAAATTAAGATAATGTAACGATGGTAGATAATACCTAATCTCTAAAATTAACAGATTTGTGAAAACTTTAATGATATTATGTTAACAGCAGTGCAAATGACTATATTACTTTATCAAATAATATCAGCTGTAATATCTTACCGTGCTTTTTCACCTGATAAATGACAAATACTAAAAGCTATAATAATATGAAATTAGCTTTAATACCTTGTGAAGAATTTTGAATACATCTGTTAATTTAATTTGGAAAATAAAATATTTAGTAAATGAATAGGACATTGATATGGGATATCTTCTAAAGAAAACAAGACAATATATTTTCAGCACATTGTAAGGATCATATGTATCATTATAATCGGAATTATTAGTATTATTGTATTTGATGTTCAAGTACGAACTTAATGGTCGGTTCATAGTGGTGACAAAATTAAATTAACTTTCAAAGGATCACAAGCTATCAGGAATGCTGCTTGCAATCCATACCACCATGATGAGCAATACTGAACAGAACAACTAAATTAAATCTTCCAATAAAATTAGTAGAATTTGTGAAAAGTAGCATGGATTAATAACCGGACACATATTAACCAAATTAAATCAATGTGGTATAAAGTTGAAATTGTCAAAAATTGTGGATTGACACAAGTGAATAAATTAGTACAGTACAAGTTAATGATACTCTATAATGATAAGTTGCAAAACCAAAGTTTAAATGAAGATTGTCAATGATGGAGGTTTGCACTTCGCAACTAACGTGATATACTATTAGGATGTTAAGAACACAAAATCTTTGTGTACCATGCAATTTGACAGATAATGTGGGTTAATACTCCTTAACAAATTTATAGGAATAATAGCCCAGGATTGAAACATTAGAAACATAAGGTACTCAATGTAGTACCATGTATTTCTTATACATAATATATATTACTATTAGGATGTTAGTACATAAAGTCCTTGTAGTACCATGTAGTTTGACGGATAAGTTGGGCTAGTACTCCTTAACAAATTTAAAGGAATAATAACCCAGGATTGAAACATTAGAAACATAAGGTACTCAATATAGGACCATGTATTTCTTATACATAATATATACTAGTCTACTAGTATTAGGATGTAGTAACATAAACTCCTTGTAGTACCATGCAGTTTGACAGATAAGTTGGGCTAGTACTCCTTAACAAATTTATAGGAATAATAGCCCAGGATTAAAACATTAGAAACATAGGGTACTCAATGTAGGACCATGTATTTCTTATATAATATATTCTACTATTAGGATGTTAGTAACATAAACTCCTTGTAGTACCATGCAGTTTGACAGATAAGTTGGGCTAGTATTCCTTAACAAATTTACAGGAATAATAGCCCAGGATTAAAATATTAGAAACATAAGGTACTCAATGTAGGACCATGTATTTCTTATATAATATATTCTACTATTAGGATGTTAGTAACATAAACTCCTTGTAGTACCATGCAGTTTGACAGATAAGTTGGGCTAGTATTCCTTAACAAATTTACAGGAATAATAGCCCAGGATTAAAATATTAGAAACATAAGGTACTCAATGTAGGACCATGTATTTCTTATATAATATATTCTACTATTAGGATGTTAGTAACATAAACTCCTTGTAGTACCATGCAGTTTGACAGATAAGTTGGGCTAGTATTCCTTAACAAATTTACAGGAATAATAACCCAGGATTGAAACATTAGAAACATAAGGTACTCAATGTAGGACCATGTATTTCTTATATAATATATTCTACTATTAGGATGTTAGTAACATAAACTCCTTGTAGTACCATGCAGTTTGACAGATAAGTTGGGCTAGTATTCCTTAACAAATTTACAGGAATAATAGCCCAGGATTAAAACATTAGAAACATAAGGTACTCAATGTAGGACCATGTATTTCTTAAATATTAATATACCGTCTTTGTAGTTGAAAAACTTACCACTGGAATGCTGGCTCCTCTGACTTGACTCACAGTAACATCTTTGAAAAGTGTATCAACACTAGCTATATTCTCGTCCACAACTTTAAGTACAGTTGACCTAGCCAAAATGGCAAGTGTTGCTTCGTCAATTGCATGGAAATAAATATCTGTATGTTCGTTATTATCTGTGTTGTAAACGACCATATCAATGTTGATTAATGACTGTGTAACGTTTTGCAAAATGTTTATGATATCATCAAGCACTGCCAATACTTCTGGTTTAGGTTGTTGGATTGTAATGACAGTTTGCTGAAGAGTTGTCAAAACCCACAAAGTGACACGTGTTGTAGCATTAAAATGAGGTGTTAAAAGTCGGTTATCCGATGCGATAACATACAAATCGAAGTAATCCCCTACATCTGACGTCAAATCATCAAACACATGAATATCCCCACTGCTACTTACTATGAATTTGTTAGTATTAACTTGAGAAGGATCAGCCAGGAAGGAAATTTCTCCTCCGAAATAAGTATCATTAATCAAGTCCAGATCTGTAGCTTCTACCGAAGTCACAACAGTTTGGTATTCAGTATCGCTCAGTACACCTTGTCGATACCATGAGAGTGTAAATATAGGTGGGTTATCGTTAATGTCAGATAAAGTAGAGTGCACTTCAACTCGAGAAATTGCGAAATTAAAAGACGCATTAGGAAATGACATTGTGTTGGATGCAATGACACTGCCGTCGACGTTAACATGAGAGCTGTTTTCGCGATCTAAATCGCGAACTATGGATATATCACCTGTTTGAAGATTAACTGCAAATGTATCACCACCAGTATAAATATGATAGTATATTTCATTATTGGGTGATAGATCCAAGTCAAGAGCAACTACCCTACCAAATGGTGCACCCAACGGAAAATGCTCAGGAATCTCAAATTGATATTCCACAGTTTGGAAGTAAGGTTGGTTGTCATTTAAGTCGAGAATATTAATGACAACAGTGGTAGTACCCGTCCGTGGGTGTACAGCATTATCATAACACTCTATGTGGAATTCGTAGCGATCTGTAGTCTCTCTATCCAGAGAATCTCTGACACTTACCACGCCTGATAATATATCAACAGAAAATGGTTGGGAGCTATCAGGTATTACATAAGAAAGAGGCAAAAGATTTTCATCTAGATCAGAAGCGGTTACAACATTAATAGAAAAGGTCGCTGGTGAATTCTCATTAACGCTGAATGTGTATGTTGTATTCCCAAATATTGGTGAGTTGTCATTATCATCTGTAATGTCAATGTTGATAAAAATGCTACTGAATAATGAAGGTGTTCCTAAATCATAAATCGTTAAAGTGAGAATGAAATCGTCAAATACTTCACGATCAATGGAACCAATTCTTGTTAGAATGCCATCTGATGAAACTGAGAAAAACCCAGCTGAATTTCCACCATCGATTCTAAACTGAAATTCTCCATTCAATCCAATATCCGAATCATTACCAGTTAAAGTTAACACAATCTGACCAGTGTAATTGTTCTCTGCTGTATCCTCTATTATACCGATTGAAAGGTCACCATGTGGAAAGTAAGGTATCCCGTCGTTAAAATCATCTACTGTAATTGTCAATAGAAGAGTGTCTTCTAACCGTGGACTGCCAAGGTCTTTAGCACTGATATTCAATACATACTGGTCAGTAACTTCACGATTAATAACTGAGTTATCAGCTATAGTAATAGAGCCGCTATTTAGGTCCATTGTGAATGCGCCATCAGCATTACCGCTGAGAATACTGTATTCTATATCTTTATTAACAGTAGAGTCAGCATCTGTAGCTATTGCAGTGTATACAGGGGCAGCATTGGCAATGTCCTCTCGGATATTAGCCTCTGTGTTCTGAACTAAGATAGGAGAGTTGTCATTCACATCTGTTAGAATTACGGTTATCATTCCGGTGCCAGTGCGAGGAGGTGTGCCTCTATCAATTCCGAATATTTCCAAATTGTAAGTTACAAGCGTTTCAAAATCAAGAACCCCGATTACAGTAAATATTCCATCAAACTGGCCTATGCTGAATTTTGAACCAAAGTTTCCGCTATTTATAGTATATACGATATCTCCGTTTAACCCAATGTCTTCATCAGTAGCTAAGTAGGTGAGTAAGACAGTATTATTAATTGCTGTATCCTCAGGGATGGTAGTACTGGGATTAGTGGCAAATATTGGATCGTTATTGTTTGAATCCTCCACAGTAACTTCTATAATACAAGTTGATGTGAGCGGACCAGGATTAGTACCACCGTCCCGTACTTCCAACTGTAGAGTATAAAATGGTATCATTTCTCTGTTCAATAATGTCCCGAACACTTCAAGTGTGCCTGTATCATTCACCCTGAATTCTAGATTAATATTTCCAGATGCAAGAATATATTCTAGCGTATCTGTCTGATCATAATCAGCATCAGTAGCGGGTATAGTAGTTAGCAATTCGGCGTGTCCGGTAACCTCTTCTTGTACTGTGAGGTAGATAGGACACTCACGTAGAATAACTGGATTATTATCATTCAGGTCAGTTACACTTATTTCTACATGTGTGGTGGCTGTGAATATCGTCTGATTAACATCTTGCGCTTGTATAACCAAAGTGTGGAGACCAAAGCCTGAAGCTAAAAGTTCAAGACCAGGTAACTCTCTGTCAAGAGTGTCTGTTAGTGAGAGTAATCCAGTGATATTGTCGATAACAAAGAGACCCTCTTCAGATCCAGAACGAATTGAGTAACTAATCTGTTTGAAAGCAGCTGAAATATCAGCATCTGTTGCGGAAATATCAAAAGTCAGAGAATTGTCATTCTCAGGCCTAACAAATGTGAAAAGATCCGTTGAATAATTTGGTTCATTATCATTTGTATCTGTAATTGTAACAGTGATAACAATAGTATGACTCAATGGAGGCACGCCCTTATCTTGTGCTGTGAATGTCACGACGTATGCGGTAGTTGTTTCAAAATCAAATGGAATGGATGTTGTTGAGACTATGCCTGTATCAGGTTGGACAGTGAATTTGGCGTCATGTCCACTTGTGACTGAGTATATAATTTCAGCATTCGTACCAGAATCTGCATCTTGAGCACTTATCTAAATATACGAAAAATGAAATGAACGGCTAATTTAAGCGTCCATTTATCAACTCACTGTGAATAAGACTGTGCCACCCGATGTGGATTCAGGGAATGTATAAGCAGTTGTAGTTGTGTCAAAGACTGGAAAATTATCATTTATATCCAATACTGTTATGAAGAGAGTTGCCGTGCCTGTCAAACTAATACCATCAAATGCTGTAATTTCAACCTGGAAATGTTGTGTTGTTTCAAAGTCAATAGGAGCAGCGCTCTGTATCGTGGCCATCCCTAAAGTAAATAAATATTAATACAATGTGCATTGAGTAGCCTATAAAATAAAATATAATATTCATCTCTCAATAGAAAGCTAAACGGACAATATATTGTCAACCAGAGTGCAACCCAACGAATTAGAAAATGATGTATAGTTCTAACCTAGTGTAGTCGCGGCATCAAAAGTTGGATCAGCAATGGTGTAAGTAATAACCGCATTAGGTGGCAAATCGATGTCTGTAGCGTAGATATCAACAGAACTGAACACGTTTGTCATAGCTGGGCCTTCAGTAACATTCAAATGATAACTTGAGAAAGTGAATATAGGTGCGTTATCATTGACATCGAGAATAGTTATACTAACAGCAACGTTTGTGGTGAGAGGATTGGGGCTCGTATCATAAGCAGCCACTGTCAGTTGGAAAGTATCTTCTGTTTCGCGATCGAATGTCAAAATAGAAACTATTTCACCAACAGAAGGATTTGGTATGTCGAAATGGCCATCACCTCCATGTGTTATAGCATATAGAATAACTCCATTGGTTCCAGCGTCAACAGCTATTTCAGTAGCTACTAATGTAAGGACTGTTCCACTCAAGGCAAAGTCCTCGTCAATTGAAATCAAATAAGGGGGCATAGTGAACACAGGTGCATTATCATTCTGATCTTGGATAGTTAGTGTAATAGCAGCTGTGTCAGTTAAGCCGCCGCCGTCCGTAGCTGTCACCTAAAGGCAGGAATAACTCGATAGTAATACTAATAAGAAATTACGATTAAATGTAGTCAGTAGTGATAGATACGGAATTTTGTTACTAGATATGTTTGGTAAATAATGTGTTAAAACTCAAAATTACTAAGAAAAACGTACGTATCCTGTAATTTTCATGCATAAT
Organism: Hexactinellida sp. DTS-2022; assembly: GCA_028753945.1. Classification (NCBI taxonomy): domain Eukaryota; kingdom Metazoa; phylum Porifera; class Hexactinellida; species Hexactinellida sp. DTS-2022. The sequence continues at coordinate 152,559 of JAPNXP010000011.1, read as the reverse complement.
ATATTAGATTTAGTTCATACGAACACAAGTGATTACTTGTATGCATGACTAATGGTTATAGGAATTAAACCTTGTACTCCGTAACCGATCTATGTTCGAAGTAACGAGTATACTGTAGATACTACCGTAGTACTAGTAACATACCTGAAATGTGAGGGGGTTGCTATGAGGCAGATTCTCCCTATCGAATGTACCTGACTGTGTCAATACACCAGTAGTAGAATCATAAGTAAACTGAGTAGGCATACTACTCGAGCTTGAGTAGGTTATCTGTCCATTAGCACCGGAATCCGCATCGCTAGCAGTAAATACACCAACCGTAGCAGGTACATCAGAATTCTCAAATATAGTAATTGCGTGTGCATTGGAGAAGAATATTGGGTTGTTGTCGTTGACATCTGATATAGTCAATATTACACTAGTTGTTGAAGATAGTGGAAAACCAGTCAATGGTGCATCTTCTGCTTGTATGTATATAACCAGTTCTTTTACCTTGAGAAATTGCAGTAATAAATTTGGTAGAAATATATAATATCGTTTGCCATCGTTATGACTTATGAAATAATAGAATATTCATCAGTTCGAAGTTTGTTAACTATCAAGTGGAAATATTAAATATTTATACGTAACCGAAACTTACCGTTTCATAATCTAACATTGACACCAAAGTCAACTGCCCAGTAACCTCATTGATAGAGATTGCACCATCAAAAGCATTTGGTACAACACCAATTTTTGTATGCAAGATTTTCCCATTATCGGCCAACTGTGCATCTCCATCTGTAGCTAGTGTAAAAGATGTAAAAGTGTATGGCACAGTTTGGGATTCTAGAATTCCTTCTCGGTATAGATCAGAGGTGAATCTGGGTGTGAATTCATTGACATCTGTGATTAGAATTAAGATAGTTTGTACAACAGAGAAGGGTATATCACCTCCATCAGTAACAGTTACCTAAACAATAATATTGTATTAAATTATCATAGATATCTTACCAGAAAATAAAGCAACATACTTGTAGAATATATGAATCTGTTATCTCTCTATCAAAGAAAGAAACTTGCTCTAATACTCCAGTCGACTGACTTAGTTCAAATATCCCAAATGTGTCATCTAGTGTGAAATACAGCCTTTTATTCACTCCTGAATCTGCATCTGTAGCCACTACTGTTGTAATAAAAGCTGGAATTCTATCTTCCGGATATGTAATATTATTTTCATTGCCTGGATCTAATACAGGTGAATTATCATTTACATCTGTTATGGTAATTGGTAAGTTAGTATTTGCGGTAAATGTTCCATCATCAACCTGTATCACGAGGGCATAAGATTGTAAGGTTTCAAAGTCCAAACTTTGATCCAGTATTACATCCATTCCACTAGTTCGAAATGCATTTCCTAAAACAAATTTTGGAAATAAAAGAATAACCTACTCTATCAGGCCAAAATTACTTGAACAACCGGAATTTTCCACCAGTTGTGTCATAAGTGGTTCAAATGTTAATTATATTTGTAAACCTCATGGTTTCAGGACATGTTATGTCGATATATTTGACGTGGCATTTATGTCCCTATCATTAGCCACTCGTGGCCCAATTTTTGGTTGTTCATATACTTTGGTCGGGTAGAATACTTACCCGTGTTACCATTCGGGATTGTAAGTGTGACTATTGTAGTATCTTCATCAAAGAGAAGAGCAGTGAATACTGTTAAACCAATAGCAAAATCTTCTGGAATAGTAGCAGAATAGGGAGTACCCAGGAATGAAGGCGGATTGTCGTTGAGATCTGTGATTGGTATAAACACAATTACGTCTGTAGCTCGATTTCCAAAGGCACCATTATCTATTGCTTCTATTGTAAGTGTAACAGACGAGGCTGTTTCGAAATCAATTGTATTGGCAGTTGTAGAAATTACTCCTATAGGAGAGCAATAATAAATTCATGTAATGAATTTTGTCAAATGGAATTCAAATAAGGAAACCTGAAGTGCTATCAATCTCGAAATATCCAAGAGCATTGCCACCGATAATCGAAAACGTCACAATGGCATTAGCACCATCATCTGCATCAGTAGCTACAACAGTGCCCACTGGTATGGCAGCTGCAGAATTCTCAGGAACAGACGTGAATGAATAGGGAGTGGAAACGAATACAGGATTATTATCATTCACATCCATTACAGTTATCGTTACTAATGCTGTATCCTGATTAGGGAAAGTGGCAAAGTCATCAACCTGTGCTGTTACTGTAAACTGGGTATCTGTTTCTCTATCAATCGTATTAGTTGTAGTAGATATGACTCCAGTTACTGAGTCAATTTGAAATGGGGCACCCGCTACAATTAGAAAATAAGTTAATGTTTGTACGAAAATAGTTGTCCAGACTCCAGACAAAAGAACATTAGGATATGCAGCCAAAATGTTCATTTTAACTCACATGGTGTGAGAGAGAATCTTAATGTTGTGACTAAGGCACTGTCTACATCTGTTGCAGATATAATCCCAACTGGTGTATTGGCATGTGTTCCCTCTGTAACAGTGAATGCATAAGGAATGTTAATGAGTACTGGAAGATTGTTATTCGTGTCTGTAACAGTGATGTCCTAATTAGAAATGTATTATAAGTAGATTTCTCATAGTTATATGTACTCAAAAAAGAGAGAAATAAATAAGTAACTTACAACAAGAACAGATGCGGCTAATACAGATGGTGTGGTACCTCTATCAGTAACAGAAATGGAAAGAACGAAGGATGAAGTCATATCAAATGTAGGTGGGCTTGCGATTATAATCTGTCCTGCTTGTGATGGATCCAGTATAAACGTAGTAAGTGTATTTCCTAAAAGATAAAGCAAAAAGAATAATTAACGCACGATATACCTCTCAATTTCTCCGGGTTTTATTATGTATGTGGGCCAAGTTTTAATTTGTTTGCGAATAGGTCGCAAAAACTGGACTGCCAAGTTTCGAACAAAACTTATATACTCGATATATTGCAAATCTCAGCACTTAACCATGAATACAAACTTTATTTGCTCTATAGTGCGCCAACCAAACATACCGCCGGTTATAGCGAAGTCAAAGAGATTATTCGGAGCATTCCCATCTCCATCTGTAGCAGTGACTGTTCCCACAGCAGAGTTCGCAGCAGCTAGCTCTATTATTGTGAAATCGTAGCGGATTTGTCCGAAAATCGGAGTGTTATCGTTCACATCTGTGATTGTAACCGTCACAGTGCCAGTTCCTACTAGGGGAGGAAGTGCGGCATCTAGCGCGATTATTTCCAAAGTGTAGGAATTAGTAGTCTCAAAGTCGAGAGTATTCTGTAGAGATATCGCGCCTACAAAGGAAACAAATGTAAGTTAGGTTGAGAAATAGCCAATCTAGCTGTATATAGGATATATGAACTGATTTGTACAGTAGAACTCGATTATAACGTATCGGGATGTAATTAGGCTAAGTACGTACCAATTTTTTTGTATATAAAGCAGTGTATATATAAATCCATAGAGTGTAAATTCGGATAATGTCAATTCCCGAGGGGGTACGTTATAACTGAGTTCTACTGTACCGTATATAATGTATTTAGTACAACAAACCTGTTGCAGAGTCTATCACAAAGACACCTTCACTATTACCAGAATTGAATTCATAAGTGAGTCTACCATTCGCTCCGATATCATCATCAGTTGCCGTTATAGTCTGCACAGCTGTTCCTAATGCAGTATCCTCCGCAAGAGTTGCAGTCAATGGAGAACCGAATACCGGTGTATTATCATTAATGTCTGTGACTGTTATAGTACAAGATATAGATGACATTAGAGTCACTGGGATTGTACCGGAGTCAGTTACAGTAAGTTGGATGGTATAGGAGTCAATTGATTCGCGATCAAGTACACCACTTGTTTTGAGTGTGAACTCTGTACCCGTAGCGGGGGCTATAAGGAAATCTGCGTTGTCTACTGCTACTGATGTGACTGCATTAATTCCAATGTCTCCGTCTGTTGTGCCGAATGTGAAAATATCAGTCGAAGTCTATAAGAAGTTAAGAACACAGGAATATGAATAGCTGATTACTATAATAGGAACGAGTCTTAGTGATTCAGGATAATCCTAAGGTGATTAATTTCTTAAAATGAATAAGAAACTAAAATAATTTATTTTTTTATTTTTAATATTTTGCTTTATTGGTGGTTCAAAACTACCTGAAGTAGTAATATTTGATCAATTTCAAGTTTTCAGAGGGCTATCTAGCTATAGCATCGTTAATTAAAGCCAATCCGAATGAGTTTGACACAGGAGCTATTAATTTATACCGTGGATACTTAAGTTGACTCATTATTCTATAATTAATAAACTAAGTATAATACTTACTCCTTCAGCTACGTCGAAAGCACATGGAGAGGGTATACTCAAAAAGCCGGGTGTCTGATCATTAATATCTGCTATAGTTATAATGAGAGGTACGGAGGTGAATCTGGGGTGATCTGGATCTGTGTCTGTTGCTATATAAACCAATTCTACTTCGGGATCAGTTTCCCTGTCAATATTAGCTGTGTTAGTGATTACACCGGTTGCTGCGACCACGGAGAAACTATTCTTCAATGGGCCGTCAATGGAGTAGACCACCGTTCCAAACACACCTAAGGGAAAAGCAAAGCTCAAAACAGTCAGCTTATTGTGAACAATATTCGGTCTGCTTGATATGAAAAACTTTTCGTTATAAACAAGCCCTATGATCCCAATTTAACAACTTACATAGGGCTTGTATTAAGTTGAGTTAACGCATCATGAAGTCTTTATTGTGAAATTTTATGCGCCCCTTGAATGTTCATAATAAATAACCTGACCGAAGTAATACAAACGATCGCTTAATAGAATGGAAATTGACAACTGACAGCATAAAGGAAAGGAATGACTTACCATCATCTGCATCTGTAGCAGTTATAGTTAAGAAATTCAAATTAACTTGCTCTTCCGTAATTGTAGCTGTGTAAGAAACTGCGGCGAATACTGGTGAATTGTCATTCTCATCAGTTACTGTTACCTGCACAGTTGTTATATCACAAAGCGTATTGATAGCCGGAAGAGATTCACACATTTGTATATCGAAAGTTTCAGAAGTTAAAGTTTCGTAGTCAAGAGTGCTTGCGATTGTTATAACACCTGTGTTATCTACAGTGAATTTAGCTCCAGCGGTCAACACTGTAAATGTATAGGGATCTACAACTGTATCAACATCAGTGTATGTCAGGTGTGTAACTGTATCACCAATTTGAATTGATTCTGAAGCCTATATAAGAGAATCACAAATATAGAAAAAAATTCATGTCTACTATTCACTATTCATGGCAATAGTAAATTTAAAATTTTACAAAGGGACCGTTAAATTCTGTGTTTCAGGGACTCTTCAAATGTTGGAAGGCTTCAAGGGGTCAAGCTACTATGGGGGATAATTATTGAATTAATCAAAGAGTGATAGACCATTCTTTTGTATTACAAATGGTGAAAAAGTGCAATTATCAGGGATTTTGCGGTATGAACGTTTGAACGGCCACTAACGTGTTAATATAATCTTATGAATAAATAATTATAACTTACAGTTGCTAGCACGGTAGCTGGTAATACAGGTGCCACGTCATTAACGTCCGTGATTGTGATAGTAATCAGAGCCGTGGCTGTTTGTTGTGAGGGGTTAACAGCTGTATTCTCTTGTGCATGTATCACCAACTGATGTGAAGTTCTAGTCTCGTAATCTAGAGCAGCCGCAACCTCTAACTCACCAGTAGCGGCAATGGCAAATCTAGTTGAATCGGTTCCAGATAGTATTGTGTATGTAATTGTATTGACGATGTTTGCATCTGTATCTATGGCTATAATGCCAGTAAAGAAGGTTGTGCTTATAGCTGTGGCTTCTGAAATTGAGACTGAATACGGATCACTCTGGAATTCGGGAGGTGAGTCATCAATATTAGTAACGATTATTCTAACACCTTTTTGACGGACCAATTCGGGGACACCTGAAGGAGACAAAATTATTATTTAAAAATTATTCTCACCGAATTGTCAAACTGCGTACAGGGTTCATACAAGGGTTGGGAAACGAAGATTTTTTATTTTTTTTTCTCTCCACACATACTAATAAATTAAAATTTCCCTCCCAAGGAAAAACCCTGGCTCATGAATCCTGAATAAGTTACCTCCATCTGTTGCAACGATCAATATATTGATTTCTTCATCCACTTCAAAATCAAGTGTCTTTATAAGGAACAACTCTCCACTTAGAGCACCAATATCGAATCTAACATCAGGGTCCCCTGCTAGTGAGTACGATACCTGGGCATTAAGTCCAGCATCTGCATCAATAGCCTTGAATGTTTCTACTGGAGATGTTGTAGACGGAATTCTATCTTCACTCAGTGTTACTGGATTGGGAAATATACTGAATTCAGGTTGATTGTCGTTCACATCTAAGACTGCGATTGAAACGCTAGCTGTGCTCGATTGGGGGCTCCCACCGTCATCAACTGCGACCACCTAAACAGAATACAGCAAACTAAATACTCACCTATAGGTAGTCGTATATCTTCTCCAGATGAATAAAGTAGTAGTGGCTAATTGCGCTAACTTGTTATGTTATACATTCACTGTTAATCAAGGAATTATCCAGGAGCGCGACGCTTCTTTTTGGAGCATGATTTTTGAAAAATATGAATTTAGGAGCGTGAAAATTTGGAATCCGTCTCCTATACCGAACATTTATTTGTGATTTAGGCGTATAAAAATTGGATCATACCAGGATTAGGAGCGGATTTACAAATGGCTGTATCGGCCCTTCCCTAATAACACGTGAAAATATAAAACAGAATATTTACAACTCACACGAAATTGAATGAAAGAGAGTGCCTCCCTATCCAATGTAACTTGCACAGTCAATGCTCCAGAGGTTGGATTCAGGGAGAAGAAGTTATGAGACTCTCCCTCTATGTAATAAGCGATTCCATGACTGTCAGCATCAGTTGCAGACACAGTCAATACAAGAGTGCTTAGTGCGGCGTTTTCCGATATATCACCGGCGTACTGATTCTGTGAGAATTCGGGATGATGTTGGGAGTGAGTGATTCGGGTTGTGAGCAGGGAAATTAGTGTTAGAGTTAGTAGTGAATGGATGATACGCATTCTGTAATATTTATGGAGTTTATTATTAGATGATTGAATAGAAGAGTCGCATAAGCGTCAAAGGGAGAACAGAAAGAACTAAACCTCCAGAACTGGAGTAAGTGAAGGGAAATAAAATTCATAATTTCAAGCTTTTTGCCTCATAACAATCTAGTTATTAGCAAGTGAGTTTTAGGTTGGATCAGAAAATATTACTTGTTAGTGACCGTTCAAAAGTTATGTAACCCAAAAATTAGACACCCAGTTCCTTATGTCACGCTTTTGACCTGTTTGTAATACGCGAAGAATGGTCTGTCACACATTGGTTGACCCCCCCCCCCCCCCCCCCCTTGGAAGATACGTAACGTTTGAACGGCCCCTTATAAGGCTGACCCATTGTATTATGAAAAGTTTGGTGGTATGTGAGTAATTAGTGTAACAACATGCTCGTATAGTTGTACGATATCAAAATGAAAAACCCGTAATACCAAAATAATAATTCACAAAGACAAACTCAAGAAATAAAATTAGGTTGCCATAAACCTTGAGAAATTTATGTAATTATGTCGATGTTTTTACTACTTTACCGTAATTATACGAATTATTAGCCTTACCTGAAAAACAAAATAACAGGATTTACAAATAAAATTCCAATTGAACTATATTTCTAAGTCAAAAGTTATATAAATATGCCATATAAAAGCATTGACGTCTTTAGTAAACTCAATAAGATAAACTGAAGTTCAATATTGATGCATATTATAACTGAGACCACACATATAGTGTTTAGGAATTTGCTCCCTGAAATAAAAGAAATGTGTTTTTAGAAAGTAACGAAAATATCCATTGTATTATTTGAATAATTATAAATAAATTCATGTATGGGAAAATTCTTATTGTTCTGCGATATCAAAGGCAACTATTATGAATAATTCACTACCAGTGTAGCAAGAATTCTAACTAAATTCAGAAAAAGTAGTGAACTATTCAAAATTGAACGGTGTAACAGACTCAATTAATATCACAAACCAAACCAGTTATAACTTATTATATGAATATTTTGTTGTTATAACTAAACATAACCTAATATAATATAATTATAATATAAATATAGACCTAACAAATAGATATAAAATATAGATAAAATACGTAGAATATAGATAAATAAAATAAGGCAGTACGTACGTACATATTGAATCGACTAAGTAGCTAACAACAGTATTCATATGGCAGTCTGTTTGGCTCTAATAAAGTCAGACAAGACACGATGCATGTATAGATACTGCTCAGCTGTTTGTATTGACCCCCCGCGGCCCTTACGCAACAAACAAAGGTATTTTAGTGGGTCAACTCGGCTCGAACTTTTGAACTCACGCATACCCATGTCAATACCGATAAACACAGCTGTTCGTCCTATACCTGCACTGCAATGGAATAGTAAAGGCTTGTTGGAATCTCGTACAGTGTTGCTGATTTCTTCTAGAAACTTCCATACTTTATTCGTGTCTCTTGGGACACCATAGGATGGCCAGTTCTTGTACCAATAGTGGTAAACCTAAATATTTGATCTATTAATTTGGTGTCAATTATAATTACAGTCAAGTTCTTTTTTAGAAAATATCAAAGGAACAAAATTTTTGTTCATAATAGAGATTTCATAATCACAAACTCGATTAAACCATGTGTAAGTTGTTGAATTGGGGTCATATGGCTTGTTCATAAATATGTTTTTTATATCAATCAGACAAAAATTGTCACAATAAACAGACCTGACTGTATGCTTTCATTCAGGTAATTTTTTCGCTTCAAATTTACGTGCATGAATGAAACCTTGCTTGACTGTATATAAAAACAACAACAACAGATAAACAAAAATGGCATATTAACAAACTTGTTTCTTCTGTATTTCATCTGTTCCAGCCTTCAGATTGAAGAGATACAGTAGAGACACCTCATAGTCATCCGCTTTTGCAAACGAATCAATAGACACCTTGAATTGTCCGTATATTTCAGTAGGACGTTGTTGTGTGTCAGGCCAATAGCGAGCGCAGCGAATACGTTTCCTTTCGAATAGCAGACAAGTCATAACAATAGCTGATACGTCATTCTCCCATACCATACGCCAGAAGTCTGCAATAGTACTGGGGAGAGGGCCTTGTGTAGAAATGTAGGCTGTTTTCTTATTGCGGTAGTTAGTTATGAAGTTAGCATTGATGAATGTGGAGCCGGATTCTCCTAACAGAGATAGTATATGTATTATACTGTTTGCTTGGTGCTAGGTTTTTGGTCTTACTTTAGGAGTTTGCTTATTTACAGTCTGCTTAATGGGGTCACGAGATAATTAATCGGGTCATTTTCTTATGCACAGAATCGCGCCAAATAAGGTAATATAAAATGTTTTCGATTAATTCGCCAAAATTTTAGTCATTTCGAGTCCAAATTTTGGTAATCAGTTAAAAATTTAGGTTTATTGATCAAATCAAATTTTTCGATTAATTCTTTGTCAAAGTATGTACATAAATGTATTATATAACGCGGGTAGAAGTAATTAGTTTCGGTTAATAGGATTCTCCGCTTTATTGGGTCAATCTATTCTCAAACTAAAGTGACCTGATTAAGCGGAATTGCTGCATTAGTTTGTCTACTAATTGTTTGAATACCTGTGTCAGATAGTTCCACCATTGTATCTGGATTCGGCATTACGTTCATGTACCTATTCTTAGTCTCGCTGTGCTTGGGTATTGTGGTCCATTTAGCCATGTTACTGGGGGTAGACTCAAACTCGCGACTCAACTCGTTATCTCCGTCGAACCCTCCTGTCTTCTCAACTGTAGTTATCACATCCTAACACAAGGGTTTTTTTAAGGCCGATCTTGGTGTAAAATTTGCACCAATATTTTGGGAGTTACACCACGATTTGGGTCGGCCGCGGCCGCTGTAGTGTTGAATTACACAAAGGTCTCAACCTTAAAAAAACCCCTGTACTAGCAAATAAATTATAGATAGGTATTCGTGGCATTTACTATATACAGTAGACTCTCGTTCAAATATGAAACACCAGAGGAACGTCGAATTTTGTTCGTGTTACCGGAATTTCATATTAACCGGAGTCATTTGCATGCATTAATATGGTAATGCGGAAATAGTTCGATTTTAAAAATAGAAAATAGTTTGAACCAAAATAGGAAATACTAGTTCGACTTTCATTTTTGTATTATTGGATCATGGGTTCAAGCCGATTTTTCTAATATCCATGGTGTAGCAATACTGAAAAATTCGGACAATTTCCTATTTTGGTTTTTCGAACCATTTCCATCATACCATTAATGTAGGTTCCCCTTAATTGATATTTAAAATTATCCGTGTTCATATTAACAAGAATCTATAATTAATTAATTAACTTACCAATAGTTTAGCTGCAGTTATAGGATTACTACGCTCAAGCCCACCAACATTTCCAACCTTATCATTCAAATTATCCTTTATAGAACTCAAACTAGACTGACTCGAAATAGATTCAGGTACAATAGGATGTGCAATAATTGTAATAGGATGAGGCACCTGGTCTTCTAATAATACATTCGAATCTTCCGCTATTTCTCCCTTATAATCACTGGACATTCTCCTATAGTTATACACCCACATTAGACATACGAGACATATCATAACAGAGAATATAACCAAAGCTGTGATACCCAACACGACCGGGAGGATTATAAGGAGATTGGACGGATCTGGGATTACAGTTATTGTAATTGAATCTCGGATTTCACCCCAAATGTTTTCAGCTACACAAGTTAACTCGATATCGGTATCTACAACAATTTGCAGCTTCCAGCTAATGCCATACAAAATACCGCCATCAACCCATCTATAATCAGGTGCTGGTATTCCAATTGCATTACAAGTTAATGTAACAATTGTACCCTTCTCAATATCACCAGTATAGTCAGTTGTTATTTGGATATCAGTTGGTGGTTGGTATATAGATATGCTCGCTATAGGTTGGAAACTACGTGAAACATAAGAAAACACTTCACATATGTATAAGCCGTTGTCACTGGTTGTAGCTGAATTGATTGTATAAGTGTTAGATTCCGCGTTTGCAATAGGACCCATATCTCTATACCATTGATAACTAGGTGTAGGAGAACCAATGCCAGTACAAACAAGAGTTATATCACTTTCTAAAAGGGCATCGATATTTTGCTGTGTAGTTGAGATATTAGGTGAAGTTTGTATAACATTAATATTGCTATTAGATGAAGTCATTGATCCAGCGCATGCTGTAAGACTAACAGTGCAGGTGTATACACCTGTGTTTGTAGTTGTTGCAGCTCCTATAGTTAATACACTGCTATTTTGACTGGGGAGAATTAATCCATCTTTTGCCCAGGTGTATGCAATTGTGGGAAATCCTACTGCATTACAAGAGATGCTAAAACTTTCTTCAACCTATTTAAAGGAGTTAATTATAAATATTAAGTTTATTTTATCTATTTGGACATTAATACTGTATTTACTCGAATAGTAGCCCCTTTGAATAATCGCGAAAATATGGAATAAATTATAATACAACACCATAAAAGATGCGAGTTGATGAATAGATTAATGGAATGTAACCTATTTCTTAATAAATAGCAATAGTAGCTCAACTCAAATAATTACTTCTGAGGCCAATAAAAATAATAAATGTCCCTCCCGAATAATAATCAATAATTTCCTGGGCTAGTATTCGAGTAAATATAGTATTTAAAGATTTAAATTTCAAGATTTTCCTTATTCGAAATGGAGAATGCAGGAAACAATGAACATACTTCTACATCTTGAGTTGCTGGTGAAATTCCTACACTCAATCCTCCATTGACAGCTGATTCTTCAAAATCACACAACTGTCCAGCAGTAGCCACACACCTATAATTACCAAAGCCATCTGAGGCTAATGTTATTTGTGTGCTATCTGATCCCGGGTCCAACCTGTTCTGGTTTAAAAACCACGAATAAGTGATCGCGTTACTCTGTGAAGACATAGCGTTACATTGGAATTGACGCAATAATCCGCCTGATAAATTGGGACAGTTGAAAGTCTAAATCAAATTCATTGTAAGTTAGAATATTATTCACTATTACCTTATTATAGGAAATTAACGCAACGTAAATTAACGCGAATTGGAGCAATTCGCGTTAATGTCATATGGCGCGTTAATTTCCTATAATAAAGTATATAGGGGGTAACTGAAAATACCAGAAACTTTGCTCAAAAAATCAATTTGGAATTTTGATCAGAAATGATATTATTCTTATCAAAATCTCATTTTGATATTTTGAGCAAATTAAAAGTTATTACACTAAGAAAAATAAGAATTTGCTTAAAGAGCAAGCAAATTCTTATTTTGTTGAACTATTATAACTTACTGCCAGGGGTGAGTCAATTGTGACGGAATCAGTTGAAGACGTTACAGTTAGAGAAGCGCTTCCACTGTATTTCACAGAATATCTTTCCACTTCACAAATATAATCCCCGCTCAGAAAATCAACCACCTCGTTTGGTGTGACAGCCAAAACCTCAGGGTTCGTAAGTGAAAATCCAAATTCGGTACCTAGAATCTCAATATTTTCTTCAGAGCACGGATTCCTATGGAACCATTTTATTGTCTCATAAGTTGGAATTCCTAATATTGAACATGTAAAAATGTGTACAGTTGTACTTGACTTGTCAATAGAAAGTGTAGTAGGGGCAACTGACACGTAGAGTAATGGCAGTGAATATGTAGCTAATTGTATTGCGACCTCTCCATTGGCAGGGCTCGTAGCGATACAATTATAATTGCCGACTTCGTTCTCAGTGAATGATACAATCGTGTACGGTGAACTGACTATACTTCCGTCTGGTTTTCTAATGGTTTGTACAGGTATAGGCATTCCCCCTGCAGTGCAGGTGATTGTGTGAGCTGTGTTATAGGATACTTCCACTGATAGAGGCAATATCTGTACACTTGGTGTCATAATCTGTAGTTGAAGGGTTGCAGTAGCGTTTACGGCACCAGCGACATTACTCGCCTCACAACGATAAGTCCCTAAAGGAATGCGAGAATTGAATATAGAGACAGAATGAATGTACAGTGGATGCCAGTTATAAGCACATCGTCGGGTACTGCACTTAATGTGCTTATAACCAGCATGTTCTTATAACCGACATATAATATATAGGGTATAAGGCAACCGTATTTCAGCATAGTGTTCTTATAACCGGTGTGCTTATATCCGACATCTACTGTATTATATATGAGAAAACAACCTTTTTCACTAAGTGTAGCTTTATGTATCACCAAACTTGATGCGGCAATAGCATATTCATCGTCACTGTTAGTCAATTCAACTTCAGTTGCACCATCAGCCGTGAAATACCATTTAACCACAGGTGATGGGTCGCCACTCGCTTGACACAGAAAACTAGCTGTGTCTCTATACCTAACTGTTGTATCGCTTGGTGGAGTCGTTATACTAGCTGGTGCGATATAGCCTATAACAGATGTGCTAGCAGTGGCTGTTCCTCCCGCATTGCTAGCCTCACAGGTAAAGGTGTTCACTCCCGAATTCATAACTCGAGCTGAAATACTCGAGGAAATACCTAGGTTTGTACCAGCGCTATTGTACCACGTTATTGTAGGTGTTGGTATGCCACTCGCTTGGCAGTTGAGAGTAACAAAAGTGTTAACAATAGCAACAGAATCTGGAGTTAGGGATGTGATAGAAGAGGCTGAAATTATCCCAAGGGTGAATGTCTTGTCTAGAGATAGTGAAGGTGTTCCCCCACGCATTGCTTCACATGTATAGGGCCCTGCATCTGAATTTTTGAGGGAAGTAAATGCTAAGCGACTGTTGACAATAATTCCTCTTGATTCGTCTTCTGTATCAGTGCCAGCCACTAAGGTTATTCCTGAGGTTTCGTAGAGACGTGTGTCTAAGAACATTATCGTATTTAATCGAATAGTGCCGGGGCTACAATGTTAACTTTTTGAGATTTATAGGGGAAACGATTATTGTTTATTTTATTTGAGTTGAGCTACTATTTGAAATGAGAAAATACGTTACATACCATAAAATATTCAAAGTGCTTTCATGATGTTTTGTAATTCATTAATTAATTTTAAATCCCGGATTTTCCTAGTTATCTAAGTGTAGGTATATTCTAACATTTATTAGCCGATAATTAATTTTAACCTTAGGGGGCGACTATTCGAGTAAAAATGGTAAATTATAACTAATGAGATTATAACAATAACGATGCAGTCATGCAGAATAAAAATAATGCATCCATGGTTAAAAATATGCAAACTCACTATTTTTCTTCCAGATAATAAGGGGTCTGGGATAAGAAGCGAATGAACACTGAATTACCAGAGCCTCGTTTAGGAACCCATTCACTACGTCATCTGGGCTGTCCAATAGCACGAGAGGTAAATCTGATATTGATAGAGCTGTGAGATCAGATAGAATCTCTGTACTCTGTAATACATTCGTTACAGCGCAAGCGTATTTGAATGTGGTGTCATATGTCCTGGCATTCATAACACTCAAAACTGACTGGTGATCGTCATCGCCATTGTAAGAGTCAGATGTATCGACAATTCTGTAGTGACCGTTTTCCTAATGATGACAAATGAATAGTCACAGGTATAGTAGAACCTGCATAATCCGACCCTCTATAATCCGGAATTCAGTAGAACCGAAAATTTTCCTTATCGAAATGAGCGTCGAAATATGTATTAGAGCCTGCATAATCCGAAAATTTGATAATCCGACCATTTTCCCTATCCTAACGGGTGTCGGATTAGACAGGTTCTACTGTATTCTTATTGTGAACAATTTTTCGTCTGCTTAATAATATGAAGGTTTTTTTAATTATGAACAACCCCTATGGTCCCAATTTGACAACTTACATAAGGTTTATAATAAGTCGACTTCGCTTATTATGAACACAATTTTGGTCCGTTGATGTTCATAATAAAAGAACCTTATTGTATGTATAACGTTTATATATCCATAGTCCGCTTATACAAAACCTACCTGTATCCGTGTGCCGTTGTAATACCAAAAGAATACAGGAGCTGGGAACACAGTAACCATACATTCTAAGTCAATATTATTATTCCACTGTCCGTTACCACTTGACACACTTGGTTGGGTTACAGAATTAGCTTTCCTTATATCCATACAGTTTACATAACCGGATAATGGAGCTTCTGAAACAGCTATGCCAATACACAAACGAATGTTTTCAGGATAAGATGATGATGATAGATCTGCTTTCCAATAGAAAATGAAGTTACCCGGCCAACCATTGAAAAATACAAAAATACACGAGTTTCCTGTGGTATACTGATTCGGTGGAGTTGTTGTTACTATTGGGAATTCTCCATAGGATGATGTGGTGAGATTGCCACTACTATCAAGCCCGAAAACAGACAGGAAGATACCTACATGATGTAATATGTAATAAATAATAATAAAATTGTAGTCTGTTCTCTCTAATTGTCCACTTTTGTAATAGTCCACGTATTTACTCGCCAAATCAACTATTTCTATATTTGTAATAGTCCACTTTGGCCCACTAGCCCACTGATGGACAGGTGGACTAGTGAAGAACAGTGTAATGAGAATACGTAAACAGCGTATTTACTATTATGATTCGTTCAACCTTATATAATGCTTCAAAGGGGGGGGGGGAGTAAATAAATGTGTGAGTTCATCCTTTTTGTATTGAATATGGTAAAAGTGTAATTTCGGGAAATATTCGCTATGTAACGTTTGAACGGCTCCTTATCCTATACATACTTCATCGTTAATATTATTATCGGTAGAAGGTGATAGGAAGTCTAATAGTAATCGCTGGATAAGTATGTCGACTGTTAGTGACAAACCTTTTACATTTGATTGGTCATAACTCGCATCCTTGTTCACTTGAATATATATACTGGTCCCGTCAAAGAAGTAATTAGTGCCATAGGTGATTGTGAATTCGCTATCGAGGAGAGGGTCGCTTTGCAAATCAAGCGTATTATCACACGTGAATGGGAGAGCCGCGAAAACCCATTGTAAGGACAGACAAGAGACGAGAAATATGAATAATATTCCCCGCATTTTGTGAATTGTTGAGGGAGGGAATTGCTAAGTCTTGGAAATGAAATATACAGTAGAACTCAGATTATTCGTAATTATTAAATTTTGAAATTATTTGGTTGTAGCCAAAATTTATTGATTTCAAAATAGTATTAACAACCCATAATATATATTTTTCATGAGAATTATAATAACCCATAAATTTAATTGGAAGCTTTATTTACCCATAGAAAGTAATTTATTTTACAAAAGCTAGGTAACCATTTAGCTATAAAGGAATTCCATACAATGTATAAACTATTAATTTTTAAGAAAGATGTTAAAATAAATAATTATACTTTCTAAAACAAGATCACTAAATCGATAGAAATCATTATTCCTAGAAAATAAGATACAACTATTCAGTATAAATATACGTAGATGTACAAATAAAGCGAACTAGTATAAATTAAATAGTAAACTAAGCAAATAATAATATAGTTAATAGGAACTGTGAAATTCCGCGAAAGCTTGGTTGAATTGAGCAGCGAATATCTCAGCATTTTTGTGTTCAGTAGTAGTTATGATGACACGATTTTTTCCATGTGAAAAAAACCCCTGACGCTTCACCAAATGTAAAATTAAAATGGTTTTTTTCGCATCTTGGGAAACATCGATTTCGTCAGTAACATCCGTGAAATTATAAATATCCTGATCCTTCCAAGGATTCAACGGATCGAAATTTTTTCGCTCGGCTTTTATCAATTTTTTGTTTGTAGAAATATAAATTGTAATGTTTTTAGACTCGTCAATGAGTAAATGCCCTTTGTACACAACAGTCCGTAGATATTTCCCATTTTCTATGTCATTGAGGATGAAATTGCCAAGGGCAGAATGGAAGTCATATACCTAGAAGGGTGAAGAAATCAATTCTATTGAGAACCAGGCTATAATTATTAGAATTTGAATTATTTGAACAAGGAACTACTAATACTGTATATCGACCACAGCTTTTCAAAATAATTTTAATGCACTACAAAATTCACCTTTGCGAAGCCGGGTTTTTATATTGAAAAGGTGTTGGCCGATACTTAAATTAGATCAATTTTATAAGCGTAAACAATAATTTTGGCCGACATAGAAGCAATAATAGTCATAATTAAAACCTTGAAGTTTATAAGTTTATTGATAAACCTTACAACACTGAAACTTTAACTAATTTGCAATATCTCTTACACAGTTACACGCAATACTTTCTAATTAATGGCTTGTGGGAGTTTACATAAATTTCGGTCAGTATTCTATTTTGCATAGAAAGTACACGAGTATACCAAAATATAAATCCTGAGTAATGAATAAATTAACAACGTCAGTCCATATAGAATAATCAATGATGTAAAATGGATTTCCGTTGAACATCTGTGCAATATACGTTTGACCACCAAATCATATGTTGGTTCTTACGAGATATCACTTTAAGTAATTAAATAAGAATATAGCTGAAACAAAGTTCGATAGTTGCATTTATGAATATGTGACCAAATAAAACAGTATACCGTCACGAACCATAATGCAAGGTACATCTTGATTATTCTGACTTTTAGATGTGCGATAATTTTCGCACTTTTATACTACAAGATTGGCGAATTATCTTGAAAGGCTGAATCATTATTAAGAAATTACTTGTATGTAGACCGTCTAGAAATAGAACAGGTTTTCTTACACATAAATTAGTATTATCCATAGACGGCAGGGCTTTTGGTCTACATAATTTATAGACGGTCTACAAATTTTTGGCTTATTAGTATGGACATTTATAGACCGTCTACATATAAGGATCCTCAATAATTAACTCGTTACATATAATGGTATGTATATGGCTGATATAATGTGTGGAAATACCGCGCCGTTATACAAATTAAAACGGGTAACCGATATTTATCAAAACCGCTCTAAACTATTCTATTTAATATCCCAAATAATAAACCATAATCCAATATAAAGTCAAATTGTAATAAATAAATCGCAAGTGCAGAGTGCTCAATAACAACATTGTTTGTTTGTTTGTTTGTGTTTAATTAGCATATAGTCAAAGAATGTAAGTTTCTCTAAATATAATAAGATAGACAAGAGTGAGGTAGTAGGTAATGGTAATATCAATTGTAGCTTAATTAACTAGGGGATAATTAACAATGTATAAGTGCATAAGAAATGCACGTTCATGATCGATAGAGTCAAATCGGAATCGAAAAGACTTTTATGGTTTGTGTGTTTGTATGTGAAAGAAAGCCAGTAAAAAGTCTCTGTATTTAAATCACTTAAATCTTTTTTATTAAATCTTTTTCGAATTTCATTCTTTCCCGCTTCAAATCATCAGCTGTAGCAAGCATTGCAGGTGACGCTGGTGGTTTAGCACTTGTAGCAGCAATTCCTTGGTTTGTCGATGTCGGTATTGGAGGTGCGGCAGAAGCAGTTGGAATACCAGCGATTAGATTTGAACTGGATGCACTTTGTGCTGTAGCTTTTTGTTTTAGCATTGTCCAGTCAAATGTGTAGTCGTATTGGTGGTTGAGTGTGCGGAATAGAATCCGGAATAGTTGGCGAAGGTACATGTAATCTGGGGCTTCTTCAAATCTGTAAGATTGCAATTGATAATTACGAGAAATTAATTTAAGTAGATAAGTGTGGTTTATTCAAGTTTCGAAAATAATTGGACTGTAAAAGGATACATTGAAGCAACAAAATGAAGAGAAACCCATAATAAATAGAATATTTTGCGTGGGACTTACTTATATAACGGATACACCTTTCTAATACAAAAACCCGGCTTCGCAAAGGTGAATTTTTGATGTAAAAATGACTTTCCAAGTGTATTAAAATTCCATTAGAAAAGTGTTGGCCTGAATATGTATAATAATTATTATCGGTAGGGAGAATAAATATACTAGACTAAAGGGTACTTATTGGCACTTCAAGTTAATAAGCCAATTAACGTCCATAAGACCTGAAATTATACCTTATAAATGGGGCAAAACAGGACAATAAAATAAGCAAAATGCTATGATCATAACAAGTCTTTGATGAATAAATTAGATACACAGTAAGACATTTTGGTTCAAAGATAAAAGCGGACGAATCACACTAACATAACCCTACTCCGTATCAATGATTTCATATGCGATTACATATATTATACTACCAGATAAAATAGGTAATTAAATCAGGAAAACTTATGTACAATGGGTTTGTTAATGAAATGAAATGACATTCTTGTCAGACATCTTGACAGTCTCAATTAAATTGATTCCTTTTCAATATACAATTTGTGTTGTGTGTATTAGGTAATGTTTTATAATTTGGAGCGCCATTAAGTTAAAAATAGGCGCGCAATTAAGGAAATTGTAATAACAATCTAATTTGTTCTATTGTTTAAGCGCCAACAATTAGCAGTCAATATTAGCTTATAGAATAAGCGCCATAACTTAGTACTGTATAACCTCGTTAGTACGAACACGATTAATACGAAATTCCGGTTAATACGAACACTATTCAGTCCCTTCAAAGCCTTTTCAATACAAATGTTATTGGTTAATACGAATTCCGGATAAGAACACATTTTGACGGTCCACTGGTGTTCGTACTAACGAGGTTCTACTGTATTAACATGCCATACTATCAAAATGGTTTTTAAGCAGAAAAATAATCAAACCTTAATCCACGGCAGTAATTGAGATACATAGCAAATTCAGCGGGAAATCCTTTACAAAGAACTTCAACTGGAGTAGACATCTTTTTTTCAGATATTTTATCATATTTCTGTTTCTTCGTAGCAGCTTTTAAGCCTTGCCAAGGGAGAGATGACCGATTAAAGTACATTAGTACATAACCCAAACTCTCCATGTCATCTCTACGACTCTGTTCAATACCTACAAGGATTGTATGCTTATTAAACCTTGTAGAATTCAATTGAATTTAGAGGTATTTTTTAATAACAAGAAATAGTTATACTACGTAATGTATGTTGGCATGTTTCATAAGGTCACTGATCACATATAACTTATATAACGTCCTAAATATGTTCACAAAATAGTTGGTAATAACCATGTTCAACATACAAACGCTATGTTAATAATTGAACAATCAAGGGATCAAAATTATGTCCATAATAGAGAAACTTAATAATAAACTTAGAACAAACCCTATGTAAGTTGTTAAATTGGGACAATAGGGCTTGTTCAGAATAAAAAATTCATTAAATCCCACGAAAAATTGTACACAATAAGCAGACCTGACTGTATTTATTTAGGTCAATAGTTTTGCTCATGAATAGTAATCATAACACAGTAGAACCTCGTTAATACGCACACGAACGGACTGTAAAAATCAGTTCGCTTTATCCGGAGTTCGTATTAACTGGAGTAATAGCCATTGTAGAGACCTGATTTTGTGAACTGTTTATTCGTCTTAACCGGAAATTCGTATTAACCGTGTTCGTACTAACGAGGTTCTACTGTATAGTATAGAAAGCTCTTACCTAGATGTGCGTTTATAGAAGCGTATCTAGCTGTGCCAGTTAAATTCTTATCCTCTCGATACGGAATGTGTTGTCGCGTGCGTGTATCACGGTACTTCTTAGCCAGACCGAAATCAATCAAAAACAGTTTATTACAATGACGGCCTATTCCCATAAGGAAGTTATCTGGCTTTATATCTCGATGAATAAAGTTCTTATTGTGTACATACTCCACACGGCCAATCATCTGGTCTGCCAACATAAGAACGGTCTTCATTGTGAAGCGACGAGAACAGAAATTGAATAGGTCCTCTAAGCTTGGCCCTAACAAGTCCATTACGAGGACATTGTAATCTTTTTCTTGTCCATACCTGGAATATATTTTTATATAAATTATGTAGAAGTGAGGCTTCATAATTTAGTGGAAAAAGATAGTCTAGAATTTAGATAGGAAAAATCAGTGGAATTTTTGTAGAATGGAAGTGAGCTAGAATTTAGAGGGAAATATCTATCAATGTTTATTCAAAATTTTACGCGCCTGGACAACAATATTTGCCGCATAAAGGGGCCTTCAAACGTTATATAATCAAAGTTTCTGAAAATTAGATACTCCCTCTCTATCTAAAGCTTTATTGACAATTCTGTAACACAAAAGGATGGTCTGTCACACATTAGTAACCCCTCCCATTTGGAAGCGTTACGTAACGTTTCAATGTCCCCAAATTACATATAAAGAATGGAGATTCAACTCACCATCTAATATGCGGAATTCCCACTCCTCCCTGCAATATTTTGTAGAGTTTAGATTCGTAAAGAAGTTGAGGATGTCTTGCCTTGAGAGATTCCAATTTGACTGCTACCTCTTCACCGTTTGTTATATTCACACCGAGATAAATATCACCAAATGAACCACTACCGATTTTCCGGACTAAACGAAACTTTCCTCCAACTTGGAATTCTGATCGAGTCCCAGCGCTTGTTGTTGGGTTGTGTGCCATTACAATTGTGAAAATTCAATTTTGCTTGTCTTTCCGAAGGAAAAATAGAAAGTGAGCTATATACTTGAAATTCAAATATGTCTGCCACTTAGACTAATTCAAAATAAATAAGAATATTATGTATAGTTGTAGCTATAGAAATAAGGCAATATTTATACACATTCAATATAACATTAGTAATGGCCGTTTGTTTAGAAATAGTATAGATAAATCTACCCCCCAGTTTTCGGTGGGAAACGCACACAAATGTCAGACCACACAGGCAGTGATGCAATTACGTAAGCCTACATATTGTATTGTGTAGGAGTAGGATTGCTAATCAATAATAGTTGTATTTATAATCAAACCACAATGGATGGCACTCATTAAAAAGTCTGATTTATTCAAAGCGAAGCGATCTAGTAAGTAGTTACGGTTGTGTTTGAATTTACGAGTTAATTAAACAGCATTCGTGTGCAAGTAGGAAATTTTGAATGTCTAACTGAAAGTTGTGTAATAAAGTTATTCAATAAAGTGGAAGTAAATCGAACGTAGGGTAATAATGTATTCTACTACATCACTACGGAAGTGATACTAAGATTGCGATAGTAAATGCATTGACGCCTTTAGGATAAAATATTGTTTTCTGAGGCTTTGTATCAGTAACTGATAATTATACTAGTTTGGAGAAAAGCCTATCTAACTAATAATTATTGAACATGATTACAGTAATTATAATTAGGTTTTCTTATCAACGATTTCTTTGAGTTGAACTCCATACGCAAAGAAGACAATTGAATTATATCTGTGGTAATTGATTCTAATCATAAAGTGGAGACAACCATAAGGAAATTATTGAATAGTTGTCAGAAAGGCAAAGGATGTTAAATAAAGAATAGGTTCAGAGTGTAAATCGAAAATGAAATATTAATTAATCCGACTGTCAAAGTTATGATTAGTTAGTTAAAACTTAAAATAACAAAGTTGTTCAATAATTTTTGAGAGAACTCCCTAATATTGTTTACCTCAAAACTGCTAATGGCTCGACTTCAATTGATAAAAGCCTTAGAGCAGAATTAACTATAGATTAGAATTCGAATAATCATGTTATGATGTTTTCTTTGACCTGGTGATAGGGAAATACTAGTTTTAGATCTCTGTGATTCTTCAAGAAATCATAGTAAAAATCTTTAAAATTGCGAACAAAATTCTGAACCGTTTACATCAGTTAAACAAAATGTTATCATCAGCAAATCAATTGAGATAAGTTGAGTGATAAATATTTTAACCATAATGTAGAAACTAGTATAGTCTATTCTATTTAATTAATAAATAATTGAATTACTAATTAATAATTTTATATTGTTAGAGTAAGGTTGGATGAATAGGTATTCATATATATGCACACTGCACGAGCATGTGAGTATGCGCAATCATGAATGAATTTAATTAAAAGATTATATTATTCTTTATTACAAACCCATTTCTTCAAGTAACTGAATAGTATAGTACAATTTAATCTACCTAAAATTGAAAACATTCAAGTGCTTCAGTCCCTAAATACAGGAACAAACCCCCAAATTTATTTTGCGAATATATCCATGTCTACTGGTTCATATGAATGGTCTTACGTACTGAATCTTGGCAATACTATGCTTGGCGTTCCAATGCTTGCAATGCCATATTGCATTGAACAGTGTGGATGCCTACTCGGAACTTTATTGATCTTCTTCGCTGGCTATATGAGTGTAGAATCCTCAATATTTCTCTTACGGACTGCATTGATAACATCAACGAATTCTTATGAAACAACAGCAGAACACATCTATGGTAGATTTGGAAAATCGTTTATTGCAGCCTGCATTATTGCATTTATATTCGGAATTGTTGTAGCATCTTTCGTAATTATCGGAGATATTATTCCTACCATTCTGAAGGCAAATTTTCCAAGCATAGACGAAAGCATTTTGTTCAGGGAAAAAGTTTTAATGTTTGTAGCTATTTTTATTATAATACCATTGAGCCTTATTAGAGATACAGGGCAATTAGTACCATTCAGTGTATTCTCTCTCCTAACATATGCTGTGTTCATACTTTATCTTTTTAGCGAAGCGTTTTATTTCGGGCCAACAAATATTTTTCATCCAAACGTCAAACTATTCAACCTGAATGGAGTTTTGAAATGTATACCTATTATTTTGACTGGTTTCTCTTGTCAAGCACAAATGCTGATTTATCTCGAAACATTCCCAGATAGTATGAAAGGTGTGCGAGATGTGAAACCATTGGTCATACGCGCTATGCTAATCGTCTGTGTTGTTTACTCTGCTGTTGGTATTTTTGGATATTTTACATTTGTCAAAGAACCCTTGGGAACTGACATATTCCAAAACCTATCAACTTCATTTTTACACCAGTTACTCAGAATGGCTTTTTGTACCAGTGTTATAATCTCCTACCCCATGGTTATTTTTCCGATGCGTTCTTGTTTATATTCACTTATCTTTTCAAGAGGACAACTAACACAAGATATCAAAATTCCGAATTTTTACTTCCTAGTCATTACAGTTGTTATTGTACTCGGATCAATGGTAATTGCAATGATGGTGCCCAATATCGGAATTATTCTGAATTTTACAGGTGGATACGCAGGGGCTTTATTATGCTTTATTTTTCCAGCATTAATGTTCTTACAAAAATCATCGCACGATGACCATTTGAATGGTGCCAAACTGCTACTCTTAATGGGTATCATTTCTCTATTGTCAGGGCCAGTTATGATGTTAACTGAAAACTATCAATACGAAGACCGTGTGCTTGTATTACCGGATATACAAGTCCCAACCTTTAATCCAGTCAACACAGAGTTAGTATTACCAGAGAAACATGATATTGATACAAACACAAGTGTGCGTATAAACAATTCAGAATTTATTGTCAAAGGTGATGGTAGAGAATTATTGAGGGATGTTCGAGCGAACAAAAGTGAAGAG
This sequence comes from Hexactinellida sp. DTS-2022, assembly GCA_028753945.1. Lineage (NCBI taxonomy): Eukaryota > Metazoa > Porifera > Hexactinellida > Hexactinellida sp. DTS-2022. The sequence goes on along the minus strand of JAPNXP010000011.1, from coordinate 127,817 downwards.
AAAACGAACTCAACGACTCATGAAAGTAATTTGAAAAAGTTTACTCATGAAATTGAGATCGATTTAGATCTGGAATTTGATAAAAATAAAACCATTAAAATTGTTGATGGGTGAAAATTCATACACTATGTACATTATTATTAATAATATTTTAATAAATAATATTTTGCCTCTTGCATATAACAGAACTGATATATGATTAGTTTGTTGATACAGCAGGCACATGAATAACATTAAAAATGAAAAAATTAAACTTACAGTGATAACTTTATCCTGTCCAATAAACCTTGGATGTCGCCTTTTCACTAATACTTTATCTCCGCTTACAGCTTTTTGAAGACTTCCAAAGGTAGCTGATAACAGATCTACACCACCACCTAGCGGCCTTGCTACTACACCAATTAAGCCCTTGCCAATTCCTTTGACTAAACCGACAGCACCCTCTTCTGTTGCACCTTTTACTGGCTGACAAACGATCCCTATTTAATTGAAAAATAATTTTGAATGCATCAAAGCATTTAACTATTTCCATTAAATTGTTACAAGTTTTGAATTGTATAAAGATGAAAGCAGTTAGTGGAACTACGACAATAGTACATATGTTCTAGGCTGAATTAAGCTCTAGTATGGATTGTGTCTAATTAATAACCAAAAGCCAACCCTCAAGCTAACAATGTGGGTAATTATATTGTGAGGAAACTAATAGATTTGAGGACAAAAATCCTTTGAAATTATATGGAACATAAGTCAGTTAATTCTGCACTAAATACTCTAAATTAAAAGATTAAATAACATTTAATTTCTATAGAATCCCCTATTGAAATATAATTGACTGTAATTTATTACTCAACCAATTGCTAGAAATTCTTTGAAACATTATACTCAGATGAAGATTAAATTCAATAGTAAATGGTAGGTTTATAATTCCTTTTGAATTTACTAACAAGGGGAGACATTTTTGACTAATTCTTCAGGATAATTTTATACCAATTACAAATTTTAATTAGTGTCTTACTAAATGTCTGTGTATGGGGATTCTGACATTGGAATACTGTCCTTCTTCGCGACTAATACACTTATCAACCGTGGCCCGGCAAATGGAGTTTCTTTGGTTCCTACCACAATAAACATTGTGGGTCGGTTTCAAATGCTAAAATGCATTAAACACCCCAATCTATGCCAATACATTTGGATCCAAAGGTGTAAAAAGAACAGGATGTTGATAGTCAGTGAGCGATACAAGAAGAGTTTAGAAAATAAAGAAGTATTGAGGGAATTTTCAAGTGACCTTGCGCTGGTAAGGAGATTGGCCTACAGCATCATAGCTGGTTTGATCCATTTTAATGAACTTGGATTCATAAACCGAAATGTATCAGGTCAAAATGTACATATAACAAAGAATGGAGAAATCAAACTATCCAATTTCGGCATGTACTATATGACGGAGTATGGCGAGTATGTGAAATTCCCTGTTGGTATTCCAGTGTATTGGCCACCGGAGCTCATAAGGGATGGTGCAGTAGCTTCACAAAAGTTTCGCAACAAAACAAACATAGACGTGTGGAGTTTGGGTAAGTAAATTTTATTTTAATAACATTATAATATGGTTAATATTACCCCTGTAAAAAATCGTAGGGATAATCTTAATGGAAGCTATTTTGGGGAAACAAATTTGGTCTGATCTCCCTCAAAGAAATTCTCTCACGAATATCTGCAAACGGATCTTACACCTCACTACAGTCAAACATATGATGATACCTCAGTTTTTATTCGACACACAACAGGCAACTACACTCTTCTTCTCAATGCCACAGGTGTTAATCGATTTTCTTGTCAAATGTCTCGAACCTGATGCAAGCCTGAGAGCAGATCCAAAGGAACTATTAGAACATGCTTTCCTAAAGGACACAATTATACCTTCGCCACAACTACCCATCATCCTGACATGTTTCGAGTCAACCAATAAAGGAACTGACAAGCTGGACATTAGTATTTTCACACAAATGCTAACGGTTACTCAAAATGACAACAGAGAAATAGAAAAATTCGGGGCTCTACTGAAAGACCGTGATATCCACGAAGTGTTTTTTCTATGGTCGTTAGCAGGTGGTGATCTGATGCATGAATTAGAAATAAATGGACAGGTACAGTCTAAAGCTCCAATTTGCTCACTTCCTCAGGTTATGACGAGAAATAAAGAAAACTTTGGACAAGATAAAGAAATTTTAATGCTCTATTCAGGTAAAAATTAGGAGATCATAAATTATTTGTCACTTTCTAGGGTTCAAGTAATTGTAAATCTTAAAATTTTCACGTATTTAGATCAGAATGTTACTATTAGTATGGACAAGCTCAACGAGAGACTGAACCACTTAACGACGCCTGATTTTTATCCATTGTTGATTTTAAATGATCAGAGCATACCACCACAGATACCGAAAGATTCTGTAGCATTACCAGCTTCAATAAAGGAAAAGGACGTGGAGTATCAGTTCCATAGAGTTGTCATGTTTAGAAGGCTTTTAGAGAGTGAGTTTAATTAGTTTTATCTGGCAAGTACTTTATAGCATAAATTGTATTTTATATTACCTACTAGGTTATCCACATACTAAGGATCAGATCATTCATGAGAGCAAGAAGGATATATGTCCATTGTATCGATCACAAATTTGGGCAGCATTGCTTGGGGTAAAACCAAATTATCAAAAGCTCTATGATTCGATTGACAAAGAAACAGAATCACCGATTGACAAGCAAATAGAAGTTGATATACCACGTTGTCATCAGTATAACGAGTTTCTAGCTTCATCAGAAGGTCATATAAAGTTGAAGAGACTTCTCAAAGGATTTTTAAATTCAAATTCTGAATTGGTTTACTGGCAAGGTTTGGATTCGTTAGCAGCCACGTTTTTAGTCATAAGTTTCCATTGCGAGGCAATTGCATTCGCATCTATGCGAAATTTCATCGACAAATACGTTCACAATTTTTTCTTAAAAGATAACTCACCTGTGATGCAAGAATATTTAGCAGTATTTTCACAGCTTATTGCCTTTCATGCTCCACAACTCTACAACCACCTTTTCGAAATCGGATTCCAACCCGAGTTGTATGCCATTCCCTGGTTTTTAACTGTTTTCACGCATGTTTTCCCACTTGAAAAAATATTTCATATATGGAATAAACTACTGGTAAATAACGATTCCTTTCCATTATTTATTGGCCTTGGAATTCTTTGGCAATTAAAGGCCAACTTGTTGACATTCGGGTTCAACGAATGCATACTTTTGTTTTCAGACTTACCTGATATTAATATTGATAAATGCATGGCTGATGCCGAGTATTTAGCTAAAAGGACACCTATCACAGGTCCACAGAGGCTATATGCAAGAGTACCATTAAACATTAGTAACCCAGTCCCATTAGAAGATAAACCGAAACAAAGACTTGATCATCTCAAGAATAATAAAACATTTTCGATCACTGGAAAGGATCTGTTACAGTTACTAAATCAAGGATTGAAAATTGAAAATAAAGAGAAGAGACATTGTGCTATAATAGATATTCGTTCCAAAGAAGATTTTCAAACAGAATCAATAGCGGATTCCATAAACATGCCGTTCAAAACTACATTTAATGAAAATGGTTTAATAACCGATCCCAATACACAGGCAGTCTTTGACAAGATAAAGAAAAGATTGAAGGTCGTAGTTGGAAAAGACGAGACGAGTGCACATCGATTTGCAGGTCATCTTATAACACTTTGTTGCAATCACGTTTGTGTATTGTACGACGGGAAGGAAACTGCCAAAAAGTTAGGACTGCTAAGGACAAATAATTAGAAAGTTTTGTTTGCTATTCTTGTATTGGTAGATAGAGTCAATGTTATTATTTGTATAATAATTATGAAAATTAGGTATAAATAATTACAACCTACCTGTGACACCCTCAAAAAGCCCAGTAGCAAAGCTCTTTCCACCTCTGAAGAACTCCTCTCCTGCTGTCCTAGCTCTGATATCCTGTCTCCGTCTTGATCTTTGGTAGCGAGTATCAAATGTCAATGCAGCCAAACCTATCAATAAATAGTACAGGATTATACAATACAAATGATAACCTATTGTACGACGCTTGTCATAAGCGATCACTTGACTTTTACGACCAATTTTCTAGACACATAATACTGTATTAGAATACTTTTTGACTTGGGATGAGGGACACTTGTGATTTAGGACTAACTTTTTTGGGAACGCCAAGTGGTCATAAATGACAGTTTTTACTGTTTGTTTTATACAATAAAATAAATTAATAAAAATTGTCAAAAGATAGGAGATAAATATAGCTTGAGATCAGAACAAGCATCACTTGATTAAATTCTATATAAACCCTGCATCTGTACTAATAATACTTTCAGAAAGGGAAATTTACCTTTCCCCACTGTAGATGTTATTTTCGAAACTGCACCAGCTACACCTCCTACTGTACTTCCGGCTAAACTTGTAATACCATGTCCAACACCAACAATAAATGCTTCCGGTCCTTCAATCGCACCTTGATATGGCTCATAGAATAAATCCTTTGCACCACCACCAATCTGTCTAATCAATGCTAATGGATTTCCAATCACATCGAGACCAAGCAGAATCTAAATTCATAAAAAATAAGATTTAAATTTTTTTCACATCTACCCATATTTGAATCTACGCACTTTGTATATTTGAGTGAGTCCAGCTTGCTTATAATGTTTGATAAACGTTTCCCTAATTTGTCGTTGTGTCATTGCTCTGTGTTGGATTTCTAAGTACTTTAGTTGAAGCAACACATTTTCAGCAGACCCAGGAACACCGAGGGAGTCAAGTAAAACTCTGAATGCTTTCGATGTGACTACCTATTGTTTATATTGAAAGAAATTATTCATAAATCAGTTTGCAATTATCAAATGCATAAAATGCTCCAATATTATTTGTAACAAGTTCTGCTACGTTAATAAACTTACATCTTGTACGACATTGAATGTTTATGTCGTTTTTGTCTGAAAAAAAAAAACATGAAAATAATACTAACCGTTCTAGCTAGACGTTTATCGACAGGTTCACTCCCATGCTGCAGACTAAAGCTGAGGTTGATTTTGATTGGAGATAGATGGAGGTAATCGATAAAGTGCTTATTACCTTGTGATGCTGTAACCGAACCTTCCAATTCAGTTATGGTTGCGTTGACGATCTAAGTACGTACGTAGTTAAGATAAGAGAAAACTACGCAAATTGTAAATAATATTAAAAGTTTTTCATAAAAGGATTTTCATAGAAGGATATACTACAGTCTGGGTACAAATAATTTTGAAAATAGCTAAATCAGGTAACTAGTCTTAAATATTTAGAAAGTAATTAGTATGTGAAATGAACTGATGAATATGAATAGGCAGGTATTCCTATTAGTCTAAACTATTTTCAACTATAAATACAATACAAACTTGAGTAATAAATAAAGCAACTAACTTCAGCTAATAAATCAAGAAAATAAACCAAATCAAGATGGAATGTGAGAAAAAGAAGATGCTACAAAAAGTATATGGTAAGTTAATGAGACTAATAAAATATTTAATTAAAGTACTTTGTAGACTATGTAGAGTATAGTTTAAAATTTGTAAATTTTTAGAATTTCTTGAAAAGATTGAAGACGAACTCCCTAAGGATCTCTCTCTCGAATGCAGTCGGATTAAAGTGACTATGCAGAATTATGGGGTGGGCCCAAAATATTTAAACATCTTCGAAGGGGATATGGAGCTAAAGAGCAAACAAACACACAAAGAAATCCCAAGAAAGAGAGAACCTCTTGCCATAGTAAAGACAAACAGTCCAATCCAATCAAACTTAGCACGAAGTTCTACAAAAGAACCATCCAAATGCATACAAAGGCCATTTAATTTGAATGAAGATATACCTCGAATAAGAGGAAACACGGATGGAAAAGTATCAACAGAGGAGAATAAATTGCAACACAATCGTACGTCATCACATCCTGGGATTCAAATTCAATATTCGCCCACCTTAGATAAACAATATACATGTGCTACAGGATATAATAAAAGTGACCAGAGGTATGTTTCGCGAATATATACATAAGATTCGAATTTATTTATTATTTAGAAACTGAGTTCACATTATTTGTAATTTACTTTTCGTACCAATTTTAGGTCAAAGTTGAGTCACCCAGAATATACCCATATCAGTCAAACGCCCTTACCCCAAACTCCGAATCTAATCAATAAATCATCAGAAGATCCACTTAAGGCCAGTCCTAGAGAATACGAGTTCACGGAAGGTGATATAACACTCTTCCTGACACCTACAGCTATTGACCCAAAATACTACTCGTCACAATTTAATACCGAAGTTCCTTATGAAAATACTAATGTGATTCAAATGACTGAATGCCCTCCCATTGTCCCAAAGAAACTACACAAAGTCTGCTAAAACTAGTGTGATAAAATAGACCCTGGATTCAGTTGAAATTATCTATGTTTGTAATTTATTTTGTTATATTTGATCTTAGTACATAGTATATTAATTACTTTGTGTTAATGATAAACAATTAAACTGATCATTTAATTTCATTGAAATATTCGTCGAAAAAAGGGATACTCAATAAATTATCTAAATTTAGCTCAACATGAATAACTTTACCTTAAAAGCAAACTGTAATATTTAATTATATTATATAAATAGTATGTTTAAGCAATTAATATTCAATTACATAATATTCATCTCAATTTTCACTTAAATGATACGTAGGGGAAATTAGTTGCCACAAAGATTACACGAGGATGTAAGGTATTTGCGGACAGTAAATCATTTCTATGAATGTGCTAGATTCTTGCTAACAAAACTAACCTTATTGTAATCAAGTTCAAATAGTTCTTTAGTTGTCCACTCTCTCTGTTCTAGATCCCCGAATAGTCCAATTACACCCTCAACAAATCCAATATCCAAGTTAAAGCTCATTTCTTGCACAAGAACTTTGAAATAACGAATATTCATAGAATTTACTAGAAAACAAATTTAGTAGCAATAAATACGAGTCATAATTATATGTAATAAAACGTAATGTTACTAAGGAAAATTATACATTGTTTACCCATTTTCTTGCTAAGTAAGAGGATAAGACTTGCTTCCACAAAAGGTTTCGGGTCAAAGTTGAGAGCATCAGGTGGTAGAGCAACAGAATGGAATACTATCGGATACAATATATGTGCCATTTGATTGTCGACTTGAATTGAGGCTATTTTGATATCAAAATAAAGTTGACTTGAAGAAATCTATTAACGAGTAGATTAAAATAGCATTGAATAAATATATTATTAATATGAAACAACCTGTAATTCTAAGGAAATTCCCGGGAAATGAGTTCTTCTCAGATGACCTTCGTAGGGTTCATACAGCTGCATAATCTGAAAGTCTACTTTCAATTCGTTTGTATCAATACTTGTTTTGGGGTCAATTTTGTAAGCTGATTCAAGCTTTTTGATAACCTCGCCTGACAAAGTTTTCCATATCTACGTAATATTACGTGTAATATGTAATATTGCAACGTGTGCGGATATTCAGAATAAAAAATGCAAACATTAATTTTAAACTCACCCTCCCGTTCTTCAAGTATTGCCAAACAGTATCTGAACTCAAAAATGTAATGTAAGCAATCTCTGTACGAGTGATAGCATCAACTAAAGATATTCCTATCTCCTCAATACTCAGGGCAAAACTGAAATCGATTTTTTCACTTTTCTGTACTTGCTTTGCGTGTCTCGTTATAATTGGATTATTTGTTACAAGTAATATACGTTGTAATCCATCCATAAAACTGATCCAAAAGAGTTTTGCATTCTTTGGTGTAGAAGCTAGAAATCGGGTTAATAAAATTAAAGTGAACAAATTACCTGCTTAATAAATATAGATTGTAATTACTTGTCTTTGCTTTATCAGATGACATAAGAAGTGATGCCTCGGCAGAAATATCATCAAAATCTTCATGCATACTAATTGTAGCATGTTTACTATCCATGAATGTACTCATTTCAAGACCATAGGGAAAGTTGGCTGTTCCATCTGCATCAAATTTAACTGTTGCAGTTGTTTTAATATTTTCTTGTTTTGAAGGCCACCATTCAATTTCATGTGGCTTTGAAGGATCCTGCCATGTGTAATTCACAGAAGTGCCTAAGCGTCAAATAAACATAAAATATAATCAACAAACCTGAAAACAGCCCTAAATACAGTTAAAAGTTGAAACAAACCTGGTGGTACAATAGTAGATTTTCCATTGGATTCTTTTTGTCGAAATTCGAAAAAAACTTCACTTAAGGAGTTCACAATCTCCAAAGGTACGGCACCGATGTAATACGATTGAAAAGTGATAACATTACTGGAGACATTAGTGCTAATGTCAACAGCAATTGCTGGATTTGGGCCATCAAAACTGAGTAGAATTTGACCAGGAATAGCGAAATCTAATAGTGCACCTTCATTTGACGTATCAGGAATTATTTTACACTTATCTTCATTAGGATAAAAGGGTTTACAATCTCCTGGTTGAAGTATTATAGATTCAAATATTTTCTGTTGAACTTGAATTTCTTGCTTGGTTTGGTTAATCAGCAAATTATAAGGCGTAATAATAACGATTTTTGTCAACGAAAAAGAAGAGGTTGTAATTTTAATACCGAATTGGTAACATTCATTCGTATCTGTAATTTTAGATTCTACAGAGTTTTCACTACCAACAGCACCAATTGCAACCGAGTTCGACCACTCTGATGAACCACCATCGTACATAATGCGTCTAATTGCGAGCTTAACTTTACTACCTAAGGTGGTCGATGGGAAGAGCATAGGTGGGTCTGTTGACTCGTGATTTAACGCATCGTTAAAGCAAGATTCGCTACTCATGTATTGCAAATTCAAACCTGTTTTGTTGATAACCCAATAAGAAGCAAAAACTTTAATTTGAAGTGAACCAGTCATCTCTGAATATATTCCGAGAAGGAATGATACTTTACCATCAGGCGAGTGCATTTTACAACTTGTAGTATTGTTATCACTTAAATGATTAAATTTTCCATTGAAATTTACGCCAAATAATGAAATAGTAAGTAAAACATCAGCTGAATTTTCTGGTTTATAAAAGAGAATATTTGAGGTTGAACCTGGTTGAACTCGTGATTTAAATTTCGAGTGTTCGACTTCATAACTCAAAGGAATTGGTAAAAGATTATGAAGAATAGAAGGAAAATGCGCAGTGAAAATATGGTGAGGGTAGTCCCCATCTAATTCCTGTTTAAACCGAAGAGGTTCGCGTTCGTAATTATCTTCAGAAACTTCAAGATTAAAGCAAAATGGAGGTTCTGCATTCGTAATGCTCGAGTCCATTTTAACTGGACATTCTGATGAGAGAGTTTCGAACTTTGATTGACTACCAAAACTAATTTTTGATGGGCCATACATTAATTGGTATGGTGCGATATGAAATTTACTGTGGAAAGCAAAGTGAACTGGAACATAGAAAGTTTGAGTAGGGACAATGGTACCCAAAGAAATCAATTCAGTTGAATCATGGAATATTTCCATCGTCAATTCCAACTCATTTCGTATCTTCATTGGTGATCTTATTATTATTTGCTTGTAACTTTGGATTAAATTGATTTCTAATACAACAAAGTGATCTGTTGTTGGGGCCAAAAAATATAATAGGTTGCCAGTGCGATGAATAGGGATAAATGGTATGGTAGTGAAATTTTCGATTGATAGGTGAATGTAATGATCCTTAGATTTATTTCGCTTGGAAAGTATAGCTTGTGCCATGTCATCTAAAGCATTTGTAGAATAAATATATGATGGGGTATTGTCCTCCAATGTTTTAGCTTTAGATAGTTCTTTTGGGTCAAATATTAGTGTATTCTTTTCATCAAGTGCAATGTTGACTGGAATACCTAGTTCATTTTGTATTATGTACACATAATTATCTGGGTTATCAGGTGATAATGACTTTTCCCAAGATTTGACATTACTTTTGACCAAATCGAATTCTTGTTTATACTTTGATAAAATTTCAATTAGCTCCCTTGAAATTGTCAAGTTTACTCCGTCAATTGCAGTAATTTCAAGTGCATACTCTGCCTGCAAAGCTTGTGTTTGTATATCGGAGTCACTAATTAGCATTACATCACTCGATGATCCTTTTTCACTTTTGTTCAGGTCAGCTTTCAAGCGTAACGGTACTAGATTGTCTGTTGTACGACTTTTCCCTGGTTCAAGCAGTGGTTCCCAAGTTGAAAGCTTATCATTAAAATAAGAAGCTTCTACGGTGAATAAAGCATCCATTTCTACCTGAGTGGACCAGTTTAGTATCAATGCCTCAGCAGAAGAGTGGATAAGTATAACGGGTGTGATTTTCCCCTTAAATTCACTGTCGAGTTTAAAATCAATATTTCGTATTTCAATATCCAACCTTTCTGTCCTCTCCTCTGGTAGAGTACTCTCTTCAACGCTGTCTAGTACTACGGACCAAGAATCCATTGATTCTGAAGATCTAAGAAACCAAGAATACTTTTCATTTTGGCGTTCTGACCATATATCAGCCGGAGCATAACCAAGTTCGCTTTTGTCAGGAAACTTTAGTGATTCTGCAATAACTGTAACTAATGCTAGAGTGGAAGGCGAAAGATTAATGACAAGGTTTTCCATGGAAATATGTATATCTTCAGCAATACCTTTCATGGTAAAATGAAGATCAAACGGTGCAACAACATATGAATATGGACTAGAAATTGTTTTATATTGGCAAGTATAGAGCTCGCCACTCGAAAGAGTAAATGTTGTATTGAATCCCATACCTCTATCATGTTTGATTATTCCAGATAATTCTACCTTTCCAACTAAAGTACGTGGATTCGCATCTGCAGTGTTTTCGATTAATAAAATTGTAGGATTTTTCACAGACAAAATAACACGAAAGGTAGGTATTTTGTTCGTCAACTCTATTGATTGGCCACTATTAGGGGCTACTTCTGTTTTCTTCTTTTTCTTCTTCTTATTGAGTTTTTGACCTTCCCCTTTAACATGTATGACCTTTTCAATTGGATCCCAGAAAAACAGAGCAAGTGTAATCAAGAACTCTGTTGAGAAAATAGCCGTCAAGTTGCATAGGAATATTCTGACAGTCAGATCATCACTAGACAGCCGTTTAAGATGTATGGCCAAGAGTGGACGCTCATCTTTGATAAGAATACTTCGAGAGATCATACGGGTTATGTTGCTGACATTTTCAAATCTAGCATCTTGGACTAAAATGTCATTAAGAATCAGATCCATCTCTGCAACTAAATTAGGTTTGATATCTGCATTAAATGATGCGCACACAATCGCCAAATATGCAAGACTCTTTTCCTCTGGAATTGGAAACACGTTCTGTTCATCATCAAACTTTTTAAAATTATCAGCAATATCTTTCTCCTTGTGGAAGAGCTTAAGCCCGATTGTATCTATTTGAATGTTCATGGATAGAAGAGATGTCTGTGGGTCAGATTGGAACGCATGCGGTAGCAAAATTGAGCCTTTGCGTGTCATTCTTCGAGTTTGCCTTCTCATTCGTACCTCAGGCTTAGCTATAGGACTAATTGGGAGAGAAAATGAAAAATCCGTGTTGTTGTATTTAAGTGTGGTATCATGATCTTTGAATTGTTCTGTGATAAGATTAGCGATCATCTCAACGTCTAATGAGCCTAATAGTAAGGATATTTCATGTAGATGTAAGTGGACTAGTAGGAAAGGGTTGTTCCTTGATAGACTAATGCGACGGATAAGAGATATTTCGAGACAGAACCTTGAGGTGAGTGGACGGACAGAGATAATTGATTGAATTTGATTATTATTGTTTATGTGGAGAAAAGCTCGCGAAATTGTCAGTTTTGAAAAAGTAAGTTGATAGCTGTCACTCAAAATTTCCTCTTTCGTGTCAGGGACAGTTTTAATTGTCGGTTCTGTTTTAAGCGAAATTTCGCCTAGACGAGCGATAATCACCTGATTTGATTTTGAGTTTTGTGGGATGTAGATTTTCGGAGCTTTGAAATTAATGTTTACCTTTATTCGTTCCTTCTTAGAAACAAATTTATCCAACGATGCAATCGCACCAAGAATACGTTCATCGGGAGGGATAATCTCTTCAACTGGTAACGGAATATCTTCTTGCTCAAACTTTTCAGATCGCTTTGGAGTAAAATTTGTTGCGAAATTAATAATTTTTGAAATATAGCTATATAGGAGGATAATTTCAATCTCACCAACTTCTACGTTTAAATCTATGTCATATTCAGTATTGAATGAAGGCAAAGTCGGGTTGTGGGCTAAATTAGGTGTAAAAATCAGGCTGAATCGAATAAATTGTTTTGACTCTGGTGCAAGCGAAATAATATCGGAGTAGAGAGTAATTTCGGATTGACATGGTTGTGTCAATTTCAGTTCTCCTAACTCACCAGCTACAGTTAACATTAGCTGAGTACTCTTCAACTCAATGTCAAGAGTCTTGATTAGAAGTTTAGTTATCTCTTGATCTCGTGCAATAACTGATAATGTATATTCATCTACATGTATGAATAAAGCAAGATTTGGTAGCTGTACGGGTTTTGATTCTTTGGTGTCAAGTGTAGATTCGCTCTCTGTTTCCTCAAAAGGGTCAACATCAGTCTCATCAATTGGCAATGAAAGTACTTTTCCGCTTTGTAAATTAGATTGGATAATGCAAAGTATAGTTTTGTAGTCGGCAAGATGGAATTCCATAAAAATCGGCGATAAAAGTATACAAATTAGTACTTGTGGTTTATCGCTTGCATTAAAAGGGATTGTTCGGATGATCGATAAATCTAATTCAAAAGACCTCAGAATTGGATCAGAAATCGAAGATATAGCATGTGAATCTTGTCGATAAAGTTGTATAGAGGAGAATGATACATCCAATTTATCGAAAATCAGTTTTTGTTCAGAAATGTCAAGAGGAAATGCATAATCTGTCTTCAAAGAAATTGTTGGTTTTTCAATAGAAAACGAATTATTAACTGTGATCAGTCCTAAGTCAAGGACAAGGCCTTCGTTTGACTCTGAACTAACTGGAATAACAATAACAGGTGCTTCAATTTTAACTGCGAAAAGAAAACGTTTCGTTTCATTTTGTGTCATCATCTCTACAGTTGAAGTAGCAGTGTTTGCTGCCTGCTTTTTCGCCTGTTTCTTGATAGCATTGACAGTTTTTCTACTAATTTTAAACTGTAGCAATGTGTGAAGAATGTGATTCATAAAGCTGTAAATTAAATAGAATTTGATTTTTCCTATTGTTAAATTGAGCTTACCATCAGAAATAGTTGGGTCAAAGAAATTATCGCCCTTGGTGGCATTCTGGTAAGATTCAAATTCTAATACAATCAAACTAAGAGTGGTATGACTGGTACTTAATATCTCTGGGTAGATAGAGTTGGGACTTAAATCACGGACACCAAAATCTCGAATAGCGGCGCGTATTTTCGTAACAAGTGGTTTGAATTCGGCATCAACAGTAAGATGTGTTAGGAAAATATCAGCAAAACTGTCTCCCTCAGAATAAACTGTGATTTTTATCGTTTCAAGTGCAGCATTGATAACGAAAACATTATTGGTTGTTTGTTTCGATTTATCTATGACCTCACCTTTGGATGGCGATTTGACTACATTTTCACTGGATTTCTGTGAATTCAATTGCTGCCTCGCATTAGTGACATCCAACGAAGCTTGTACCAAGCCTAGAGATTGCAAGATATACGCGAAACTGACTAGATCCTGGGGTTTTATGAGTATTGAAATTATATCAATATTAACAGAGAGGGAATTTTGTGGAATGTCTGCCAGGCAATCGTTCAGTGTTCGTTGCAAGAAAAGATTGAAGTTTACTGGTTGTAGAATAGGGAATTTTAGATTTGTATCGATAACGTTTATCTGAGGAGGTTCATAAGATTGACAACGGTTAATTTGTAAGTCTGAAAAAGTAACTTGCATTTTATCAACTACAGTAGGAAGTCCATCACGAGTTTTCCAACGCTCAGCTGGGTCTTCAGGAGATCCGTATATTTCAGATGCAAAATGAAAGGAATTTAATGCCTTAAAGTTCCCTACATCAATAACGAAGACGTCCTTGGACAAAGAATCCAATGGAATTAATATGCTTGGGGCTTCGATAATAACATTTAATCCAATCCGATTCGAAGAGTTACTCCTAGCGGCAGCAGCAGTTTCTTTCGCAGTAACCGCTGCCGCATCTTTCGCAGAATCAATTAAAGTGTTTTGCTGGAAATCAACTTGTGCGAGTTGGGTAAAGAAAGGGACAACTTTCGCAATTAGAGGCGCGAGAAGAATAAGCCTAATTTTTGCCAGTTTAACTTCAATGTATAAATCCTTCTGTTGGAGGTCATAAAATTTGTCTTTAATGGTTGCTTCCTTAAAAACATTCATTTTCAACTGAAGAAAAGGCATAGTAGGGTCTACTTTGTATAGTAGTTTAGAATAGTTTGTTTTTGGATTCAAATCAGAGATCAGGTATCCTTGTATGACCAGATCTAAATCCATTCTGAGTCGTTGTAATGTTATTGTTGATTGAATCCCAAGGAATTCGGCACTGATAAATGCCCCAGTATTGTCGTATAAAGTAAGTGAAGCTGGGTGCATTGTTAAATTCAAATGTAGGCCTTTCTCGTTATCTCTACCCCAAAAGCTCGGTCTGTAACCTAGATTTCCTTCCACTGCTTCATCGAGTCTATCAACGCTCGCTACAGTTTGTGTGGCAAGTTGAGACGTTTTCGTTTTCTCCACAGAAGGCAGCAATGAAACTAACAGTGTTGTGACATTCAAAAGAGAATTTTTATGCAGGGAGAAATGCATTGGGTATGTGGTAATACGAACTGTCTTGTGAGTTGAGTTGAATAGAGTATGATACTCCGGCGATTGTCTCTCTGCGATACAAAGTTCAAGGAAGAATACCTTGTTCTCAGGTTCACTGGCTATTAAAGCTAATGGTTCGTTCTTAGTTCCAGGTTTGATTGTAGTCAGATCTAACATTTTTAGTTCTCCAAGTTCAGAATTGAGAATGAGATCCCAAGTCCTTTGTTTGATGTGAATTATACCATTAGTTAGCTCTAACAGGAGTTGTGGAATTTCTGTATCTTTATCTTGTTTTGTGATTAGAATTCCAATCTTCTCGATAACGATGTCTGCGAGAAACTTGAAATAAAGGAAAATATATATAACATGCCTATTGTGAATTCCTAGAGGCTGAATGAAATCCGAATTCGTTGAATTCAAACTAAAACAGAAGTACAATACACAATTCTAATGAAAACTGGAATATTAAATACAAGGGCTTTGTTATAGCGGGTTTAGAATAAGCGAACTTTTGTGTAAATGGATTTGAAATACTGTAAACAAATCACAAAAGGATTAACATGTTTATTGTGCAACCTCAATTGTGCAATCGCTACGATTGAAACGTGCTAGGAAGTAAGGTCATAATAAATAACCTTCCAACCATAAGGCGACTATGTAAGATGATCAGGGAGAGCGTGCAAGAAAGAATATATATTTGAATAGGATTGGCTAAGAGCACGTGAATTACAGGTAAGTGAGGCTCGTGTATCATGTCTTTAATTAAAGATTAAGTGTGAAGGACAACAGTGGTTTAAATAGTTAAACTGGTTTTAAGACTATTTATATAATTATCACTATAAAGTTTGTATTCCTAATTAGATCGAAAGTAACAGCTAGTACTTAATGAAAATCTTACGAGAGTTTTAATATAAATACTATTTAAAATTAAGCACTGATTACTAGTTTTTAGACATTTGCTTAGAAACTTTATTAGAATATGGGTTGTTGCAGTTGCTGCCGTACTATAGGCTTGCTTCTCGCCAAGAATTTCATCCTACAATTCAGAAGTTGGGTTTTCACTCTGTTTGAGCTAATACTACCTGTTGCATATATCGCAGTTTTGGTAGCTCTGAGATACCAATTTGTTCAAATCGATCACTCAGAAAGGAGATGGGAACAAATATCAATAAACAATGTATCAGATATTAATATGGATATGGCAACGATTGTTCCAATGGTATTCCCATTTGGAGGGTTGAGTGACATGAAAAAAATAATTGTATTTTCTCCGGAAACAGAAGAGGTCAAGGACATAGCTACGAGATTCAAGAATATGGGATATTTCTTTGGGCAATTCGTTGACATTGAATATCGGAAAAATGAAAGTGACTTGATAGCTTTTTTGGATTCAAAAAAGAACGATTCGGATCCATTATTTTTCTCCAAATACTTGGGTGGGATTTCACTTAATAATTTGAAAAAGGCGAATGGTACACAGTTTGAATACAGGATACATTTCGATAACAAGCTGAGGCCGGCAATTAACGTGTCAAAACTTGAAGAACTATTTAATGTATCGAGTGTAGTTGCACTTTTTGAGAAATTAGAAAAAATCAAAGATCTGAAGAATGATACGAATCTAACAAGAGCTATAGTTGTACCCAAAGGTTAGTGATTACCCTATGATAACCCTTGATAGATAATAAATATAAAACACATTTTACATCCTAGCGGTTGTCAATATGTGAAAGTTGTAATTTTATTATGTGATACGCACTAGACCCAAATGTTTAATTTAATGCCAAACTATATTTATAGGAGATTGGAGAACAGAGCTTTTATTTCCAAGAATGGCAAAACAAGGCCCGCGAGAGAATTATGACAATTTGACAGGGAAAACGCCAGGTTATATCTATCAGGCTTATTTACCAGTACAAGCTGCATTAGAACAGGCGATATTACGGTACAGATATGAACAACTCAACGAGAATTCAAGTTACCCAGATTCAGAACTGAATATACACATACACCAGTGAGTAAATTTAGATAATTTCTAACTAATCAAATTAACTGTTTTAACACACATATTTGTAGGTACCCATTTCGCAAGTGGATAGAATATGACTTCAGTTACGCGTTAGCTTATGGAATGCCTTTGTTATTGATGCTCTCTTTCATCATACCAACCATGTTCATAGTCAGGTCTCTCGTTTATGAGAAGGAGAAAAAACTTAAGGTATGCTGGAAATTTTTGAATTATATTAATTATTTTATGTGAAAATGCTACGATCCATAGATGACTTTTAAAAGCTGTAATAAATGACCACAAATAGAACATACAGTGGTGTTCGCGTAATAGCAAGTCGCATTTTGCACGAAATTTCCTTGCTAATAGGCGAACTTGCTATTAGAGGAATAAAATTAACATTGCTCGTTTGGGGACTTAAAATATCTTGCTTATAAAGCAATATATATTGCTATTAGGCGAACACTACTGTAGGTGAGTATTGAATTATATCTGTTTTTGTAGGAGTCATTGAAGATAATGGGCGCTTCAGGAATAACACAAAAATTTTCATGGTTCCTCAAAAATTTTATATTTCTACTTGCTACCATTCTGATGATCATGGTTTTAGTCGTGGCAGGACAGTTATTCATTTGGGCCAACAATTTATTATTCTTCCTATTCCTATTACTATATATATTGTCAACAATTTCGTTTGCAACTCTTATTGCTACGTTTTTTTCCAAGACAAATGTTGCTACGGTAATGGCAGGTGTCATATTTTTTATGACGTATGTGCCATATTTATTCATACAGCGTGATGAGACGTATGATCAACTGCCGTATCAAGCAAAAATATTACTTTGTTTGTTTTCAAACACTGCATTGGCACTTGGTTCAAGATTATTCTCAGAATTCGAAGCGAGAGGAGATAGTGCTAGTTTTAGTAACTTATTCACGAGTCCAATACCTGGAGACCAATTCGCAATCGGTTATGTACTCATTATTTTGTGGTTTGATTTCAAATTTTACACTATTCTGGCCTGGTATATCGATAGTGTATTTCCAGGTGATTTTGGGGTGCCAAAGCCATTCTATTTCCTTTGCTTACCTTCATACTGGTGTTCCTTTTCCAAAAAGAATATTACCAAAAGATTTACCGAAAGAAGTGAATTTATTGAATCTGAACCAAGAGATGATGAAGTTGGAATAGAAATAATTAATTTAGGAAAGGTAAGATAGTAACCAGTTAATGTAATTATATCATAATTGTCGTGTTAAATTGTTAAATGTTTAGGTCTTCGGCGGTCTTGGACAAAAGAAAAAGAAAGCAGTAGATGGTATTGATCTCAAAATGTACAAAAATCAAATCACAGTTTTATTAGGCCACAATGGCGCTGGAAAAACAACCACAATGTCAATGGTGACAGGATTATACCCACCAACTACTGGCACAGCGGTGGTGAATAATTACGACATTCGTACACAAATCGGGAAAGTGCGTAGAAGCTTGGGACTATGTCCACAACATGATGTACTCTATGACAACATGACGGTATATACCATAACAATTAATAATACAGTGGATGCCGGTTATGAGAACATCGTCGGGAACTGCACTTAATGTGCTTATAACCGGCATGTTCTTATAACCGACATAAATTATATAGGGTATATGGCAACCGTTTTCCAACATAGTGTTCTTATAACTGGTGTGTTTATATCCGACATCTACTGTATTCGTAACAGGCTATCATCGAGGAAAATTTTCTGCGCACCTAGATTAAGTCTGAGCTTGCTCACACACGCCTAAAATATTCAATTTGTATTAAGTCTATGGGAGCATTTCTCGATTTTCGCGCGCCTAGACAAGTTTTCTTTCAAAATTACGCGCCTGGATGAACCCCTGCTTAAGACATTTATGATAAGTATTATAGGTAAGGGAACATCTGTGGTTCTTTGGAATGCTAAAAGGTTCAAGTTGGAAGGAGGTGAGGGCGGAATCTACTGAACTGATGATAGCTCTAGGCATTTATCACAAAAGTAAGGTATACACGAAAAATCTGAGTGGAGGGATGAAAAGAAAATTGTCAGTTGGAATAGCTCTGATTGGAAAATCTAAGGTCAGTTCAATGATTTGTTGAGTAAAGATTTGGATTTGAATAAGATACTACTCATAAATTTACAGTAGAACCTCGTTAATACGAACACCAACGGATGGTAAAAAAATTTTCGCTTTATCCGGAGTTCGTATTAACCGGAGTAATACCCATTGAATAGCCATTGTATGGACCTTATTTTGTGGAACTGTTTGTTCGTCTTATCCGGAAATTCGTATGAACCGTGTTCGTACTAACGAGGTTCTACTGTATTTAATCGTGAGCAATTTGTATCTGAATAAGATACTACTCATAAATTTATTTAGATTATTATACTCGACGAGCCAACAACAGGTATGGACCCTGGAGCAAGGAGAGACACTTGGGATCTCCTGCTTAGGTACAAGCAAAACAAAACCATAATGCTCACAACGCATTTCATGGACGAGGCTGACTTCTTAGGTGATAGGATTGCAATAATGGCTTCTGGGAAAATTAAGTAAGTTTTTCATCAGTTATGTAGCCTTGATTTAATCCTAAATAAAATTTATCAAAATGTAATTTAATAGATGCTGTGGCAGTCCATTATTCTTGAAATCAAAATTCGGTGTTGGATACCATATGACGTGCGTGAAAGAGCCTTTGTGTGATGTGCCTGCTATTACACACCTCATAACCCAACATGTCCCTGAAGCGAAAATGCAGTCGAATATTGGAGCAGAATTGACATATATTCTGCCGAAAAATAGGAGTCAAGTAAGCCATTAAAAATAATATGATTTTGTGGGTGTATTAATTCCAAATCTTAAAACAAATTATCTACAGGCATTTCCAAACATGTTCGACATACTAGAAGCTAACAAAGATACATATGGGATAGCGAGCTATGGTGTTAGTATTACAACAATGGAAGAAGTCTTCTTACAAGTTGGCGCCCAGGAAGATGAAGCGCTGGAAACAATACTAACTGGTAGAAACCTAATAATAGGTAATGGATCAGGTGAACAAAAGGCAAATGGTTTGTTTATGGGCAAGGTGGATGCAAGTATCTCACTGAATAACGGGTCAATCGAACGAACTAAGAATGCCATTAAAAACACAAGAAGAAAAAGCATTAAAATTACCGAGCACACACCACTAGATTCTGTAAGTTTTCCTTCGTATTTTAAGAATTTAAAAAAATCTCACCAAATTGAAATTATACTGCCTTCTAGCCATTACGAATGAAAGCTATTTCAGGGGTCAATTTGTGGTTCTTACAGTTCTACGCAATGCTAGTCAAGCGTATTTACAACACCAGGAGGAATTACAAGGCAATTATTCCACAGTTACTCTTGCCATCTCTCTTCACTTTATTTGCTCTCCTTGCGAGCGTAATTGCGCCTGCTTCGGTTTTGCAAAGACCTTTGGAAATGACAACTAACCTGTATCGACAAAGTCATATTCCAATCATTTCGGATTTTTCTAGTCAGGGTAAGTAATTAAGGTTAATAGCAGGTATTCAATAAATATTTGATAAAATATACTATTTCTTTAGCACAAGCGAGGAGCGATGCAATGTTCACATATCTTAAGACAAACTCCACTGCAAATATAATAAAAATGAACGTTACTAATGGAACACAGATGGAAGATTACATCATAAATAGATACAAACATTTGTCTAATACGGATGTGGACCAGTTTTACCAATTCGGTGCTGAGTACAGAGGTTCAAACGTCACTGCGTGGTTCTCAAATCAAGGCTACCATATGCTGCCCTTAGCGGTTAACCAGATCTATAACAGTTTATTAAGGGCAATACCTGGAGCGGAAAATGATGAGATTGTAGGGTACAATTATCCATTACCGGCAGATCTAAAAAGTAAAACCGACAGTCTCTTAGGGTAAATACTTACTGATAAAACAGACAATTAACATCCGCAAAACCCTAATTATTTATCGATTATTTCCTTTAGGTTAGCAGTCGGGTTTACAGTTGCGTTCGATATGGCATTTGGTATGGCATTCTTAGCGAGCAGTTTTGTGGTGTTTGTCGTTGACGAAAGATCTTCAAAAGCAAAACACATACAAAGGGTATCTGGAGTGCATTTATCTTCATTTTGGTTGTCGGCTTTCAGCTGGGACATTTTCAATTACACTCTACCTTGTATTGTGATTTTAATTATTTTCACTGCTTTTCAAGTTCCAGCATATAAAGACGAGAATCTAATTGTGGTTGCCTTTTTGCTCTTCTTATATGGATGGAGTGTGATCCCTATGATGTATGTGTGTTCCTACTTCTTTAACAGAGCAACAACAGCATTCGTGCTCACAGTGTTGTTCAATATAGCAACTGGGTGTGCGGCTGTACTGATTATATTCTTACTGGATGTGTTGGAATTAACTGATACATCTGACGTAATGAAATGGGTAAGTAAGGACACTTTTGATTTTATTCCTTTGTTTAATTAATCGAAATTTGAATAGGTGTTTCTTGTTATGCCCAACTACTGCCTTGGACAAGCTCTCTCCGATATGGTTACAAACAATTATTACAAAAGTATTTGTGTGGAAAATATTGAGGCTCGCGAGTTTTGTAAAGCAAATGATATATCATTTCAAGATGTTGTTGTTGCCATTGATACACCAGGCATTGGGAGATTCCTGATTGCAATGGCACTACAAGGTTTCGTTTTTTTGGCTGGGCTTTACATACTAGAATCAGGTAAGTTCTTAAGTCTCAAATCTGCTGCTAAATTACTATCTCAAACTTTCCAATAGAAATTTTTAAGAAGGCTTTCAAATTAATAATGCATCCATTTCACAAGATGGGCCCCAGAGCAATAGCCGACGCGTGTAGAAGTGGAACAGGTACGTTTGTAGATAGTGATGTGCTCACCGAGCAAGCCAAAGTGACGGGAAATGAGATGGGCTACTATGCAAACTGGAATGCTGGTGGAAATATTCTAACACTCTATAACATTGGGAAAGTAAGTTTTGTTTTATAATTCTTGACACTCAAACTACAATCTATCATATTACAGTCAGGTTCTTTTATTATGAACGTTCAAGGGACCAAAAATTGTGTTCATAATAGAGAGACTTCATAATAAGCGAACTCAACTTAATACAAACCCTATGTAAGTGTTAAATTGGGACCATAGGGCTTGTTATAATAATAATTCTCCATGTTATGCAGCCGAAATCTTGTTCACAATAAGCAGACCTGAATGTATTTGTTATGCTTTCACTAGGTTTACAGAAATTCATTTACGCTCTGTGATCAATCCCCAACGCTGATAGCAGTAGAAGATGTGTGTTTAGAGGTGAAGAGAGGAGAGATATTCGGGCTATTGGGACAAAACGGTGCTGGAAAAAGCAGTACATTCAAAATGATCACAGGAGACGAGGACATCTCTTCTGGAGCGGCGTTTATCAATGGAATGGATTTAAGATTTGGAGTAGAACAGGTAAGGTCACCAATGTAAATCGTAGGAATAATATTGATAATGCGTTCATACGTCTAGGCATCACATCTAATAGGATACTGTCCTCAATATGACGCCTTGATTGAAAGAATGACAGGTAGGGAAGTGTTGAGAATGTTTGGCAGAATTCGAGGCTTATATGGACATGCCCTGGAAGAAATAGTTACCGAAATTATAGAAAGACTTTATCTCAGAGAATATGGAGACAAGCTTTGTGGAACTTATAGGTAAGATCATTTATATTACAATACACCGGTTGTAAGAACCCCGTCGGGAACTGCATATAATGTTCTTATAACCGGCATAAATTATATAGGGGTATATGGCAACCGTTTTCCAGTAGAACGTTCTTATATCCGACATGTTATTATAACCGGTGTTCTTATATCCGGCATTTACTGTATTATGAATGTACTAAATAACTGTTTACATTTAGTGGTGGTAACAAGAGAAAGCTCAGTACTGGCATAGCTCTAGTAGGAAGCCCGTCTTTGTTATTGCTGGATGAGCCAACATCTGGTATGGACCCAGTGTCTAAGAGATTGCTATGGGACACACTGACAGAGTACAGTCAAAATGGACATTGCATTATCATTACTTCTCATAGGTAAGTGTGTACTTTTACAAATTAAAGTAGAACCTCGTTAGTACGAACAGTTACACGGTTAATACGAATTTCCGGATAAGACGAACAAACAGTTGCACAAAATCAGGTCCCTACAATGTTTATTCAATGGGTATTACTCCGGATAAAACGAACAAATTTTTACCGTCCGTTGGTGTTCGTATTAACGAGGTTCTACTGTATCTAGAATAGTATTTAAATGTGTATTGACTCTAAATAGTATGGAGGAATGCGAAGCACTCTGTAACAGAATGACTATCATGGTGAATGGGAGGATGAAATGTATTGGAACACTCCAGCACCTGAAGAACAAGTACGGCAGTGGCTACACACTTACAGTTAAGTGTAAACTAAATCAGGAAGAATTGATTCGCCATATTACGTCCAAATTCCCAGAAAACAAGATCTCAAGGTCGCATACAGGATTGATAACCTTTAAAATACCACAGCATGCAGTTAAACTGTCAGAAATATTCGCTTGCATGGAAGAGATAAAGGATAGGGTAGAAAACTACGGGGTAACTCAGACCACGCTGGAACAAGTGTTTTTGGATTTAACAGCTGAGCAAATTGCAGCAGATTCCTAACTGCATTGTTTTGAATTTTGAGTGCGGTAGTGACATTGTTATTGTTATGCTATGTTTAGTTTGTCGTTATATCCTAGCATGTATTTTACTATTAATTAATTAATAAGGAGGTCAGAAGGAAGTAGGATAATACTGTTAGACCATGGTACTATGGATATACGGGTACAGTCAGGTTCTCTTAAATTATCTATGTGAAGTGAACTAAAGTTATAACGAAGTCGAATATAACAAATAACCGCTTATAACGAAATGGCTATTTCCCCCAGAGTACCAAATGCATTAATTATTATCCGCTTATAACGAAGGAATTTACAGGTCCCAAGCACTTGGTTATTACGAGAACTGACTATGTTCTACTGTTCAACTAGGAAGGTAACAGGCCTGACTGTACTTAACTAACCTTGATATAGGTAGGCAGCTGGTTTGGATCTGCCTGCTCAAACGGGTCAGATGATGTTGAGGAGGCAGTGGTATAACTAGCCGTGTCACTACAACTGTCTATTGAGGAAGCGTCAAAGAAATCTGATGTGTCATCAAGGTCATCTTCTGATCGAACGAAGATATCCCCTGCTGATTGCAAGTTTAGATTATCGTACAGGTTGTCGTACACTTCTCCACTTGGATTGTAAGAAGGTTGGATGGGAGGAGACATTCTAGCTACCTGTAGAAGCGTTAAAATAAGTGATAACTCAATGTACAGTATACTCCGCTTAATAGAGCCACCGGTTAACAGATTTCTCCGCTTAATTGGGTCAAAATTACACAGGATTTATAGGACGGAAGGACAGTTTGGCTTGAAAAATTTCGGTTAATAGATTTCTCCGCTTAATCGGGTCAAAATTTCACAGGATCTATAGGACGGAATTACAGTTTGGCTTAAAATATTTTCGGTTATAGATTTGACCGCTTAATCGGGTCAAAGTAACCTGGTCCCGAGGTGACTCTATTAAGCGGAGTCGACTGTACTTGCATTATTTCTATAGTTGGTTACCTGTGTGGCATGGTCGATTAAGCTCGGAGGAGGGAGTGGTAGACTTAGGATAATCTCAGTTAGAGACTGAATCTTTCGATCTGATAAAGTCAGCTGTAATGCTTTGATCCTGCCTTTCACATTCAGGTTTGGGAGCCGTGTGTCGTTTGGAATTAAACTTTTAGAAACAGCGAGATCAAATCCTAATTGAAAAGGTTAACATTAATACTGCATTCAGTAGATTTTGTCATAACTATTCGGGATCCTATGAATCAATAAGATTATCTACAAAATACTCTTATAGTAATGATCGTTTCTATTCTATGGGGTTTCAACATTGAAGTTATTATGTATGATCAAGTATATAAAGCGATGAAATCGTCAAAGTATCATAAGACAAATGCAGTCATTTGTTTGTACAGTTAATGCAGTCATTTGTTTGTGTAGTTAATGCATTCATATTTTGTGTAATTAATGCAGTCACTTTGTAGATAACTAACCTGTAGGTTTAATCAAATGCAGTCTCAAATCTTCTTTCTGCTCCCTTGCCTTCATCCAATCCTGTCCGGGTGCGGCCACCATAGCCTGTAAGTTCTCAAGACTAACAGTATATTTGTCATAAAAAGCGGACTCAAGTTGTTCTTGTGTGGCAGTGTTGATGTCGAGTGAGAGAGCGTCTTGTGTATCAGAAGTGATGTGTAGACTGCCGAGATCGAATATCAACATTTTGTGTATGTCAGGAATATATTCACCTTTCTCAGGTACGATGAAATAAGGGGCTTGAATGTCAACCTACATTATACATAATATATGTGTATACTATATAGCATACTATATATATTTGAAAATTAACGCAGGCTGTCAAATAGGCATATGAGTAATGGATAGAAATGTCGCGAGGGGTAATAATGACTGAGTGGCATTTCGTCACTTTAATCGTAAATATAAAATACAACAAAGGATTTATGCTAAAACAAAGATTATATAAGAGAACTCGGTCTTTTGATCTTAACTATAAATTATAACAAAGGATTTATGCTAAACAAAGATTATATAAGAGAACTCAGTCTTTGAAGTATTTTAGTTTTCACCTACTCGCTTAAACCAAATACTAACAGAATTCTGCTGATAGTTTTCTAGAGCACGTACTAACCGAATTTATTTACTTGGGAATAGAAATTGGTACATCTTATCCGAGTACTTAATAACCGAATAATTTATAATGGATCAGATAAAAGGAAAAATCAGTTATTAGAGAACAGAACGTAGTATCCGAGAATACTTCTTAAGCCGAGTTCGTACTAACTACTAAGCGAGTTCCATTGTATAAGAGAAATGACGGCTTACCTCAATATCAATAATGGTCCTATTCTGAATGGCGAACTGTAGACCAGCACGCGACATAGTTCTTATATCCTCCACAGTGGCGAGTGCTGCCTTACGTAAATCCATCAAATGAATATCAGGAGGGATAATGAACATCCCTATTATACTGTCAATTGTCTTCGCATCATATACAACCTCAATCGGTTGTAAAGTAGCACCGATTCTGAAATCTAGTTTGGAATTGAGAGGGTTCATTTCGAAATCGAGTGCAAATAGAGGGCGAATGGAATGTGTGACATCATCGGCTATTGAACTTGTGCTGCGGAGGATGATAGGTCTCTGAGTGCCGCGACGACATCCACTGATTACCACACGCGAAAACTAGCGGAATACAAACATGTTAAATCCAGGATTTAAGACATGCCTTCAAATGTTATGTAATGCAATATGTCAACCTTTTTGTAATACAAAAAGGATGGTCTGTCACCAGTGTAATAACTTATACAGTCATTTATAAATACGCTCCTAATCCTGATCTGATGCAATTTCATACGCCTAAATCAAAAATTTATGTTACCGTATAAGGAGAAGATTCCAGATTTTCGCGCTCCTAATTAAAATTTCCAAAAATCAAACTCCCAAAGGAGCGTCTCGCGCTCCTGGATAAATCCTTGTCCGCACACATTGGAAGAGTTACGTAACGTTTAAACAGCCCCACAAAGCATCAACCTACCTCAGTGTGAAATGACAAGCCTTTGGCACTTGGCCTGTAACTAGCATTAGCAATGAAATCATCAGTTGTAAGCTTAGCAATGCCTTCATTATTGTCACGTAGATTCAAGATGAGTTTACGCATAACAAAGAAAAGCTTGTAAGCTACATATTCTTTCGGATGTGCATTCATTTTATTCGGCACACCTCCTTCTGAGTATCCTATCGCTGTATAGAATTTCTTCTTTTCTTCATCAAGTTGTCCAGCGGATCCAATGTTGATGTCACCAATAATTACGTCATCGTCTCGTGATTTAGATTTAGATTTGCCCCAACCAAGCCATGAAGACCAAGTAGACTTTGACTGTTCCTTCTTCAGCGCTTTCTCTTTCCTGAATTTTGCGGCACGCTCTTCCGCGATTTCGCGACATAGCAGAATGTTAAACACATCAAGCTCTTGTTCTAGT
Organism: Hexactinellida sp. DTS-2022; assembly: GCA_028753945.1. NCBI lineage: Eukaryota > Metazoa > Porifera > Hexactinellida > Hexactinellida sp. DTS-2022. The sequence goes on along the minus strand of JAPNXP010000011.1, from coordinate 100,626 downwards.
TGAGCGATCCTCTTGCTACGCTCTGGGTTAGAAGTGCTGGATAAAAGTTTCTTCTCATATTTGTCAATATATCTAAATGGAGATTAGTTATAACCATCGGGCCATTCAAATACGGTTTTTCGTCTATACTGTAAAACAAAAGGATGGTTTGTCACACAGTGGTTAACTCCCCTTGGAAACGTTACATAAAGTTGAACTTATTATAGCCAATTTAAATTGACTGATATTATTTACTATAAACTACATAATATATATTAATGATTTTATTACCTTTTACACAAGTTACGATGGTGTTTGATATGTTCCCATGTCCATTCATGAGTCTTGGGTCGAATCTCAGACATCACAGAGTCAATTGCATATGTCCACCATTCTTTAGGATTTTGTTTTATAGGGACTTTAGGTCGGAATTTAGCAAATGGCTTATTCCTACTTAGACGATCAAATTCTTCAAGTAGAGACAAAATCTGTCTATACTGTTCAGTTGAAATGTTTAGATTCAATTCATTTACTTCTAGATTGATTAGCGCCTGTGGTATGGTTAAATCTTGTCCTGCCTTGGTGTCGAGTTGTACCTACATATAATAAGTAATTTTATAATCAATGGCCAGTTACCATTCATATTATACTCTAGAGTATATTAACTAGACATCAAACATTTCCATACACGACCCTATATTTCAGGTCGATTACCTTGGCGACCCAATTTATCCAAAAATTAATCAACGAACAATCTAATTAACAGAGACCAGCGATTCCCAATCCTTTTCAACCGTGAACCCCCTATAGTAATTATGTGGACCCCTCCCATTGACAGTAATTTATATTGTGGACCCCAGGTTGGGAACCACTGACATAGACAATCCGGTGACTAAAAGTATTTTAACAACCCTATTTTGGTCCGAGATCCATGGTTCCAAGAACCATACTCTAGAGTATAACTTACCTTTGCATTAGCAGATACAGGCATCAAGATGAATTGGAGGTGGGTAGGTAGTTTTGATGTGTCTGCTATGTCAGTCTTAAGAACACTGAGTAGCGTTTCCTGTTTCTTGTATCTGGTGAAGTAGGATTCTGAGAGGACATTCCAGTAGAGGGCGAGGCATTTCATGTCGAATAGTTTGTAGATTATACTGCTAGCAGAGTCCGATGTGCCGCCAAGCTATGATGGTTATGGCCAATATATTATAAGTGAATCCTTGTATCCATGGTACAAATATATAGCCCACGATATAAACTTTTGATGAACTAAAATACTTGTTTTCTCAGCGTTTTTAATTCAACTCTAAATATAGTATGTGCTTTATGGATTCATTATACAGTAGAACCTCGTAGTACGTACACTGTTAATACGAATTCCGGATAAGACGAACAAACAGTTCCACAAAATCAAGTTCCTATAATGGTTATCAATGGGTATTACTCCGGATAAAGCGAACAAATTTTTACTGTCCGTTGGTCTTTGTATTAACGAGGTTCTATTGTAAGTTACTTACATGTTATTCTACAATAGAGTTTGAAAAATAATATCACTAATGTAATTACGTACTAACGTACCTTCCAGTTACCGTCCACACTGTGCATGATGAGTTGACTGAGACTGACACCAGCAGCGAAAACCTTACCTGGAATGGTGAGTGTGTCCTCATAACGAATGTGTATGTTCCTTATGGTGATTTGGAGATTCTTAATTACCTGTTATACCATAGAATAGTGAATGTAATTGTATTATTTAGTTAATTATAAACTCACGGTAAACACTAACCTGGGTTACAACTTTTTCTGCAAATGTTTGATCTTGAGTATCGTCCTGTTTTTCTTTCTTTTGCTTTTTGTTCTTCTTTAATCGTTTAAACTTTTCGAGTTCTCTCTGTTTTTTGTTCCTTGATTCTTCTTCAGCTTTCGCTTGGTCAAACTTGAAAGCAGAATTCGGTCCAGCCACAATATATAATCCCTAAATAATCGCTTATGTAATATTACTAGAAATATTTGTTTTATGCTATCGTGGGAGTAAGTGCAAACCTAACTGTGATGTCCTACATAGTATTATTATTTATTAGATATAACCGAACTAAACCCTAATTATTCTATTATAATTCTTACATCAATTTCCACTATGGTAGGCTCATTGTAGAGATTTTTCCATGGAATTTTCGCTCTGAATTTATCCAAGAATCCAAAGTGCACACGAACGGGAATATTGAACTGTTCTAAGGCATTCTCTTTCACCTCCAGGTTGTCAAGACGAATGTCACCCGACCACACACTAACTTGTATCTGTGAAGAATCCAAATTCTTCACATAGGGACTCAGGAATCGGTTGAGGATATCAACCAATACTTTCTCGAAAACCATAGTTTGGATTATAGTATTCTACTGCAATTCTATCTCTAATATAATAGGAATTGTAATATGCATGTATCAAGTTGAGAATACATATTTAGTGAACCATTTAAACCAAAAAAAGATTATAAAACCAAATGATTATAAAGAAAAAAAGATATAAGGAATTCAGGATTCCCAACCTTTTTCAACCGGGACCCACCCCTATAACAAATACCAAACATTATGTGGACTCTTTCCAATTGCCCGTAATACAAATTTAACGGGAAAATTATTATTTTCGGCGATTTTCCTATTAAGAAGTAAGAACACCGTGAAAGATCTTGTGGACCTCAGGTTGGGAAACCCTGAAATAGATAATTAGTACAATTGTATGAATATAACGAAGAGAACAATAGATAAAATATCGAGGAATAGAAAGTTTTCTTATACTAGTACAATAATATATACGAAATAATAGATAAAATATCGACTGAATAAAAAGGTATACTGGTACTAGTATAATATTAACTCATACGTCATCAGTTACTCTTAGCAGTTAGTCTTGCATTGTAAGCTTTATATGAGAGATCTGTACCACAGAGCCAATCCCAGAATACAGTCAAACTTCCATAATTTCCGACGTTCTGAGAATGATGAAAGTCATGAACCTGGGCACCTGGTCGAAATGGGAAATAACGAAATGGTACGAAAAAAATATCATACCCTGAGTGACCATCGCAAGCCTCCCAAGTTCGAATTGCCAACCAGCTCCAAACAACAAAGATATGTGGCCTGATTATAAGTGTACCTATCAAAGTAGGCAGTAAACCTGTCACAAAGTAGTCAATTGGGTGAGAGTATTCACCAGCGATGGAATTGGTGCGTTTGAAACTATGATGCACTTTATGAAAATTTTTGTAGAAAAATGGAACATGCATCAACTTATGGAGCCAGTAGAATAAAAAGTCATCGATTATTATGTAGACGATAAATTGGAATAAAATCGTGGAATAAGCGGGCAAAGGACCCGAAAATTGGAGGCCAACACTCTGGTATGTGAAATAGATTAAGTACAATCCAGGGATTTGCATGAATACCTTATTGAATCCCAAGGTTATGAACCAATTCAGTTTATTTGGTTGGTCATCCTGTCGATGTTTAATTTGTATCTTTGAGTCACGGAACAAGTCAAAATACTCGATTAGGCTGTAGAACGATACGCAAAGGAAAAAGGAAATTTCATGCACAAGAATTGAGAAGAAAGTAAACTCTGAAACAGTGAGATCTTCAGTTAGAAGCATTACAATACAATTTAGTCCTAACCTGGTAATTGGATATTTATACTGCAATCCAAAAAGGAATTAATCCCACAATACTAGGTTACTTACTAGAGATGTCTTGTGATTACAAATGTCCCAAAAAGTATTATTATCAATTCTACAGTAACACAGTTGGAAAACACAATACCTACATAAATTAAAAAAAGGTCTACGTATTTCCTAGGAGTTTCACAGAAGAGTTTCCTCATTGGAACTTCCCTGCTTACCTGGAGATTTTATCAAAGAACCATTTTCCTTACCTTGCCTGAAATAATAAGGTACTCTCTTTAGTGGATAGCCCATGCTTTGTGGAAAAATCCCTTTGTTTGGAAAAGGAGGATGGTTGAGAGGCATATGTTTCATTTGCATGATAATAATAATATAACAGTATTTAGAACGCTTTACACTTGTGTCCCAAAGCGTTTACAGTTCAAAAGGATACAGAAAGAATTAGAGTACGTAAGTTAACAGTCCAAAAATATACATTACAGAAATAGAAATGTAGTGCATCTTGTTAGCAATCCAAACTATACATTAATAAATAGATAGTACATCAAAGATTAAGAGTAATAAATTTTAAAAAGATGTGTTTTAACACGCGTTTTAAATGTTTCTATGGTCTGCGCATTTCTTACGTGATCAGAAAGTGAATTCCACAAACGCGGAGCAGCATTTGAGAACGTACGATCGCCATACTTCTTAAACTTAGATCTAGGTTGATATAGTAAATTTGTGTGTGCTGTAGACCTAAGATAATGACTACTTTGATGAAGTGTTATCAGTTTACTTAAGTATGCCGGACAACAGCCACAAATGATTTTAAATGTGATAAGCAATATTTTGTAATCTATTCTAGCTCTGACTGGTAACCAATGTAAATTTTTGAGTATTGGAGTTATGTGGTCTCGCTTCCTTGCTCCAGAAATTAAACGAGCTGCAGCATTTTGTATACTCTGGAGTCTATTCAGTTCTTGTGATTGTAGTCCATAAAGTAGGGAATTGCAGTAATCTATTCGACTGGAGATGAATGCATGAACTAATCTCTCAACAGAAGATTTATCCAGATAATTGTGTAGAGCTCCAATCCGGCTTAAAGCTAGTGATGCCACACTGCATATTCTACTTATATGAGATTTCATCCGTAGATGTTTATCCCAAATAACACCAAGATTCAGAGCTGAGTCTACTGGATGTATGACAGAAGATCCGAACGTAATTGGAAAGGTAGGATGAAGTATTCGAGATTGGGAAGTAAAATATATGAAGTTAGTCTTATTCGGATTACAGCTAAGTTTATTTTCAATAAACCAATTCCTCAGAGTAGACAAACAGGTTTCTAGACGGATTTTAGTTTCTTCTAATAGCGATGGCTTAAGAGATATGTACAGTTGGGTATCATCCGCAAATAACAGTACTGATAGTTGATGATCATGAATGATGTCTTCTATCGGCGAAATAAATAGGTTAAAGAGTAGGGGACCTAAAACTGAACCTTGGGGCACACCCCGTAATACAGTGCAAGAGATAGAATGAAACCCATTTATGCTAACAGTCCGTTGTCTTTGGGACAAGTACGATTTTAACCAAATAAGGGCATTTCCTGTGATGCCGAACCTTACTTGTAGGCGCTCAATTAATAACTCGTGGTCAATCATATCAAAAGCGCTGGACAAATCCAATAGAATTAACATAGCGTTCCGTCCTTCATCGAGGGCACAGCCTACGTCATTAAACAGCTTAATAAGTACTGTCTCAGTCGAGTGGTGCTTTCTATACCCTGATTGCATTAATGGATATAGGTTGTTCCTAGAAAGGTAGCTTTCCAATTGTATAACGGTAGCTTTTTCAATAATTTTAGAGAGAAAGGGTAGGTTAGCTATAGGCCGATAGTTTGATAGCACATTTGGATCCAGAGAGATTTTTTTTATACAAGGAAAGATAATAGCATTTTTTAGATTTTGAGGGAATGTAGCTTGTTGATACGAGCTATTTACAATGATTTGTATGTGTTCCACCAGACAGTCAAGACAGCTTTTAACAATTGATGTGGGTGCTGGGTCAAGAGTACATGATTTTGTCTTAGATCCTCGAAATAGCTCTTCAATCTCAATTGCACACAAAGGCTTGAAATAGCTTAGTTGAGTTGAACATATCCTAGCTGGAGTGTGGAATACACTTATCAAATCTGTGTCAAGATCTTTCCGGAGCTTTTCAATTTTCTTCTCGAAAAATTCAACAAATTGATTTGCAAGAGCTTGTTTAGAGATTGAACTAGAGTTAGAATCAGGGAGAATGTGGCATTTATTAGGTACTGATAGTTCTTTTGCTAAGTGAAATAGTTTTCTGTCGTCGCAATTACCAAATTTATCACGGTAGAATTCTGTTTTCATTGAGTGTAGTAGACGATTATACATAAGACATTTCTCTTTAAATTTGTCGAGATCATATAAGGACTTTGTCTTAATGTACCTTCTCTCAAGTTTACGTACCTCTCGCTTTTCACCTCTTAGGTCGTCAGTGTACCACTTACAGAGAGGGCGACTGGTTAAAGTTTTAGTACATGTGGGAGCATGAGAGTCAAGTACTTGGGTTAAATTGGAATTGTATCTATTGACTAGTTCGTGAACAGTATCTAGTTCAGAGCCGAAATTGGCTAGATTTAGATCATCTTTGAACCGTTCAATATTTATTCCTTTTAGTTTTCTAAATTTGACTAAAACTTTTGATCGTTTAGGAGCTGGAAAGTATACATCGCATATCACGTAGGAGTGGTCCGATGGTGTATCAGAGAAAACGCTAGTTGTAATGATAGTAGCACTATGTGAGCGTTTTGTAATAACTAGGTCTAACAGATGACCAGAGCAGTGGGTTGGAACTTTTACGTGTTGTTGCAGGTCAAAAGTATCGAGAAGAACCATAAATTGACTAGCTTGTGAATCTGATAACAGTTCAAAATGTATATTGAAATCACCCGCTAGAATAATCTGTGTTTGTGAGGTAATTATACATTCAATTAAGTTTGAGAAATCCGAAAGAAATTGGCTGAAAGGTATTTTATTTTTCGAAGTAGATGGAGGACGGTAAACTGAGATTATCCGACAGAATAAATTGCCGGATGATAAAGTCAGGTCTAGATACTCAAAAGAAACATAAGACTGACCTCCATTTAGTTTAGCATTAAAATCACGCCTGTATAATAATGCTAGTCCCCCACCTCGCATGGCTCGTGGAAGACTTTTCAATTTGTAGCCTGGAAGTAAGTCACGCAACATGCATAGTGAGTGTTCTTTGCCTTGAGTAATCCACGTCTCCGTTATTGTAAAAATATCAATATTGTTAGAAATTACTATATCTGAAATAGAATCAACTTTGTTGTTAACAGAGCGGGCATTCCATACAGCGAATTTTATCCTATCTTTCCGATTGATGAAAGAGATGTTTCTAATGATTCTGTGACCCCAGTAGGCAATCCTTCGGTCGGAGGGAATCACAGTGCTCCTTGTTCTCATCCAGTAGCTTGTCACACGGGTTGGAATTGATTTTGCAGATTCCCTGGATTTCACTGAAAGTCCAGACCGCCTACCTCTAGTTTTTCTTCTATATCGACGATCAGTTAATTGCAGAAAGTTCCCCAGATATTGATAAATAGAGTGTGAATTTGGAAAAAATAGTAGATCAGAAAATATATCATGAATAATCAGAAACAAGTAGTAAGAATAAAAATTAGACCACTCCACAAACAAAGCAGCCATGAGGCGCTTACAGATAAGAAAGAGAGAACAGATACAAACAATAAAACAGTCAAGTATTACGGAGTAGTGACTGTGCTCTACACCTCTGTTTAGTTTTATTTGAAAGTTGTGTAAAGTTTTAAGTAAATGCATCAACTCATGCATCAACTTATGGAGCCAGTAGAATAAAAAGTCATCGATTATTATGTAGACGATAAATTGGAATAAAATCGTGGAATAAGCGGGCAAAGGACCCGAAAATTGGAGGCCAACACTCTGGTATGTGAAATAGATTAAGTACAATCCAGGGATTTGCATGAATACCTTATTGAATCCCAAGGTTATGAACCAATTCAGTTTATTTGGTTGGTCATCCTGTCGATGTTTAATTTGTATCTTTGAGTCACGGAACAAGTCAAAATACTCGATTAGGCTGTAGAACGATACGCAAAGGAAAAAGGAAATTTCATGCACAAGAATTGAGAAGAAAGTAAACTCTGAAACAGTGAGATCTTCAGTTAGAAGCATTACAATACAATTTAGTCCTAACCTGTTAATTGGATATTTATACTGCAATCCAAAAAGGAATTAATCCCACAATACTAGGTTACTTACTAGAGATGTCTTGTGATTACAAATGTCCCAAAAAGTATTATTATCAATTCTACACAGTTGGAAAACACAATACCTACATAAATTAAAAAAAGGTCTACGTATTTCCTAGGAGTTTCACAGAAGAGTTTCCTCATTGGAACTTCCCTGCTTACCTGGAGATTTTATCAAAGAACCATTTTCCTTACCTTGCCTGAAATAATAAGGTACTCTCTTTAGTGGATAGCCCATGCTTTGTGGAAAAATCCCTTTGTTTGGAAAAGGAGGATGGTTGAGAGGCATATGTTTCATTTGCATGATAGGATTAAAATGTGTCATTGGCACGGCCGGATCCCAAAATCTGCACGGTTGAATTATGGCAACAGGGCTATAAATGGAGGTATGCAAATAATACGTTGTGGATCTACGGTATGCAGCTTTTAGCGCTTTTGGAGGAGTAGTTGGTTTGTTCTCCAAGGGTTTATCGAGAAGTTTGTGTTGGGTATCGATGTGTTGTACTTTAGGTATTTGTTTTCTTGTATCTTCGTCTTGTTGCTTGTTCGCATTTTTCTGATGCTTTCGGGTTGTACGGTTATTTTTATCGCAGGAAACATATTCTTGTTTATCTACATTGTAAGAATGCCACTGAACCTTTTTTCTCCCGGTTCTCACTTTTTCCAATCGCCTACACAATGATATCATTTCGACTTCAAGTTTGGCTTCGTCAACACCCTTTACAAGTCGTGGGGTACCTTTAGCAAACGATGTCACAGCTTTGGAAGGGTTTAGAGTTGGCTTGTAACCGAATAGGGAACAGGTAATAGGGCGCAAATGCGTTCGTTTGAACTCACGCGTGATTCTAGCTACAGTTATGGTGACATTGAGTTGGTGGAGATTTTGTATAGTTTTATCAAAGTCTTTGACTCGATACCCGTTAACTTTTAGGATACGATCACCTCGCTTTAACCTACCATCTTTCTGGCATAACCCTCCGATTGTAACCCTCTGTACTACCAAAACAAGATCTTGGTCCAATGATTCAGGCAACACTTCGATAATAAGACCGATATATGCGTCATGTGATTTCTTACTGAGTGTTATTTCTTCTATTTCTATCTTGTTTGCTAACTGTACTTTTTCAACTTTGTTTTTGCTGTCGATAGTTTTTGATATGCCGTTTACTGATACATTTTGCCCCTTAAGAGGACTATCTAACCGTTGCATGCCTTGTGGAGGCAAAGAAACGCTCCTGGCGAATGGGCGATGTGTGTGGAGATTTTCGCTAGGATCAGGCGAAGGTGCGTGATAGAAAGCACTTGTTCTACGACCCCAATTCATTTGCACACTGATAGGAGAGGCTCTAGTAATTTGGTATGAATAAGTTGATTGTACACTCATTGGCCGTCCTGGAAAGCTACATTTGTAAGGATCGTGATGCAATGGAGTGTTCGGCAAATTTTGATAGGTTAAAACTTGAAGGTTAGTGGGAACACTACCAAAACTATGCATGTCATTGTTTGTTGTCTGAACACCATACGAACTAGCCATAGAAATAGGACGGGTAGGGGAAATAGGCGAGATTTGCATTGGCACATGATACCTGAAGTTCCTGGGTAAAGTGAAGCTTCTTTCGCTCATTGTAAGATCTTTGTTGAGTATTTTGAAGTAATTCGTTAAAATACTTCCTTAAATTGTAGATGGAAACGATACGTGTTCATGGAAATTCATAGGTGGATGCTCTAGACATGTTATGGCGATTATTCATATTGCATTTAGACAATTATTTGAGACTATTAGCTATCGTATGTACTTATCTCATTACCTATGGCAGTGTAAACCATAATGTTATAATTTTGTAGACAAAACAATTTCAAAAGCCACCTCATCTATCTAATTTCAATTTTGAGAAATTTGTTTATGGTGATGTTCGTATAAGTGGATACTGGATACATCCATATGGGAGACATTATCTGTTTAATGTGCAATGGATACTAATGGAGTTTATCATGATGGAAATTGTAAAAGATTGATTACTAAAGAAAAGTTCTGATGAGGAACATCGAAATTAACAAATGCTTATCCATAGTTTGTAAATATAACAGGTCAGACACAATGTTAACAAGCTAGCACCAAAATCTATATCGTCCAAAGTACAATTACTAAATCATAAAATAGCTTGAGCCACACAAACATAAACTAAAGTTACTAAAGCTATTGAAACGAGGTTAACCATGTTGTTGTCAAGGATATTCCAGCCTGAAATGTGTTCCTTGCATTCAGATTTATATTCGCTAACTTTGTTCGTCTTCTCATTAATTCCTGAATACTGGAAAATGCATCCAATAATAGAATCAACAAGAGAGCCAACAAATCCAATTACCCCCGTAAACATTATAAACACAAAAGATTGGTAAACAAAGTGCAAGTCGAAATTAACCAAGTGATCCCTTGAATAATAGAACTCGTAACAAATGACTGGGATAAAAGCTAAGATATATGCAACTCCAATGATTGCGCCACCAAAAAAACTCGCGATAGTTCCATAAAGGGTGACTCCTCCATTGGTGCCAATAGGTACATATTTCCCGAATGGTCTTGTAATCAGTTTAGGGTTTCCTCCTTTAGCAGATCCGATTTCGGATGCCCATGTATCTCCACATGCTGATGCTAGACTCACGATAACTCCCATTTCAAATGTGGACGGTTTTATGTAAAATGGTAAATTCCTGACAACTTCATAGTAAATTGGCGCTTGTGTTAAGCGTTTAATCATTCCTTGACCGCCAAATAAAATATAGCCCATTGCGCAAATAGTAGAAACAGATCCGTTGCATAATACTTGCAGACAATTCCTTTTACCTCCAGTAATATGTTCTTGGCCCAAATGAGAAAACTTAAGTTTAGATTTATACCTAGTAAGCTTAGAACCGGTCAGGAAAAATACAAGCAAACACGAGTAAAAACCTGAATTCGCGAATGAGAGCGTGTGTCCGACGATGACAGAGTACATTGCACCGTCAATACTCAAAGATCCTCTCTTATACCCATAGACAGCGGTAATCAGAGTGATTATAAGCGAAAGTAAACACGTTGGGATATATTTGTTGTAATACGGTTGGAAGATATATCCAGTGACACCCAAGAGAATGGGAAGGAAAAATATGTAAATAAAGAATGCTTCTTTATACGATGAATTCTGCATGTCAAAAGCACTAGTTGCACCCTAAATCTTAAATTGAATAATCTAATTCGATTCAATGTGAAGTTTATGGGTAATTATGATGTACGACATCGATATGTTAACTAGGATATTTAATTTCTACCACTATAAGATTAGAATGATCTATATAATGGTAGGTGTCAATTCATTTTAAGATGATTTGACACATGTTTAATAGAGCTACCTGTTATGACAGGACACTTGATGATTATTACATTCATTCACTTTTATTCATTCCACTAACTTAGCTTCTTTCTCCTATCATATTTTGAAGAACCACTTATATTATGTTATATTAGTGATAAGAATTATGGCCTCATGATGTCAGGGTAATACGAGATGTTTTATTAAACATTTAGAAATCTTTTCTGAACTCAAATACGGTTTCTATTGGAATTCTAAAATTATAAATTGTTGAGATACATTATATGTAGACGGTCTATAAAAGACAATACAAACTAAGCTAATAATTTGTAGACCTTCCATAAATTTTTTATACCAAAAGCCCCTGCCGTCTATGGGTAATACTATTTAATTAAAAAAAAACCTGTTCTAGAAATAGACTGTTATTACAAAATGATTCCCTATTAGGTCAATGAGTCTATTCTAAATATTTTTTGTTATAAATGTATTTACATTATTTAAATTTATTTTTGTTTTCTCCTGCTGAAGCATTATGATACTTTGCCCTGTTGGAGATTTAAAAGCAATATCGAACCTATTAATCACCGCAAATAACTTAGAATGCTTGTGTGAAAAACTGAATAGTACAAAATTAAATGAGCTGTTATTGTAATTAGCTACATATTGTATATTCCAAGTATACATACATTGTTATCTCTTTTACGTAGACAAATATATCCAAATTTTAACGAAAAGTTATGTCTGTATTTTTGAACCTTTTGATTAAATCCCTCGATAAGGAGCAAACAATTACAATATATTCCTGCTTAGGGAATTGGACCAAGTAAATAACTCAATCTTGTTTGTTAGACTTTATATTACTAAACAGTTTATTTAAAATCTTGGAAATAAAGCGTGTAAAGTAGAATTTAAATGGTCTATTAATTATAAATTCACATAGTAATTATTAATGCCTTCTAACATAAGGGATATAGTTAGATTATGATCCATAGAGAATCATATATAATGCCGACTCATTTATCGGGACACGTTGATCGCTGGAAATTTCTACAAATAAAGGGATTTTACAATTAAACTAATCGATTTTATATTATCTAGTATCCACAGTTATTACAACACAAATGCATTTTTTGAAATTTATGCTACCTCTAATTTCCCTTTTCCTAATTGTGGCGATGTTGCTGAATGAATCAGATTTGAATAATAGTATAATTTGGTTTAGAAAGTAGTGAACCATTTTTCCTAACAAACTAACGAGATTGACTTTGACTGAAGAATTTACTAGAAAAGGAGTTTTGCAAGCTTGTGCTAGAGATGAAACAGACATGCGATGCGAATAATATTAATACAATTTAATTTAAGAAGAAGTCATTGGCAAATTTAATATATAAGTGCAAATTTCAGGGCATATATCGAATTCGATAGGTTGGTATCTCTATTTCAATAAATTAGTGAGTTCTTATCTGTAACTACTAACTCAATGTTGGTTAGTTGTATGGGAGTAATAAAATGTGCTTTGTAAGGCATTTGACTGAGAATAGAACACTTATGGTGTTTAGTCTATAAATTATTACTCTAAATGGTTATTTAGACAACATGTAAAATTATAAACAAGATCACAACCAAATAGCAGTTGTTTTCAACAGTTAAATTAGCCTACAAGAAAAGGGAGTTATTGTTTTAATCCGTTTGTATAGTGATAAAAAGTTGAGACTTATCACTATGCAAACTACAATGTAGTTGAGTTCATTTAGTTTGTAAATTATTGAAATTTTTATCGACAACTTGGTTAGAAATTAACAGGTACACATTTCATAAAAGTTTAATGTGTGGTGATACTTTATAAGCTTGTGGTTACTGAACATATGACAACTTAATCATCTAGATGAGGTAAACAACTTAAGTAAACTCTGATGATCACCAGAATATCAGATGTGTACAATTGTTTCAAAAATTTTAACTATGTATATAAATGTATGCAAACTTAGTTTTGCGTAGCTGGAATGAATAAATTAAATCCATTAGCTCGAGTGCATTATATCTTAAGTTCTAACATATGCAAGTATGTTGCAACCTCCGTTTATGGGCAAACAATTATAGAAAAAGGAGAGAATTATATATAATTCAATTCTGAATTTGTAGATTCGTTTAGCAAACCCATCGTAACAGCCAATATCATACAATTTGGCTTATCTTTTCTATGGTTCAATCGATAAGAATAGTACTACGTGATCAGTTCATTCAAGTCATTATCGGTTCTATATAGACTAAATATAGTCTATTGCCCAATAGCACAAGTTATCTGATAAACAGGTACAGTAGATAATCGACAAAGGAGCTCAAATTGTTTTTATGATCTCGAAAGCTCGAACTAATTCCATTAGAGCTATAATGGCATTTTATAAAAGTTAACGCATCAGTTTAACAAATAGGCGAAGAGTTTTGTGTAATTTGATAGAAGAATTAACAACTAATCATTTAGTAAATCTGCCATTCTTCTAGGAAATCAATAAAAATAATAATTAATGAGTAGAACTATATTTATTGGTAAATTTTGCAAAGTTTCGCAAAATATTAAAGTACTAAATTATTCAGGATTTGTTATTAAAAGTTTATAGTCGATTAGAAACATTCATCAGAATATTTCTACTCGAAAAATATTAACCCTCCATATAATGAAATTCCAATGTACCTCAATTATCTCCAACCTGTACCGATAAATTCTAAAAATTTGTGTAAATTATTGTTTCGATATAGAAGGCTAATGTCTTACAAGCCATTGTAAATTTAAAATGTGTTTTAATTACATTAAATATATTGCAAAAAAGTATCCACAACCATTTTTATCAATTTAATATTTAAATGATTTTTTGACATTTTAACACTACCTTCGATTATTATGACAATTTTTTCCTTAGTTCTTATCCGTGAAGAATAACTGGCCAACGGCTAATGTACTATTTTAGCTCAAGTATGTGTTGTAAGTAGTTTTATCGTATTATTGTGATTTGTAGATTGAGTTATTGATTTGCAAGTTTAGTAAGTTTGCGTTTGATTGTTAAATCACAGAATACCTCCACAGTAAGGTGTTAATTTCAACAACGCACAATGCCATATCAGCTGTTCGATTAAATATGTACTTTAAATTAATCTGTGCCAAAATATCTTCAAATTGAGTTATATAATGCAATTTAATTATAATTTTGTATAGCAAACAGACTGAATTAATAATCATAACTTCGAACCACTAAGAAATATTCACCTATCTTATCGGCCGCGAATCATCTGTTCATATTTCCCAGATGTTAGCGCTCACTATTAATAATCTATAAGTTTCCAGAAATTGCATGCCAGCTAGAAATTCACAAATATGTGAGTAGAAGCCGAATTGTATACGCTTATATTCGTAGGCCTAAGTAGAGGCTGATGATAGAAATTCAAATGGATGACGTTTACATTGTATAGTTCGTAGGTTATATAAATCGCAACTTCATATTCAAATAATAATTGGAAATCAACAAAGTATCAAGGTGCCATAAAATTATATATATTCTTCGCATAGACATCAGAAAATCACACGCTATTGTCAATATTTTAAATCAATTGCAAATTTGCATTATTCGGAATAAAATGTCAGAAAGCGATCAGTATCAAAGTTTAATCGGTTTAAGTGGAGCAGAAAACTGTGATAGTGAAGGGACTGAGATGTATCTCTCGGAGAAGCCCGAAATAATACTACAAGAAATCGAATTATGGAGGAAATTCAAAGCCCTCACCAACGAAATGATTGTTACAAAGGCCGGCAGGTAATACTTCATTAATAATTAATACATAATAATTGGAATTAACGTGTATTTAATATTATTAACTAACGTCTTTGTGCTAAAAAGCTATTCTAATTCAAGTTTCGAATTGTCAAACTTGTTACATACTCGACAAATTGATTATGTAATTTGTAGGTGAAGGTGATTTATTTAATTAATTATTTTATTAATGTAGAGGTTTGAAAATAGATGAGAAAAGAGAATTTTCGGAAAACTGATGCGTAGTTATCACGTTATTTGGATGGAATTTATTATAAATGAATAATGCAAAATAATTTCAAATTTATTTCTTTATTATCACTGCTTAGTTCCATTTTTGTAGACTGCATATATTTTCACGTCTCGGTAATGACAAATAATCTGTTAGCTCATGTTACCGGGGTGATTTAAATAACTTCACAGAGTGAGATTCTTTACATAGTGATTATCCTATGCAATTAATGTGAGATAATATTAAAATATGCTAAGTTACATGTAGGTGTAAACAACTTTGTGTAAACAATAAACATACAATTTTTAGCTCTGTATCATCAAAACAACACCATGTTTTTATTGAAAGGATACGTCAAGTCAAGTAAAATAAAATTTCCATAATACAAGGCCAAAAATAACTAGCACCCCCTCATTAATTATTGTTAAATATTTTGGTTAAATTCGAAGAATTATAAATGTTAATTTCAAAGTTTATCTTGAACAAACGCATGTATGCAATTCGTTAATTAACCGACAAGGGTGTTAATATATGCAGAAACAGTTCAATACCATGCTTATAGCCTGTAGGATAATTGTTGTTAAGAGTTAGGAGAATTTGAATAAATTGGCATATGATATGATTGTATTATAATGGGTTCAAGTAGGAGATTAACAGCACTCCTAGACTTTCGATACTTGTATTGGAAATGTATAGTAAATGAGGTTAATTTGAATTATAACTTGCATTGCATTGTGTAAATTACAAAAAATGCTGTATAACTAAATATAGTAGAGTTCGCTTAATAGCAACCCGTGTTTGCCACTAAATCTGGTTGCTAATAGGCGAAGTTGCTAATAGTGGAATGAAATTACAGTATTATCACGCTTGGGACCCGAAAAGCGGTTGCTAATAAAGCAATATTGCTAATAAGCAAACTCCACTGTAGTCAATAATTTAATTATTATTAGCAACCCGTGTTTGCCACTAAATCTGGTTGCTAATACGGGAAATGAAATTAACAATATTATCACGCTTGGGACCCGAAAAGCGGTTGCTAATAAAGCATTATTGCTAATAAGGGAGTTGCTAATAAGCAAACTCCACTGTAGTCAATAATTTAATAACGATATTTCTCTATAGGAGAATGTTCCCAATCCTCAAGGTGCATGTCCGAGGGTTGGACCCTAAGGCGATGTACAATGTGTTGTTGGATTTCGCAGCTGCTGATAGCACGCGTTGGAAGTTTGTAAACGGAGATTGGGTTGTGGGAGGTAAGCCAGAGCCTGCGGTTCCCAGCTGTCAGTATACACATCCAGATTCTCCACATTTCGGGAGTCATTGGATGAAGCAACCAATTCAATTCTGCAAAGTCAAACTCTCAAATAAACAGAGTTCAAATGGACAGGTAAGAATAATAATAAATTAATATACGTATTCAGGTATGAATAAATATATACGTATTACTAACCGATTATTGAGTAATCTCTATTATATTCAAAATGTTCTTAATTTAGAAATTAATAATTTTTGATAAATAGTTGCTTGAAATAATAGTTACAATGTTTAGATCATGCTTAACTCTCTGCACAAATACGAGCCACGAGTTCACATAGTTAAGGTGGAGTCCAACAAATCTGAAAGCAACCAACAGAAAGTATGCTCAGCTAGCTTTTCAGACGCACAGTTTATTGCTGTTACAGCCTACCAAAATGAAGAGGTAATACATCTTAACTTATTGTGCAAATAATATATTTAGTGATTAATATTCAGGTACTGTTATAGTGAAGGTATTTTATGATCATTATGACTAATTCTATTGTATAGATTACAAATCTGAAAATCAAATTCAATCCGTTTGCAAAAGCATTTTTGGATGCCAAAGAAAGGTAAGAGTCACGATATGAATTATTTAGAACAACTATTTGTGAATAATTATTTGTGTTTTAAATATGATTCTTATTATTTAGAAAAGAATGCCAACAAGCAGATCTACAACAATATGTTTCACAAGGTAAGCAAGCCATAATTTACGTAGTTAGATCATTCTACACTGTTTGGTTAATGGGAAATTAAATGACCTGATTGCTACTAATTTGCTAGTAAGAAAATATAAATTTAGTTTGAATATTTGTAACTATCCAACTTCTGGAAATTAGCATCACATTCATGAAAGTATGTTTCTTATTCTGCATTTTAGCCAAGGGTTTCATCCAGGCGCGGATTTTTGAAAACAAACTTACTAAGCGCGGGAAAATCGAGAGATTCTCCCATAGACATAATACAAATTTAGTATTTAGGAGCGTGTGAGCGAGCTCAAACTTAATCTAGGCGCGCATAAAATTTTGCCTGGATGAAATCCTATTTTAGCCTGTATGTCTTATAGGATTCCAATCCCCAAGCTGGTTCGGAATGCCAATCAACGGAGTCCCCAACATGCACAATATGCCCATAAACTCAACTCGCATGAACCACTTATCCCAGCTACCAGGAGTGCCTTATACTGTGAACCCCGCACTTATAGAAGGCCAATACGCAGCTATACATGACTCCAGATATATGAGGGGGCATAGACACGCTCCTTATCCGATCTCTGCTAACCCTGCTCTCAGAGCTGAGGCTAAAGTCATTGGTGAGTTCTTAGTTACATATTAATCGCTATATTATAACGAGGTATAATTATACTTTTGCATGCGATTTTCATACTTTATAATTGCAGTATTGCTTCGAATAAGCGCCCCTGTTTTAGTGGGACAAATTTATTATGAATTTTTGAAAAATCCAGAAAATAATATTTAGATCGGTTCTAATTGTTCTAACCGACAGTATACATACCGAAGTTGCCAAGATAAATGGAATTACACTCCAGTTATCAACTAATATATTTAAAATTTATCATACCAATATGTCATTTTAATGGATTTTATGGGTAATCGCTATATTGCTTGTAAACACCAGTAGATATTGTTCGACTTATCCGAATCGTGTTAACCGGTTTTAACTAGGCTTTGAAGCCTGGTTCGTGATTATTAAATAATGTCATCTTAAACTAATAATCAACCATCTGAGGGTTGCTTTTAATTAATTATCGTCTTAACTAGATTCAAGGAAATGCTGTTTGCATGTATTAATTAATTTAATTAAGTACAATTAAAATTCTTTAAATTTGAACTAATTTTATGATCCTTACTATATTAAAGCATTACTAATAATACAATTGCTTAAATTAAATCGCGGAAAATTTCCAGTAAGTTAAATTTCTTAGCACATTTGCGAATTTCATTATTCGAGAAGCTATATTTTAAGTCTATCAGTTTAGTGCGAATATTCTCAGCTGATCGCGAAAAGATTAACATAAAACATCTGGATGGTTAAATAATTAACTTAATGTATTTATAATCGTTCTCGCAACAACTTAAAATGTAAAATACCTCGATTAGTACAAAAGCGCGAAACCTCTACCATATGATTATGAATTCAATTAATAATTACTTAAAGCACAAGGTTACCAGCTAGGTAGATAGGAATGTGGTAATGGGTACCATTATATGAAAAGTGAATCCTCAATTAATTGATCACCTGTACTAAATCGTAGGATGGATGAGTAAATTTCTCGGTACATCTATATAAAGAGGAATTGGGTTGCATTTCAAATAACGTATTCGTGTTACACGCAGCTCATTACTAATTCAGTTCGATTTCCACAATCAATTCTTGCATAGACATGATTGTAGAACGCTCATATGGGAGAATGTAACACATTTTTGTTTCATATGTTTCTATGATTTGTTGTCAAAAATACCGAAGAGACAGTAGGCATCTTTGGTATGTGTGGTATTTAAATCGGCTGAGTTTTGGTTTTAATGTACCTCTCATACTGAATAGTTAACGAGACATGTTTGTTATTGAGTAATCTAATTAACATTATCAGTATATAGCGTAGACGGATCATTAAGTTGCACCATAAGTAGTAATATAGATAAACATTCGATTCATAATCCTAACACTTTATCAATCAGGCAATTTGAAAATATTCCGTTTATCAGAAGCTCAACTGTAGCCATTTCCACGATGGCATTTTGCAATTGTATTGGCTAGACTTCTCTATAGCATAAGTTATCTCTAAATTTATATCAATTCGTAATAAGCATTTAGAGATTAAGACATAATAGTAAATTGAAGAACTTGGCTCTAGTAATTGGAAGCCTTTGGTAGGATTCAACTGACAGATACGAAATGTAGTCAAACTGTCGGCCTTTCTATTCAAATAATACCGATCGACTGATTTACAATAAGCGAGCTGATGTGACACTAATAGAGATTATTAAAGTTGAACTATTCTGATTTCTTTCAATTCAAAAAATTTATTATTAAATTTAAACTCTGGAATTTAGATAAATACATTAGTTTTTCTTGAAAAATCGCACTTATATAATTCTACCCACATTAAACATATCTACTGCTATCTCTATTGTGAACATATTATATCTAGGAGAGTTTTATTATCGGTTTTATTATCATTTTTTTAAACATGAGAAATATACATAGAAATATTACAAAAATAATAATTTGGTGTTAATTTAACTCGGGAGGTATTAGAGGGCTTACTTATATATCGGGCTTAGCAAAACTGAATTTTTGAACTTAAAAAAATGACCTTGCCATTGCCTGAAACTTGTAATAGAATATGTGTTATGAGTATTTCCGATATTATCATGTTGGATTCTAAGAATAAAATAGAAAGAACCCATTGAACGAATATCCAACAGGAAGAATAGCCTTTCAATGCCAATCAAAAGGTTCTCGAGTGTAAATATCGGTATTCTCTGATAATGGCATGATGAATCTGATCTAATTCATAGAATTTGTAAGGATTGTATCTCTCCAGGGAAACTATATTTACACTAGATTTGTTATAGAGGTTAATACGATAACAGTTGTTATCTTGCTGATGACAACTACCAGAAACTCGACTGATAGCTCCTTATGGAAAACATAATTTGGAATTATAATTTTGTAATCATTAATACGACAAAATGTATAGGAGCTAAATTGTATTAAACTAAAGTATACTCTTAAAAATAGGAACATTACAGGGAACCGTCGAAAATTTTCATATTATTCAGAGAAATTTGCATGCTATTGTATATCCTAAGGAAATTAAGCCTTGTTCTGATTAACCGATATCGTATTCGTGCTTATTAACAAGAGTCCACTGTTATTCCTATCTCCACTTTAGTTGACAACAACAGCATCTCCTCAATGAAGTCCCCAACTAGCGAACACACCCATTCAGTCCCCCCTGACACCCTAGAGCTATCACAGGCCAGGACACCACTTACATCCGTAGACAGTCCAATCAGTCCATTCTTCTCATACGATCCAAACCTGCATCATCCAAATGCTACCGTAGACTTTGTGCAGCATTCGCCGTCGCCTTCAACTCGTCCACAAACCATGATACTTCCTTTCGGCGCTGGGTCCTTACCAGCTTCGCTACAGAATTACTATCATGGCTATGACTTTAGGCAGTTCCCTACTGCTCCACAGTATGTACAGTACCTGCCTACAATGCCTACTTTACCCCAAGACGTGCTGCAAACAGCGAACAATAACAATAATACCAACAACGATCCCTCACCAATCGTCAAGTAATATCCTCGTTACTTTTGGGAATGTCTATACAAATAGAGAGGCCACAGCTGGTTTTAATATCTTGCATGCAACTAATACTTAAACTGGCTGTCTGTACAAAACAACATTTCAAAGCATGCTACGGACATCACAGAAATTTTTACATTGTGAACGTACTATTGAGTTAATTGCTGGTCATCTCTCTATTGAATAAGGAGTTATTTTAAATTCCATTTATTCTGTGTAGAATTAGTTCAATAAATTATTTGTTACAACTCTCTTGTAATGATTGGGTGGGACTTGTTAACTGAAAATAATTATAAACAACAACAACTACAGATCAATGAAATTTTAATAAGTCTTTTTTCAGGCATATTTTATAATATATTTATCAAAATATACAGTATACTTCGCTTAATAGAGCCACCGGTTAATAGATTTCTCCGCTTAATGGGTCAATATTTCATAGGATTTATAGGAAGAAATTACAGTTTGACTCAAAATATTTTCGGTTATTAGATTTCTCCGCTTAATTGGGTAAAAAACTGACCCTATTAAGCGGAGTCAACTGAAATTTATCATGATGCTCAATTTTTGCCAATTTATGATGTTATAAGTGTTGAGACAATCAGTATAGTATTAACTTCGAGGTAATAAACCTCAATTTAAATAGGTTATGATGTTAGGAATAATAAAATCGCTGGTCTCAGATATGGTTGAAGGAACGTAAGAATTATAAATCATTTCTTGGTTGTAAAAAACTGAACTGAACTGGGATTAGTTATGTTGAGATATCTTTAAATCCTATAGTCGTTTAAAGAAATTATGATTAAATGGATTTCCTATAAGTTTATCAAGAACTGAAAGGCTATATTCTTCATTTACTAATAAGTGTAATAAATCCGTAGAATAATAAAATGATGTATAATTGCGAAAATGTAGCTAAATAGCATGAATTTCCCCTAAAACTCCGATAATTAAAGACAGGTGTTGGAGATTTCGAGAAATTTTTCAAATCATTAATTCCACTGTCTGACATAGCTGAGTTCCTATTATTTCCAAAGGTTTCTCTCAAAACAAGAAATATTAATATTTTTAATGTAATAATATTAACTCACAACACCACGGACTTAATACCTAAACAAACGACTTATTTTTCTAGCAAAAATAATAACTGTCCTATGACTATTATAGCTTTAAATCCATTGTTGCTTTCCAACATAATATAATGTAGATTCTCTTTGTAAAACAAGGATAATAGGAAATTATCGTCAATCCTTTTCTAAAATACTTATAATTTCGGTTAGGATCAACAAATTCAACAGTCCCCTTAATGTATCTTGCAAGTAATACGTTTCAAATGTAGAGTTCATAAAACTAAATTCAAATGAACAAACAAGTATCAACATATACAAAGTAGAACTATAAAAACACAAAATAACGTTGACACTAGAAGGTCGCATCCCATCCAGAAGTTTCATCCGGGATCTGGTCTAGGTCGAATAGATTATCAGTTATGTTCGGATCAAAGTTACTAAGGTCTCTATCGCTATTTGTCACAGGAATTAGTGGCGGGTGAAGCGTTCTAGCTCTCAGCTTTGCCCAATCAAAGTTTTGGAACCAGCGATGTCGTCTAATGGCCTCAATGCCCTCCTTTTGGTACCCGAGTCGGTCGATGGGTTTCATACGCGCGAGGGCCTTAATGATGTTCTTAGCTGCTACCTGGATAGTCCATGGGAAGTTTATAGCCTCGATACCTGGAGGATGCAATGGAATTAAACAGGAGCGCGAGATGCTCCTTTTGGGGCATGATTTTTGGAAAATTTGAATTAGTATCGCGAAAATTTGGAATTTTCTCCTATACCATAGTATTAATTTGTGATTTAGGGGGTGGAAATTGGGTCAAACGAGCACTATTAGGAGTGTATTTACAAATGACTGTATATATTACACTGTATGCAATGGAATTAAACATACTTCAAAACATTACATGATACTTTTCCCTTTTAACCATTGAGTTTCTATAAATGGGTAATACAAGCATGCCCGTTCTTAAAATTGTTAACCCCAAAGTGTGGTGGCTAAAATAATTTTTAGAGTCACCGAATGGTCTAAAAATTTAATTTTAAATATTATTGCTCTGTGATGGATTTTTGGACAAGGTAGTGATAACTTATAATACCTGTCAGAATGAGGTTGTACAGTCTCCTTGGATCCGTGCTCTCGAAGGGAGGTCGGCCAGTTAGCAGCTCGTATATGAGTATCCCCAAACACCAAATGTCCACTGCAAATGCATGTCCCTGATTCAGTATAATTTCTGGTGCCATATACTCGTTGGTACCACAGAATGTCCATGTTAATGTTCCAAAGCCGATTTTCTTTGCAAATCCAAAGTCTGTTAGCTTTACATAGCCTTCTCTGCAAATGCAAATAAATACAATAAATTCGTTAATACGAACACCAGGGGACCGTCGGAAAGTGTTCGTGATATCTAGAATTTCGTTTTAACCGGAGTCACTTGCATGCATTTGTAGGAAAAGGGAAATTTCATCGATATTTCGCCTTATCCGCGTTCGTATTTACTAGTGTCTACTGTACAGTGTTTTCTCGCTATAACTAAGCTCAAGGGACCCTGGTTTAAATCGATATAAGCGGAGTTCGTTGTAAGCGGTGCAAAGTAAACTACTTTTCCCTCTGAGAAATTTATAGATCGTTATAGCGGGTGTTCCGACTTCGTTATAACGGGAGTGTGCTTTAGAAATGCAGTAGATTCCACCTAATGTACGTACCTGTCAAAAAGCAAGTTCTCAGGCTTCAAGTCCCTGTATATGATCTCCTTCCTATGTAGATACTCAATGGCCTCAACGCAACATGCAGTTATGAATCTTGCCGTGTCAGGCGAGAACTTCTCTCTGTCTCTCATTGTTGTCCACACCTCCCCCCCTATACAAGGCTCTATCAACATATAAGCACACTTGGTGTCCTTGAATGTTAGGTAGAGTTTGCATATGAAGTGCGAGCTGCATTGCTGCATAACTAGCTTTTCGTTGAGAACGTGTTCTTGTTGGTGAGCGTCCACCACGCGTTGTTTCTTCAGCTGCTTTAAGGCGAATATCTGGTTCTGCTCCACAGCAGCAATACCTTAGGTAGATAATATATATGTACAGTTGAAACGGGTATTTCAAACCAATTATTTTCAGATAAAATAGTAAGAAAACACCGATAGTTAGAATAAACAGATTGAAAATATTCAAAATAAACAAATTGGAATTGGTGGTAGCCAATATGGGACAAATTATCCTTTTTGTATTATCAAATGGTTAAAAATCGTGACATAAGTAAGGGGGGTACTTAATTTTTTGCTAATTTGCGTGACGAACGTTTGAGTAGCTTAAATACACACACAGTTCTTTGGGGAATTGTGTAATATAAATTAGGAAATTTTTCCTATCAACATTATAGGTGAATAGAAATGCTTCACTGACTTACCAACAATGTTGCATAGATACACTGTCCCATAGGCCCCCTGACCCATGATGCCTAGCTTCTTAATGTTAGAAACATTCAGATTCAGAGGCCCAGCCTCCTTACTCAGAGACTTAGATTGCAAATGCTCCACTGAATACCCTCTGTGGAATATAACCCGTTTCTCTTCAGGGAGAGCTCCTATTAGTCTCTCGAAATACTCCTTTTCTAGCGAGAATAAATGCACTGTTGTTATTGCTGTTACAGTTGCAGTTCTGACTGAGTCGGGCTGTAGCAGTGCTACCTCTCCGAAGTACTGGCCCTGTGTCAGGGTGGTGAGTGCGATCTCCTTCTATAAACAGCTGATTAGTTATATGCTGCTTATTGAAAGTACAGTCGACTCCGCTTAATAGAGCCACTGGTTAATAGATTTCTCCGCTTAATCGGGTCAATATTTTACAGGATTTATACGACGGAATTACATTTAAGGCAAATTAATGTAGACTATCGTTAACACGATCTCCTTATACAAACAGATGATTAGTTATATGCTACCATTGCAATTATAATTCATCATGCAGTGTAATGACAGGTTTATACGTATGTTCGAAACTAAGGCAAATTGTAACATGTTCCTGCTATGATGAGTCAGTTCTATGCTACTTATTGCAAATATAATTCATAATGCAGTGTAACGGGCATGTTATATACGTATGTTGCAGATACTTGTTAATACAACAACAATTACCGTCGAAATTTGTATTTAACCGGAGTTATTTGCATGCATTTGTATAGGGTAGGAGAATTAAACTTTGTACTCCTTAATTAACCAATATTTCCCTTATCCATGTTCGTATAAACGAGACTATAATGTATCCATTTCGAATGTATGCGAGTATAATCGGAATAGCAAAACTGTACAACGATTATGTTCGAAAGGAATGTGTATACCTTTCCACCCTGATCCAGCTCTGTAACCTTGACATGTCCGGCCCTTATAATATAGAAGGTTTCGCCCACTGCCCCCTGTCGCACTATAACCTCGTTCTCAGGCACGAACTCCTCCTCAAGGACTGAGGCCAACTTTGATATTTCATTCTTGTTCAGGTTCTTGAAAACCGGGGCTTCTATTGATCGAATATATTATAAATACAGTAGACTCCGCTTAACACCTTTATGGTGATGATGATATTACGAAAAATCTAAAATTACAGCTATGCAGACAGAATTTACTTTTGGAGGCACTTCAATCAAAGAACCACCCGAATATAGGTCCTCCAAAAGAACATGAAGTAGGCATAGCTGTAATTTTAGATTTTTCAATAAAGCAACTGGTAACTTGAGTCAATATTTCACAGTATTTACGTTACGGGATTATAGTTAAGTTTTGCAATATTTTCGGCTAATTGGGTTATCCTTTTAAATGGGTCAAGCTACCTCGGACCAAAGTGACCCAATTAAGTCGGGTCTAATGTATTACTAATTGCAAGTCGTATTTCCCAGTATCATTACTCGGATTGAAACACTTACGGTTTAGGAACTCAGTTCTCTCATTCAGCATGTCCTTATCTGTTTCATGCATAATCTTCTTGTATGCCCGTCTCTGCAGGGCCCATAGCGATACAGGCGTTTTAGCGGTTATAGTAGCAGTCCTAGGACAGTTGTAGAGGATGGCCAGCTCTCCGAAAGATTGCGGAGTTTCCATAAATCCATAGTGCTCACCCTCTTTCGTTACTTCGACACATCCGCTTGAAATCACATACAGGAAGTCACCATTCTCTCCTAGTTAGCAGGTTACATTTAATTCTGATTCGGTTAATTGCCGCGGTATTTACTCGCCTAATAGCAATTTTTCTAATAGCAATATTGCTCTACTAGCAATTTATTTTTAGTGCCCAAGTGAGCATTTAATTAATGTTAATTTTGTTCCCATAATAGCAAGTTCGCGGAATATCTAGCAAATTTCGTGCAAAATGCGACTTGCTATTATGTGAATAATTTAAATTTCCGAAGCCACTTTGTTATATGGTTAAGATGTTGGCAGATATATAGCAAGCCCTTACTACAAAGTAATATATCCACTTAGTCGTTATATCCTATTAAGACGCATCGTCCTACCTTCCCTACATATAGCAGTCCCCTGAGTGAATGTGTGCAGGGTCATATAGTTTCCTATGGCATGAATCTGCTTCTTGTCGAGGTGTCCGAGGAGATTGTTGTTGTTTATGCCACGCTCGATTAGGTTGAGCTCCTGCTCGTCCTTTGGAAGCTTAACTATTTTGAGATTGTCGCCATCTATATCCCTTGTGGTCTCTGCTGATATTCCAGGTTTTTTCACCTTTTGATTTAATAATATTTTTTAATATCGTACTTACCACAATGGTTACTCGAATTTAATATTTTGCAAATAATTTTTTTTGCAAAATAATAAATGGCCAACACCTTTAAATTAAAAACCTGACTTCGCAAGGGTGGAATTTGATGTAAATAATGACCTTGCAAGTGCCTGAAAATTACATTAGAATAGGTGTTGACCGATATATAAGTAATTCCAATAGGAGAAACGAACAACTAGTATTTTCATACCAGTTGTTGCTATATCGAGTTATATGTCGTTTTATTAAATTATTCATGAACGCACCTTTTTCACTTTCCCCTTTCCATCACTGGATAACTTCTTAACCCCTATGCCCAGCTCTACCAACACATCTTTACATTTCCGTAAATCAGCTTTCAATTGTGCATTTTCGTCCTTCAGTGCCTCGCTTTGTTCCCTAAACTCTTTAAACTCACTCAGCACTTCCAATAATTTAGCTTCAATTGACATTATTGTGATTGCCGGACAAGTATTGTAAATCACATTCAACTGACTTATATAACTCTCCATTCAATTAGCATATACGGGATTACCCCTGATCATACTGCCCTCCCCTGTAACCCAATGCCCAGACTTGATTTCAATTATCTCTCAGGCAATTACTGATGTGTGTATTACATAAGAGCTAACTCTATGATTACACTTTAGTCATTGATTAGCATTCTTGGTTTGTATTACCCAAGTATATAGTTCCCCACGCACTATTGAGTAATAACTTGTTTTCGGATAACAGGTCAAACTGAAGGGATTCCCCGATTACACTAGATTACACGGGATATTTTGCTAATTTGTAATACAATGGGTAAGTGGCACTTTAAATAGGTGCCTTTAACGCTATCATCTAAGTATGTTGTAAAAAGGGAATATTTAAATATTGGCCAACCTCTTTCCAATATAAACCCGGCTTCGCAAAGATGATACTTTGATGTAGAAAAGTTCTTGAGAATTACATCTGAAAAGGTGTAGACCGAAGTATAAGCGATTCCTAGTTAGTTTAGTCGACAGTTAGAATACCATTTACCCCAATTGTTGTCAGGACTGAGCATATTATATTTTAATGATCAAGTTATTACAGCGAATACAAAATATAGTTAGATACTACTTACACAGGAACTAGCTTCTAAATACTATCAAAACTACAAATATCAATTTAATACTGCGATAATGAAGTGCTCCGACTGCTTATGTCCCATTGACGCATATTTACATAAGTGACCATAAATTGTGTGAGTGTGCATAAAAATGAAAAACGTAAATTCAGTGTCTCATAATTCGCGAGTAAATTAAGCAGTGCATGAAGCGCAAACATTATAGCATAAAAACAGAATTGAGACAGTTGGGAAAAAGCGCGATACAACAGCAAGCATTAAACACTACCAGTAGTACTTGATCAGTTAAAAATAATGGAATGGTGTGTACTGGACAAGTGCGAGTCAATGCTAGATAGTATTACAACTGCTGATTTTGTGCGATGGTCGTGAATTGCCATATGGGAGCCGTGTTGGGTGTCAATTGATTGGGTGCCACTGGCATCTCAATGGATGAGTCGTCTTTATTTAAGCCTGTAGGCGGCGATATCTTGAATGAGGGACCCATATGCTGGGAATCTTGGTCTTGTGACTCCATTGGGCCGATACTACTTGTCCTACTCATGTGCACTGAGTTTGAGGGAGAGCTACTCATCATGCTCTGGTTGTCTCCCATCTCCTTCTTGATCTACAAACCAATGCACAGTAGACTTTAGTTAATACGAAGTACAAGGGAAAGCTTGGTTACTTCGATTAAGACATTGATGCCATAAAGTGCTTTATAGAGGATGATTACGCAACAAATTTAATTGAAATTCAGTAGACTCTAGTCCTAAGGACACGGATAAGGCGAAATATCGGTTAAAGACTACAAGGTATCATTCCCCTAGCCTATACAAATGCATGCAAGTGACTCCTGTAATACGAACAAATTTCGAAGGTCCCTGCTGTTCATATTAACGAGATCTACTGTAACTGAATTTATTTAGTAAAAAAACTGATAGAAATATTGGTCTTGATTCGTGGTGCAATAAGTGTTAGAAATATACAGTGTAACTTGATTACCTGAATTGCAACCAGTCTACTTCTAATTTTAACAGTTAGGAAAAATATACAGAAAAACATTATGGACAACATCAGGACCACCTATGCTGTTTGTATAATCGAGGTACCACTGTATACATATCCAGGGTTTCATACAGGGTGTGGACTTGCCCCCCTGCTCCTTCAAGTGCCCCTCTAGAAAAACCACTTACACACCGAAGTATTAATTTATGCCTCCCCTAAAAATTTACATATCCCAAATTTCCCCCTTGGATGCAAATCCTTAATGAAACACTGGTATCAACTTACGTCGGTCTGTATAGTAGGAAAGAACATGGCAGAAGTCGTCTTGCTCATGGGGGACAGGAGTCCTGGGGAGGACATTAGGTTTATCGGAGATTTTATGAAGGAAGGGGAGAAGGGTTCCATACCGGAGAAGCGAGGGAACCCTGAGAAAGAGAACCGTTCGTCCAGTCGGTAGACTGAGGGGAGTGTGAATGGGAACGGTGTCTGTGGGGAGGGAGGGGGGAGGGTGGGGGTGCGCGGGAATGGCTGGTTGAGACCACCCATGAGAGCAGTGCCTGTGACTGGGACATGAGCGAACTTGAATATCCCTTCGGGTGGGAAGAAGGTATGTATCGAGGAGAATATCGGAGTAAGTTGGTTGTGTAAATCAGGTATAGGGTGTAGCACTATAGAGGTATAACAACACATGAATGAGGGGTAAATAATACCAGCCATTGTTCCAGAGCTGGGAATTGTAAATATGCTTTCCTAAAGCAGATTAGAGAGCAAATTTTGCTAAGTTCTCGTTTGATGATGATATTATTAACCGATTCGATTAACCACTAGCCACTTTGTTAAGATACTAATTACTGTATTATATAGCTAATCTATGAGTATGTACTTTGGCTACACCATTACACACCAATTTTCTAGCAATACATTCAAATGGAATCCTTAAAAGCATCAGTCCCACCAGTGTATTATACTCCTAATGCTGGTCCGATCCGATTTCATACGCCTAAATCACAAATTAATGTTATAGGAGAAGATTCCAATTTTTCGCGCTCCTAATTAATATTTTCGTATAATCACACTCCAAAGGATCATATAGTGTTCCTCACTAATCCCTTGCCCCCACTAACCTGACGGGAGTATAATCTCCGAGGCGATAGGGGGCGGGGGCGGCGAGGTGGACTCATCCAATTCCTGCTTAGGCGCTATCTGCTGATTGCCGACAGGAGTACCGGAAATCTGAAGGGAGGAAACGGCCCCAATGGACCCGTTTGGTGTGGAGGATATATTCATCGGTTGTGAAGCCAGGGGGGTGCTTAGCTCGCCCGAGCTGAGGTCTTCTAGGAGCTTGCTGTTGGACGAGCTAGGGGTCTGTGATAGGGGCGTGTGAGAGGAAGGGATGTCTGGTGGGGCCATGATGCCCTGCGAAGAGTGGAGCGTGAGGGGTGCTTGGAATACTGAAAAGCCAGAAAAGGGATTTATAGACAATAAACGTGTCAAGTTTGTATTACAGTGGATGCCGGTTATAAGTACATCGTCGGGAACTGCACTTAAGGTGCTTATAACCGGCATGTTCTTATAACCGACATAAATTAAATAGGGTATATGGCAACCGTTTTCAAACATAGTGTTCTTATAACCGGTGTGCTTATATCCGACATCTACAGTATTAGAAATATAATTCTTATGAATTATATACAATTGCAAATATTTTTTGAATATTTGCATAATAATAATGAATTGCACGTGGGAATGACCTCAAATATAATAATTATGTAATCAGTTCCTCAAACAATTAAGTGGTATTTCTGGATTTCCAGCAAAATGCTAATTTTAAGTTTTCATCATATGAAGCTGGAAATTTTTTTAGATTTTTCAAAATTTGTGTGATATTCAATGGCCTCACTTTGTGACGCTATATACACTTACCAGGTAGATGGGGAGATGGAGGGGGCCAAGTTGGATCCATGATCGGTAGTCCAGGATACGCTATAGGAGGAAATATATTTAATACCGAAATATCAGAGTTCATATTAGAAATGGTTTCCAGGCAGCAAAGTCATATACTATACTTGTGCTCGCTAATGCGAAACCCGAATATTTCCTAGTAGACAATCGTTCAGAGGCCGTATAGCGTGTAAGTGATTGGGATGAAAAGAAAAAGGTAATCAAAATGACGTCATTGTCAAGGATCAGTAATGTTGAATAGAAATGATGAATAATGGTTGTGTGAGGGTTTCTACCAACAATTTCTACATGTCGGCTCTAATGAGCTGTAGTGTAGTATCATTCGTGTATACAATTGTTGGCATTTGTTCGTATTGTTATAAAACATACTAAAACATCGGTGAAGTCAATCAAAAAATTCAAAAAGGCTTCAAATGTGTTATAGCCAAAAAGATGTAATTAATGAGGATACAAATGAGTTGTTAATAGTAGCATGTAATACAATCTAATGCGTAGGTTAGTAAACGTGGATGCAACTTAATAAATGGGTCTATTTCTTTATTGGTTGCCGGAGAAATTTTGTGATTTCAAAATGTATCACATTAAGTCACATAGACAGGCCTTTAATTACTTAACATTGTTGGGAATGTTTGTTTGTGAAGGTTTTCACGACAAAATACAGTAAATAACAAATAAATTAGAGTAATTTAATGGGTAAATCGTGTTAGAAAGCCGTCGATTTGTCGCATCTTGTAAGACATCGCATGTTTCGAGTGGAAAGGAATATAATGGAAACCACACTTGGTGTCACGTGTGGCATCTGTATCAGCCAGTGAGTAGAAGCAAATAGTGTTGGATGAATGTGTAAGGATTTATACACAGAATTGTGGAGATTTTAAGAAGTGAGAAATCAGATGGACACATTAATGCCATACATGGCTGCGTACATTAAAATGGATTATGATAGATAATCGCCTTACGAGTTAATTAAATAAACGTGGAATTATCTGCTGTAGCCTAATTAACTGACTTGCAATCGCCATTTGCTCTGGCAAAGAACCGTGTTGAGGCATTCTGGAATATAAAGGTTCGTAATTTGAGATGTCGATTGCGTGTTGTCCCATGTCCAGTCCCATGAACTTAGCGGGTGGATGCGCTATTTGGGGAGGGGGCAAATGGTAGGGGGGCATCCTGTAGGGCTCGGGATCTGGTCTTCTCGGTCCTGAAATAAAATGGAATAATAATACATGAATTATAAATTTACCACTTTCCTTTTTCTTGAGTACCGCTGGCAAAGTTGGGATAAATTATAATTAAACATTGATAACTTACTGTGTATTGTACATATCCAACTTCAGTGTTGGATGTTCACAACATTTTATGTTCATTTTCGAAACAATTGTATTTCAGCCTGTTTTTTAAGGATTAACGAAGGAATATATTGATAATATGACTGGCAAAAAATCGTTAATAGCCCAATAAATAGTGCTGATAAAAACAATTTGTAGCACTGCATATGATGTATAGATTTATTAGGATAGAGTTGATAAGTTGTAACCAGAGTGTATAGATAAGAAATCAATGAGAGATACCATCTCTGGTAATGTATTCGAAGTCGTTTTAAATGTTTGTGTACGTACGACATGTCGCACTGTGTACTTCCATTGATTAGTTTTCAAACTTGATAAGATCAAATATTTAAGTGCGAATTGAACAGACACAACTCAATAAAAGAATTAGAAAACATATTGACATAGTCTCAATAAGTTGTAAACTAGTAAGTGATGGTTCAATAACCGGACAAAATTCATATAAACCAGTTACCTACTTACGAAAATGAATTTGCATGATAAGATACAGTCTAAAATGTTGTAATTAAACTCTGTGTTTTATGCAGTATCTACAGACTAACAGTAATCGTTGCGTCTGTTTTGAAGCATTCCAAGGGTCCATAATTGTATCATAGCATAACGTATATATGGCGAATGAAATATTTGTACAGTCAGGGTCGCTCAATATTAAATTGGTTATTGAAATGTCTCTATACAAATTCACATTTAAATTCAATATCATTTATAAGTCAATGTGAATTATAATACATTTTAAGTATAATCGTGTACTCTGTTAATAGGACAAACTGCATGAATTCTATTAGTAATGATATACTAAGTAGTAGTTACAACAAACAACAACAAGAAAACTAACTTCTAGGCTCTCTAGGCCCATCTACGGTAACTTTGATAGCGTGTGTGTAAGTAGCATACTGAGGTGGCTGTGTCCCAACTGTTATCAACAGTGAAAAGCTCTTACCTATGCAAGGATAATTAATAGGTTTGATGTGGTGTATAACACAAGTTTACTGTGTTTGGAAATGTAAGGAAGAAACACTGTATAGACATTGTGCAACGAGACAAAACACTTTATAGAGAAAGCATTCATAAATAATTAGTATAATTTGAATATTAAATGGGAACAACAATTCCGTTGTTATCCACAATTGAATATTCATCATTATTCATTCATCTTTTGCTTAAAGACACATTTGGAGTAAAATGCATTGCAAATGACACTTGTAAAGTATGGATTTAATGCATGATAGAATTACAAGGTTCAGAAGCCATTCAATATCGGTAAAACCACAGTGGCATAGAGATTGATTATTCAGGCAAATTGTGTGGTTTTAAGTTGCAAAGACCGAATATAAAGTTACGCTTTGCTATAGAAATAATACAAC
The DNA here is from genome assembly GCA_028753945.1 of Hexactinellida sp. DTS-2022. Taxonomy (NCBI): domain Eukaryota; kingdom Metazoa; phylum Porifera; class Hexactinellida; species Hexactinellida sp. DTS-2022. The sequence goes on along the minus strand of JAPNXP010000011.1, from coordinate 67,035 downwards.
AGTTGAATGGATAATTGTATCTAGAATAAAACAAAAGATTGCATCATAGATGAACATAGTGATCAAGAGATTTAAAATTAATTACAATAAATTAATATATTTCTTTAAATGCTGAATGAATACATTCCTTTTCAGACTCTTAGTATCTATGAAAAGTTTCAAAAGTCACTATAACACTCGTTCCCTTTTGACCTCGCATTATCGCATAATTACGTCATTGTCGTCACTATATAAAGTGAGTAATTATGACAACACATTTGAGTCATTAAATGGATAAATTACGTATAGAAGCATGGTGCTAACTTTGATGCAATCAGTTCAATAAACACATCATAATTAGCTAAACAGAATGGACCGAGATTTTAACTGAACTCTACTAATACAGAAGAACTGTACCATATGTCAGTGTAGGAGAGATATACTTGCAATATTCGTTTGAAATCCAAACTGAATAATACAAGCCCGTAGGATGAAAATGGAATGAAAAAAATCTAGAATTATTCAGCAGAGTAGGATTGGTCTGTGGAGCTCATAAATATAAATTTATACGCATTTGAAGCGGGCGGCATTCATAGACATCGAAAGTAATGAGATTCACTCCTACACATGACTCAATTGACAAATATATAATTTTGTTAGCAATTAGAATCAATCGAATAGTGAGCATTGAACTTTGTATTTAGCTAATTGAAATAGAGCTTCATATTTGTTCCATTCTGCGAATTATAATATTGGACAATTGATAAGTGAAAGTAATAATAATTACAGGAATTCAATGTTTTGTATTGTCAGAAGTTGTTGCTGAAAATTCATTGATGAGGTAAGTTTACGAAATATAATTCGAAAAAATTGAAACGATTCAAGGAATTGGTATAATAATTAGCTGTAAATATAGAAGTATTTTCTAGCACTCATATGCAAATCTAGAGTTATAATTTGTGGGCTTAATTAGTTTGAAAGGTAACCATAATCTTATTATCAGCTATTGAATTCAGAGGTTTACACATCAGTTAGCCAATAAAGTTCTTAGTCGAGTGCAGTATAGAATTAGTGTGGCTGCGTGAGGTGATTTGTGGCCAAACAGAAGCACACATACATACAATGATACAAAAGTGAGAAATGAAATGGAATAAAAGCTGGATTTTCTGCTGGAAGTATTATTCCGTGCAATTGATCCAGATAATGTTATTTTCTAATTTATTATTTATTATAATAATTCGATAAAATTATTATATTCACTCACCTCTGCCAGATCTCCCTACGAATCGAAGGTCATTGAATCTCGCGACATTATTCTTCATAATCGCGGTTGGGTTTCTCAGCTCGCCTGCGTAATTCTCGTCATTTCCCGCGGTTATTATCACCTTTGTGCCGTCGGCTACTTCGCCAACCGACACGACTTTGAATGGGACAGGCAGGGTCTTGTTAGACCGCCAATGGGAGGGTAGGACGGTACAAACAAAGTTTGGTGAGTCAGTACGGACCAGTTCGCCCGGGTAATCAGATAGAGCCTCCATCATCGTGCGCTCTCCTGTCCAGGGAAATGGTGATAATTTGAGGGGTAATCTCACTCGATTATTTGATTTGTGAGGATTCCATTACAGAAGATACCCTCTAATACAAATCTCAAACATTCACAAAACCAATTTCTGAATTCATTATAAATTCCTTCACAAACCAGTAAGGAATAAATCTAATTCTAAAATCTATTTATGTAAGAATGAAATACCTTTCGTTTTTCTAGCGTTACCAGGTTGGTTCGGCTGCTGTCCTTGATTGGATTGGGTGCTACTCAAACTCGACTGCGAGCTGCTTGGGTGCGAACACATCACATTTACTTCCATATCCATCAAGATCGGAATTTTAAGTAGTGTGGTTTAGTTATGAAGTTTTGTGGTGAAACAGAATGAAGAGTAACCGCAATATAAGAAGATATGATGAATCACAGTCAAAACCAGGAAATCCTTCAAAGCATGTCAGATTAACCAAAATATGGATTTTAGATTGTTTTCAAAGCACAAGTCCAATGTTTATATAGTGTGGTTTTACATAGGAATTGTGAAAGACCACAGCATATGACTCTATAGAAGCTATACATGGTTACGATGCCTATCTCCTCTCTGCATTATTCCTATTCAATACTGTTTATACACTGGAGCAATACAATTGTTACCCTCATTTATATACCAAGGATAATATGGAAGTATTTACATGGAAGTTTATAACAGATTTTAACAGCTGAATTTTTGGGAATATTTTTGTCGGGAATGCAACTTCCTTTCACTCATTATGCTTACGTTTTCCACGCATAAATAAATGGTTACGATTGAATATAGAGAGGTTATCTCCGAAAGCGGGGTTACTGAAATGAACAGGCAATGCATTATAGAATGTTGTCTGTGGTAAACTACAATCAAATAGAGCTTTTGATTGAACCATCAGCGCAACCTTATTGTAACAATGGAATGTAAATGGCTGAACCCTAAATAATTCACTTTGAATTGTGATTTATTAATTAACAACTTCGTAGTGCAACCTCCATCTAGGTAAGCTGATTTATTTTGATTTTTTCCCAATGCTCCATTTGTGGTTATAGTTGGTTCTTCTTGAGTGTGGTGGTATTAAATAAATGGATTCAACAGCTCAATTCATTAACCAATTGGATATGCTCATAAGTGCCCCTAAATGTTATTTACTATTGTCTAGTGCCTATTTAGGAACGTCGAATCAATGATTGTAAGATTTACACGGCGCTAATTAGAAATACGCACTTTGACCTTGCATAGAAGAACCGGACAACAGAAGTTATTAGAACACGATCAGAGCTGGGGCTGCCATTGCATAACAATACAGCCTGTAGATAATTCATCATCTAAAGTTCTCGATTGGCTCTCATACTGAAACTATTTATTCAGCATTCATGGCACAGCTGGAATAATCTAATGAATTTCCACCACACAAACCACCAACATTTGAATGCTATTATAACCTCATACATATTCAGATAACTCCATATTTCACTTAGTAGAAGAGTGGAGAGTACACAGGCTGGAATATGTTAGCTCAGCATAGTTGTAACAAGGATGGGAAGTAATGTCGCAATACGTGAGCACCTATTAACTTCCTATTTATAATTATATAGCAATTGTGGCGTAATTACCTTTTATAATCTTTGTTGCATTCAAAGTTCATTCAGGGCCTAGAATCCTAGCGCCTGAATTTTGTGTTTAAATGATTGAATTTTTTAAGTGTTTTTAATTTGCGCGCGCCAAAGTAAAGATATCTAATTAATGCATAACTATTATAGCATTCCATTTGTGTGTAGGAGTATCTAAGCCACCTGGTTTAGGGAGTGTTCGTTGGCGAAAGCAATTTGTAAACATACAGTAGAACCTCGTTAATACGAACACCAACGGAAGATAAAATTTGTTCGGTTTATCCGGAGTTCGTATTAAATGGAGTAATACCCATTGAATTGCCATTGTAGGGACCTTATTTAGTGGCACTGTATGTTCGTCTTATCCGGAAATTCGTATTAACCGTGTTCGTATAACGAGGTTCTACTGTATTTAATCGTGAGCATTTCCAGATTTCATATTCGCCCATAGATTTACAGTTATAGAGAGTATATTGTGCGAATACAATCGATACATAACTAAGACTCGTACTGGTAGCTACACAATTACATAAGCTAGCTCTGTACTTCGATGGCTGTGGCCACTGAGCCCTGTCTATGCTTAACGAGCAGCGGCTCTAGAATGAAAGCGATTAGCTTATCCATCTTCGCCATCTCAGTTTCCTCGCTACGTCCCTTCTCCATCTCTACTTTTCTGAGATTCGGACTCAGCTTGAAACTGAAGAGAGTCCCTCTATCGTCTGCGACTATTAGCACCGGGAAGTGAGGGTTGAAAACCAGCCGAGTCAGTTTACCCTTCTTCCCTTGCAGAATCTATATACAGTCAGGTTATTTATAATGAACATTCAAGGGACAAAAATAACTTAAGTACATTAAAACTTCCAAAAGTGAACACTTCGAAGAAATGAACAATTCCAAAATATGAATAATTTTTCTCGGTCCCAAATTTTCCCCATTGCTTTAGAGTTTAGACACGTTATGATAAATCATGAAAAGTGAACACCTCTTAAAAGTTAACGTTTTGGCTGGTCCCCAGGGTGTTCACTTTCTAAAGGTTTTACTGTAGTACTAATCCAAGTAGAATTTCAAATGCTATCTCAATTCAAACCTCGTTAGTACGAACACGGTTAATACGAATACTATTTAGAATAATCTTGAATTCCAAGTACACTGACTTATGTTCTTATATTGAACATTCAAGGGACAAAAATAACTAAAGTAGTAACTAATTCAAGTAGAAATTAAAATGCTAACTTAATTCAAACCTCGTTAGTATACCAACACGGTTAATACGAATACCAACGGACAGTAGAAATTTGTTCACTTGGACTATGGTTTATATCTAAATTGACAATTAGCACAATTCACCTGCTGTTTGCACAAGGGTGCGTATTTGTTAATACTGAGGTCATACACGTATACAAACCCATCAATAGTGCAGGCAGCAAACACAGTACTGGCATAGGGTGCCCAGGTGGCATCGGCAACAGGGCTATTCAAGTCAAAAGTGAAAAGTGGCCCGACTTCAAGTTCCGCGTGGTTCCACACTTTCACAGTCCAGTCAGCTGAGCATGTGAGGAACACGCTGGGATGAATGGGGTTAATCTTGAGACTGTATATGGTCATGTTGTGAGCGTGTGCTGTGTCCAGGTACTGGTTAATGTACGTCTTGGAGCATTTGTGAACCCGACCCTCCTCTGTCCCTACTGCAGACGAGTGTAATACAGACAGGGGTTATCTAGGATTTCTTGGCTGGCACTTTTTTTATAGAAGTTAAAAAACCCCTGAACACAGACTATGGATATGAGTGTACAGTAACTCCCGTTATAACAAAGTTTCAGTAGAACCTGTTTATACAGCCAGACAAGAAGTGGCAAAATGGCCGTTATCTACAGGTTGATTATAATATTTCTACTATATAATATTCCCTCAGAGTAATGAAGTATTGATTTACTCTGCTTATAACCAACCCCGCTTTAGCGAATATATGAAAGGGTCCCGTGGGCTTTGTTATAACGGGAGTTAACTGTAATACAGTAAACCTCCAAAAGTGAAAATTTCAAGAAATGAACAATGACACTTTTTCTTGGTCCCAAATTTTACAATTGCTTAGACATACCATGTCACACACGTTATGATAAATCTTGAAAAGCGAGCACCTCTCAAAAGTGTTCATTTTCTGAGGTCTTACTGTCAGTACACTTACCTAAGAATATGTAGTCTATCTTTTTACAGAAGTCGAAGCAGGTGCCACACCCCAGGAGCTCTGTCTCGACGCCGCTGGGTCCCACCAGTCTCTGTCCCTCCACTCTCAGCTGTATTATCTCTCCGTGCTGAAGCTCGTTCTTCATGAGCGTCCATACCTACAGAGGGGGACATAGGAATGCTATGTAGTGTGTACAAGAGACTCCGTTATAACGAAGGGTATAATTAAATACCCGCTTATAATGAAGTTAAATATATTCCCAGACTTACCAACCCTAACAAAATTTCCCTGGATAGTATGTATACACAGATTCCTGGATTTCTATAGTCTTTAATACAATTTAGAGTCATTTTCTTGAAGAATATTATTGGACATATGGGAAGTATCAAATAAGATCAATCCCCTGGATCCCATTGACTTGGTTATAACGAGAGCTCACTGTTATTAGTACAGTGGATGCCGGTTATAAGAACATCGTCGGGAACTGCATATAATGTTCTTATAACCGGCATAAATTATACAGGGTATATGGCAACAGTTTTCAGGTAGAATGTTCTTATATGCGGCATATTCTTATAACCGGTGTACTTATATCCAGTGTGTTCTTATACCCGACATGTTCTTATATCCAGTATTCTTATATCCGGCATCTACTGTAGTATAAAACCTACCTTGATAACACCATCGCTGGAAATCGAATAGAAGTTAAGGAACTCGTCCGGATCGGGTTTCTGCCAGGCCACCTGCCATACGGGGTCGGAATGCTTGCCTGAGAGAGCGGTGGAGCGATACACCGGGTTGTCCTCCTTTGGCTGCGTGAGGTCGTACACAGCCACATTCCCAGAGTAGAACCCTACGGCCACCAGGTTGTAGTCGCTGGGGTTGTTGTCTAGTGCGGATACCCCGCTCTCAGAGGAGAATATGTATTCGGGGAAGCTAGGGTTCTTAAGGGTGTAGAAGCATAGCAGACCGCCCCTGTCGTTCATAAAGCTGTGGGAGCCATACCCCACAGCCAGAAAGTCTAATGGGATACAGTAATACTTATAGCCAAGGAATTATCCAGGAGCGCGAGACACTCCTTTTAGAGTATGATTTTTTGAAAATTTGAATTTAGGAGCGCGAAAATTTGCAATCCTCTCCTATACCGTAACAATAATGTGTGAATTAGGCGTATGAAATTGGATCAGACCAGGATTAGGAGTGTATTTACAAATGGCTGTATAATATACTGCTTACAGCCAGGGGGGAACCCTGATTGATGCTAGACTGTGTTTTAGAATTTAGATGATGATTACACAACAAATATGTAAAATTAAAATACAGTGAGATCTCGTTAGTACGAACACGGAATACACTGTATTTTCGAATTATAGTTATCCAAGAGCCTAGGGATTAAAGGTTTTCCTTTCATACACTCTTTTTTCGGAGCGATTACCTTGAATTTAGATTTTGCCATAGACTATACAGCGACATTAGAAAAATTTTGGCGACCCTACTTTGGGTCGCGAATTTATTCGTGTTTACCCGCACATAAAATATAAATGCTTCCAACCTTTGTATCTGGAGTTCCACTTTAGCGAGGTGACGGCGAACTTCCTAGCCTTCTCGTAAGCGAATTTCCAGAGTGGGAGGAGAGACCCCTGTCCCGCGCGGAATTCGTCACCTGCGTCCTCCCAGTACTTGAAGTCCTGCGAAATATCGTCATAGGTGTTCTGGTTAACCATCCTCTCCAGGATGGACAGCCCGCCCGAGACCTTCTGTAGCTCGTCAGACTCTATTTCGTCCATGGTAGACATGCCGCGTTTCTTGGGTTCGTCCTTAACCTAAACGGCAGTAAATGTGCTGAGATAAGTTGTACTCTATAGGAGTTACTGTCGCTCCTTTAAGAGCAACTAATTCTCGAATTTAGTCTCGCAAAAGCAATCTATTAACAATCGAGTGACTTAAAAATATAGATTTACATTGGTAAGTAGTAAAACAGTCAAGTTCGTGTATTATGTACATTCAAGGGACCATAAGTTGCATTCATAATAGAGAGAGACAAAACCAATGAAAGTTATTAAATCGGGATCTTCATATACAGTGGATGCCGGTTATAAGCACATCGTCGGGAACTGCACTTAATTTGCTTATAACCGACATGTTCTTATAACCGACATAAATTATACAGGGTATATGGCAACCGTTTTCCAACATAGTGTGCTTATATCCGATATGTTCTTATAACCGGTGTGCTTATATCCGACATTTACTGTATAAGCAGACGTGACTTAATAAAGATGCCCCCATCCCAGGATTTGTCTTAATTTTGGCCTATACATGTATATGCTGCTCCTGTATTCAAGGGAACAGTCTGTTTATAGGAAAGTTTCACCCCCCCAGGAAAAATTCCTGTATCAAACCCTGGGGACCATATAGTTTGTTCATATAAAAGCAGACCTGACCTGGAATTTGGTAGTCTTGCTCTTCTCCTTGCACAGCTGCTGCTGCTTGATGTCCTCTACATACGCGTCGTGTATCTCCCACTGACTTACGGACCCGGAGAAGTTGAGGCGGGGCGGAGGGTCCGTCATGGTCTCTCTGTCCTTCGGAGGTTGGTTCTGCGTCTGCGCGGCCCGCTCCGAGTAGTTGAACTGATTCATTATCTTCGGTCCCTCCTCCACACTCTCGGCCCCGGTGTCTTGTGTGGTGCCGTTACGCTCCAGCTGTCGTTTGCCCTCGTCGCTATCTCTGTGTAGCAGGTTGGTGTCCAGGTGGAATAGCACCGCCACGTTGTCAGCCTACATGGTAGTGTCATGATACCGCATTCCTAGCGGCATAGCTGTAGCCAGGGATAGCTACTAGCTGATCACAGAGAGCTGTATTATCGCAGTAGATTCTCCTCAATACACACATGCGACATATCGGTTAAGGAGCCAATCTTAACCTAGCCTATCGATTCCAAACCTTTTCATATGTGGAACCTGTAGCAAATAAAGACGTTCTGTGTACCCATTTCCTGTAATACAAATTTTGAGATATTGCGGACCACTGCCCTAGCCTATACAATGCATGCAAATGACTCCGGTTAATAGGAATTGGTCCCCTGGTGCTTAGGGGCCATTCAAAGTTACGTAATGCAAAATTCCAGGTAAATTAACACCCCTCCTTAAGTGACACTTATTGAACTATTCTGTAATACAAAGAGGATGGTCTATGCATTCGAACGGCCCTAATAATAACGAGAGAGTCTACTGTTGTTACTTGTGTGATTGGTTTGTAAGTGCTTTCTTTGAAACTGAAGCGAATCGGGTTGCTGGGTGCCCTGGGGTTGTTGGCTGTTAGCATTCGTGTGTGCTCCTCCTTCAGCTCATGCTCGCTGAGCTCAAGCTGATCCGACGGCTTCAACAGAACCTACATTATGTACAGTAGTATACAGTACAGATACGGTACAGATACGGTACAGTATATGGTACAGTATATGGTAGATTATATGGAGATTATATGTAGTTGGCATAGCCAGTATTTTTTTTATTGATTTGCTTAGAGGGCCCTACCAACAATTAGAGGCCCTCACCCCAACAATTAGAGGCCCTCACTCTACATTTCATGATACCGAGTACTTAGCACGTTAAAAATTAGAGGCCCATTGAGGAAAATTAGAAGCCCATTTTGGGCCTCTAATTTTCCTTAAAAAACACTGGACATAGCACTAGCTAGCTAGCCGTACCTTGGGCTGCATCCATGCCTCGTCCTGGTCCCCGTCGGCCATGTCTGCGCTTACAAATCTGCTCTCTCTCCTGGCGAGACTGACCTCGGAGGGAGCTCCGGTCTTGCTCTGGGAGCTGATTAGCTTGCTGCTCACCAGCATGCTGCTGGCGAGCTGCTTCTTGCTGGTGCGAGCCGCGGGCTTCATAGCTATAGGCTAACTAACGCAGGGGGTAGTCAAATGATAACTCAAGTAGTAACTTAAGTAGGAATTCTAAAAGACTAACTCAAAGGTTATTCTAAGACTAACTCAAAGGTTATTCTAAGACTAATTCAAAGGTTATTGTAAGACTAATTCAAAGGTTATTGTAAGACTAATTCAAAGGTTATTCTAAGACTAACTCAAAGGTTATTGTAAGACTAATTCAAAGGTTATTCTAAGACTAATTCAAAGGTTATTCTAAGACTAATTCAAAGGTTATTCCAAAGTAAACTCAACTGCTATTCAGTACAAACTCAAAGGTAATAATAGAGCGATCCCAACCACATATGGCAATTACCAAATATTTTGTGGACCCCATCCCATTGACCATAATACAAATTTAGAGATCTTGTGGAAGCTCAACTGCTAATTACAGTAGAACCTCGTTAATACGAACACTATACTATTTCATTCCCTTTCAAGCCTTTCAATACAAATTATATTCGTTAATACGAATTCCTGATAAGGCGAACGCATTTTGACGGTCCTCCGTGTTCGTACTGACGAGGTTCTACTGTATAATGAACTTCACCGTTCACAGGAAATTGTGATGATATTATTGCAGCAAATACAGTGAAGTAATAGCAAGTCACATTTTCATGAATTTTTCCTGCTAATAGGCGAATATACGTAGCTTCGAAACCTCACTGTATATGTCAACACCTATGATAATGTCATTTTCAGACACTGTCAAAGTAATTTGTAACAGCAAAAATACACCTTATCGAAGCCGTGTTAAATATTGAAATATAATTGCCCTAGAAAAAAGATTAGATTAAACTATATTACCTAAGCATAGAGATTTGTCTTGCAATTAAATTACATTAATTCACTCAATTAACCAGATTTTGCTCCAACTATGTACTCATAGTACTTTTGAATTTCAATTTATAAATCGTTTGCATAATGTCCATGTAAATAAAACGATTACAAGTGTGCAATTACAAGAATGTGTTTAGGTGGCCAATTGTTTCAACAAATGACTAATCAATTGCAAATATGAAAGCGAATCATTAAATGAAGATCGCAAAAAATCGCCAAGGAATATATCGACGTTAATTTTCCAATTCAAGTTAGAAGCCAAATTCTATATAAGTAAACTCAATCTATTCCCTACAAGAGCATTCCAGAACTGAGAATCAATTGCAATACTGGAACCTAGCCATACAACTCTATCTATAATGTAAAAGGTATTTAAGAGTTCTGTTAAGTGCTGATTACAAAATATTTTATTAATGAGTTGTTCAATAGTGGCACATACAAACGCAACTTGATAATTGCCTGAAATTAATAAAATAGACCACACTTTCAGCCTAAAGTTCGGATTAGTAAACAGAAATTATAAATTATAATTCAGTATACTTCCAATATTATTGTGGATACATGGCAAAGAATACCACATATCCACAAATATAATGCACTTTTCTGGATTAAATATAATGCATTTTGTGGACCAGATATAAAGGAAAGTTATATTGTCCAAAATATTCAAACTTCAAACTATCCAATCAACAATTTATCGGTTAACAAATCATAAAACATACTTACTTACGCCAGGCTGTAGTATACTAATCAGATTTAGTAATCGCTTACGCTGACACTATGTAGACTGGAACTAAAGAAATAAAATTGGACAAACTATTCGCCTGATAGCGTAATTTGCAGTTAATTAATTGTGGTGCGATAATGCAGGGAATTCGCCTCTATACTTAACAATAAATGCAACTGAGACACAAATGGTATATAAGCCTGGATTAAGCTACTGCATAGAAAGGTTTCTATCTTTATAGAGATTACAGCAATTAAATCAGCTGGTTAGAATAATGTAACATAAATATGAACACTAATATGAGTATAACTGTTGAGTATAAAAACAAAGTCTAATTGCTTAACTTCATAGAAAATAATTCCTAGCTCAAACTTTTTATTGAAGAAATGGCAAATTTGGAACCAGATTCCTCGGCAGGGAAACGAACGAAATTCGGTGGAATCCCAACCGTTTCTCAAATACGTCGAGAAACCGCGAGGCCAGCAGCTGAGAAGGACTGGAAGGAAATACAGAATAGCACATTTATGAACTGGTCTAACTACATTATCGGAAGTAGCGAAGGGTCGGATGAATCGAAAGTGAACGATTTGCTGATGGATTTCTCGAATGGTGTGAATTTAGTGGAACTGGTGAACCACTTGGCACAGCCCAGAGGAATAAAAGACTACGTGAAAAACCCGAAAACCGAATTCCAGAAGTTGGACAATCTGTACAAAGCACTTAACTTTATTCAGAAAGATGAAGGCATAAAGTTGGTGGGGATAGGTGAGTTAATTAAACTACATTTGTAATAGCAAGTCGTATTTTGCATGGAATTTGCTTGATAATAGGCGAATTGTATTAGGGAACATAATTAACTTTAAATGAAAAGTAGCTTGCTAGTAGAGCAATAGTAATTATACGACTACTAAATCATTGCAAATATTTAAATTAATTTCACACAAATTGAGCCATCTCTATTACAGTTAATCAGGTGGTCTAAACGCTACAATGCGAACATATGTTAACCGGCTGTAATCTCTCTATATTATAGCAATCAGACATTCTTATACGGTTAATTAATAACAAACAGCTACAGTAATCCTATTGAATTATGCATGCGATTTGTTGTCCGATCGATATTTCGGACAGATTAGCGGTTTCGCATTGAGTCACATGTAATATCTCCTAAACAGTAATGCAAGTTTAATTGTAAGTTCAAGAACATTGAATTATGTAGCAGTGTGGTTGTAATCGTGGATTGTAGAGCATTGATGCTAGACAAGCCTTATAGAGGATGATTACACAACAAATTTAATTAAGCATCATATTGTAGACTTTCATAAGTGCGAACACAGATAAGGTGAAATATGGTTAAGGAGTACAAGGTTTAATTCCAAATGCATGCAAGTGGCTCTGGTTAATATGAATTTATTGATGAAGATAAATTTCGACGGTCCTCTGATATTTGAATTAACGAGAGCATACTATACTATACCCTAACAAAAGTATTTGAATAATCAGAAATTCGTGCCACAAGTGGCTCATGACTAGGACACATATGCCACTTTGAATATATCGCATTACATGACCTGCACCATTAGGTTTTCAAGTTTATAATGATGAGATAATATAATATTTTAAGGAATTTAAGATGATACCAAAGTAGTAAAATAAGCCATTTGTGGTAGTATATACAGTAGAAACTGTCTAATACAACACCCGTTGGGATAAGGAAAAGTGTAGGTTCTGCTGAAATTCCGGATTATAGAGGGTCGGATTATGCAGGTTATACTGTACGATAATTTACTTTGAATTGAATTTAGGCGCTGATGACCTGAAGGACGGAAGGGAGAAGCCCATAATGGGTCTGATCTGGACGCTGATTAAGCACTACAAGATAAAGAAGGGCGGAAAGCAGGGGGGGAAGGAGGGCGTGTCAGAGAGACAGTCTCTACTGAAGTGGGTCAACGTCATCATAGAGCCAGAGTGAGTTATAAATTATAATCAAGGAATTATACAGGAGCGCGAGACGCTCCTTTTGGAGATGATTTTGGGAAATTTGAATTTAGGAGCGCGAAAATTTGTAATCCTCTCTATACCGTAACAAAAATGTGTGATTTAGGCGTATGAAATTGGATCATACCAGGATTAGGAGCGCATTTACAAATGGCTGTAAAACACTGTGATAAGTCGCATTGTAATTAGCGAGAACCCAACTTAAGTGTTGCACTTCCAAAGCGGGATATCTGCAGCTGGAATTAGAACTATTGTATGAGCGATAAGCCAATAGAAGCGGTGCATTAAATAATTGCAATTCAAATCAGGCTAAGAATCCCTACCCAAAAGGACCCTATTACCAATAATAATCAAATGGCTATGGCTTTATTTCCGTAACGTATACAAGAAATAATCACCAGTTTATAAAGGGCAATAACATTGACCAAATTAATCAATCGATAACTGTACAAGGTATACATTGAAACCAATTGCTAATACAGTCAGGTCTGCTTATTGTGAACAGTTTTTCGTCTGCTTAATATGATGAACTTATTATCATGAACAAGCCCTATGGTCCCAATTTAACATCTTACATAGAGTTTGTATTAAGTTGAGTTCGCTTATTACGAAGTCTTTATATTATGAACACAATTTTTGGTCCCTTGAATGTTCATAATAAATGAACCTGACTGTAACATGTTCTACTGTACAAGGTATACATTGAAACCAATAGCTAATACATTCAGGGCTAGTTCCTAATCACATTTGTATTCGTTAGACATGTGGGTAACCTGAAGACTGATTGGAACAGTGGTGTGGCTGTATGCGGACTGGTAGAAGGCCTTTCTCCAGGGACGATAGCAATGGGGGAAATAAACCCGGATGAGGGGTACGAGAACTGCGACCTAGGGATTTCGCGAGCCAACGATTTGCTTGGGGTGCCCAAGCTGATAGCACCTGAAGATATGAACAACCCCAAAGTAGATGAGCTCTCTATGATGACGTATCTATCTGGATACATCGCACCGTTCGATCGGGAAATGCTTAACTGGGTTAACTCTAAGCTCCCGGATAACCAGGTGGATAATCTCTCGGGGGAATGGAATAGCGGCGAGAAGCTGACTGCGCTGCTGAATGCACACGTGCCTGGGTTCTACCCACCGTTTGCAGAGGACGATGAGGAGAGCTACCAGGGCCTGCTCAATAAGATAGAACAGGAATACCCGTCTGACTATGAAATGAACGCCAAAAGGCTGAAAGATCCGAGTGTGGACAGCCTGTCTGTCGGCTGTTATCTGTACAAGCTGAAGAAGCACCTCGACCTAGTGCCCGTTGAGGACCCAGATCTGACACGGAGAAAGGAGGAACTGACTCTTTGGGTTAACGATAAGATCCCACACAACAAGGCTAGCAACTACAGCTCAGATTGGAACGACGGTAGACGCCTGAGGGATTTAATGAACGCACACATCCCAGGCTTCTACGCCGGGTTTGACTACGAAGACAACTCAGGCGGGACCTACCAACAACTCCTGGACAAAATCGATACTCGCCTCAACTACCCGTGTCCCCTGAGCGCCGATCAGCTGTCTGACCCTAAGGTGGACGAGAGTGTGGTAGTAGCGTACCTAGAGGGGCTGAGGGAGCGACTGAGGGACTACGAAATAAGCGAGCAGGAGCGGATACAAAGGGAGCGATTAGCCGCGGAGGCGCTGGCGAGGAGAGAGAGAGAGGAGAGACAGAGATTGTACGAGCGGCAGAAAGGGGACCTGATGCAGTGGGTTAATGAGATGGTGTGGCCGAACATGAGTGTGAGCAACTTTGAGAGCGATTGGAGGAATTCTGAGGCGATATCTGCGCTGCTGAATAGCATTCGGCCTGGGACCGTGGTGCGGTCGGACGTGGAGGGGAATAACAGGGAGAAGTGGGACCGAGCCATTGCGGGGGCTGAGAACAACTTCAGACTCAAGGCTAACTTCACTGGTGAGTATTGTAGATATCGGATATAAGACATAGCGGGTATAAGAATATTCTATTGGAAAACGGTTGCCATATACCTTATGTAATTTATGTCGGTTATAAGAACATAATATGAACAAACAGTTCCACAAAATTAGGCCCCTACAGGGGCTATTAAATAGGTATAACTCCGGTTATTACGAACTCCGGATAAAGCGAACAAATTTGTACTGCCGTTGGTGTTCGTATTAACAAGTTCTACTGTATGTTATAAAATATGGCAAGTTACCACTATACGTTTGCTAGGTGGAGACGCTACAAGAGATCTGGAGGAGCGCGAGTGTGTGGCCTACGTGAGCATGCTCCTGGAGCCGTTTAACCAGGAGCTCCTGCAGTGGGTCAACTCTAAGCTGCCGGCCACTCAGCTGACGAAGAACTTCGGAGACAACTGGCAGGACGGGAAGAGACTGGCCAGTCTCATAGAAGTGACAGCGCCAGGGTTCCTGCCCAAAGGGTTCGAGCCAAGCGATTCGCAACAGGGTGAGTACATATACCAACGTTATGTAACGTGAAGTGCAGGAAATTATACACCTTTTGTAATGTAAAAATAATGGCGTGTAACATATCATACGATTTACTGGGTAGTAAAGTAAACTCCCGTTATAACGAAGTCGGATATAACTAAATAATCGCTTAAGCAAAATGGATATTTTTCTCCAGAGCACTTATCCGCTTATAACGAATATCAGTTACAGTAATTGTCAGATATAAGAACATTCTACTGGAAAACGGTTGCCATATACCCTATATAATTTATGCCGGTTATAAGGAATTAACAGTTCCCAATCACTTGTTATAACAGAGTACTTACCATTCTGTTCGTAGGACAAGAGGTGCTCGCCAGGCTACACAGAGACCTCGGGAACAGGTGCCCGTACTCCTACCAAGACATTATAAGCGGGAACTACGAGCCCGCTATATTCGCCGCGTACATAAACCGGTTCCGAGACACGAAGCAGCCGTACCAGTCTGACGAGCTCCTGCGGTGGGTCAACTGCATGATAGCCCCCAAGCAGGTGGCTAACCTTACTACGTCATGGTCAGACGGCGAGGCGCTGACTCTATTGGTGGATGCAGTGGCAGAGAGAGAGGCGGACTCGGGTCAGGGGCTCAGCAGTAGGGACGATGTTTGCAGGGATGCTGTTGACGATGGGGAGAGTCTGCTGGACGTACACACGCGGAATTTCACAGCCCACGAACTGGCGGTGGGCAACGTTGATGAGTTCCGAATGCGGCAGTATCTGAGTGACTACAGAGATGTGTTTATGAAGAATAACTACACCACGGCAGGTGCGGCCCGTGGGGGCGTAGAGAACGCGATGGAGGAGAGAGGAATAAGACTCACGGAGGAAGAAATATCCGCTCTGCCAACCAATAATGAAACTGCGAAAAACCGCGCGCTGATCAACGCGGCAGCCGAGAAGTACATGTTTAACTTTCCCTCTGATGACGACACGCTCAGAAACCTAGATGAAGATATCCACGTAACAACTGCCTTCCTCTACCACCTAAAATCGGCACCGGAAAGACCCTCAAAGCTTGACACGCCCCAGGTGTCCCCTGTCAGTTCTCTGCAAATGGAAGTGGCACCTTTCCCAGCGCGAATGGACGCAGAGAAAGGGTCACCTGTTGAGAACACTAAGCTTATCAAGCCAAAGGATAGGAGCATAAGCAAGCGTAAGAAGATACAGTGCTGCATCGTAACAATAGTGATCATATCGGGTCTCCTGATAATAGCTATATTAGTGGGAGCGTTCGTGGGACTAGCTGTGGGTGTTTGGAATGTATAAACATAGATTGGGGACATATCCTGTATGGATGGGTATCTGTTTGCTATTCTAAGTCTTAAGTTATATTCCCTATTTCTGTGGGTAGTTTTTTGTTTTCAGTTGTATCTTTCTTATATTTGCTATTAAATTAAACCCATGTATTAAACAAAGTTGTCAATACGTGATTTGCCCTCGCATATTCACTATAATTAAACATAAAACAACTAAAAAAATCTAAAATGTATAGCATGACGAAATTATATGATAGCTATAAAATCTATAATAAACCGATTATTGTACATTATTACCCAGACACTAAGAACATTAATTGTATACGTGATAGGCGTATTATACAACCATGTGTAAAGGCGATATCGCGGGTATAATTCGAATAGAACGAGCTGAAAGCTTTGATAAACCAAACTTGTGTAGCAGACAGTATCTAATGAATAACAATAGCATAACATATACCTGGTATAAGCCAAAGATCGAACTAACTTGTCTATGCAAATATAAGAGGTCGGATGGCCATCAGGAGATTACAAATAGCTTCGGTATGAGTCTCTATTTCGGGGGCACCCTCCCACTTAACAGGACTCTCGGCTAGCAACACGTGATACAAACTGGAATGTGTGACACAGCCAGCGGACTTATCAATTGAGAACTCTTCGCTCAGCTCTCTCATGCCTAGCTTATAGCACTTAGGCCCGACCATAACTAGATCCCAGTCATTCACGTCTGGCAGCGCTTCCCCCTGATGCTCACATACCCGGAGCACAAACTGGTTACTATGACAACTCGCATTCCAACTGCTCCAAGTGAAGTTAAACCTGTGACCAGCTAGCATTGATAAGTCCCTGTACACTTCATTCTCTAGGTTACAATCCTTGTTGGAGATAGCTACATAGTTGGGGGCATCGATTTCTGGGGCTAGATTGAGTCCGTGGGACTTTAGTGTTTGTATGAACCGGCTTACGAGTAGGGGGGTGTGTGGGAGGCCGGCTAGCTCCGGTATGTCAGGTTTGATAAGCCGGCACTTGTCTCTCTCTATCAAGATCTCAAACTGGTGGAGATTCCCTATAGGAAATGAGGGGAAATGTAACCAAATTATTTGAACTCACTACCATGAGATATCAAAATGTCACTGAAATGGTATTACAATTAGTTTTATCTGAGCATTCATGGGACCATATGTTATAGTTATAATAAGCGAACTCAACTTAGTACAATCGCAAAATTTCCAGAAATTAGACACATCTACCCCTATGTCACGATTTTCTGACATATTAATAACATAAGAGGATGGCCAATCACACATTTGTTTATCCCTTGAAAGCGTAACTTAACGTTTGAGTGGCCCCTTACCAGTGATAGATAGCTTGGTTTCGTTTGTCTGCATTGGCTGCAGTGTCCACCCCTGGTAGGGCATGTTGAGATAGTGGTCCTGCATCAGAGCTACGGGCGAGAAGGTCTCCAACTTGTATGTCAGGATGCGGTTCTCTTGATCTATGCTGACCTCTGTGAACCCGTCTGTCCGCCACTGACATCTCTGCTCGTCCCAGCGAGCCAGCTTAGGCTCCTCTGCCAGCACCAGGTCAGAGGGGATGTTCATGCTCACGGAGACCAACGGCCATAGCTTTGTTCCTATAATAGCAGGACAGTATATATCGGGTATAAGAACAGTAGATGCCGGGTATAAGAACAGTAGGTATCGGGTATAAGAACACCGGTTATAAGAACATTCTACTGGATAGTACTGTACAGTAAACTGTCGTTATAACGAAGTCGGATATAACTAAATAACCGGTTATAACTAAATGGAGATTTCCCCACCCCCCAGAGCACTAAATGCATTATCCGCTTATAATGAAGGGATTTACAGGTCCCAACCACTTCGTTATAACAAGAGTATTATACAGGACTAGATAAAATAAAATTGAAAAAATTGTCTCGTCATCATCATCGTTATAACGAAGTCTTTGAGACCTGTAAATTATTTCGTTATATCCGGATATTCGTTATAAGCGGATAATAATTAATGCATTTAGTGCTCTGGGGGAAAATATCCATTTCGTTATATCCGAAGTCGTTATAGCGGGAGTTGACTGTATAAAACAGTACGTAGTACAGTATTATGACATTGTGATCACGGTTCCTTTCGCAGTGTATACTAAGTACGGACCGGGTGCTATCTGCGTGACATCCTGTCCCGCCAACAGGACGGGATATGAGAGCTGTCTGATGACGTCAGACTCCAGCTCCTGCATCTGCCACTGTCCCATGACTCGCGGCTGTGGGGGCAGACGGATGTACTCCATTATGGTGATGGGGCCCAGAGGCGAGAACTGCCGCAGATCTATCTCCGCCTCTTCGAGAGAGAACGGCTCTGTTGCCTCCACCTGATCAGCTGGGGGT
This sequence comes from Hexactinellida sp. DTS-2022, assembly GCA_028753945.1. Taxonomy (NCBI): domain Eukaryota; kingdom Metazoa; phylum Porifera; class Hexactinellida; species Hexactinellida sp. DTS-2022. The sequence goes on along the minus strand of JAPNXP010000011.1, from coordinate 48,012 downwards.
ACTGTCTCTTCCTCCTTACACGGGACTGTGGGAGATGCCTCTGGTTCTACATTATACACTCTGTTTATAGCATGCATGCTATACAGTAGAACATCGTTAGTACGATAGGTTAATATGAAATCCAGGTTAATATAAACACTATTCAGTCCCTTTAAATGAATTTCATTACAAATTATATTGGTTGATAAGATTCCTGAATAAGGCGAACGCATTTTGAACGGTCCCTTGGTGTTCGTACTAACGAAGTTCTACTGTACCTGATTAGAATAAGTATACACTAAAACCCTGGATAATCTTTTGCATTTCAGAATTTCTGGGTTTTCCCTGGATTTAAATACCTGAAAATAGTTATTCCATAGTTTCTATTATACTTTTGGAGTTACGTGTCTTCTTGAAGAATAACATTATTTGCATTAATATATTGCATATTTAAAAAAATAAATCTAAGCCAATAAAATGTCTTAAATCCCTGTATAATGCTTATAATAGAAATGATAATACAATTCCAATTACCCTTATTGGTTGTCTCCCTGTTGCTGGAGGCTGACTGGGGCTTAGAGCGAGTGACGTCATCACTGCTGACATTAACAGCTGACCCTTTATTACTGCTCTCGCCCGAAGTGCTAGCATTCCCTTGCTCCTGTTTGGTAGCTAGGTCTGTCTGAGAGGGAGAGGGCTGCTCGTCTAGGAACGGGACCACAGGTCGCGGGGCGTGGGACCTGGCTCTGGGAGAGAGCAGATCTCTGGAGGTGTGAGTCACACGCAGAGCCACGTTAGGCACCTGCAGACCTAGGGAGTGTGTGTATATAGTGTACTTTCGAAACCGGGTTTTCTAACCAATTCTTTGCATGGAAATAAAGTCAGAAAAATTTCGACAGTACCAGGGATACAGCGCATTAGAGCAATTTAATGATTTACTCAGTCACTAATTATCGATTGTATGAATACCGTATTTAAACGATTAGTATTTCGCGGCCCTATTTCTGGTCTTTTCGCGATTATTAGATTAAATCCCCTAGGGGGGGGGGGGCGATTATTCGAGTAAATACTTATAATTCCGCGCTTTATAATACCCCTAGCGCTGAGCTAACAGCTTATAACACTGCACAGTACCCCTCTGGCTGGCCTCCACACTCATCTCTCTCTCCTTAAACTCCACATGAGTCATCCTATGGTTGCTGGCTATATTCCCGAATAGCGACACAGTGAGCTCCGTGTCCCCAGAGGAGAGTACGGCCTCCGTCTTGAGGTTCCCGTAGATCTCGTCTACGTGACCGGCCGGCTGTCTCAGCAGCTGGAGAGTAGTGCTGTCCAGGCGGCTGGATAGGATGCCGTGTGTCTCCTCTAGAACCCTGCGGAAGTTCACACCTGAGTCCGAGGCTGCGTCGGGAGCTAGGCCCAGCTCCTGCAGCGCTGTCAGCTCCTAGGCGTTAAGGAGTAAAAGGGACATAACGTTTTAAGGTGATCGCCCCTTAAAAATCAAAAATTACAGCTGTGCCGACAGCATGTTCCTTTGGAGGCACTACATTTTGGTTCTTCTTTGAATGGTAGTGCCTCCAAAAAGAAAAATCTGTTGGCACAGCTGTAATTTTAGATTTTTCGTCACGTCATCATCACCATAAAGGTGTTTTAACGGCCCCTAATCAATTAATTGGTGAGTATAAGGGCCGGCGGAAGCGGTCAAGTAAATATCCTGACCACTCTTACTTCACTATTTAGGCCGTCAAGCAATGGCCTGACCACTTTATAACTGCTTCCGAAGGCTCAGAGTATGGCTATGAATATACACCTTCATGAACTGAGAGACCTCAGCCAGCTTCAGCTCGAGCGCCTCAAACGACTTGTCGGGAGGTTCCTCTCTCCAGAGGGTCAGGTACGTGTTGATGTCCCTCATTGAGAACGGGTCCGGGGTCAGGAGGCACTTGGTGTATCTCTCCCATTGGTAGCGCCCCCGCTGCTGCCGTAGGGCCTCTGAATGGGACTCTTCTCGCTTGGAGAGGAACGCAGAGAGCTCTGCTCGCTCGACTGAGAACCGAGCGCTCTCCTGCAGCAGTTCCTGCTCCCGCTCCTCTCTGGCAACCCTATGTACCAATTGGCATTAGCAGCTGAGTCGTAAGGTATTACAAGTCGGGCATACGAAATACAGTGGAGCCTGGTTAAATTTCTCAAATTAAGGTGCAAATACGAACATCCGAACTTGTTTGACAAGTCCCAACAAGTTCGGATAATCAATGATACAGGCTTTATTAGCAACCGCTTTTCGGGTCCCAACTGTGATAATACTGTTAATTTCATTCCCCTATAAGCAACTTCGCCTATTAGCAACCAGATTTAGTGGCATACCCGAGTTGCTAATAATGCAACTCCACTCTATTTCAAATATCTGATTATACTACAGGCCTGCAAGGTTGCACTATAATCCAGGGGCCAGGATTGTCTCCCATTAAGATAAGAGAGCCTATAGCTACCTGTCGCTCTCCTGCTTCAGCTGCTGCTCCTGCTCCTCTCTGGCTCTGAGCTCCGTCTCCTCCTGAGCCCTGCGGTCCGCCTCCTCCTGTCTGAGTCGGGCCTTCTCCTCATTCGTTACCTTACGGGGCGGCATGCTAGCTAGCTACTGATAGCGATACGCTATAGTCAGGCAGAGTGTGGTATTATGTGGGTATTATGTGGGGAATCATAGTGACTCTCGTTATAACGAAGTGCTTGGGACATGTAAATTCCTTCGTTATATCCGGATAATATTAATTAATTTAGTGCTCTGGGGGGAAACTCGATTTCGTTAGTTATTTCCGATTTCGGTATGGCAGTTCGCTGTATATGGATTATGAGGAAGTTCTATGGGCTTATTATGAAATATCTCTATTGAGAAAGCAATGATTTGTCCCTTGAATGTTTAAGGTTCTTTTATTTATGAACATTCAAGGGACCAAAATTGTGTTCATAATAGAGAGACTTCGTAATATGCAAACTCAACTTAATACAAACCCTATGTAAGTTGTAAATTGGGACCATAGGGCTTGTTAAAATAAAAAACCCTAAATATAAAGCAGACAAATTTTTTTTCACAATAAGCAGACCTGACTGTATAATAAATAACCTGACTTATACGTGAATGTATTTGTATGGAGCTTTGCATTGATCATATTTACAAAGAGAGTCACACGCAAGGGTATTGTGGAGGAAATCTTTATATGCAAGTGGTTAGGCGCTGCAGCTATATTTAAATGCTCTAAATGGTTGAATAAGTAGATAATTATGTCCATTAGAGGTAGGATTCTTTTTTTATTGCTTGTGTTTATATCTTGTCATGGTGCCCCCAGAGGGGAACATGTGATACTAAAGAGGGATTATGAGACCACCCCTACCGCCATAGTGCTTATAGACACGGCGAAAGAGCTGAGGCTGCAATTCATAGCTCTCTACGTTCTGTTCCCGGTGTGTCTAGTGGAGTGCTGCATCTGTCTACCCATTGGTGAGTGTTGTATTCATGGAGCCTTATGGGCCGTTCAAATGCTACGTGGCACAAACTTCCAAGAAATTAGACACCACTACCTATGTCATGCTTTTATTACCATTTTGTAATGGAAAAGTATGTCTGTCACACATTTGTTAGGAGCCGTTCAAATGTTAGGAGCCGTTCAAATGTTACGAAATGCTTCCAAGAGGGAAGTAGGTAACCACTGTGTGACAGACCATCCTTTGTATTATAAATAGCCAAAAAGCGTAACATAGGGATCAGTGTTTCATACAGGATTTGTATGCAAGGGGGAGAATCTGAGATATATAAATTCTTAAGGGGGCATAAATTAAGACTTTGTTGTGTAAGTGGTTTTCTAGAGGGGCACTTGAAAGAGTCCATTATGAAACCCTGGGGATGTGACCAATTTCAGTACATAGCATTACTTACCGTTATAACGACGTATAATATAATATACTCACGTGTCTAGTGCTGGGACTGGTGCTGGGCATCTGCGCCACGGTTCCGGGCTGCAGGATCCACAAGAGTCTGAGTAAGAAAGTGAGAAAGGAATATATCCTAGAGCAAGAGGCTCATATGCAGCCACCTAACATATTCCCACCTACCACGGTGTATCCGGGGAATATGACCGCAGATCTGCCGCCCTACGAAGCCTATGCCATCCCGTAACAGAATAGAGTTTTTATAAAGTATATTTCCCAATTGATGATATGTAATATAGAATGCTCTATAACTATGCTGTTTGCTAAATTATGAAATTTAATATGATGCAATTATTAGCCCTAAAAGCTATGGATTAGCTTACTAATATGACGAAATATTTATGTCCAGGAAGTATTTAATCACATGGAGAATCGCACTGCTAACTTATTCCAATGCATTTTGTGATACTACTAGCGACCTGTTTATGTTTATGGCAGGGGCAGGGGGAGACAGCCAGCCTGTCTGTCAGGGTGGGCAGCGGCTCCATAGAGCGTTATACCCCGGGAGACACGCTGTACATACGCGTGGGCACCCGCGTGCTGCTGATAGCTGACTACGACTGTGTCTGGGAATGGCGCATCGAAAATATGAACTCGCAGGCACTGACTGCAGAGACAACCGGGGTGCTGCGGTTACTGCATGTAGTGCCATTCACGCGGGAGGAGATGGGGGTGTACAGCTGCGACTATTTCGGGATATCGCGGAATCTGACACTCGTGGCCGTGGGATCGAACCTATTCCGCACGTACGGGGGCCACAGCACGGCTGGAGTGCGCAACAACTCAGTGGTGCTAGCCAGTGCACAGGGTGAGGTCAATATACATATTTCCTGCGTGCAGAGCGACAGACTGATGCGTACAGGTGGATACTGGCAGGGGCCTGACGGTAGCAACGTTAACGGCACCGGGAATGTGTATGTGACAGAGGAGGCGGGGAGAGGGGAAGCGGTTCTCAACGTACAGAGCATCAACGGCAGTGGTATACCCGAGGGGGTGTACACATGCACCACGGATGATATGGTTAGCTACCGGGTCCTGCTGTACAGAGATGTGTACTCTGTGGTGAGAGGCAGCGGCGAGAGGGAGCTGCTAGCCGCAGGCAGCGATACGGTGTATGTGAGCATTGGAGAGGAGATCAGTCTGGTCTGTCCCAAGGATTCCATACCGGACTATCTGGGTGAGTTTTGTAGGCAAATAAGGTCCATTCAAAGTTCAAACGTTGCGTAACGATTTCAAGGGGAAACTAATGTGTGATAGGCCATGTTTTTGTCTTACAAGATGACACAAATTCTGTCATAAGGAGTGGAGAGGGGGGGGGGGCTAATTTCCGGAATTTGGATAACATAACGGTTGAACGGCCCCTAACTCGAGAGTGTGAATGTATAACTGCATCCTTAGGCGCTAACGAGGGCAGGATCGTTAAGCTCATTCAGATCCTCTACATTCCTCTCTTCACCTACAACGAAGCTGGCCTCTACCACTGCAAGAACGACGTATGGGACATGCACGTGCGACTGCTGCCTATTGACTCTGCCCTGCTCTACTACTCCTCCCACTCTCCCGTGCTCCTTGCTAACAACAGTGCTATAATCCTAACGGACACTGAGACTAGCGTAGTGTGTGCAGGCAGCAGGAGCGGGGGCGGGAACCACTCCAGCTGGTTTCTAAACGGAGAGCTTATAGCGACCGGACCGCTGGTGAGATCGAGCCCACAGCTGGGAGGACTGCAGCTGCAGTTAAGAGAGATAGCGGCTATGGACCAGGGACTGTACGTGTGTGAGATATCCGTGGTGAGCAGTGGGGGGGAAGTGGGGAGGAATATGTCGCATAGCGTTAGTGTATATCTAGCAGAACTGCAGCTAGACCTTATATCCGATAGTGGCGTGAGGTTAAACAATTCCGCGGTTATATTCCTGAGAAGCACGAGTATTCGCGAGATCTCCTGTGTCCCTGCCCGCTACTACCCGGCCCTCGTATCCGTTAACTGGACGTCAGCCAGCATAGGCTACAGACTAGATGACACGAACACACTACGACTCTCTGACCTGACTATGTCTGGCCTGTACACCTGTAACGCGGACAGTGCGTTCTCTATGGGCAGCAGGTCTCTGTACATTCTGCTGGACACGGCGCGAGCCAATCTCTCCATCTCCATTAACAACAGGACACGGGAGTTCTCGAGCTCAGATGTCGAGTTAGTAGAGATAGAAGTGGGAGTTAGGAATGTGCTCATAGCCTGCGTGGCATTCCAACCGGAGCTCACGTTGCCACAGGGAGGCAGCTACAGTGGCGAGGAGCGCGCGAGCTACACCATACAGCTGATGTCTCCCAGGTACAACGGGGTGGTCAGCTGTTCGGGGCTGTCTCATGACGTCACGCGCGTGAGGATCAGAGCGGTGGGCGCCGGTCTGGTGCGGGAATGGGACGGCGGATCCCGGTTGTTAGAGTCCGGTGTATCCGTGGTGCGAGGCACTGAGTACTTCCTGTGCATCGGTTCGGACACTGACAGCAGAACTGAGTGGGACAAGCCGGCCGGGCGAGAGGACTTATTCGCGCGGACAAGCGAGTACGAAGAGATTCTCAGGTTCGAGTCGGGAGAGACCGAAGAGGGGTTCTACACGTGTCGCGCTAGGAACGAGACCGGCGGAGTGGAGAGCGTCACACAGGGGCTATTCTCGAGACAGCCGTACGGCCCCAGCGTTAATATCTCTGTTAACGGGACAGCACTGCTGGTGGGGGAGTATAACCTGACTAGCAACGAGAGCGTGCTGTTGGAATGCAGTAGCAACAGCTACCCCCCCGCTCTAACAGTGGTATGGCACCGCGTTAACAGCAGTGAGGTCCTGAGCAATACTACTCGATTGGAACTGAGACTAGCGAATAGAAGCCTCACTCTAGTGTGCGTCGTAACAACTGCATTCGCCACAGGCCAGGCTACTCTCACTGTTCGGAATCCATTATACGACATGCTACCCGCTACAGCTAATACAACCGCAGTGGATCCGAGATCCGTGTTTGTTCTTGTGGCGATGAGTCTAACGCTGTTGGTGGTTGTAGTGGCTCCGGTATTGGTAGTGCCCGCTCTCTATGTGGCCGGGAAGAGAGTCCCCGCGGAGGCGAGCCTGCACTGGCGGCAGTGGCGCCGGTCCCACAGGGGCGGGGCCGCCAGGGAAGTGCCTCAGTTCGAGCATCATAAGCTGACGCTAGCGGAGTACAAGACTAGATACAGAGTGGATGATCTGGCGAGCCACGTGAGAGAAGTCAGCTTCTGGGAGAGTAAGCAGATACGCGATGAGTACACAGAGCTGTGGGGGGCCGCGGGGGTTGGGGAGGACAACTACAGACCTGAGCACCCGAACAGGACCACCTCGGGTGTGAAGGTGGGGGAGGATCTAGCGCAGACAGCTGTTAAAGCGGAGTCTCCTGTTATAAGGGAGTCAGTCAGGCCTGCCTCCGCGGGTAGCACGGAGCACGCTATCGCAGTGTCAGAGCAGAGACCGCTGATCCCACGCGAATCGAGACAGGAGCTGAGAGAGGGAGAGAGCGACAAGACCTTGATTAACGTCCCAGAGTGTCCCGACTTCATAATTGTAGAGGGGTTCTACGGGAGAGAGCCCAGCGTGTGTAGGAAGTCTGGGAGGAAGATTAGGGAGCTGGACAAGGCAAATAAGATAAAGTATCTGGATTTCCTGTTCGAAAGGCGGCCGGATGACGTGGTGTTCATCGGTCACTGCCCGGAGGAAGGCAGTGAGAAGTTCATTGAGTTCGTGTTCTACCCGCATGGACCCAAAGACAAGCAGGAGAAGTTTAACCGCGCTAAAGACAAGGAAATGGAAGCCAGGAATTATCAGGTGACCACGGTGAGCTACTTCAGTTCTCAGTTCTACACCATGCGTCAGCTGGTTATTCGCGAGGAGAGGAAGGGGACGCTCGAAATCAGACTGTTCAACTTCCTGAACTGGCCGCAGGTGGAGGTGCGCAGCAAAACGTACCCTTTTATAGAGTTCGTGAAGTGCTTCTGGTACAAGAAGCAGGCGCCCTTCAGGCAGAAGTCAATAGTGCTGCACTGCGACGCTAAAAACAGGTGCGCGACCTTTATCTCCATATACTACCTGCTGAAGCGCGTGGGGGATGAAAATGACTTCAACCTGTTTGAGTTCTTCGTGCGGCTGTACCAACAGGGCAAGACGAAGGGCCTTAAGATGTTCCCCACCCTCACGCAATACGAGTTCCTGCACTCTATAATACTCGACCTTACGCTGGGAGAAACGGCCTGCGCATCGGGGGAACTGGAGTCCCGCTGCAAGCGACTGTTCGGACAGCACAGGGACTACAATCCCTGGAGAGAGGACAGGACCGGGCGGTATATGAAGGAACTGGATGGACTCGTGGTGGACGCGAGCAAACAGCCGCAGGAAATCGCGGATGAGAAGTACCAGGTTATCCAGGCACTGGAGGAGCGGTACCAGCGGCAGCAGAAGCGGAAAGCAGACCGGAGCGAGGGCAAGAAAGGGAAGGACAAGAAAGATAAGCCCGATAAGGAGGAGGAGAGCTACAGATCGGATGACGAGGTTGAGTACGTGGAGGATCGACGGAGGTTCGTGGCTTCGCTGACCAGTCAGCTGCTACCAGAGGCTCTCTACATTAAGAAGGACATGGCAGCCGGGAGGTTCAGGAAGGAGCAGCGACTGAGGGACCGCGAGCTGAATAAGGAGAAAGCTCTGAAAGTAGACGAGGGAATCGAGAGCTCGAAAGAGGAGTACAAACAGCTGCAGCTGTTCAAACCGCATCTCCTGCATTCGTTCGCGCTCCCGCCTAGTTACACGCGGTACCGGACACACAAGAAGCACCTGGAGGAGGGGCGCGCGGAGGCGATAAGGGAACAGCTGGGCAAAGAGAAGGGCGAGGAGAAGTTAAGCGGGCCTCTGAGCAACAAGCGCGTACTCAATATAGAGGAGAAGCTTACGCAGGACGAATGCACGCGATACGAGCAGTTTCTGTTCGGGACGAGACAGGTGCAGGTGTATGGACCGAACATAACTGAGGAGAATCAAGCGCAAGGTTTCTGGCTGCACAGCGTGTATGGGGAGGAGATAATAGCCACGAGACATCCGTGCGTTAACGACTTTGAATATGCGAACTACAACAACCCCCAGTTCAACCTGCATTTATACAAGCAGCACAAAGGTAATGTCAAGGTTACTCTAATGTATGTTCATTATTCAGTGTTGCCACGATTATAATAGAACAGAACAAAAGGTAATGCCATGGTTACTGCACTGTTCGTTACTTATGCAGTTAGTTTTGCCAAATTGAATAATAATGTATTGTATCAAGTTCAATTCGAAAACTCAAAAGTTGATGAAAATATTCAAATCGACTTTGTTCATACTTGGCAACAATTTGTCTAACCGAGTTAAACCTGACTATCTCATGGTTACTGTACTGTCAGTTAGTTATGCAGTTATATGTAGTGTCTACGGTTATTGCGCTGTGCACCTTTGAGGAGCTAATAGCCGCGTACAGAGCAAAGCGAAACCTGAAGTACGAGAACTCAAAGCGGGAGAGCAAGCAGGCCATGAGTCCCTACTGGCTCCCAGTGGGGCAGGAGGAGAGCTTCGGGCCCTTCAAGGTTAAGACTGTAGCGTCCGGGCACCTGGACGAGAAGCGCGTGATGCAGTGGTTTGATCTGGAGTACAGAGACACCAAGGACAGGGACACTGGTGACGTAGACCAGCACAGCATAAGGCTGTTCCTGTGCAAAGACTGGCCTACACTGATGGAGACTAACCACACAACCGGAAGGCACGATAGGTATGTCAAGAGGCTCTAAATTATAAATTGTAAATACGGCCATCGTATAAAACCTGACGTACAAATTTTTCAATGGCTTTACCCGATCGTATATGGTTGTATGCCTAATTCAATGCCAGGTGAATAGATTCAATAGTACCTCCATAGGTTCGTACAGTTTATGAAGAACGTGGTCGCGTACACCAAGAGCAGTCGCTCCGAGAAGATAGCGGTGCATTGCAGCGACACTAAGCCCTATTCCGCGGAATTCAGCGCGGTTTTCTACGCTCTGAGACAGGCGGACTGCGAAGGCAAGATAGACATGTACCAGATCGCGAAAGGAATCCAGACTAGCCGCAGACAGAGCTCTGGACTGGTCACAGAACAACAGTACTTCCTGAGTATAGCGCTAGCCAGCGACTGTCTGCTGAGCGTAGCGCAGACCAGCGAAGTGCAGGCGTAACTCTATAGTTATATTTAGTAATAATAGTAGAGTATACCCTGTAATTACTTTCTGAGGGACAATTTTAAAACTGTAAAATTTGAGTGCCTGGGTTAGTAAGCCTGAGCGTGACCTACGTTATAATAAGGCCTGTTCACTAGTGTTAAATTTTGGACCATGGATGTCGTTTAAGTCCATTGATTCTTTTTACAATAAATGTTATAGTCAGAGATATATAACCAAGTAGTAATCCAGAAGAAGTAAAATATTATTGGGTTTAATACCAAGCACATTTGAAGTAAATTAATGTTGCAAAAGTACAAAATATTAAAGAAAACATGAAAGTGAACATAAATTTTTAGCAAATAAACATTTGAAGAACAATGACAAATAATTGGGTTTAAATTTCTTTATTTTTAGAGTATTTTCGACACGAACCGACGGCAAAGGTAGCAAGGCATTCATATTTTTCGTTCTGGATTACTACTTGGTTATATATCTCTAACTATAAGATTTATTGTAAAAAAATCAATGGACTTAAACGACATCCATGGTCCAAAATTTAACACTAATGAACAGGCCTTATTATAACGTAGGTCACGGCCTGAGTTATCTCATAAATAATGATATTGAGCATACAATTAAACTATAATTAGTCACTAACACAATGTAGTAAGGAGCCCGCTTGGTGGTAGGTGAGATAACTGAGTGGAATTCAAAACAAGATTGGGAATAGAACAAGCAATAGCGATTTGTATTAGAAAATATCAAAAATGCTTGTGGCTCGGTTTAAAGAGGAATATCAATTAATCAGCTGTTCCAATCCACAAATCCCCAAGCCTCGAACCCAGTGCACAGGAAATCCTCAGTTCCCGACAACTGCAGGTTGTCGAATGTCGTACACGGGAAGGAAGAACCGTTATAGAAATCTCCGTCGATCCAAAGCGCGGGTTTCCCATTCCCTCCCCCGAAGCTGATGGAATCGTGGTCCCCCTTAACGAAGAATGTGTTCAGACCGGTCCACCGGTATGGGGCTACCTTACAGGGACTGGTTTCAACGCGGAACATGAATGACTCGCCGGTGCCGTAGTAGTGCTCCGACACCCTAAGGGGACAGGAGCTCACGCCCCCGAACAGCTGCTGCCTATCGTCCCGCAGCACGAAGACAACGGGGCCGCTGCACGCCTCCATGTTCCTGTACATGGTGCGGAGACTGATCCCGTGCACGAAGGAGCTGTACACCAGCCAGAGGTCGTGTCCCACTGTCCGGGAGGGCAGCAGGTAGTTTAGCTCTCGCAGCAGCGGTCTGCTGAGGAGACTGGCGGTGCCGACTAGAGTGGGGAGAGGGACGGCGTCGGCCGCGGCCCGGTGGTCCTGCTCACGGAGGGTGTCCAGGGAGGGGAGGATGTCCCAGGAGGCGGAGGGAGCGTCTGTAGCGATGTAGTCCTCTTTGAAGTGCAGACAGAAGGAGCCGTCCAGATTAGCCTAGGGGACAAGAGAATATAAGTACAGTAGATGCCGGTTATAAGAACATGATCGGGAACTGCTATAATGTTCTTATAACCAGCGTAAATGATACAGGATATATGGCAACCGTTTTTCAGTAGAATGTTCTTATAACCGGTATGTTCTTATATCCGATATCTACTGTATAAGAACACCGGTTATAAGAACATTCTACTGGAAAACGGTTGGCATATACCCTGTATAATTTATGCCGGTTATAAGAACATTATATGCAGTTTCAGACGATGTTCTTATAAACAATGGGACATAATTAAAAAACAATAGCATTACCTGCTCTGTCCCGGGGCGGGAGATCTGCGGGTTCCACTGCACTACGAATGCGTGTATGGAGTCGGAGCGGGCCTGCGGAATCGCGAACCAGTACTCCAGTCTGTTCTTAGCGCGCTTAGCCGAGTCTGTCTCCTTACTTGGTCGGATGAGACGGGAGAAGAGGGAGGCCCCGGTGCTGTCGAATGTGTCCAGCGGGGTCTGCAGGATGGAGAGCCGCAGGAACACCGGCTGGAGGAGGTGCGCGGGGGAATCCGACTCGTCGCTGTCCGAGAGGGGCAGCGAGTCCTTCAGCCGCGGCTCGGGCGCGGGGGTATCCAGTGGGGACTTTGTGAAGGAAATGTCTGGCAGCTCTCCAAGCTCGAAATCCCCAGGCGATATACCAGATTTCCCGATTTCCCGTGGGCTGCTGCGGGCTGGGAGATCTCTGTGCTTTGCGCTGGGTACGGGCCGTGGTGAGCTGGTGCGTTCTGATAGCTGGAACTGTGTGAGGTCTGACGTCACGATGAGGTCGGATATAGACTGCATTGACAGGATGACTGCGAACTCGCCGCGGCCCCGGTCCTCGACCAGCTGATCGGCCGAGTCCGGCTCGAACATGATGGCTTGCGGCGTAAGGTGCAGGCGGCCGGGCACACAGCCGCGGAACTGAGTTATGTACTTAGCGCGGATCCGCATTGGGGCGGGGGAGAGCTCTGAGGAGGCGTGACTGTCGTCTGGGGTCTTGCAGAGGGACAGGTTCTCGTAGGAGGAGAACTGGGAGCCGAAGCGGACCGTCTGGCACTTGGCGATGGGGCGGGACGGGGAGGGGGCGGGTTTATCGGAGGGGTCCAGCTCCGGGAGGGAATCTGGGGAGGGCACCTTGAGCTTCTGACCCGGGTACACCATGTTAGAGGATAGCTTGTTGAGCTGCTTTAGCTCGCTGGGCGTGGAGTCGTAGCGGATAGCGATGCTGGCGAGACTCTCGCTTTTGCCTACCAGGTGCTGGGTGCTGGTGGAGCTGAGGGGCTCTGGTGTGTCAGACATGGGAACTAACTGGCATTCTATATAGTAAACCATGGATATTAAGCAGAGAGAAAGTGTATAGCGAGGGAATAAATGTACTTTTGCATGCGATTTAAATACTTTACAATTAAGTCAATTAGATTGTTGCAAAAAGTAATGAGATGCATTGAATATGAAAATCGCATGTGAAAAGTATATTTAATATGAGATTATAACGGCATATAAGGGACTAGGTAAAATGGCCATTATGTCAGGTTTGTATAACATGGGAAATCGTGTGGGGATGTATTATAATGGCCGTACACAATCTATAGATAGTAATTATCTGCTTATAGATACCTTATTCTTAAGAAAAGCGTCTGGCGGAGATTTATAATATAAATATTTGAATTGTATGGACCTAAGGATAACTTATAGTTTCTGAGTTTGGGACAAAATACATTAAACAGGCTTAGCCAATACAATTTCTATAAGAACACACTCTATTTAGCTGGTTAAATACGAACCATGCATTTATAACAATATCAGCTCCAATCCAGAAATATAACAACTAGCAAAAGGAATTAGTTATCAAGCTACAAACAAGTATTTAAGAGCAGCCAGCAGAGCATACAGAGCGATAATCGAGTTGAGTCAAAGAAGAAAGGATTCCGAAGCCAAAGCAGCCAAGTTGTAAACGAAAATAGTTGCTTACCGTTCTGAGAGTGTCACAGAGTGTCATAGTAGCGAATTATAAATACAGCGAACTCCCGTTATAACCAAGTCGGATATACAGCCAACTCTAGTTCTAACGAAGTGATTGGGACCTGTAAATTATTTCGTTATAAATGGATAGTAATTACTATCTATTTTATAACGAAGGAATTTACAGGCCCCAAGCACTTCGTTATAACTAGAGTTCACTGTAATACCTTGGTGTTCATATTATGCAATACGAAATCAAATCTTATTCTCTTTGAACTGTGTCAACAAACAAGTGTTTTGTTGTTGTTTACCTCGCTTCCAGGGTTTGACCGGAACTTCGGTTTGTAGCATATTTCCGCATGAGGTGTCGTTAGTCGCGAAATGTGTGGCAGCCGCGATCTGACCCTCTCTCCTGCGGAATTCCTGGAATGAGACCGGAAGCTCGGAGGAGAGCCAAGTGTCGTATAATAACCGCAGAGATGTGTCTGTGAGGATATCTCGCGCTTCTGTCAACTGCGAAAAGTCCCTCACAGCTGTCTTACCTATAACACAGCAAGCGGTTATACAGTAGAACCTGCATAATCCGAACTTCTATAACCGGTTTCAGCAGAACCGACACTTTTCCTTATCCCAATGAGCTTCGAACTATGCATTATAGCCTGCATAATCCGACGTTTCCCCTATCCCAACGGGTGTCGGCTTGTGCAGGTTCTACTGTAACTTAAGTACCGTATTGCTTAGAAAAAGCGCCGGGACGCTTATACGAAGTAATACGGTACTTTAAGTTACAGTAGAACCTCCATAATCCGATGCTCATCAGGATAGGAGAAAGTATCGGTTAAGATTAAGCAGGTTATACAGTAGCTAACAAACTGATTAAGCAGGTTATACAGTAGCTAACAAACCTGTTGCTTTGTCTGGATGCGCCGCCCTGGCCAGGGCCCGGAACTCCGCTTGTATCTGCTCCGTGGAGGCCGAGTGCGGACAGTTAAGCAGCCGATAGAGATCCATAAGCTAAGTACAGCAATAGCAGTTAAATAGATAGTATTATAGAATAGAGAATTCAGGGCTCGGGCAGCTGCACCCGGAGACGCCGTCTCGGCGAGACACCGGAGTAATCCTGTGGGAAACCGGATAATTCCTGTGGGAAACCGGATAATTCCTGTGGTGGACCGGACAAATCCTGTGCGGGGGTGGGAGGGGGCGCGGAGAGAACAGCTGTCTCCGGCAACCGGTATTCGTCCGGTTCTCCCGTTAAGGAGTACCGGTTTTCGTCGGTTTTGAGAGACGGCGCTTTAATCTTGGAGGGAGCAGGCTGCGAGAGGAACCGCTCGAGGACAACGGGAACGCGCTTAGGAATGAATGGAATGCTGTCTAGACTGATGGAGACCTGTGACAGCTGGGGAGGGTCCGGTTGCGCGGGGGCTCCGGCATGCGGGGAGCGGGCGGTCGGCAAAGCGCCGGACTGAATCGCGGCGCGCTTACTGGTCTTCTTCGGGCGCCAAATGCCGCGACCCGAGAGGAAGAGCTCCCGATTGGAGAGGTAGGAGGAGTTGGAGCGACTGGATAGCAGGGGTTCCTCTGTCTGGAGAGAGTAAGTAATAACGGATATAGAGTATGGAATGAAGTAAGGTTTCATCCAGGCGAGGAAATTAGGAAGAAAATCTTATATGCGATAAAAACGAGAGTACTCCATGACTTACAGTGAACTCCCGTTATAACGAAGTCGGATATAACTAAATAACTGCTTATACGACATGGAAATTTCCCTCATAGCACGAAATGCATTAATTATTATCCGCTTATAAGTTATAACGAAGGGAATTATAGGCACGCGTTATAACGAGAGTTTGCTTTATACTATTGAGAATTTAGGCGTGTCCCAAACTAATATATGCGTATAAACTTCGCCTGTATGAAGCCTTATCAGCTAGTTAGCTAACGCACAGTTCCGCTGGGCTGAGTGGGTGCGCCCTCCCAGCAGGGCCAGCAGGACCGCAGCGCCGGGAGGGCGCAGGCCCGCGGGTACAGACTTATGACGTCACCCGCGTCCGCGAACCCCTCTGCGATCAGCTGACTGGTCACGTTCTTAAGCGTGGAGACCTGCGCCTGCGGCTTTTGGCGCGCGGGCTTCTCCGGGCTGGGCGGGTGCCAGGTCAGCTGGCGGGGCGGGCCCGAAGAGATCGGGTCGCTGGGGTCGTGTACCGTGACGTAGTTGAGTCGGACCGAGAGGGAGCGGAGCTCGGGGCGTTTGGGGGACTCGGGTATGCTGGAGGCGTCCGAGCGACACCTGGTGCTGCGGCTGTGGGTGGCTGTTCTCGCGGCTTTTCGCGAGCTGGAGACCGCGGGGAATATGTGAGTGGGGGAGGGAGAGGGAGAGGCCAGGGGGCCAAACGCAGACAGCTGGCCGATGTCTACAGAAATGTAAACAATTATACTCGCTACTATTCGCAATCCATATGTCTCCGAGGATTCAACTAGGCGTGTAAATTTGTAAGAAAACTTTTCTAAGCGCGAAAACCAAGAGTAATCTAGTGACCAGCGGATTTTGGGACAAACCTGGACATTTCTCAAAATTTCGACTAAAATCCTGGACACTGTATTTTATAGTTGAATGTGAGCGAATCGCAGCCAATTGCATGGAAATACTGGACATCGCACAATAATTGTAAATAAACTATAGACTGTCAAAGCTAAAACCTGTACAATGGTACCCTGTATACTAATCTATACGCGCCTAAATTTGCCTGTCTATCCCTACCTAGTATCTTTAGCGTGGGCAGCTCAGTGGCCAGGGCCCGGGAGGCCTCAGAGTCGGTCTGTCTGGACTGTGCCTGCAGGAGCCGCTTCATCCTGGGGTGCTGCAAGCCGCGAGAAGAGGGCGCGGGGGAGAAGGAGGGCCAGCAGCTGGGGTGCTGACAGAGCTCGGAGCAGGCCGGGTAGGCCACCTCCAGCCTCAGGCAAGTCATACCTTATGCTAATACAGCAGCACCGGATATATGAACATTATACTGGGAAACGGTTGCCATATACCCCTGTATAAGAACATCGGTTATAAGAACATAAATATATGCAGTTCCCGACGCTGTTCTTATAACCGGGATCCACAGTAATATTCCGTAATAGAAAGTTAGTACAGTGGATGCCGGTTATAAGAACATCGTCGGGAATTGCTTATAATGTTCTTATAACCGGCATAAAATATATAGGGGTATATATGGCAACCGTTTTCCAGTGTAATGTTCATATATCCGGCATCCACTAGCATGCTAAATCTGGATCCATAGTTGTATATAGTAGGCGCTAATGTTTCATATTCAGTATTATAGTTTTGTGCAGTTAGGAATACAGTTCAGAATGAGAATTCCAAGTCAATTACAGCCTATAAGTTATCATAAGTTATCACTAGCCACGCTCTCAAAACCTGTTCGTAAATAAGCCCGAAGTGTAGTATGGTGTCCAGCTAATGCTTGTTTCATAACACAGTCAGTAACGCAGCTATCCAATTACTCACACCGCATTAGAAGTTGATTATCACTAGTTCTTTGCTGACCCTCTCGCTCAGCACATTTCACTGAAGGCCTACACTCAGAAATTCGATATTTTTACTTGCAAAAAATAAGCAAGTAGCGACGCTTGTATAAAAGGTACGATGGCAAACAGGATTTATCTGCATTATCTCTGTTCCACTGTTCAGTACACCGAGTCAATCGAACGGTCAGTTTACCTCTATTTTATTGCTGAGTGTATTTATGCAAATGTGTGTAGCGGGCGGAGCAAATTGAGATTATATGTTTATACTACCACACACATTCAGCCCGCCCTTGCCCCAACCACTGAATTAGCTATCAAATATTTCCATAATTATTACTGTGTTGCAATAAATTGACCTGAAAAGCACTTTAATTCTGCCTACGCATGCAGGCAGAAGTGTATTCAGTGACTACTGTCATTCTAAGTGCATTCAGTGTAGGAGTCCCTAGATGTGGGGTGTTAGTAAATGTGACTCTTTAGATGGGAAGTATATTTTCAAAGAAATCGAAGAATTTTAGCAAGCGAAAGTTGGATGAGGAGATTGACATGCCAGAACACATCATAACTAACCACAACAACTCTGTTATAAGCGGTGCGTAAGTTGTGTCACTTGTTGTGTATGGACTTATTTCAGTAATTTATTTATTATTTGTGTTCAGTGAACAACAAAGAAATACAACTCTCTGTCCCCAATGGAAAAAGGTTAGTTCATTTTCTATAGCTCTCATTTTGAAAAGCGTTTGGCCTTGCAATAAATAAATGATTACATTTTGTGAAAGCAGAATTGCATTATTGAGTTAATAGCGGTCTTACTTCTAGATTTATCTTAATTTTGTTTATCCGTTCACCTGAAAGTAATGGTGTAGTGTATCTGCAATGACAGGTTGGGTTGTTATTGAACTGTTGACCTCCAGGTGGTCGCCCTACCTGCTTGTTGGTAACAACACATACAGTTCTCATGTTACTGCTTGATACGTAGTGTAATGTTAATCTGTGTAAACAGTATTACTACACTGTAGAGTTTAATTAATCGAGTGTTTATCGGTTTCAGATTACATGCAGTTTCTGGTAGAGAGTTCAATTGGCAATAATAACTCCGATAATTGTTGTATTTGCCGGCCGTATACTGCTTACTTAGTGCATTTGTAGTTGGATTAATTAAGAATTCGTTAGGAATCAAATTTGAAGTTACTGCTTCGAATAAAGAAAATCGCTTATGGAATTGCAAACGCAATCCGCCCCTTAATTAAATTATGAATTAAGTAGTGGTTATGTGTTCTGCTTGATGTAACAGAATAAATTCAATTAGAGCTCGTGGCTGGCACGCTGGCTCTCAAATTACTTCCATTGTTTTAAAACTTCTCTCATATAGGGGCGGCCGTCCCTGGGTACGCCCATTTGTGATGGATTTAGAGCTGAGATAACGGGAGCGTTTGTCGTAAATAGAAAATTCATACAAGTTGCTTATACTTTCCATGTGAGAGAATTCACATGTAGGATCGAATTACCCGATCCATTCGCTGGATTAGTTGTGCTTTGTGATCAGTGCTCAAGTCATTGAATGCGCAGGCAACAACAATTACATATCATAACATCTCCTTATGGCATTGGATAATCGCAAAGCTAATTAGCGGGGAATTAGCTCTAACCACTTACAAGACATAGGAACTGCATCAAAACAACTCTAACAGGAATTAATTGGTAGATACGATGAGTTCGATGAAGAGAGACTGAGAGCGGAGGCAGCAGAGCTGAAAAGAGAGTTTGAAGAAGTCAAGGCTCGGATGGCCGAGATCTCGCAACTGAACGAGTCACTGTCAGAAGAAGTAAAGAAGTTTAAGGTATCATGGCAATTCTTGTAAATTAGTTTTTGGGTCCCAGGCAGTTTTTGCAAAACAACGACTGAATTAGGATACGGCAGACTCATCTCAATCGCACTAAGACTCGAAAATTTAATTAGCAGTACATGTGCTAGCGTAGCTTGTTTGTTATTGCCCGAACATGCATGTACGATGAGTCATGTAATTAGAGAAAAACACTGCGTGAACTTTGGTAGATGAACTTTCCAGAAGTCATAATACTACTGAAATCTGACTCTCCTATTTAGATGGACTATGAAGATGGTTCAAGAAAAATAACACAACAGATCGAGGATACGCTGGAGGAGAAACTGGGCGAGGAAAGAGAACTGATACAGAATCAGATCTCAGAACAAATTAATCTCAAATTTAAGGTAAGATTTCGTGGGATGTCTATCAATAGCGTTCAGTTTGCAACATACACAATTATGCTTGTTGATTAGGATCAAGATAACTCCGTAGACAAATTGTTCGAGGCGAACAGAGCCAGCATTGTGCAAGATATAGCTCAACAGCAATCTGAGCATGCTTACGAAGAGGTAGAGTCGCTAAAGGAACTCATCCGAATTCTCAGTAAGCTCTTTTCAGTAGGAAATTATGCTATCATCATGTTATTGAGCAACTCTTGCATTCCAAGGTATCTCCACTGTTGTCAAGAACACAGCACATCTCAACTTTTCACCGACAGAAGCAATGGACACAATTGAAATAAAAATATCTTTTTCAAACGGCACGGAGAGGAAAACACCAAAGATAATTAACGTGCAGAACTTAATGCGTATAACTACAGTGCACGAACTGAAGTACCATCTGACTGAGAAGTACAAGCTCCTTAAAGTGGGAGAACTGGTAAGCATACACATTGTGTTATAGCAGGGGTTTCAACCTGGCGTCCCAAATGCTTTCTAAGGGTCACAAAATGAATAATTCGATCGATTAAAATTATTCGTTCATTCATAAAATACAATTTTTCATCATAAATGTAGCCGAATTTATGATCTTTATGATGAAAGTCGCCTTCAAGGGACACATTTGTTACATTATATAATGTGGGGAATATTTGACATATGCAAAAGTGATCGCACGATTACAAGAGTTGTTATAGCAGCAAGGTTTATATTAATGCGATTAGGTAATTAAGTGGAAAGGGATTGAGCTAGCAGACGCAGCCACGCTGCTGGAGTACGGAATCGGCAACAAGGACAATTTAGAGTTGGAAGTGAGAGCCCTGGTGACTTACATGATACACATTCAACTGGACAAAGACACTCAGTTTCAGATCGAAGTGACGCCTGCGACAAAGATACGCTCCCTCAAGGAGTGGGTGCACGAGAAGACCAGCATAGCGGTCGAGAAGCAGCAGCTAAGGCATGGAGAGAATCTGCTGCAAGACGAGAAGCGAATGGCCGAGTGCCAGATTGGGGAGGGCGAGGTCGTAAAGCTGGAAGTATGCTTTGTGGGATACTTCACTATAAGTGTAGCCTGCCCATCAGGTAAGTCGCTATTACTCACAGAATGAATGCAGGTTTGATTTCGTGTCTCCAGGCGTGAAGCATCAAATCGAAGTAGAGCCAAAGGACACGATAGAAACGGTGAAATTACAGGTCAGCAACAAACAACACATACAAGTCAACCAGTTCGATCTGTTAGTGAAGGGGAACTTTGCGGAAACTTCAAAGAAACTATACGAGTACAACATTGTGGGTGGAGAGACGCTCCAACTGAGAATGTGCAACCCTATAAACACCAACATGTTCCCCACCCAATTCCCGAGCTACTGAGTCGGCACGGAGCACACACCGATTCGGAGAGCGTTGAAGTCCCACTAACCCATTTCTAACTTTAAGATTTGTCTTTTATACTTCTGTATGATGTTCAACTAGGACAGCAGTTCATTGTATTTCAATTGGTTTACATTCTTCAAATACTATTATAGTTTTGTAATTTAACTATCTCTTATTGTAGATGAATCGGTATTTGTTACTGGGGCCATTGCGTAGTGCGAGACTTGCCCTGCTAGTCGCCTATAGGCATCCTGTGGGTATTACAACGGTGCACAGACTACGATTTAGTCAGGCGACTTTTCCAGTTCAGAGCGCCGTTGTGAAGCCGTCGTTAGCGAGGCGGGCCAAGAAGTTCTGGGACGACAACCCGTTCACACAGATAGCGCTGTTGGTCTGTGTGTTGGTGGTGGGGGTCGCTAGCCTGGTGGAGTGGGCGCAGAACAAGAAGAAGGCGGCGCGGCCTCGGAGCGGCGGTGCTTTCAGCAGCTTACCGCACAAACCAACGCACCCTGTATTTAGACGGGACGCAGAGCTGTCTCTGCTACTGGCAGAGGCGGACAGGAATAGATTCGCTGCTGCGCGCGTTGTTTCCATTGTGGGGGCGAGAGGGAGCGGTAAGACAGAGCTAGCCAGGCAGTTTGCAGAAGAAATAGGGCTTACAGATGAAAATAAGGGCCGTGTAGGGAAAATGTACAAACCTGAGCATCACGTATTGACGGTGGACATGAGTAGCAGAGAGAGTGTGGTACGATCTCTGCTAAAGTGCGCTGCTCTGTTGCAGGTGCCGAGCAGTAGCATATCTTCCGCACGCATTGGTTGTCATGAAGATGTTACTGATGCGGAGCTAGGAGGCCTGCTCGCGATTATTGACGAGTTTCTGCGGAAGAAGCGGAAAATTTGCATCCTAGACAATGCTGATAGGAACATGCAAGAACTCCGAATAATGAGTTCAACCAAATACTGGAAGCCTCCCTCCCTTATTGTAATAACATCGCGAGACCGCTTGGCCGCTAAGCCGCATTTGGAAATAGACCTGGACAGGAGTAAGGCAGGGACAGATAAGCTGAGTGAATGGATCCAGAGGTTCGGATTTGGAGGCGATTATAGCAGAGAATTGGCCAACAAACTGAATTGCATTGCAAACAACTTTGAAGTGTCTTCTCTCATTTGCCATTCATTGTATTTGCTGAATAAGACGGGAAATAAGGTCGATATAAGTCGGATTGATGCGAGAGATTTGCAATCAATCTCCCACACACTACAACAACAGCTCCCACGCGATATTACCATTGAGACTGAGCGTATGAACATGCCCTCTCTGTCTCCTCTCAATCAGCTGCAGTTAACAGCGCTGCTATTGCAAATTAGCTCCAGTCGCGTCTCCCTGCACTCTGCAGACCTGATAGCCAGACTGAGTAACGAGTGGATGCTGCCACTCACTGCACTGGTTTCCTACTTGCAAACGCCTCTGCTGGAGCTACAGGAACAGCTGCAGGCCAGCTGCGAGCTGACAGAGAGTCTGCCCTCTCCACAGCCCCCGGACACGCCCGAGGCAGATATGGGATATTGGGAGTTCATAAAGCACACATGGAACAAGAGGCAGCGAATGATAGAACTGGTGAAGCAGCAACAGAAACCGAAGTTCAACAGGATACAGTTGCCACAGGCTATCGAGACTCTGAAGGAATCGCCGTTATTTGTATGGGAGGATGACCCTTCTAACGGCTTTCAAGGTATCAAATTCCGCAATGAGGAGGTACACACTCTGGCAACTGGTCTTTTCGAGAACAGAACCATCTCACAAATGGAACAAACTGAACTTGCACGCGCCAAAGCACTCCACAGCTCCTCACTGCTCAGCAAACTCTCTACATTCAATCCTGCATTGCATTTGCAGAAGTACAGATCTACTCTTCCCGGCATTAGTAAGGCCACACCGCTCTCAGACCCGGTGCAGACACACACACTGTCATTTCTCCACAGAGTCATGCAGGCACTCGCGGCAGACTTCGAGAGAGACGCGTGTATTTCCATTTCCGCTGAGACACTGAAATGCCGACTGTTGGCTAACCACGGGGAGCACCTTCTCCACTCGGCCAGGGAGTGCATCCTGCTTCGGGACAGAGTAACGGGGCTCCGCTTCAGAGCAGCCACGCTCAGAAACTCTGATGCCATACCAGCAGCAGTAGCGGCGCTGCGAGAAGTTGCCAGCATTCAGGAGGCCAACAAGACGACCCCACTCGTGGAGCTAGCCAGCACTTATTCCCAGCTGGGCAGACTGCTCCTGACGCTGGAACAAACAGAGAACGGACACGCCTACTACCAACAGGCCGCCGGCCTCTACGAGCGGGCCATGAGCAAGCTGAGCTCTGCGCAGCAGCTGGAGCATGCCAGTCTGCTGTACAGATACGGAGTGGAGCTCGCATGCAACAAAGAGTTGGAACAGAGCAAAACCTGTCTGGAGAGGTCGATAGCCGTGCTCAACGTAGCCGGGGCCGGGGCCGCGGCCAGCCAGCAGCAGCGGCTCCAGGCGCTCGTGCTCAGCGCAATGGTAGAACTCGCACACGTGTACATATCGCTAGGAGCGCTAAGCTACGCGGCCAGAATGCTTACCATGGCTGAGAACCTAAGCAAGAATCTCCCTAAGGAGGACGTGCCTGACCTGGCTCAGTTGTTCAATTTGAAAGCGCTGGTGAAGAGTTTGACTGGCGACAAGAAGGCCTACTTGCAACTGAAGCAGAAGGCCGGTGATATGTTTGCAACTGTAAACGACAAACCATTTGTTTATTAGCTTATAGGATAGCATGTATTACAGGCGAATAAAGATTAATAGGAAAGTATATTAATAAGGTACGTATCCGTAAAGGAAGGGCCATTGAATAAATAAGAAAGCTCTGAGATATGCTATGGAGTTGTAGTGTACACAGATCCTAGCCTGTCCATGATGAGCTCTAGGTTGCTAATCATGAGATCGAACTCACCGTCTTTGTTTTCTGAGCACGGCTCTGTCTCCTGCTGAGTAGACCCGCGTGCCTCATAGAACATCAACAGCTCCTCTATCTCCACCACAGGAGGCACTAGCCCCATATCTCTAGCCAGCTCGAGTTTGCTCTTTGTATCCTCCTGAAAAGAGTAGGATTTAATTTCTGGTTGTTTCCACTCGGACTCGGGGTGGAAGACTGCGGTAGATTTGGTTGCTGTTTGCTGAGTGAACTGACTCGAGATGCGAGAGGAAATCGTATCAAATTTAGCTTTCAGGTTGAGCGCATCGATGATGGATCGTTGGATATCTTTACGTATAAGCAATACACAGAATAATATGATTAACCCTTGTGAACTCCCTAAAATGGTAAATATCCATGCAAACACTGCTAGATTTGTGCTAATTGCCAGCAAGCCGAATGTCCACCCGAACCCCAGCGCAGGGAACATGACGATAGAAAGTCTGACTAGCTTTAAGCCGGTTTTCTGGGACCTCTGCATCCCAGTCAGGCTCCTCTGCCGACCTATCAGGATAACACAGCGAACAAAAACAACAGTGAATATTATTATATTCAGAGCGATTATCAGCACCAGCGGGACCGTGACCGATAGGATGAGTTGAGTGTTTTCATCCGAGTGGATCCAGCAGTAATTAGCTTGGGCCTCAAGATCTATTGTCGTGTTAGAACTATTCGTGCTGTTTACATTAACAGGAGGCGAAATGTAGTAGTTGTGGTAGAATGGGAGTAGAACTGCAATGTATGGGAGTGGGAGTAACCACGAAATCGCAGAAAACGTAACGAAATGTTTCCAAGAGAATCTATGGAAGGGCAACATGATCATGATGAGGATGACCATGCCTTCCATTAGCATCCACAAGAACACCACCAACAGTAGGTACTGCATCAGTGCGGAAATTAGCTTGCAAGGAATGTACTGCCAAATGTCTGCATCATAGGCTGCCTCCAGGCCCGACAGGAACACGAGGTACAGCAGCAGGAGAGACAGGGCCAATTGGAAATGCACGAAATGGTAGATCTTTCGCAGGAGCTTTCTACCGAATATAACATAGATAGCGACACTGAAAATAAGACACACCAGAGAAACCGCGCATCCCACGTAGGAGATAACATTGAGAATTATTGACTGCGTAGAGAGGCCCCGCACCCCGACCAGCACCACAAACGCTGTGAAGTGCCCCACCTGACAGGGCACTACTCCTTCACTAGTTATCGCATCCGTAGACACATTCGCTATGCCACTGTCGTCCCACTGGGCGTGGGAGGATGATACGTCTCTCAGGGACATACAAGTAGCTTTGTAATAGATATTCGGTCTGGCTAGGGATTGGCGATCAATAGGAAGATTTATGACCGCTCCCGTGTCCGTGACTTGTTTACCGTCTTTGAAAAGATTAACGGAAAGAAGCGCCGAAACAATCTTAGTTTCATCAAACTGGCTGAGCAGCAGGCCCTGACTACCCGCTGTGATCCTATCGGAGATGTTGGTGATGAGGTTACCTAGGTTCCTGAGCACAACCACGGATAAGGACACAGTCTGTCTGGGCTCAGCTGCGTCTCGTATGGGAAGTGTTATGGAGGGGGGCGGCTGGGTGGGATCGCTTGTCATAATGTTTGGAGCCGTAATAGTCACAATGTCATCCGTCGTTTGATCCGGCTTTATAACTCTCAGCTCTACAAATATATTATCCTGTGACATAATCCTAACTTCAATGCTCTGATTTCTAACCAGATTATTCGTCTGGCGCTCAATCGAGCTCAGCATTTTCTCCGCTACTGGTCTACTCTTCTGGGTCTGGTTTAGCACTGCCTGATTCGACTCCCGCAGGAGGGTGTTAAATATGATAGCGCTTTTCTCGAGCGTATCCAGGTCCTGCGTCTCATCCTGAGATCTGATCTCCATAACCCCTACAATGAAGTCTATGTCCCCACCATACTTAAGCTCAGTACTGCTCACGATGTCAGCTATTTTATTGAACTGTTTGGTCACATTTCCACCAGCCTCATCTATTATGTCGCCAAAGGTTGTGGATATACACTGGATAGTGTCAATGGATTCATTCCAGGCGCCGATCTCCAAACACTTCCTATTAGCGATCCCTTCCCCCTGAGCACAAAATACATTTGCCGTGTCTCCTCCCTTGGTACAGACCCACGTCAGATTGTATGTTGTATCCGTCTCCTCGGGACAGGTGTTGTCACAGATATCTCCGACTCCGTCGCTGTTACAGTCCTCTTGGTCTGGATTGTAAACTATCGGGCAGTTGTCAATGCAGCTAATTCCGTTACAGTTCACAAGCTGGTCTGGGTATCCGTCCCCATCTGTGTCATTGCTGCACTTGCTACCATCGCCGAACTCGCCAGCAGCACAGGGAGCTACAATGGATAAAACAGATAAATATATAGCTAATAGGATTTACTAACTTCTTACCGAACACAATCTCTTGTAGGGAGTAAACAAACTGTGTAAACACAGCAGTAATTTGTTGTGCGTTAGTCTCAGTGAAAAATTCCAAATTAAACGCAATACCTTTGCTAACCCAAGTGGTTTCAATGTAGTTTGTGAACATACTCTGGTCAGTTACTTGGATGCTTGCTGGCGACACTATATCTATATTCTGTGGAGTAATCAGGGGCACGTAGATTCCATAGGTAACATTTGAGAAGTTAAATACAGACAGAAGACCTACTCGATTGGGGTCTTCGTAGTAGAATCGAGCGCCGAGTGTAACACTACTAAGAATAATGTTATTTTCTTCCAAAAGTGACTGGATCAGGGAAATGTTTACATTTGTGGCCACCTCATTTCTTGGCTACAATAAATTGATATGTGTTAAATAATTCCCATAGAAAAGCAGTTTATAGGCTTAGGAAATTCGGGCGCGTTCAATCCTAATAGCCGTCGTGAAACCTTGTTTGTAACTGTTACTTACCTCGTCTGTGAAAAGGACAATATGTTTCACAACGTCTTCCCGAAATTGATAAACCTCGATAATGCTATAAATCCCCAAGAGTCCATCTTCCTCTCTCCCTGTGGTGGAGAAATTTAGCCAGGATACTAATTCTGCTGCGGTGCCGAATAGTTTCCCGCCCGCCCCTATTGGGACGTTGCTGACTGATTTGTGGTACAGCGAGAGGCCGTACCTGTTGGAACAGGAACTTTGGTTGGAGTTGTGAAGGGAGCTCGCCAGCAAACGAATAGTTGAGTAATAGGAGTTCATTGAAGCTGTCCTGTCCACCAGGAACACCATATCCACGCACTGCGGGAGTGTAGTGGGGGCTACGTTGTGCCATAGGGTGTATGTGTCAGTTGTTGTTGTGTTTTCAGAAGAAAAGAACTCTACAAATCAATTTATAATCGTTTCAATAATTAATTCATAGTGGCGCCTTACCTTGGGAAGTAGTGAAACAAAAGAGCAACAATAAACTAAATGAGAACAACATTGTAGTGAATATAGGAATGTTATAACTTTCTTATATGTATTCACATTAGCACCGTTTCTTAGTTACGCTCTCCAAACATAGGAATGAACAGAGATCGCCTAGAGAAAGAACTCACTAGGTTTGAAGAGGAAATCCTGTCCGGATTAGACAAACCTGCTCTGTTGCACGAGCACCAGTTCCATCTCCCCCCTCCGGGCCCTCCCCCTCCATTCCAAAGCGCCCCGACGGTAACCATGCCAGAGCAGGCTCAGTTCCGCCCCCTGATGCAGGCCCCTCTGGTCCCGAACCCGCCTTTCCAGACGTTCGTAGACCCCTCCCAACAGTTGCTGCCGGCATACACACAGCCTCAACCCATCCAGCCGGTAAGTCCTCGTAATACCATGCCCATATAAAGACATGACTAATTAGTGTATAACAGGCCTACCTGCCGCCTCAGCAAGTCTCCATGCCGTCCTTCTGTCTGCCGCTGCCGCAGGTGCCTCTCAAGCCCCCGCCCTTCACGCCCTCCTCAGTGTCCGCGCTCGCTAGCAGCAGCAAGCCTGACCTGACAGGTAATTATAGACCCATTGTATATAGCCTTGTATACAGTGAGCTCCCGTTATAAAGCCATTCTATTATAACTAGAACTCACTGTAGCCTGCACGGTAAGTTGTTACATGTTCTCTAACAGGCAAGCCAGAGTCCGTCAGCGTGCCCCGACCATCGAAGCGGCCTAAGAAGCTGGACAAGAAGAAGAAGAAGCTGCTCCGCGCCGCGGCCGGACAGGTCTGGCTGGACGACAGCATGGAGGACTGGGACGCACAGGACTACCGCATCTTCTGCGGAGACCTGGGGAACGAGGTCAACGACGATACTCTCTACAGGGCATTCAGTCCCTACAAGTCTCTGCAGAAAGTCAAGGTTATAAGGGACAAGCGGTCGCACAAGAGCAAGGGCTACGGGTTCGCTTCTTTCAAAGACCCGAAGGACTTCCTCTCCGCTCTGAGAGAGGTGAACGGACGCTACATCGGGAACAGACCCGTCAAGCTTCGGAAGAGCGTGTGGAAGGACCGGAGTCTGGAGATGGTCCGCAAGAAGACGGTTGAGAAGAAGAAGCTAGGCCTGCGCTGACTTGTTATTCAGAACTGTGCATTATAAATAACACTACACTTGTCTGCATGCTTTGGTGTCCTTTATGGTGATGATGGCACGACGATAAAATATTAATTACAGCTGTGCCGACAGCATTTTCTTATGGAGGCACTTCAAACCACCAAAATATAGCTCCTCCAAAGGAACATGCTGTGGCACAGGTGTAATTTTAGATTTTAATGGGTGATCACCTTGATGACTATCTAGATTTGATGAAGATATTAGTGTGCGGGGACCTGCTGGGCAACCTGTCTGGTCTGCTCGCTAAGATTAGGAATGTGGAGAAGAAGTCTGGCTCCTTCGACATGCTGTTTTGTGTCGGCTCGTTTTGCTCGGGCTCTCCCGAGACGGACGAGGGCCTGCAGCCGTTCTTGCTGGGACAGTCGCTGCTGCCTATTCCGACATTCATCCTCGGACCCAACCTCCCTAGCGAGACCAGCTGCTACTCAAAGCTAGAACCCACCGGCGTGGAGATCTGTCCCAACCTGGTGTACCTGGGCACGCACGGTGTGTATAAGGCAGCCAATGGCCTGCGCATCGCTTACCTGAGCGGGGTCTACGACCCTACAGAGTTCAAGCGGCTGAGCCGAGCTCAGAGCTGCTACTACACTGAGATGGAACTGAACTACCTGCTGGGGTATTGCCGTAAAGAGGGTATCTCAGGGGTGGACCTATTCCTAACGGCGGAGTGGCCCAGTCAGGTGCTGAGCTCAGCCGACACCCCCGCGCTAGGCTCCTATCCCATCAGTCTAGCCTGCCTCGCGCTCAAACCGCGGTACCACTTCGCCGCCTCACAAAACCGGTTTTACGAACGCCCGCCTTACCGGAACCACATCGTTCTCTCCGAGAGATCGACTCACGTCACTCGCTTCATAGCTCTGGCCCAGTTTGGTAACCCGGACAAACAGAACAAGTTCCTCTACGCTTTCAACACAGAGCCTCTATCCACTCTGGACCCACTCGTGCTAATCTCGCAACCTCCAGGTACGACTCTATATAATATTATTTCTATTCAATTCTTTAGTGCATTCTGTGTGTAGGAACCACGGATAACCCGTTTAAGGACCTGCATGCAGATAACGATTTGATGCGCGAAGAGCCGCAGAGCTTTTTCTTCGAGAAGAGCTCCGCCCGGAAGCGCAGCGGCGACGAGTCCCGCGACGGTAGCAAGCGGTCCCGAATGGGATTCGCAGAGGACGGGACGAGGCCGCCTAAGAATCGGGAGCCCGTAGACGCCTGCTGGTTCTGTCTGTCCAGTCCGGACGTGGAGAAGCACCTGGTCGTACACATCCAGACGGTGACGTACCTCGCGCTGGCTAAGGGCGGTCTGCACAGAGACCACGTGCTCGTGCTGCCGATCAGCCACATCGCCGCGGCCAACGAGGCGCCCGGGGAAGTGCTGGAGGAGATCGCCAAGTACAAGTTCATGCTAAAGTCCTACTTTAAGTCGAAGGGATTCGGCATTGTGCTCTACGAACGCAACTTCAAGTCTAACCACCTGCAGATCCAGGCGGTGCCCGTGCCCGAGCATTTGTCCGTGGACATTCTCAAAGCTGTATTCGTGGAGCACTGCAAGGAGGCGGGGTTCGACTTCATCGACCTGACTTCCGGCACCCCGCTCTCGGGCCTGGTGGGCCCTGGTTACCCATATCTGCACGTGGAATTCTCGGATGGGTCTTCCATCCTGCATAACATCCGACAGAAGTTCGACATACACTTTGCGCGGCGCATTCTCTGCGACGAGAGGATCCTCAACCAGCCGGACAATGTGGACTGGAAGAAGTGCGTCGTGTCGCGACCGGAGGAGACGGAGCTTGCCAAGAGCTTCCGACAGCTCTTCAAAGCCGCTAACCTAGCCAATTGACACTTTTAATGAAATGTGCACTTTAAGAGTTGTGTATGCTGTCCTAGTTATTCTGATTCTGTATAACTTGGTGAATATTGGTCTTCCCTACTTCCTAAGTTATAATGTCATTCGACAAACTGGCTCTGATGCAGTTCACTGCTGGAGCCTTTGCTGGCTCGGCCGCGGCTTTCCTCACCTGTCCGATCGAAGTGTTCAAGGTGCGACTCCAGTCGGCTCAGGTCAGATCCGTGCACTTCACGCCTGGCTCCAGCGCCCCCACGCTAGCACTGGCGCAGTACATGCAGCTCATGTTCAAGAAGGAAGGCTTCTTTGCCTTCTACAAAGGCCTCGCTCCTCACCTGATCGGAATAACGCCTTCCAAGGCAATCTACTTTCTAATGTACGAACGCAGCAAGCTTTGGTTCGGCGGGAGAGGTGTGTTCTCCAAGGGCAGCAACCAGCTGCACCTGATATCCGCCTTTGTGGGCGGCCTCACGGCCACCACAATCACTAACCCCATCTGGGTCCTCAAGACGAAGCTACAGATCTCATCGGATAAGATGAAGCGCAGAGGCGTGATCAACCTGGCCCGACAGATATTCCTAACCGAGGGCCCCAAGGGGTTCATGCGGGGGCTCTCTGCTAGCTATGTGGGCGTGGGAGAGACGGCGCTTGTGTTCGTGGTGTACGAGCGTCTCAAGGCGCGCGCCAGCTGCAAGCGCCGCGGCAACGGCATAGACTTAGAGAATATAATGAGCTACGTGAGCTCAGCCGCGATCGCCAAGTCTATAGCCGCGATGTCGTTCTATCCGCACGAGGTGGTGCGAACCCGTCTGAGGGAGGAGGGCCGCAAGAAGAAGTACCGCGGGTTCCTACAGACTCTGAGTCTCGTGTTCCGAGAGGAGGGCAGACGCGGTTTGTACGGAGGCATGTCCGCACATTTAATGCGGGTAATCCCCTCGGCAGCCGTGACATTTGTCACTTACGAGTGCGCCATGGTCATACTAAGTAATCTATCCACTTCGTAATATCTCTCTTATCACTAGTCGTTTCAATTGCGTTTTGTTACAGTTTTGATCAAATTATTAAATTTTGCGTTTATTACGTTTATCGTTAAATAAAGTGCCATGTGTTTGTGCCTGCATGCCTGAAGCTCAATACACAATACATTGTATGTTGCCATAAGCCATTACTGGTATAAGATTCATAACTAAATTTAGATTTCTATTCTCAACTAAAAATAAACTAATATTATTCAGTAATCTATGCGTGCTAACAAATAATCCGTTATAAGAGACTCCTATGCAGTGCATTGAAATGTGAACAGAAGTCTCCTATTTCAGCAACTTTCTTGTAATCAAAACTTGTTCGGGCTGCATTATTCAATTCATTGCATTCAATAGCACTAAACTATGTATATTGCATTAGCCTTAGTGGTAAAACTAATTATAGATTTTATATTTTAGCTAAAAATACTCTCACAACTCCATCTATAAATTGAGCTTACATTCTCTGCCATTACAATACTCTGCTACCTCAACCCAACTTCTAACAACTAACCTTTCAACTCTAATAATGCAAGCAATCAAGTGTGTCGTAGTAGGCGACGGGTAAGTCAATCAGTTATTACCGCCCCCTTGTGTATATGTATGTTACGTTATCTTTGTTTCTTGTTTGTAGAGCCGTGGGTAAGACCTGTCTCTTAATCAGCTACACAACTAATGCGTTCCCTGGTGAATACATCCCCACAGTGTAAGTATTTACCGATTATTTGTTGACGTAATGTGTTCGTGACTTATCGCCTTTTCTTAGTTTTGACAACTACTCTGCTAACGTGATGGTGGATGGGAAGCCAGTGAGCCTCGGCCTGTGGGACACAGCTGGTGAGTAGCATTATTTCTGCTCGTGTTATAAGGCTATACCGTATTTACTGTTATTTGTATTTAGGACAAGACGACTACGATCGACTGCGGCCGCTGTCCTACCCCCAAACAGACGTGTTTCTGATCTGTTTCTCGCTGGTTAGCCCCGCCTCCTTCGAGAACGTTAAAGCCAAGTGGAACCCAGAAGTGGCTCACCACTGTCCCAACACGCCAAAGATCCTGGTAGGCACCAAGCTGGACTTGAGAGACGACGACGAGACCATTTCCCGCCTCAAGGAGAAGCGCCTCGCGCCCATCAGCTACCCACAAGGCCTGCAAATGATGAAGGATATCGGGGCGGTCAGGTACCTGGAGTGCTCTGCGCTCACACAGAAGGGACTCAAGGACGTGTTCGATGAAGGCATACGAGCAGTCCTCGTTCCCAAGCCGCCCCCAAAGAAGAAGGGATTTTGCAGCCTTATATAAATTATAATCATTGACAATATATATATGTTGTGTGCAAGTTAGATAAGACATTGCTTTTGATATGCTTTGCAGATAGAATGTACATTTGTTGATTAAATATATTAAAATTAAGTGGAATCATAATAATTCTTGGGAGGGAATAGGAAAAAGTAAATGTAAATAGTTACAACATTTCATGGATAAGTTTTGAACGCTAAATGGAGAAACAGTTAAAGACGATAGTGGCGGGAGAAATAACCATATCGGAATCTCAAAACTAAATGAACAAATATTTAAATAATTGGCAAACACTGCAATGAAAATTAATAACTACTATTTCAACAATACCTAGGTAAAATCAGTGTATTATACAGACATTTGTAAATACGCTCCGAATCCTGGTCTCATCCAATTTTCACAGGACTAAAATCTCAAATTAATGTACGGTATAGGAGAGAATTCCTAATTGTCGCGCTCCTAAGTAAATTTTTAGAAAAAATCATGCTCCAAAAGGAGAGTCTCGCGATTTTGTATAATTCTTAGGTAAAAACACTTGCACAAGACAACTGGAATTGCATAATTCGCTTTGGGTGGAAACACCTGCACATATGTATTCCAACCCACACAATTAAAAAGGACATTCTTTTTCACCTGATCAATACAACGCACTTAGAAACATTTGCGTTTTAATCATTCTCCATATAAGACATTCAGAGTGCCCAGTGTTTTGACAATCACAATACATGTCAATTAGAAAGGCGAATGTTTCCTCAATGAACCATAACACATGCTTAGATAGTCGAGTGTTTCAACCATTCTATAAAAAAGACAATGAGAGTGCCAATTGTTTTCTCCATGATCTATACAAGACAATTAGAATGGCCACTGTTTTGTCCATGATCAATACAAGACAATTTGAATGCCCAGTGTTTTCTCAATGAACCATTGCACATGCCTAGATAGTAGATTCTTTTAACATTGACCTATTAATCACACTTAGAAAGTTTAATATTTTTTCAATGACCCATCAAAGTCGATTCTACAGTCCAGTCTTTTCTCAATGAACCGTAACACACGCTTAGAAAGCTTTAGGATTCACTAGTATCATTACAAACTTTAGTTATAAGCATAGTTATTACCTTCTAGTCCACTGACACACATTATACTCGCTTTGCCCGAGACTTTTCAATGACATTTAAAGGATTCAGATGAACCATGGATAACCCAGTGTCTCGTTGGCACTGAGATTTTCCCGTAGCCACCATACCCACACACTTAAAAAGGACATTCTTTTTCACCTGATCAATACAACGCACTTAGAAACATTTGCGTTTTAATCATTCTCCATATAAGACATTCAGAGTGCCCAGTGTTTTGACAATCACAATACATGTCAATTAGAAAGGCGAATGTTTCCTCAATGAACCATAACACATGCTTAGATAGTCGAGTGTTTCAACCATTCTATAAAAAAGACAATGAGAGTGCCAATTGTTTTCTCCATGATCTATACAAGACAATTAGAATGGCCACTGTTTTGTCCATGATCAATACAAGACAATTTGAATGCCCAGTGTTTTCTCAATGAACCATTGCACATGCCTAGATAGTAGATTCTTTTAACATTGACCTATTAATCACACTTAGAAAGTTTAATATTTTTTCAATGACCCATCAAAGTCGATTCTACAGTCCAGTCTTTTCTCAATGAACCGTAACACACGCTTAGAAAGCTTTAGGATTCACTAGTATCATTACAAACTTTAGTTATAAGCATAGTTATTACCTTCTAGTCCACTGACACACATTATACTCGCTTTGCCCGAGACTTTTCAATGACATTTAAAGGATTCAGATGAACCATGGATAACCCAGTGTCTCGTTGGCACTGAGATTTTCCCGTAGCCACCATACCCACACACTTAAAAAGGACATTCTTTTTCACCTGATCAATACAACGCACTTAGAAACATTTGCGTTTTAATCATTCTCCATATAAGACATTCAGAGTGCCCAGTGTTTTGACAATCACAATACATGTCAATTAGAAAGGCGAATGTTTCCTCAATGAACCATAACACATGCTTAGATAGTCGAGTGTTTCAACCATTCTATAAAAAAGACAATGAGAGTGCCAATTGTTTTCTCCATGATCTATACAAGACAATTAGAATGGCCACTGTTTTGTCCATGATCAATACAAGACAATTTGAATGCCCAGTGTTTTCTCAATGAACCATTGCACATGCCTAGATAGTAGATTCTTTTAACATTGACCTATTAATCACACTTAGAAAGTTTAATATTTTTTCAATGACCCATCAAAGTCGATTCTACAGTCCAGTCTTTTCTCAATGAACCGTAACACACGCTTAGAAAGCTTTAGGATTCACTAGTATCATTACAAACTTTAGTTATAAGCATAGTTATTACCTTCTAGTCCACTGACACACATTATACTCGCTTTGCCCGAGACTTTTCAATGACATTTAAAGGATTCAGATGAACCATGGATAACCCAGTGTCTCGTTGGCACTGAGATTTTCCCGTAGCCACCATACCCACACACTTAAAAAGGACATTCTTTTTCACCTGATCAATACAACGCACTTAGAAACATTTGCGTTTTAATCATTCTCCATATAAGACATTCAGAGTGCCCAGTGTTTTGACAATCACAATACATGTCAATTAGAAAGGCGAATGTTTCCTCAATGAACCATAACACATGCTTAGATAGTCGAGTGTTTCAACCATTCTATAAAAAAGACAATGAGAGTGCCAATTGTTTTCTCCATGATCTATACAAGACAATTAGAATGGCCACTGTTTTGTCCATGATCAATACAAGACAATTTGAATGCCCAGTGTTTTCTCAATGAACCATTGCACATGCCTAGATAGTAGATTCTTTTAACATTGACCTATTAATCACACTTAGAAAGTTTAATATTTTTTCAATGACCCATCAAAGTCGATTCTACAGTCCAGTCTTTTCTCAATGAACCGTAACACACGCTTAGAAAGCTTTAGGATTCACTAGTATCATTACAAACTTTAGTTATAAGCATAGTTATTACCTTCTAGTCCACTGACACACATTATACTCGCTTTGCCCGAGACTTTTCAATGACATTTAAAGGATTCAGATGAACCATGGATAACCCAGTGTCTCGTTGGCACTGAGATTTTCCCGTAGCCACCATACCCACACACTTAAAAAGGACATTCTTTTTCACCTGATCAATACAACGCACTTAGAAACATTTGCGTTTTAATCATTCTCCATATAAGACATTCAGAGTGCCCAGTGTTTTGACAATCACAATACATGTCAATTAGAAAGGCGAATGTTTCCTCAATGAACCATAACACATGCTTAGATAGTCGAGTGTTTCAACCATTCTATAAAAAAGACAATGAGAGTGCCAATTGTTTTCTCCATGATCTATACAAGACAATTAGAATGGCCACTGTTTTGTCCATGATCAATACAAGACAATTTGAATGCCCAGTGTTTTCTCAATGAACCATTGCACATGCCTAGATAGTAGATTCTTTTAACATTGACCTATTAATCACACTTAGAAAGTTTAATATTTTTTCAATGACCCATCAAAGTCGATTCTACAGTCCAGTCTTTTCTCAATGAACCGTAACACACGCTTAGAAAGCTTTAGGATTCACTAGTATCATTACAAACTTTAGTTATAAGCATAGTTATTACCTTCTAGTCCACTGACACACATTATACTCGCTTTGCCCGAGACTTTTCAATGACATTTAAAGGATTCAGATGAACCATGGATAACCCAGTGTCTCGTTGGCACTGAGATTTTCCCGTAGCCACCATACCCACACACTTAAAAAGGACATTCTTTTTCACCTGATCAATACAACGCACTTAGAAACATTTGCGTTTTAATCATTCTCCATATAAGACATTCAGAGTGCCCAGTGTTTTGACAATCACAATACATGTCAATTAGAAAGGCGAATGTTTCCTCAATGAACCATAACACATGCTTAGATAGTCGAGTGTTTCAACCATTCTATAAAAAAGACAATGAGAGTGCCAATTGTTTTCTCCATGATCTATACAAGACAATTAGAATGGCCACTGTTTTGTCCATGATCAATACAAGACAATTTGAATGCCCAGTGTTTTCTCAATGAACCATTGCACATGCCTAGATAGTAGATTCTTTTAACATTGACCTATTAATCACACTTAGAAAGTTTAATATTTTTTCAATGACCCATCAAAGTCGATTCTACAGTCCAGTCTTTTCTCAATGAACCGTAACACACGCTTAGAAAGCTTTAGGATTCACTAGTATCATTACAAACTTTAGTTATAAGCATAGTTATTACCTTCTAGTCCACTGACACACATTATACTCGCTTTGCCCGAGACTTTTCAATGACATTTAAAGGATTCAGATGAACCATGGATAACCCAGTGTCTCGTTGGCACTGAGATTTTCCCGTAGCCACCATACCCACACACTTAAAAAGGACATTCTTTTTCACCTGATCAATACAACGCACTTAGAAACATTTGCGTTTTAATCATTCTCCATATAAGACATTCAGAGTGCCCAGTGTTTTGACAATCACAATACATGTCAATTAGAAAGGCGAATGTTTCCTCAATGAACCATAACACATGCTTAGATAGTCGAGTGTTTCAACCATTCTATAAAAAAGACAATGAGAGTGCCAATTGTTTTCTCCATGATCTATACAAGACAATTAGAATGGCCACTGTTTTGTCCATGATCAATACAAGACAATTTGAATGCCCAGTGTTTTCTCAATGAACCATTGCACATGCCTAGATAGTAGATTCTTTTAACATTGACCTATTAATCACACTTAGAAAGTTTAATATTTTTTCAATGACCCATCAAAGTCGATTCTACAGTCCAGTCTTTTCTCAATGAACCGTAACACACGCTTAGAAAGCTTTAGGATTCACTAGTATCATTACAAACTTTAGTTATAAGCATAGTTATTACCTTCTAGTCCACTGACACACATTATACTCGCTTTGCCCGAGACTTTTCAATGACATTTAAAGGATTCAGATGAACCATGGATAACCCAGTGTCTCGTTGGCACTGAGATTTTCCCGTAGCCACCATACCCACACACTTAAAAAGGACATTCTTTTTCACCTGATCAATACAACGCACTTAGAAACATTTGCGTTTTAATCATTCTCCATATAAGACATTCAGAGTGCCCAGTGTTTTGACAATCACAATACATGTCAATTAGAAAGGCGAATGTTTCCTCAATGAACCATAACACATGCTTAGATAGTCGAGTGTTTCAACCATTCTATAAAAAAGACAATGAGAGTGCCAATTGTTTTCTCCATGATCTATACAAGACAATTAGAATGGCCACTGTTTTGTCCATGATCAATACAAGACAATTTGAATGCCCAGTGTTTTCTCAATGAACCATTGCACATGCCTAGATAGTAGATTCTTTTAACATTGACCTATTAATCACACTTAGAAAGTTTAATATTTTTTCAATGACCCATCAAAGTCGATTCTACAGTCCAGTCTTTTCTCAATGAACCGTAACACACGCTTAGAAAGCTTTAGGATTCACTAGTATCATTACAAACTTTAGTTATAAGCATAGTTATTACCTTCTAGTCCACTGACACACATTATACTCGCTTTGCCCGAGACTTTTCAATGACATTTAAAGGATTCAGATGAACCATGGATAACCCAGTGTCTCGTTGGCACTGAGATTTTCCCGTAGCCACCATACCCACACACTTAAAAAGGACATTCTTTTTCACCTGATCAATACAACGCACTTAGAAACATTTGCGTTTTAATCATTCTCCATATAAGACATTCAGAGTGCCCAGTGTTTTGACAATCACAATACATGTCAATTAGAAAGGCGAATGTTTCCTCAATGAACCATAACACATGCTTAGATAGTCGAGTGTTTCAACCATTCTATAAAAAAGACAATGAGAGTGCCAATTGTTTTCTCCATGATCTATACAAGACAATTAGAATGGCCACTGTTTTGTCCATGATCAATACAAGACAATTTGAATGCCCAGTGTTTTCTCAATGAACCATTGCACATGCCTAGATAGTAGATTCTTTTAACATTGACCTATTAATCACACTTAGAAAGTTTAATATTTTTTCAATGACCCATCAAAGTCGATTCTACAGTCCAGTCTTTTCTCAATGAACCGTAACACACGCTTAGAAAGCTTTAGGATTCACTAGTATCATTACAAACTTTAGTTATAAGCATAGTTATTACCTTCTAGTCCACTGACACACATTATACTCGCTTTGCCCGAGACTTTTCAATGACATTTAAAGGATTCAGATGAACCATGGATAACCCAGTGTCTCGTTGGCACTGAGATTTTCCCGTAGCCACCATACCCACACACTTAAAAAGGACATTCTTTTTCACCTGATCAATACAACGCACTTAGAAACATTTGCGTTTTAATCATTCTCCATATAAGACATTCAGAGTGCCCAGTGTTTTGACAATCACAATACATGTCAATTAGAAAGGCGAATGTTTCCTCAATGAACCATAACACATGCTTAGATAGTCGAGTGTTTCAACCATTCTATAAAAAAGACAATGAGAGTGCCAATTGTTTTCTCCATGATCTATACAAGACAATTAGAATGGCCACTGTTTTGTCCATGATCAATACAAGACAATTTGAATGCCCAGTGTTTTCTCAATGAACCATTGCACATGCCTAGATAGTAGATTCTTTTAACATTGACCTATTAATCACACTTAGAAAGTTTAATATTTTTTCAATGACCCATCAAAGTCGATTCTACAGTCCAGTCTTTTCTCAATGAACCGTAACACACGCTTAGAAAGCTTTAGGATTCACTAGTATCATTACAAACTTTAGTTATAAGCATAGTTATTACCTTCTAGTCCACTGACACACATTATACTCGCTTTGCCCGAGACTTTTCAATGACATTTAAAGGATTCAGATGAACCATGGATAACCCAGTGTCTCGTTGGCACTGAGATTTTCCCGTAGCCACCATACCCACACACTTAAAAAGGACATTCTTTTTCACCTGATCAATACAACGCACTTAGAAACATTTGCGTTTTAATCATTCTCCATATAAGACATTCAGAGTGCCCAGTGTTTTGACAATCACAATACATGTCAATTAGAAAGGCGAATGTTTCCTCAATGAACCATAACACATGCTTAGATAGTCGAGTGTTTCAACCATTCTATAAAAAAGACAATGAGAGTGCCAATTGTTTTCTCCATGATCTATACAAGACAATTAGAATGGCCACTGTTTTGTCCATGATCAATACAAGACAATTTGAATGCCCAGTGTTTTCTCAATGAACCATTGCACATGCCTAGATAGTAGATTCTTTTAACATTGACCTATTAATCACACTTAGAAAGTTTAATATTTTTTCAATGACCCATCAAAGTCGATTCTACAGTCCAGTCTTTTCTCAATGAACCGTAACACACGCTTAGAAAGCTTTAGGATTCACTAGTATCATTACAAACTTTAGTTATAAGCATAGTTATTACCTTCTAGTCCACTGACACACATTATACTCGCTTTGCCCGAGACTTTTCAATGACATTTAAAGGATTCAGATGAACCATGGATAACCCAGTGTCTCGTTGGCACTGAGATTTTCCCGTAGCCACCATACCCACACACTTAAAAAGGACATTCTTTTTCACCTGATCAATACAACGCACTTAGAAACATTTGCGTTTTAATCATTCTCCATATAAGACATTCAGAGTGCCCAGTGTTTTGACAATCACAATACATGTCAATTAGAAAGGCGAATGTTTCCTCAATGAACCATAACACATGCTTAGATAGTCGAGTGTTTCAACCATTCTATAAAAAAGACAATGAGAGTGCCAATTGTTTTCTCCATGATCTATACAAGACAATTAGAATGGCCACTGTTTTGTCCATGATCAATACAAGACAATTTGAATGCCCAGTGTTTTCTCAATGAACCATTGCACATGCCTAGATAGTAGATTCTTTTAACATTGACCTATTAATCACACTTAGAAAGTTTAATATTTTTTCAATGACCCATCAAAGTCGATTCTACAGTCCAGTCTTTTCTCAATGAACCGTAACACACGCTTAGAAAGCTTTAGGATTCACTAGTATCATTACAAACTTTAGTTATAAGCATAGTTATTACCTTCTAGTCCACTGACACACATTATACTCGCTTTGCCCGAGACTTTTCAATGACATTTAAAGGATTCAGATGAACCATGGATAACCCAGTGTCTCGTTGGCACTGAGATTTTCCCGTAGCCACCATACCCACACACTTAAAAAGGACATTCTTTTTCACCTGATCAATACAACGCACTTAGAAACATTTGCGTTTTAATCATTCTCCATATAAGACATTCAGAGTGCCCAGTGTTTTGACAATCACAATACATGTCAATTAGAAAGGCGAATGTTTCCTCAATGAACCATAACACATGCTTAGATAGTCGAGTG
The DNA here is from genome assembly GCA_028753945.1 of Hexactinellida sp. DTS-2022. NCBI lineage: Eukaryota > Metazoa > Porifera > Hexactinellida > Hexactinellida sp. DTS-2022. The sequence goes on along the minus strand of JAPNXP010000011.1, from coordinate 6,837 downwards.
TTTCAACCATTCTATAAAAAAGACAATGAGAGTGCCAATTGTTTTCTCCATGATCTATACAAGACAATTAGAATGGCCACTGTTTTGTCCATGATCAATACAAGACAATTTGAATGCCCAGTGTTTTCTCAATGAACCATTGCACATGCCTAGATAGTAGATTCTTTTAACATTGACCTATTAATCACACTTAGAAAGTTTAATATTTTTTCAATGACCCATCAAAGTCGATTCTACAGTCCAGTCTTTTCTCAATGAACCGTAACACACGCTTAGAAAGCTTTAGGATTCACTAGTATCATTACAAACTTTAGTTATAAGCATAGTTATTACCTTCTAGTCCACTGACACACATTATACTCGCTTTGCCCGAGACTTTTCAATGACATTTAAAGGATTCAGATGAACCATGGATAACCCAGTGTCTCGTTGGCACTGAGATTTTCCCGTAGCCACCATACCCACACACTTAAAAAGGACATTCTTTTTCACCTGATCAATACAACGCACTTAGAAACATTTGCGTTTTAATCATTCTCCATATAAGACATTCAGAGTGCCCAGTGTTTTGACAATCACAATACATGTCAATTAGAAAGGCGAATGTTTCCTCAATGAACCATAACACATGCTTAGATAGTCGAGTGTTTCAACCATTCTATAAAAAAGACAATGAGAGTGCCAATTGTTTTCTCCATGATCTATACAAGACAATTAGAATGGCCACTGTTTTGTCCATGATCAATACAAGACAATTTGAATGCCCAGTGTTTTCTCAATGAACCATTGCACATGCCTAGATAGTAGATTCTTTTAACATTGACCTATTAATCACACTTAGAAAGTTTAATATTTTTTCAATGACCCATCAAAGTCGATTCTACAGTCCAGTCTTTTCTCAATGAACCGTAACACACGCTTAGAAAGCTTTAGGATTCACTAGTATCATTACAAACTTTAGTTATAAGCATAGTTATTACCTTCTAGTCCACTGACACACATTATACTCGCTTTGCCCGAGACTTTTCAATGACATTTAAAGGATTCAGATGAACCATGGATAACCCAGTGTCTCGTTGGCACTGAGATTTTCCCGTAGCCACCATACCCACACACTTAAAAAGGACATTCTTTTTCACCTGATCAATACAACGCACTTAGAAACATTTGCGTTTTAATCATTCTCCATATAAGACATTCAGAGTGCCCAGTGTTTTGACAATCACAATACATGTCAATTAGAAAGGCGAATGTTTCCTCAATGAACCATAACACATGCTTAGATAGTCGAGTGTTTCAACCATTCTATAAAAAAGACAATGAGAGTGCCAATTGTTTTCTCCATGATCTATACAAGACAATTAGAATGGCCACTGTTTTGTCCATGATCAATACAAGACAATTTGAATGCCCAGTGTTTTCTCAATGAACCATTGCACATGCCTAGATAGTAGATTCTTTTAACATTGACCTATTAATCACACTTAGAAAGTTTAATATTTTTTCAATGACCCATCAAAGTCGATTCTACAGTCCAGTCTTTTCTCAATGAACCGTAACACACGCTTAGAAAGCTTTAGGATTCACTAGTATCATTACAAACTTTAGTTATAAGCATAGTTATTACCTTCTAGTCCACTGACACACATTATACTCGCTTTGCCCGAGACTTTTCAATGACATTTAAAGGATTCAGATGAACCATGGATAACCCAGTGTCTCGTTGGCACTGAGATTTTCCCGTAGCCACCATACCCACACACTTAAAAAGGACATTCTTTTTCACCTGATCAATACAACGCACTTAGAAACATTTGCGTTTTAATCATTCTCCATATAAGACATTCAGAGTGCCCAGTGTTTTGACAATCACAATACATGTCAATTAGAAAGGCGAATGTTTCCTCAATGAACCATAACACATGCTTAGATAGTCGAGTGTTTCAACCATTCTATAAAAAAGACAATGAGAGTGCCAATTGTTTTCTCCATGATCTATACAAGACAATTAGAATGGCCACTGTTTTGTCCATGATCAATACAAGACAATTTGAATGCCCAGTGTTTTCTCAATGAACCATTGCACATGCCTAGATAGTAGATTCTTTTAACATTGACCTATTAATCACACTTAGAAAGTTTAATATTTTTTCAATGACCCATCAAAGTCGATTCTACAGTCCAGTCTTTTCTCAATGAACCGTAACACACGCTTAGAAAGCTTTAGGATTCACTAGTATCATTACAAACTTTAGTTATAAGCATAGTTATTACCTTCTAGTCCACTGACACACATTATACTCGCTTTGCCCGAGACTTTTCAATGACATTTAAAGGATTCAGATGAACCATGGATAACCCAGTGTCTCGTTGGCACTGAGATTTTCCCGTAGCCACCATACCCACACACTTAAAAAGGACATTCTTTTTCACCTGATCAATACAACGCACTTAGAAACATTTGCGTTTTAATCATTCTCCATATAAGACATTCAGAGTGCCCAGTGTTTTGACAATCACAATACATGTCAATTAGAAAGGCGAATGTTTCCTCAATGAACCATAACACATGCTTAGATAGTCGAGTGTTTCAACCATTCTATAAAAAAGACAATGAGAGTGCCAATTGTTTTCTCCATGATCTATACAAGACAATTAGAATGGCCACTGTTTTGTCCATGATCAATACAAGACAATTTGAATGCCCAGTGTTTTCTCAATGAACCATTGCACATGCCTAGATAGTAGATTCTTTTAACATTGACCTATTAATCACACTTAGAAAGTTTAATATTTTTTCAATGACCCATCAAAGTCGATTCTACAGTCCAGTCTTTTCTCAATGAACCGTAACACACGCTTAGAAAGCTTTAGGATTCACTAGTATCATTACAAACTTTAGTTATAAGCATAGTTATTACCTTCTAGTCCACTGACACACATTATACTCGCTTTGCCCGAGACTTTTCAATGACATTTAAAGGATTCAGATGAACCATGGATAACCCAGTGTCTCGTTGGCACTGAGATTTTCCCGTAGCCACCATACCCACACACTTAAAAAGGACATTCTTTTTCACCTGATCAATACAACGCACTTAGAAACATTTGCGTTTTAATCATTCTCCATATAAGACATTCAGAGTGCCCAGTGTTTTGACAATCACAATACATGTCAATTAGAAAGGCGAATGTTTCCTCAATGAACCATAACACATGCTTAGATAGTCGAGTGTTTCAACCATTCTATAAAAAAGACAATGAGAGTGCCAATTGTTTTCTCCATGATCTATACAAGACAATTAGAATGGCCACTGTTTTGTCCATGATCAATACAAGACAATTTGAATGCCCAGTGTTTTCTCAATGAACCATTGCACATGCCTAGATAGTAGATTCTTTTAACATTGACCTATTAATCACACTTAGAAAGTTTAATATTTTTTCAATGACCCATCAAAGTCGATTCTACAGTCCAGTCTTTTCTCAATGAACCGTAACACACGCTTAGAAAGCTTTAGGATTCACTAGTATCATTACAAACTTTAGTTATAAGCATAGTTATTACCTTCTAGTCCACTGACACACATTATACTCGCTTTGCCCGAGACTTTTCAATGACATTTAAAGGATTCAGATGAACCATGGATAACCCAGTGTCTCGTTGGCACTGAGATTTTCCCGTAGCCACCATACCCACACACTTAAAAAGGACATTCTTTTTCACCTGATCAATACAACGCACTTAGAAACATTTGCGTTTTAATCATTCTCCATATAAGACATTCAGAGTGCCCAGTGTTTTGACAATCACAATACATGTCAATTAGAAAGGCGAATGTTTCCTCAATGAACCATAACACATGCTTAGATAGTCGAGTGTTTCAACCATTCTATAAAAAAGACAATGAGAGTGCCAATTGTTTTCTCCATGATCTATACAAGACAATTAGAATGGCCACTGTTTTGTCCATGATCAATACAAGACAATTTGAATGCCCAGTGTTTTCTCAATGAACCATTGCACATGCCTAGATAGTAGATTCTTTTAACATTGACCTATTAATCACACTTAGAAAGTTTAATATTTTTTCAATGACCCATCAAAGTCGATTCTACAGTCCAGTCTTTTCTCAATGAACCGTAACACACGCTTAGAAAGCTTTAGGATTCACTAGTATCATTACAAACTTTAGTTATAAGCATAGTTATTACCTTCTAGTCCACTGACACACATTATACTCGCTTTGCCCGAGACTTTTCAATGACATTTAAAGGATTCAGATGAACCATGGATAACCCAGTGTCTCGTTGGCACTGAGATTTTCCCGTAGCCACCATACCCACACACTTAAAAAGGACATTCTTTTTCACCTGATCAATACAACGCACTTAGAAACATTTGCGTTTTAATCATTCTCCATATAAGACATTCAGAGTGCCCAGTGTTTTGACAATCACAATACATGTCAATTAGAAAGGCGAATGTTTCCTCAATGAACCATAACACATGCTTAGATAGTCGAGTGTTTCAACCATTCTATAAAAAAGACAATGAGAGTGCCAATTGTTTTCTCCATGATCTATACAAGACAATTAGAATGGCCACTGTTTTGTCCATGATCAATACAAGACAATTTGAATGCCCAGTGTTTTCTCAATGAACCATTGCACATGCCTAGATAGTAGATTCTTTTAACATTGACCTATTAATCACACTTAGAAAGTTTAATATTTTTTCAATGACCCATCAAAGTCGATTCTACAGTCCAGTCTTTTCTCAATGAACCGTAACACACGCTTAGAAAGCTTTAGGATTCACTAGTATCATTACAAACTTTAGTTATAAGCATAGTTATTACCTTCTAGTCCACTGACACACATTATACTCGCTTTGCCCGAGACTTTTCAATGACATTTAAAGGATTCAGATGAACCATGGATAACCCAGTGTCTCGTTGGCACTGAGATTTTCCCGTAGCCACCATACCCACACACTTAAAAAGGACATTCTTTTTCACCTGATCAATACAACGCACTTAGAAACATTTGCGTTTTAATCATTCTCCATATAAGACATTCAGAGTGCCCAGTGTTTTGACAATCACAATACATGTCAATTAGAAAGGCGAATGTTTCCTCAATGAACCATAACACATGCTTAGATAGTCGAGTGTTTCAACCATTCTATAAAAAAGACAATGAGAGTGCCAATTGTTTTCTCCATGATCTATACAAGACAATTAGAATGGCCACTGTTTTGTCCATGATCAATACAAGACAATTTGAATGCCCAGTGTTTTCTCAATGAACCATTGCACATGCCTAGATAGTAGATTCTTTTAACATTGACCTATTAATCACACTTAGAAAGTTTAATATTTTTTCAATGACCCATCAAAGTCGATTCTACAGTCCAGTCTTTTCTCAATGAACCGTAACACACGCTTAGAAAGCTTTAGGATTCACTAGTATCATTACAAACTTTAGTTATAAGCATAGTTATTACCTTCTAGTCCACTGACACACATTATACTCGCTTTGCCCGAGACTTTTCAATGACATTTAAAGGATTCAGATGAACCATGGATAACCCAGTGTCTCGTTGGCACTGAGATTTTCCCGTAGCCACCATACCCACACACTTAAAAAGGACATTCTTTTTCACCTGATCAATACAACGCACTTAGAAACATTTGCGTTTTAATCATTCTCCATATAAGACATTCAGAGTGCCCAGTGTTTTGACAATCACAATACATGTCAATTAGAAAGGCGAATGTTTCCTCAATGAACCATAACACATGCTTAGATAGTCGAGTGTTTCAACCATTCTATAAAAAAGACAATGAGAGTGCCAATTGTTTTCTCCATGATCTATACAAGACAATTAGAATGGCCACTGTTTTGTCCATGATCAATACAAGACAATTTGAATGCCCAGTGTTTTCTCAATGAACCATTGCACATGCCTAGATAGTAGATTCTTTTAACATTGACCTATTAATCACACTTAGAAAGTTTAATATTTTTTCAATGACCCATCAAAGTCGATTCTACAGTCCAGTCTTTTCTCAATGAACCGTAACACACGCTTAGAAAGCTTTAGGATTCACTAGTATCATTACAAACTTTAGTTATAAGCATAGTTATTACCTTCTAGTCCACTGACACACATTATACTCGCTTTGCCCGAGACTTTTCAATGACATTTAAAGGATTCAGATGAACCATGGATAACCCAGTGTCTCGTTGGCACTGAGATTTTCCCGTAGCCACCATACCCACACACTTAAAAAGGACATTCTTTTTCACCTGATCAATACAACGCACTTAGAAACATTTGCGTTTTAATCATTCTCCATATAAGACATTCAGAGTGCCCAGTGTTTTGACAATCACAATACATGTCAATTAGAAAGGCGAATGTTTCCTCAATGAACCATAACACATGCTTAGATAGTCGAGTGTTTCAACCATTCTATAAAAAAGACAATGAGAGTGCCAATTGTTTTCTCCATGATCTATACAAGACAATTAGAATGGCCACTGTTTTGTCCATGATCAATACAAGACAATTTGAATGCCCAGTGTTTTCTCAATGAACCATTGCACATGCCTAGATAGTAGATTCTTTTAACATTGACCTATTAATCACACTTAGAAAGTTTAATATTTTTTCAATGACCCATCAAAGTCGATTCTACAGTCCAGTCTTTTCTCAATGAACCGTAACACACGCTTAGAAAGCTTTAGGATTCACTAGTATCATTACAAACTTTAGTTATAAGCATAGTTATTACCTTCTAGTCCACTGACACACATTATACTCGCTTT